>CM059429.1:78345190-79081787 GCA_030390025.1 Squalus acanthias | reverse complement strand
TCTCTCTCTCTCTCTCTCTCCCCCACACCCTGTCTCACTCTCACTCTCTCCCCCACACCCTGTCTCACTCTCTCTCTCCCCCACACCCTGTCTCTCTCTCTCTCTCTCTCTCCCCCACACCCTGTCTCACTCTCTCTCTCTCTCCCCCACACCCTGTCTCACTCTCTCTCTCTCTCCCCCACACCCTGTCTCACTCTCTCTCTCTCTCTCTCTCCTCACACCCTGTCTCACTCTCTCTCTCTCTCTCCACACCCTGTCTCACTCTCTCTCTCTCTCTCTCCCACACCCTGTCTCACTCTCTCTCTCTCTCCTCACACACTGTCTCACTCTCTCTCTCTCTCTTCACACCCTGTCTCACTCTCTCTCTCTCCCCCACACCCTGTCTCTCTCTCTCTCTCCCCCCACACCCTGTCGCTCTCTCTCTCTCTCCCCCCCCACACCCTGTTTCACTCTCTCTCTCTCTCTCTCCCCCACACCGTCTCACTCTCTCTCTCTCCCCCACACCCTGTCTCACTCTCTCTCTCTCTCCCCACACCCTGTCTCACTCTCTCTCTCTCTCTCTCCCCCACACCCTGTCTCTCTCTCTCCCCCCTGTCTCTAATACTCCTTTCCCCTCAGTTCCCAGGGCCACTGCCCCAGAGCCCTCACTATCACCCTGCCCAGAATGGAGTTAAAGAGCCCGGGCATGAACCGGCTCCTCACCTTCCCGTCATGGTCCTCACGGCCAGTCTCCGCTTCCTCGCCCGATGGAGATGGCGAGGTGTCTGCAAATCTGGAGAAAGAGTTTTCAACCCAAAAAAGGAGAGCGCTCGGCAGCCGAGTCCGCTTTTGGCAACATCACGGGACGGCTCGCAGAGAGCGGATCGCAACTATTCAAATCTCATAAACAGCCCAGGTCCCTGAGCCAGATTCTCAGATTGAAATCAGCGCCTGAAAAGAGATTGTCTCCCTCTCCTGGGATCTTAATACTCAGACCGACAGAAAAGCACAGAAGTAACTGCTCCCTTCAGCATTGCTCCGCTGGAGAGGTTAGTCCTCTGCTCTCCTCTCACAGGGGCAACTTCGGCTCTCACATTCCAGACACCATTTAAGAGCAATAAACAACAACAACTTGTATTTATATAGCGCCTTTAACGTAGTAAAACGTCCCAAGGCGCTGCACAGGAGTATTATAAGACCAAAAAATTGACACTGAGCCACATAAGGAGAAATTAGGGCAGCTGACCAAAAGCTTGGTCAAAGAGGTAGGTTTTAAGGAGCGTCTTAAAGGAGGAGAGAGAGGTAGTGAGGCGGAGAGGTTTAGGCAGGAAATTCCAGAGCTTAGGGCCGAGGCAACAGAAGGTACGGCCACAAAAGGTTGAACGATTATAATCAGGGATGCTCAAGAGGGCAGAATTAGAGGAGTGCAGATATCTCGGGGGGTTGTGGGGCTGAAGGAGATTACACAGATAGGAAGGGGTGAGGCCATGGAGGGGTTTGAAAACAAGGATGAGACTTTTGAAATCGAGGCGCTGCTTAACCGGGAGCCAATGTAGGTCAGCGAGCACAGGGGTGATGGGTGAACGGGACTTGGTGCGAGTTAGGACACGGGCAGCCGAGTTTTGGATGACCTCAAGTTTACGTAGGGTAGAATGTGGGAGGCCAGCCAGGAGTGCATTGGAATAGTCAAGTCCAGAGGTAACAAAAGCATGGATGAGGGTTTCAGCAGCGGATGAGCTGAGACAGGGGCGGAGACGGGCGATGTTACGGAGGTGGAAATAGGCGGTCTTTGTTATGCTGCGGATATGTGGTTGGAAGCTCATTTCAGGGTCAAATATGACACCAAGGTTGTGAATAGTGTGGTTCGGACTCAGACAGATGCTAGGGAGAGGGATGGAGGGAACAGAGTTTGTGGCGGGGACCGCAGACAATGGCTTCAGTATTCCCAATATTTAATTGGAGAAAATTTCTGCTCATCCAGTACTGGATGTCGGACAAGCAGTCTGACAATTTAGAGACCGTAGAGGGGTCGAGAGAAGAGGTAGTGAGGTAGAGCTGAGTGTCATCAGCGTACATGTGGAAAGTGACGCCATGTTTTCGGATGATGTCGCCAAGGGGCAGCATATAGATGAGAAATAGGAGGGGGCCAAGGATAGATCCTTGGGGGACACCAGAGGTAACGATGCAGGAGTGAGAAGAGAAACTATTGCAGGAGAGTCTCTGGCAACAATTAGATAGATAAGAATGGAACCAGGCGAGTGCAGTCCCACCCAGCTGGACGATGGTGGAGAGGCGTTGGAGGAGGATGGAGTGGTCAACCATGTCAAAGGCTGCAGACAAGTCAAGAAGGACGAGGGGGGATAGTTTACATTTGTCACAGTCACAAAGGATGTCATTTGTGACTTTGATGAGAGCTGTTTCGGTACTGTGGCAAGGGCGGAAACCGGATTGGAGGGATTTAAACATGGAGTTCCAGGAAAGATGGGCATGGATTTGGGAAGCAACAACACTTTCAAGGACTTTGGAGAGGAAAGAGAGGTTGGCGATGGGGACAGAGGGGTCAAGGGTTGGTTTTTTGAGGAGAGGGGTGATGACAGCAGATTTGAAGGAGAGGGGGACAGTACCTGTGAGCTAACATGGGAGCCAGAAATGGAAGTTGGGTGGTCAGCAGTTTAGTGGGAATAGGGTCGAGGGAGCAGGAAGTGGATCTCATGGACCTGATGAGCATGGAGAGGTCAAGAGGGGCGATCGGAGAGAAACTGGAGAAAGATGCGAGTTCAGGGCTAGGGCAGGGGGGAACCTTAGAGGAAGTTTGGCTCGGTGGGCTAGGGGAAGGAAGGGAAGTGGCAGAGGCAGCTGAATGGATGATCTCAATCTTAGAGACAAAGAAGTCCATGAGCTTCTCACGCTTGTTGTTGGAGGCGAGTGTGGAGGAGACAGGGGAGAGCGGTTTAAGAAGACGGTTAGCAGTAGAAAATAGTAGCCGGGGGTTATCTTTGCATTCCAGAATGATCCTGGAATAGTGAGCAGTTTTGGCAGACAAGAGTAGGACCCGATAATGCTTTATGTGGTTTTAATAGGGACTAGGGCATCAAAGGTGGTGGTGAGGGTGTGGTTGAGCAGATCGGTAGCTGCGGAAATGTCATGGTGAATGGAGGGCCAAAGGCAGGACAGTTGGGATTTCATAAGTGCAGCTGTAAGAGAGTTGTTTCCAGGGGCGGACACAGAAGCAAGTAGGGTTGGGTGGGGGAAGGGGGATGTGGGTGGAAAGCAATACGAGGAAGTGGTCAGAGATGGCCTTATCTTTGATTGACACGGTGGGAGTGGCGAGGCCACGAGAGATGGCAAGGTCAAGGGGGTGGCCGTGAATATGGGTTGGGGAGTTTATATGGAGGGAGAGATTAAGGGAGGATAGGAGGGCAGTGAACTCAGAGGAGAAAGAGCAAGATGAGTTGAGATGGAGGTTGAAATCACCAAGGATGAGAAGTCGTTCGGTGCAAAGGCTGAGGGAGGAAAGCAGTGAGGATATCTCGGTGATAAAATTTTTATTGTACTTTGGTGGGCGGTAGAGAATGACAATTTTAAATGAGAGGTGAGAGGAGTGGAACAAGGTGAGATGCTCAAAGGAGGAGAAAGTGCCAGAGGAGTAGGGGGACAGACCCAGGTGTGATTTGGTGATGAGAGCCACACCGCCACCACGGCGGTCTGAGCGGGGTAAGTGGTGGAAGGTATAGCCAGGCGGGGAGGCTTCATTGAAGGGTAAGGTGCCATCACCCCTCAATCAAGTTTCCGTCAGGGCCATAATGTCGATGCAGTCATCCACGATAAGCTCATGGATGGCAAGAGCCTTGTTCGCAAGTGAATGGACATTCTGCGGGGAGATACAGAGAGGGTCAGTGATGGCTGACCCACTGCCAGAATTCACAGGGTCAGAGTTTGGAGGGGCGAGTTGGACGGGGAGGAGATTGGCAAGATTTGCCCCCCTTAGGCGCACTGGACGGGAAGGTCAGTGAGAGAGTAGGATGGGACAGTTGGGGTTGCTACTTGTGAGGAGACAGCGACGAGTGACTCGATGGGCCCTTTGGAGGATGCCAAGAGAGGTACAGAGGGAAACTATAGGCTTATCTAAGAGGGAGTCAAGCCTGGGACAGCGGCAGGAGAGTAGGAAGGTCAAAGAGCAATGAAGGGTTGGGGTAGGGATTTGGGAGGACAGGGATTTGGGAGGGCAGAGTGTCCGAGAGAGGAGAGATGAAGGGCGGCATGACGACAGGGATAGAGAGAAAAGAAAAAGGGGGGAGAAAAAGGTGGAAATAGAAGTGAACTGCTCGGGTCCAGAGCGGCAGCCAAAATGCGCATGCGAATGGACACGGAAAAACTCAAGTTACATAGGCCTGGTTATGTAGCAATTATAGGGATGCATAATTCCTAAAGAGAGAAGGGCGCCTGTCAAAACCTGCTCTGAATTCAACCATGGAGATATGCCTGCTACAGTTGGCCTCAGCACCTCTGGGCTAGGGAAATATAGATCAGCCCTGGATTCCCCCTTTAGGTCTCATTCAGCAAGCCCAACCCATAATATGAACATCAGATGAGGACAGAGTTGGGCTCTGCTGTGATGTTCCCCACGGTCGCATGACTTGCTGCACCTCAATTAGAGCCACTTGGCTGAGGTTATGCTGGGTACCTAATCCTGTAGGACCATACCAGTCAACACTTTCCACAGGCGAGAGACAATTGGCAGAAAAGAGTGGAAGGATATCGCTGGTAACAGACGGATGTATGGGCCTCCTTTCAGAGGACTCCCACTCTTGTATTTGGAGGATGCTGTGCAGGCAGCACTAATCCACCTTCCTGCCTCGAGGAGGTGGGATGGCTAAGACTGTGCCACTCTCTGTTAATGGGAGTGGCACTGGATACGGACTCACAACTCTCCTACACTGGCCAATACTACTTGAGCTTGTCCCAATGTTCACTGCTCCTTATAATGGAAATAAAACAGGGGCTCAGATCCACAATTGGTTGTTCCTCATCTTGAAAGATCTTACAGAAACATAGGAACAGGAGGAGGCCATTCAGCCCCTCAAGCCTTTTCCACCATTCAGTTAGATCATGGTTGATTTGTACCTCAACTCCATTTACCAGCCTTTGCTCCATATCCCTTTAGCCCTAGTACCACAGCCTTTGGGGAGAGAGTTCCAGATTTCCAGTACCAATTTCTGTGAAGACATGCTTCCTGATTTCACTCCTAAATTTTCTTTGAGTGGGGATAATTTGGTACCCTGGAAGAGGAGATGGTCCTTCCCATTGATCGGATTGAGACTGGGGATTCAGAAGTGTGGAGGAATCATTAAGAGACTTTGCTCCATAAAAATGGTCTTTAATTAAAAAATCTAGAGCCAATAGTGTCGACCACAATGCTTGAACAGAGTAGGGAATAGCCCCCATCACATTTATATTTTATTTTTTCATCCACCCTTTTGTTTGCCCCCCCCCCTTTTTTTTCCCCTCCCAGAAGCTGGCAGCTGTCCTTCATTCTGCCAGTGCATTTCACATTTCTTTCAGCCTTAACCTGTCACATTAACACCTCCTCTTGCCTTGATCATCTCTTAATGTCTCTTAATCTCTCCTTTTGTTCTTTCATCCCCTCCCCCTTTTCCCAGCTTTATCCTTGCTTTAAATCTATTTCATTTCCTGCTTTTTTCCAGTTCTGACGAAAGGTCTTCGACCTGAAACGTTAGCTCTGTTTCTCTCTCCACGGATGCTGCCTGGCCTGCTGAGTTTTTCCAGCGTTTTCTGTTGTTATTTCGGATTTCCAGCATCCGCAGTATTTTGCTATCGTAATAGGGATTAGACATGTTGAATTAAGAAGTAATGGTCAGGTGACGCCAAGCCTGAGTTTCCTATAGGGCTGCTTCTTTATAATCAATCCTGATGGTGAAAATCACTCTTCGAGATGGTTAATCTATGGATCAAAATTTCTACAGAAACAATTAGGGCCATTGTCAACTGTGTTATTGTTACCATCATCTAACTAGGTAAATCATTTTGTTATCATGATACTTTTAGCACCTGCACTTTTCATCTACATAAATCCAAGTCTTACATCTCGTGCACACTCATGGTGCCACACCTGAAAATGCAGCCTTCGAGCATCTTATGTCAGTGTGCCAAACTGTCACACGTCTGTGGGGTATAAAAATCATAATCGGCTGAACTGCCAGGCACTTGTTAAATTAACAAATGGTGAATTGACTAAATGTGAAAATCAAAAAGGAAAAATAAGAGCAAACACAGGAAGCCGAGCAATCAAATTGATTTTTTAAGCTATTATTCACTCCCTACGCAGTACTCAACACCCACCCAATTGCTCAAATCATTTCTTCATATTGTTTTTGTCCATTTTTTTCCCCACTCAGGTGAAAATAATACAAAAATACATAAACAAATCAACGTTGGTTAATTAACGTGAAAAGCAGATCCCCCCCCACATCGGCCTGCACTTCTATTTGGAGCTTGAGGAAATTTCATGACATGGGCCTAGGCGTTAGGAATTTCCAGCTCTTGTGGGAACAAGAAGTTGTGCAAATAGAATTGCAGTTGAAGTTTTCATTCTGCTCCCGTGGAACTACAATCCTCAGAGTGCACCAATGACATCACATGATACACGTGGAGGAAAGGACCAGGTAGCTTTATCTCCTGTGGAAAGATTCAGCGTGAGAGAGAGATGCATCATGGAAGCTGTATTTTTTTTTACCATGTTCCTATGTAACTCAGAATATACAGCAATAAATTAGGCAGAAAATGTACAAATAACTGAGTGGTGGGGAAAAATAAAGATTTCATTTTTTCCATGGTTTATACTGTGAGTCATAAACTTCATCAAAACTTTTGTAAGTTGGCAAACTTGAGACAAAGTAGAATGTTATTGACAGTTCCTCTAGTTGTAAAGGGAGGTTGGCACTGAGGCTGATGATGCCATACTTGGGATGGTGCCTCTTTTTATGATATATACATGAAACCACCTATGTTGCTTGCTGTAAAAATACTTCAGATAATTTTTTTAACAAGCAGTTGGTTTAGCTGTTTGTCGGAGATCGAATGGTCCACTTACTTTCTTGATGGCTGTTCAGAGTCAGGCAGTGAAGATTACTTCTTTGAAGAAAAAGGGGTCCAACTGCAAACATTGAGCTGGAGGCATTCCAAACAGGCAATGCTGTAGAGTTACAAGGGATTCTGATGACACACTGGTGCCGTAGGTCCATATTTCCAGGGGTAAAGAATCGAGTAACTGAAAAGTTCGATTCAGTTGCAGGAGACAGAGTTTCCAGCTCGTAAAGTTAAACCACAAGCAACAGATCCAACACGCCAGAGTGTAATCTGAGAGAAGACCCAGAGAGAATGAACACTATTGACACATTTTTTCTGTCAACTTCATTTATCAGAGTGTAACACAACACAACCTTTGAAGCAGAATTTCCACAGTTCAGTTGTGGCATTTGAATGCTGACTCAGGCTGTCTTTTTCAACTGACCCAGGTACCGCATTGGGCTCTATTACTGTCACATTTTTTGATCATTTTACCCACAGCAAGGATTTCGTAAAGGAGTTACGTTTAAATTTTGGGTTTTTAAAGCAAAGTGTATTCACACCATTTTTTTATTTTAAAAAAAGGTACTGAAGGCAGTAGGGATAAAATGCTAATCAACTTGGTTTTGATGTAAATGATAAAGTTTTTTTTTAGCCTGTCTCAATAATCAGTAAACATCTCACACTGATTGTATTGGGAAGTCCGCAGTCCCAGGTGCTTGGCAGTCCTTTCCCTTTTGGGTGTGAACACAGGGTAGTAATAACAGAAACAGAGACACACACTTGTCAAGTTTTAAACAGAAGGCTACAAGGATAAACTTTGGCCAGGCTCAGAAGGAGAGTTCAGGAAGGTAGTTAGGAGTTATTTTAAATCAAGCTTACTGACCCACTGATGTGGGGAAGTGTAGTATGTTCATTATTTTTGTATTATTATGTGCAGACAAGTTGTGCTTATTGAATTAATTGAGCCCAATCATGTTGCTCTGTATGTTCACTTTTTGTGAACTAAAGCAGCTTAATGATTCACCTCTGGCTTTATCTTACCAAGTGTTTTCTTGGTCTGTCTCCAAAGAATTTTGAGAGGCATGTGGAGATACACATGAAAGACATGAATATCTGGTTCAAATCACAAGAGGGTACTATTGTTACACCCCTGGATTATGCCATCAAATAGATATCAGGCAGTACGGGCACATCCTTAAATACAAGACACTAAGACCACGTACGGGAGTGACTAGCCCCGCTGGACCCAAGTGAATACTGAAGGCAAAACCCTAAACTTGTATGTCACCTTTGCTCATAGTCCTTACTGTGAAACCACTGAAGGCTTTATCTCGAAGTTAAAGGGCTGTCGCATCTATCTTGTTCTAGAGGGGTAGAGAACAGTAAGGGATTATAGAAATGATAGGTAAGCAAATGAAGGGGAGGTGGGTTGAGCTTGTTAGTGACATTGCATATGGGATATGTAGAATTAGGTTGGTCCAGAGGCTTCAATTTTCCTTTATTATGGAGCAGATCTTTCTTTTCATCTCCTGTGTCAATGAAGTACAGGGATTGACAGGGATAAAGGACATCAAGGAATGGCATGTCAAATGAACTAAAGGACAAATATAAATGTATATTGGGTAAGTTCATGGGGAAGCGAGGCAGTCAGTGATATCCAGTGCAATCTGGGTCATGGGAGAATGAATGGACAATCAATTTCAATGAGTGGTTACTGACAGAGACAACTGATGTTCTAGATAATTGGAGAGCTTACACTATCTCTACCGCTTCCTCTTCACTTTCTGTAACTCTCTTTGCACCGTCAGTAAATACCTGCGCTGTCCATACTGCTTGCACCTGTCAAGTTCTGCCAGCACCCAACTTGCAATGTTGCTACAATGACCATATGTACTTCTGTATGGCCAAAACCTGTAGCTGCTTTTGCATTGTCAATACACTGGCCATAGCAGCCCGTCAAGTGTCTCTCTGCTGCCTTTGCTTGTGCCTGCATTGCCAGTAGCTGTGTATAAGCACATCAGCACTATCCACACCTGCCTTTGCATTACCGGCACCAGTCTCTCTCTGAATCTGCAGTGCCACTGCTGTGTCTGTCTTGATCGAGCTCTCTGTGCCTGCGACTGCACTGCCCATATCTGGAAGTGAGATGTCTTTACTTGTACCTGGGCTGTGACATGTTTTGAATTACCCGTACCTTTGCTGCCAGTATGTGCATCTGCATTATCCCTACCTGTGTGTCAACTTGGCTCAGTTGGTAGCACTCTCACCTGAGTCAGAAGGTTGTGTGTTCAAGACCCACTCCCGGATTTGAGCACATAAGCTAGGCTGACACTTCAGTGCAGTACTGAGGGAGTGCTGCACTGTTGCAGGTAGCGTTTCCTAGATGAGACACTAAACTGTTTTGCCTGTTCAGGTGGACGCAATAGGTTCCATGCCTTGAAGGGCAGATAGTTCTTCCAGTGTCCTCGACAACATTCATCCCTCAACCAGCAGCACAAAAACAGATTCATTGGTCATTCATGTAGTGCCTCTGTGCTGCCTGCCTCTGCAGTCAGTACCTACCTACTGTCTCTTAACACATCTGGCCCCTTGGAGTCAGCACCACATCTCACTGCCCATACGAGCCTTGCACCAATACCAAGAGGATAAAATCTTGCAACCCATTTTTAGTTCTGCATCTGTGGTTCAGACAAAGACCGCAGAAGATGGTCAACAGGTGTGTGATGCGTGTGTCTGGGGTGGTGCGAGATGTGTCAAAATAAAAACAGGCCAGTTTTCATATCTTTTTGTTAAATTTTGCACAAATTATATTGTGTAGTCATACAAAATGACACTCGAGACAAACTGTACACTGAGTCAGAGCTGCTCTGTTCTGACACATATTGCTGTGTGTGGCAGTGCTCCAGAGCCCACAACACAAACTGCTGGAGTTTAACAACAAACACTGCTGCCAACTGTACAAAAATGAAAAAGGAACGACTGCTGCTTCTTCCAGGGCCAGACTCTCGCACTGGCCACACGCACAAGTTCCAGCTGAAAGACTGTACATGTCACTGGGCATCTTGAAGTAAAATCCATTCTCTCAGTGCTGCTGCTCCACTCATCTTCCTCTGCTGCCTCTGGAGGAGCCTCGACGTGATGCCGGACCCGAGCTCTTCCCGCTTCTTCCCCAGTTGGGTCCGCCTCTGGCTCCGCCCCGGGGAGGAGGTCCTGCAGGGCCACTGAATCCATCATCTCGGTGGTAGCCATCGTGCCGGTCTCCCTCGTGTGAATTGGAACGGCCAGACTTGGGCATGCGAGGTGATGAGGCTGGCCCACTTCGGCCTGTAAAGCAACCATTAAAAGAACAGGTCATTTCAAGTCCTAGTCCTCTCTGTGGCATCCTATACTGAGTATTTTAGAACAAGCCCCTTTGCATCAGTGACAAAACAGCCTACACAAACCTTCTGCTGTGTGATGCTAGCTCAATATTGGTAGGAGCTGCACAGCGCGCGGAACCTGCCTGTCTTAGAGAATAGCAAAACGCCCCGATTCAAGTGAAACACGAACAGGTGATTAACTCCTTCAAGAGGCCAAGCTTGGGCACTCTGTTCAGATACCAATGAATTTCTAAAATCATCAGTGAAGACTAAACCCTCCAACTCTGACTGCCTCAGCTCCATAGATTCACAGGACAAGCGACAGGCTCTTGGCTTTGCCATGCTGCTCCGTATATCTTGTGCAGCAACAGGGTGGCTCCCTTGGCAATCCCTCATGGCCGCTGTGCTGCTCCACATAGCGTTGCGCAGAGTGGCAAGCGCTGGGTTCCCAATGAATTCTCTCCTGAAGTAAACCCTGCACGGGCAGAGGGTGCTGCCACTGCCAAGCGGATTTGATTACTCGGATGCCCTGTGACTGCCTTGGTGCTGGTGCAGTCTTGGATGGATACACACAGACAGAAACTTACTTGGGCCTCTATCCTCAGGTGGGGGGCCAGGTGCATCCAAATCCCTCTGATCAGGCGTTCCCGGCCCTTCGTACCATGGCCGTTTGCGGGGCGGAAGTGACGCAGTATCCATGCTATGGAGTGATGTAGGTCGCTCCCTGCTGACTGGAGACTGGCCATCGTGAGGCGATTGGTTCTGGCGAGAATCATCTGCATAGTGATCGCGGCCAGGCATGCCTGTCCAATCAGACAAGTATGTGAAGGATAGGAAGACTGACTGAAACTTCATAGTACAGGCCTCTCGTAAATCAGAAATGCACCAAACCGCAATTTATATTCTTAACATGGGCCATTCAAACTTTAGAGGAGCCGATTTTAAAAAAAAATTCATGACATAAAAAACCCAGTAAATGATGTATTAGTTTAGGGCAGCTTAAAATGCCTAGACCAGGATACTGCTCGAGTTTTACATAAATTACCAGAAAATTTATGATAGCCTCACGAAGGGAGGGGCAGGTTCCAATGTAGCTATGTACAATGGCGTGGACCTGCATATCTCTATGGATATAATTATGCACACAGCGGCCTAGGTATACACATAGGGGAAGGCCCACACGATTCTCCCCAACAACCCCACCATCGGGGTTCAGTTTAACTATTCAGACAATATTTTGACTGTGGATGTTGAAGATCCCAGAACATACCTTGTTCTCTGCTGGTGTCATGGATTTCACCTCGGTCTCCTCGCCCTCCCCAGCCATCGCGGTGACCTCCTGGAGACAATGACCTTTTCTCCGATTTACGGCCTCCTTCAAAGCGAGGAAATTCGTCGTGACCAGGCAGAGGAAGGAGGCCCCCTCGCCCACCTGCGAAACAGTTCAACACATCAGACACCGAAAATGAAACAACTCTCATCAATATTAGAAGCCATCCTGGGACCAGTGTCCTGGTGAATCGAATAACTAATGCTGTAGATAGGGCTTTAAACTAAATAGTTGGGGGGGGGGGGGGGGGGGGATACGCTGAGCGGAAATTAAAAAAGTCAAAGAAAAATGAGAAGGCAAAAGTGCAGGGTAGCGATAGGGGTAATGATAACCAGAGTGTGACAGGAAGGGACAGAGCGTATACACATAAGAGTGCATCAGAAAGAGGGGTCAGAGTAGGGAAAAATGGTAAAAAGACAAAATTAAAAGCTCTATATCTGAACGCACGCAACATTCGTAACAAGATAGATGAGTTGACAGCACAAATAGAAATAAATGGGTATGAAATGATAACCATTACAGAGACTTGGTTGCAAGGTGACCAAGGCTGGGAACTGAATATTCAGGGGTATTTGCCATTTCATAAGGATAGGCAGAAAGGAAAAGGAGGTGGTGCAGCTCTGTTAATAAGGGATGAGATCCGTGCAGTAATGAGAAATGATATTGGCTTAGAAGATCAAGACGTAGAATCAGTTTGGGTGGAGATAAGAAATAATAAGGGTAAGAAGTCACTGGTGGGAGTAGTTTACAGGCCCCCAAACAGTAGCCACACTATAGGACAGAGTATAAATCAAGAAATAATAGAGGCTTGTAAGAAAGGTATGGCTATAATCATGGGAGATTTTAATCTTCATATAGATTGGACAAATCAAATTGGCAAAGGTAGACTTGAGGAAGAGTTCTTAGAGTGTATAAGGGATGGTTTCTTGGAACAATACATTGTGGAACCAACCAGGGAGAAGACTATTTTAGATCTGGTAATGTGTAATGAAGCTGGATTACTTAAGGAAGTGGCCCTAGAAATAGTAGATGCATTGCTGGTCATCTTTCAAAATTCTATAGACTGTGGAACAGTTCCCATGGATTGGAGGGTAGCTAATGTAACCCCACTATTTAAAAAAGGTGGTAGAGAAAAAACGGGGAATTATAGACCGGTAAGCCTGACATCGGTAGTGGGGAAAATGCTAGAGTCCATTATAAAAGATGTAATAGCAGAGCACTTGGAAAACAGTGACAGGATCGGACAAAGTCAACATGGATTTACAAAAGGTAAATCATGCTTGACTGATCTACTGGAATTTTTTGAGGATGTAACTGGTAGAATAGATAAGGGAGAACCAGTGGATGTGGTGTATTTGGACTTTCAGAAGGCTTTCGATAAGGTCCCGCGTAAGAGATTAGCGTGCATAGTTAAAGCACATGGGATTGGGGGTAAGGTACTGATTTGGATAGAGAACTGGTTGGCAGACAGGAAGCAAAGAGTTGGAATAAATGGGTCTTTTTCCAAGTGGCAGGCAGTGACTAGTGGGGTATCGCAGGGATTGGTGCTAGGACCCCAGCTATTCACAATATATATTAATGATCTAGACGAGGGAACTAGATGTAATATCTCTAAGTTTGCAGACGACACAAAGCTGGGTGGGCGTGTGTGCTGTGAGGAGGATGCAGAGAAACTCCAGTATGATTTGGACAGGTTGGGTGATTGGGCAGATGCATGGCAGATGCAGTATAATGTGGATAAATGTGAGGTTATCCACTTTGGTGGCAAAAACAGGAAGACAGATTATTATCTGAACGGCAATAGATTGGGAAAAGGGGAAGTGCAACGAGATCTGGGTGTCCTTGTGCACCAGTCGCTGAAGGTAAGCATGCAGGTGCAGCAGGTGGTTAAGAAGGCAAATGGCATGTTGGCCTTCATAGCGAGAGGATTAGAGTACAGGAGCAAGGATGTCTTGCTGCAGTTGTACAAGGCCTTGGTGAGACCACACCTTGAGTATTGTGTGCAGTTTTGGTCGCCTTATCTGAGGAAGGATGTTCTTGCCATGGAGGGAGTGCAGCGAAGATTTACCAGACTGATACCTGGGATGGCAGGAATGACGTATGAAGAGAGATTGGGTCGATTAGGCTTATATTCGCTAAAGTTTAGAAGAATGAGAGGGGATCTCATTGAAACTTATAAAATTCTAACAGGACTAGACAGACTAGATGCAGGAAGGATGTTCCCGATGGCGGGGGAATCCAGAACCAGAGGTCACAGTCTAAGGATAAGGGGTAAGCCTTGTAGGACTGAGATGAGGAGGAATTTCTTCACCCAGAGAGTGGTGAACCTGTGGAATTCTCTACCACAGAAGGCAGTTGAGGCCAATTCATTAAATATATTCAAGAAGGAGATAGATATATTTCTTAAGGCTAAAGGGGTCAAGGGATATGGGGAGAAAGCAGGGACAGGGTACTGAATTTGGATGATCAGCCATGATCTCATTAAATGGCGGAGCAGGCTCAAGGGGCCGAATGGCCTACTCCTGCTCCTATCTTCTATGCTTCTATGGATTAATTAATGATCTCGAAGTGAAGGCTCCTCTTGGGAAGAGTGATCATAGCATGGTAGAATTTCAAATTCAGTTTGAGGGTGAAAAAGCTAGGTCTCAAACTAGTGTCCTGAACTTAAATAAAGGTAATTACAAAGGTATGAAGGCAGACTTGGTTAAAGTGGACTGGGAAAATATATTACAGGGTAAGACTGTAGAAAAGCAGTGGCAAACATTTAAGGAGATATTTCATAACTCTCAACAAAGATATATTCCAGTGAGAAAGAAAGACTAAAAGAGAAGGATGAACCATCCGTGGCTAACTAAGGAAGTAAAGGATGGTATCAAATTGAAAACAAAAGCATACAATGTTGCGAAGAATAGTGGAAGGCCAGAGAATTGGGAAATTTTTAAAAACCAGCAAAGGAAGACTAAAAAAATGATAGAGAGAGAAGATAGCTTATGAGAGTAAGCTAGCAAGAAATATAAAAACAGACAGTAAGAGCTTCAACAGGTATATAAAAGGGAAGAGAGTAGCTAAAGTAAACATTGGTCTCCTAGAGGAAGAGTCTGGGTAATTAATAATGGGAAACAGGGAAATGGCGGAGACTTTGAACAAATATTTTGTATCGGTCTTCACGGTAGAAGACACTAAAAGCACCCTAATAATGGATAATCAAGGGGCTATTGGGGAGGGGGAAACTTAAAACAATCACTATCACTAGAGAGAAAGTACTAGGCAAACTAATGGGACTAAAGCTAGACAAGTCCTCTGGACCTGATGGCCTGCATTCTAGAGTCTTAAAAGAGGTGGCTGCAGAGATAGTGGATGCATTGGTTGTAATCTACCAAAATTCCCTGGATTCTGGAGAGGTCCAAGCGGACTGGAAAACCGCAAATGTAACGCCCCTATTTAAGAAAGGAGGGAGACAGAAACCAGGCAACTATCGACCAGTTAGCCTAACATCTGTCATTGGGAAATTGCTGAAGTCCATCATTAAGGAAGTGGTAGCAGGACATTTAGAAAATCAGAATATAGTCAAGCAGAGTCAACATGGTTTTATGAAAGGGAAATCATGTTTGACAAATTTGCTGGAGTTCTTTGAGGATGTAACGAGCAGGGTGGATAAAGGGGAACCAGTAGATGTCATGTATTTGGATTTCCAGAAGGCATTCGATAAGGTGCCGCATAAAAGGTTACTACACAAGATAAGAGCTCACGGGGTTGGGGGTAATATATTAGCATGGATAGAGGATTGGCTAACTAACAGAAAACAGAGAGTTGGGATAATTGGGTCATTTTCAGGTTGGCAAACTGTAACTAGTGGGGTGCCGCAGGGATCAGTGTTGGGGCCTCAACTATTTACAATCTATATTAATGACTTGGATGAAGGGATCGAGTGTAATGTAGCCAAATTTGCTGATGATACAAAGATAGGTGGGAAAGCAAATTGTGTGGAGGACGCAAAGAATCTCCAAAGGGATATAGATAGGCTAAGTGAGTGGGCAGGAATCTGGCAGATGGAGTATAATGTGGGAAAATGTGAGGTTATCGACTTTGGTAGGAAAAATAAAAGAGCAAATTATTATTTAAATGAGGAGAGATTACAAAATGCTGAGGTACAGAGGGATCTGGAGGCCCTTGTACATGAATCACAAAAAGTTAGCATGCAGGTACAGCAAGTAATTAGGAAGGCAAATGGAGTGTTGGCCTTTATTGCAAAGGGAATGGAGTATAAAAGTAGGGAAGTCCTGTTACAACTGTACAGGGCGTTGGTGAGACCACACCTGGAATACTGCGTATAGTTTTGGTCTCCTTATTTAAGGAAGGATATACTTGCATTGGAGACAGTTCAGCGAAGGTTCACGAGGTTGATTCCGGAGATGAAAGGGTTGTCATATGAAGAAAGGTTGAGCAGGTTGGGCCTATACTCATTGGAGTTTAGAAGAATGAGAGGGGATCTTATTGAAACATATAAGATTCTGAAGGGGCTTGACAGGGTAGATGCAAAGAGGATATTTCCCCTCGTGGGGGAATCTAGAACTAGGGGGCATAATTTCAGAATAAGGGGGCACCCATTTAAAACGGCAATGAGGAGGAATTTCTTCTCTCAGAGGGTCGTGAATCTTTGGAATTCTCTTCCCCAGAGAGCTGTGGAGGCTGGGTCATTGAATATATTTAAGGTGGAGATAGACAGATTTTTGAATGGTAAGGGAGTCAAGGGTTATGGGGAGCGGACAGGGAAGTGGAGTTGAGGCCAAGATCAGATCAGCCATGATCTTATTAAATGGCGGAGCAGGCTCAAGGGGCCAAATGACCTACTCCTGCTCCTACTTCTTATGTTCTTATTTTTTGTGTCTTGTTATCATGTAGCATCATGAGGTTTAAGATGATCGAAGGAGTTGATAGGGTAGATAGAGAGAAACTATTTCCTCTGGTGGGAGATTCCAGAACAAGGGGGCATAATCTCAAAATTAGAGCTAGGCCGTTCAGGGGTGATGTCAGGAAGCACTTCTTCACAGAAAGTGTGGTGGAAATCTGGAACTCTCACCCCCCAAAAAAGCTGCTGAGGCTGGGGGTCAAATGAAAATTTCAAAACTGAGATTGATAGATTTTTGTTAGGCAAGGGTATTAAGGGTTACGGAACCAAGACGGGTAGATGAGAGTCAAGATATAGATCAGCCATGATCTAATTGAGTGGCAGAACAGGCTCGAGGGGTTGAATGGCCTCCTCCTGTTCCTATGTTCCAGTATACTTGTAACAAGCATGGACACCGGGGGCAGGCTGTATGCACATTCAGCTATCAATGGGTCGATATGTTTTTGAGGGGGTGCTCTATAAATTTGTCCATAATTAGATCTGTACCCCAGTGTGCTTTACTGCACATCAGGGCTTGTCCTCCACAGAGTGCGTCGCTACATCTGTCGAGATGCACTGCAGTTTATCGGTGCCACTAACCACTTTATGTGCTTGAAATGCTTTTTAAATTGGCCACACATTTATCATTGATATACAGCTTTAATTCATTCCCATTAAATTGTCGGTACAAATACGGTACATTGATGTTTAGCTGTACCTCGTATTGCTCCGCGGCCCCGTCCTCTCCCTCCTAGGTCACGGCCCCTTGTGTTTTCCTCAGCTTGGTCAAACTCCTCATCGCCCATGAACTCATCCATATTCATGAAAGCATCTCTCCCTCGTGGGCCACGACCATCATGCCGAGATCCCCCTCGAACCGGTCGGAACCTAGAGAGAATATTTACAGGCTCACTCACAGCTCTTGTGGTCTCACAGACCTAATTGACTGTAACATTTCCACATCTCACTAAGAACCGTGACCACATATTACTCTGAGGCTTCGAAGCTTTTCAGAAACGCAAGTCCACTTGACAGGAGCTCTAGAGTTCACATCACATATGGCCTGATCCATCACTGGTTCTGAGCACCAGGGGTCCTGTGGCAGTCCCACTAAAGCTGCACACAACACACTCAACAGCATCTGGCCACAGAAACGAGTACTGATCGTCTGCTCACACAAGCTCGATCTGATATGAGCGTTAATATTTCAAATAACACTCAGTACAAGTCCTACTCTATCCCAGCACTACAGTCCATTGCTCAAATATTGAACATGAGCTCCATCTTGTGTCATTCCTCAGCTGGTTGTGCCTCATCAAGTACATCGACTACTCATCCAACCAAGCTGCTTGGCAGATGCCCTTATCATAGAGAATGCGATGGTCTATCAACAAAGTGATCCTCTCCATAGAGAAATTACGCTTGCAATGGCAGGTAAAATATCTGCACCCATGATTTCCTGAGATAAAATTTGAGGCAGTGTGGTTTCCGATTGCCCTAGAAGAGTGCTAACCAAAGCATGCCCTCAACAGTCTGAAGGCAATCTGAAATAACAGACTTTAAAAATAAATCTGAGATGATACTGACTTATAAGACATTCAGTATATAAGACAAGGATTTTACGTCACTGTTTAGTGGTTGAAAGTAGGGCGGTCATCTTATTGGGGTGCTTGGTACTGTAGGTCACTCGGGAGCTCAGAAATAACCTTAAAGAACGAGCTTCTCTATGCAACGGGCCAAGAGATCTTACAACCTATAAAACTCCCGCATACCATCAAATCCTTATAGGTATATCATCTCTGTTGCAGTTCCTCCATTTGGCTGTGGGCCTATTCATTTGTATTGTGTGAAGGCTGAACAGATGAGGGAAAATGTTTTATTTAGCTTATGTAATGGATTTTAACACACACCTCCGAACCAAAGCACACACAGGAAAATTAACTTAAAGGGTCTGTGTCTCCCTACCTCCAACCACGAAACAGGCTTCTATACAAGTACCTGATGAGCACAGTTGGCGGCCGAGGCTGAATAACAGTACACGAAGGATGGCCCAAGAACAAAGTACAGGGGTTACAGCTTAGTCTGCACACATTTGCTCACAATATCGGTTGTGTGAGAGGGCAGGTATCAAAATCACTGCTGTTTTCTCAACACCCATACCAGGAAACGGCTGCCCTCGGCACTAGGCTGCCCAGCTCGAACCCCCACATACAGAGCACCAGAGGTGCAGCTATGTTTGCTTAAGGCACCAGTTCTGCAACTGTAGTCGCAAATATCCTCACAGAGCATCAGCCGTACACAGGCAGAGAGCCAGATGTGTAAGCACAGCCTCGCAAAGGGCAACAGCAAAACTGTGCACACCAGCGCAAGATACCAGCCGCAAAACGGTCATGTAAATATATTTAGAACACTAGTCAATCTGTTATGGCATTGCACACACGGAGTCAAAGCTTATGGATCTTGTAAAGTCCCAAAAAATGTGATGATAGTACTCCCTACAACAGAAGCTGCCATTATAATGACTTAACAGAATAAACTGAAGAACCTAAATTAAAGCAAAATGGAGTACTAGCACATTAATAAATTAATGGAGCAACGGGAAGGAAATAAATTAATAAAATAATACAACACCAACCAATCAAAAAATTTGTACAGCAATGGGCACCAGTAAATTATTAAATGAAGGAGGCACCCATGAATGAAGAAATTAACAGAGCAGTCTCGTAAATTAATAGAATGTAATCGGTAACCTAAGTTTAGGGGAACATCTACGAAAATTACGATACCAATAAAATTAGGTTCAATACAAAAATTGAAAGGTCAAAGATCAAAGCAACTGTCTGAAGAAAAACCCAAGATTGAAATTAGCCCAGGTAAACGGGAAAGAAAATTGGCAAATAAGATAATATGCAAGCAATGGGAAACATTCAAACAGATGATGATTAGGGTACAAATTAGATGGTAATAAGTAGTAAAGGAGCTGGAACAAAAGCTGGGGTTCCCCAAATGTTTGGAAGATTCACATAACGAATTTAGAAAGAACGAAACTGCATTTATGTAGCACCTTTCACGTCCTCAGCATGTCCCAAAGAACCTCACAGTCAATGAAGTACTTTTGAAGTGCAGTCAATGTTGTAATGTAGGGAAATCTAGGTCTAATAACACAAAAGAAAATCACACCAAATATAGAAAATAGAGGGGAGGCAAAAAAGGTGATTCGAAGCGCAAAGAGAGGGTTTGAAGAAAGACCAGCAGATAAATTGAGGGGAAATAGCAATTTGCTAAAAATATGAATAGTTAAAGGTTAGGTTTGATTAGAGATGAAAAAACTAATTTTTTTATGGCGGGTGAAGGAATGGCAAAAATACTAAATGAGTACTTTGCCTCTGCTTTTGCAGAAGAATGTGGAAATGGGAAGGAAAGGGTGTAGGAGGAGGAGGGGGTACAGCAATTAGATAACTATAGATAAGGAAGCAGTATTGAAAAAAATGGTGGAATTCAAGTGGAAAAGACATCTGGCCCTGATAACACCCGTGCGAGAATGCTGAGGGAAGTCGAAGAAGAAATAGCAGAGGCTCTGACCATACTCATTCAAACATCCTTGGATATAGATGTGTCAGAGAACTGGAGGGTTGCCAATGTAATGGATGAGATGAGATGAGCTTCCGACCCCATATCCCCTCCATCACCAAGACCGCCTACTTCCACCTCCGTAACATCACCCGACTCCACCGCTGCCTCAGTTCAACTGTTGCTGAAACCCTCATCCATGCCTTGATTACATCTAGACTTGACTATTCCAATGATCTCCTGGCCGGCCTCCCATCTTCCACCCTCCATAAACTTGAGCTAATCCAAAACTCTGCTGCTCGTATCATGACTCGTACCAAGTCCCGTTCACCCATCACACCTGTGCTCGCTGACTGACCTACATTGGCTCCCGGGCCAGCAATGCTTCGATTTTAAAATTCTCATCCTTGTTTTCAAATCCCTCCATGGCCTCACCCATCCCTATCTCTGTAACCTCCTGCAGCCCCTCCAATTCTGGCCTCTTGCGCATTCTGTTTTAATCGCTCCACCATTGGCGGCCGTACTTTCAGCTGCCTAGACCCTAAACTCTGGAATTCTTTTCCTAAACCTCTCTTTCTTCCTTTAAGACGCTCCTTAAAACCTACCTCTTCTGTCCTAATATTTACTTATGTGGTTTGGTGTCAAATTTTGTTTGATAACACTCCTGTGAAGTGTCTGGGGACATTTTAGTACGTTATAGATGAAAAGGGAGGAGAAAGTAACGAGAGGACATATACACTAAATGGTAAAACTTTAAAAGGAGGAGCAACGGAGAGATTTAGATACTCCGACTAATTACCAGTGATATAGAAAGGCAACATCACCAAAAAACAATTATCTGGCGATTCATCTCACTGGCTTTTTATGGGACTTCCCCATGGCAAATTGGCTGCCATGTTTACCTAAATAACAACAGTGACTGCACTTCACAAGTAATCCATGGGTTGTGACACACTTTGCGACATCCAGAGGACATGAGAAAACAAGTTATTTCTTTATTGCATCTGCCTCCTCCTGTGCTCACTGGATCCCTAGGGAGTAGCATACTCCAGAGCCATGGTTCACATAGTGCCTGCTAACCATCTGGTTTCCTTCAGAAACAGCCTCTGGAAACATTCCAGATCAGAAAAAAACTTGGTTAGTCGTCACCCTTACTGCATCTTTTGGCTCCTTTTCCTTTCTTCCAGCCGTTCTTCCTGTCTCTTTCTCTCCAGGCTCACTCATGCCATGGAAGCTCTGGTCAAAAACTCTCTCTCCATGGTGTACACTGTGCGTTATACATTTAATAACACTTCCAGTTCCTGGGCTTTCACTGTGTAGTGTTGCTTGGAGTGCCTCTGCTTTAACCCTTTGAATACTGACTTTCTCTTGCAGCCCAACTTCAAATATCAAACAACAAAGCCAGACTGGAGTTTTGCATTGGTTATTTCTTCACCAATATGGTACAGATGGAAGCCATTACTGGTTCCTCAAAGCTGGACCTCTCAGCATGCTCTGTGTTGAGTTACTTCACTGTATTGTGTATCAGTGTCTACACTGAATTAATACTTTTTAATTCAGTACTTACACTGAAATCAGTATATACTCAGTTATGTGAATTGTTCCCTTATCATGGGTGTGTGCCAAAAAACTGAATGCTTTGTCCATGGTTTGTTCATTTCCTTTACTGTGTTAGTTTTAAATGCCACGCTTAAAATGAAGAGTAGGCATTTATTTAAAAGATACCTAGAGAAACAAAAAACCCACAGTAATCCTGTGACAGGACAAATGTATCTTAATATGCAAATATTTTGATCGCAGAACTCGTCAAGCCTCGCAACATTATACTGTAATAAGCTTCTGCACTGAGATTATTCGAGCAGTGAAGCATGTCAAACAAGCAAGGCTATTCAAAACACTTTGTCCATGAGGTAAATACAGGCACAAGTCATGAACATGTGCCATACATCTATAGGAAACAGTACATATTAGATTTGGAAGTAACATGACCAACCCAGAACCCCAGGGCTTCTCCTGCCTACTGGTCCCCAAGAAAGGTAGTTCTGTGGATTAAATGATTTGACATCAACTGATGTGCCCTCTGTCTTGCATGTAGCAGATCCTTGGAAAGCGAGAGGGCATTAGGTATCTGACAACTCTTGACCTGCTTAAAAAGCTGGAGCCCAGGCACGCTTACACATCAACAGAACTGTAGGAGTTTACAGTCATGCCCTTTGGGATGAAAAATGCGTGCAACGAGTTCTAGCAAGTGGTCCAAAAAGTAGCCAAGGATTACACACATAGGCAATATCACCATCTTTAGTTAGACTTGGGATGAACCCATTGCTCATATCACCAGTGTACTGACCCAGTTGACCAAAGCGGTCAACTGTCAAAGCCAAAAAATGTAACTTTGGAATGGCTGAATTATTGTACCGAGGTTACTGTGTAGGTGGGAGGACAGAGACTCGAGCAGGCGATGGTGGATGCCATCACAAAATGGTCTAGACTGACACCAAGAAACAGGTGCAGGCAATCTCCAGATTGCCCAGCAACTCTTGCAGCTTTATGGCCAACTAATAGTAATGTAGCTGTGCCATTAACAGATTGAACCCATAAAGCGATGCCAAATCTGTTAGTGGGGAGAATGTGTTTGTAAAGCGGTAGTGCTGGTGAGTCCTGATTATACCCAAGTGTTTACTGTCCATGTGAGTGTGTCAGACATGGACACTGGTGCGGTGTTGAGTCAGGTTAAGGATCATTTGGTTGTCTACCTGAACCATAAATGATACTGTCATGGGAAATGGCATATTCAGCAAACGAAGAAGAATGCCCAAGTGTCATCTGGGCGTTCCAAATATTATAGCCGCACTTCTACACAACATTCACTAGATATTCCGTACACAAACCCTTAGTTTGGTTTAACTTGACAAGCTACAAGAACACACGTCATCACCTAGTTAGTGGATAAATTCTACATCAGAACACCAAGATCTCATCCTAACAGATCTTGGTGCTTTGGTGCAGAATTCAATGAGCCACACATCCAAGATCAACACTTTCCAAACCTTCAGGCTCACAAAATCCAAACAAGCAAATAAGGAACACAAGTTGCCTGCAACCGAGTTGCCTGGGCTTTGAGGGTTGGATTGTCAGTACAGGAGCTGTATATGGCCTACAGGCCACAGCTTTGACAACTCTGGAAGGGATAAGTATCCTTAATATGTGAATATTTTGATGGCAAAACTCATCATGAGTGTATGTACCAGTAGAAACAATTGCTGTTATCCGATCAAATAGACTGCTTGTCTCGATCCGTAAAGAGTCAATTGGAAAACAGCCTAAACATAGACCGTGCACATCAAAGACCACAGGCCAGCATCATCGCACTTCTGTGGTTGCAGATTATGAAGATTGTCAACACTGTTCAAGTAGATTATCTCGGTCTCACAGACTGACCTTCAATGCTGGGCCCGGTTTTCAGAGTTTTACGGATGAAAAAGTTCAGCACATTTCAGGTATCATGTGTTCAGTGTCTGTCTAGTCGCAGGGTGGGGAGACAGAATGTGTCTCCATGGATAACTCTTGAAACGTCTATTCAGTTTGCTCCCTGAGGAATAAGTCTGCTATTTCTTTCTTAAAAGTAATTTGATCTCAAGGACTGCAAGGAAGTTTTCAAAAGACTTTGTCTGTTTAACCCTTTGTGAGTTGGCTCCACACTACTGTATTTGAATTGATTCAATGTGTTGCTTATACTGCTGCTTCTGTGAATAAAGCTGCTTACAGTTTAGTCTGTTACCAAAAGTATCTGGCATGGCTGATGCTATTCTTCTGAAGCAATGCAAGGTACAGTGGAATTCCTGCATACTATCCAGTAACAATAAAGGGGTTCATTGTTCACCTCGGGCAAGCTATCCCAGGAAGCAAGGACTTGCCAGCGGACTTTTTGTGTTGGGCACAAGGAAAATGTCTGGATTGAGCTTGAATTGCAACACTGCATTTCATAATCGTCTGGAATAAATGGGTCCAGCTGTACATGGACCTGATCTACTGCTGGGCTCTGTCCAGATAGCAGCTGAGCTCGATGGATTGCTGCCCGTTTCCAATTTCTAGGAGAGGTTCCAGGGATGTTACTATTGGCGGATATTTAAAATTTGATTTTCAAATCTACACAAAAACACTTACGAATCATCAAACTGATCACGTGGATCAAAATCTGGTCCCCGCCGGCCTTGAGCTGGGCGCCGCTGATCTCGATGTCTCTGGTCAAATTCATTCCCACGCTGACTGAAACCCTGTTCAAATCTACAAAAGGAATTTGGAGACTCATTTGTTTGTGTGAAAACTGATCTGGAGGACTGGAGACGTGAATTAGCTCAAAATAAGTGTGAACAGGCTATCTCTTGGCAAACTCAGTCTTCGTGCCTGCACACAGCTTAAAGGAGCATCTATGAAGAGATAGTGCATTACAGCAGCAGGCTGCAGCTTTACACTCTCAAACCTCCCTCAGTTTCAGTCATAAGTATTTTTAGGAACAGGTTTGTTGGGCCCAACAAGCCTGGCCTTTTTTGCTTGATCTTAACTTGATACTCCCCTCAAATCCCAACAAGGGCATCTGCCATCTATCACC
The DNA here is from genome assembly GCA_030390025.1 of Squalus acanthias. Lineage (NCBI taxonomy): Eukaryota > Metazoa > Chordata > Chondrichthyes > Squaliformes > Squalidae > Squalus > Squalus acanthias. The sequence goes on along the minus strand of CM059429.1, from coordinate 79,056,963 downwards.
ACCTTCTGTTGCTAAGTCAATTCTCAATCCATTGAGACAATTTAACCATTTCAATGAGGCTCATGGAAGGAACTTTGATGAATGCCTTTTGAAAACCAAAGTAAACTGCACCCGAGTAATTCACTGGATTATCTGAGACCATCAGCTTAATCACCTCCTAAAAGAATTCTTGGAGATTTTTACGGCACAATATATTGGCCTGGAATTTGCGGTGGGTAATAACAGCGAACGAATAGCATTCACTGTTATTACCCCTTTAAAACTGACCGCAGCTTCAGGATTTAGTGCATGCGCACCTTAACGCGGAAGTCCAGGAGTTGCAGTCAACCATTCACTGCTCCGACACTGGCTGCGCTGTGGCCCCACTCCCCATCCCCATAGCCGGCAATCAGTGTATTCAGGAAAATCAGTGAAACTGACGAAAACCTGGGCTTTTCCGCGGTAATATTGCTGTCAAATACCCCATTAAAAGTTAGACCTTGTTGGATTCGGTGGAACTGGGGTTTAAGAGCGTATTGACTGCTAAACAAACGTTATGGCCCTGAGAAACTAATGTTAATTTTGTGGAGTGTCAAATTTCTCCATTTTAATATAAATTACAATTTTTAAGAAACTTTAAAAAAAATTATATATTTTTTTTTATAAGTTTCTTATTTATTTCAGGTTTGCTCTCCATAACATTTTTAAATAGTTAGAATAAAAGGAGCTTCTTCACTTCCTGGTTCTCGGCCTGTGAGAATTCTGCATTGTGATTGGCTGCTTAGACAGCTTGTTGACGTCACAGCAGCTCGCACTCGGGGATCCCCATTAACTTACACGGATCTCAACTGAACATCAAAAAAGCCGAACTTCTCGCCACAGAGATTGCAAGATCTTTGTGGGCAGCTTTCTTCGGGGCCAGCGGCGAATGCCTTTGCTTTGCCGCTGACCACAAATTCCGGGCCATTACCTCTAAAACCACGCTGGCTGCTCCCTATGTTAGTGGTGCTCCTTAGATGTACTTGTATAGCATCCCGTAGAATTACCTCCATTTTTCCCACTATGACTTTTTAGGCTGACTGGCCTGTAATTGCCAGTTTGTACTTTACTCCTTTTCGAATACTTGAACTACATTGACCATCCTCCAGTCCTCGGGTATTGGAGTATTTATGGAGCTCTGAAAAATGTCATAGCATCGCTAATTTCTCCTTTTAATTCTTCGAGTACTGTATTCCAGATGTGTCCCATGAGGCCCAGGAACCTTCCAGTTTCTGCATAAAACATTCTTTACTAGCTTCTGTATGTGCTACAGATTGTTTGGCCCCATTTACGATGACTGGAATTGTTTACGGACCTCCTTTGTAAAAAACAATATGACAAAATCTATTTTATCTGCCATATCCGCATTAATATTTTGACCCAATTTATCTTTTAACAGACCCACTTGTTCTTTGACCTTCCTTCTACAAGTAACATAGTTGTTGTACTCTTGCTTTGTTTGCATTACAAAGCCCGTTAAATTGCACTTCCAGGTGAAGAAAGGTTTCACCAATAATAATCAACAGGGTGGGTCTAAAATCAGATTATATATCGTTTAAAATCCAGCTCAATATATATATTTGTGAATAAAAAGTCAAAGCGTTCTTGATTAAGTAGGGCTGCATGTAGAAGCGGCAGCAGCATCGGAAGAGGCGGCACCTCCGACGATTTCAACAACAAAAACCAAGGAGTGACGTCACAGGACAGCAGGTAGGTGATTGGTTGGCGAGTATTAACTTTTTTTCTCTCTAAGCTAGGACAGTGGTTTAAACTTAGAGCTGGGAAACTATAACACACTTTATTAAATTTATAACTTAATTAGTTAAACTAATTAATATAACTATAAATAGACTGTCCCGAGCAAACACGTCTGCAGTTGATGTCTCCGTCTGGAATCTCTCTGACTCAGAGTCATTGAGCTGGAGACACCCCGACACATAAGGGAGGGGGAGGAGTATCTGGACAGTTTGCTCCAGACTTCGGTCACACCTCAGAGAGGCACTCCTTGCGGGGAGGTTTGCTAGCACTGTTGGGGGGGTTTTAAACTAACTTGGCAGGGGGATGGGATACAGAGTGGAGCTACAATAGGGGGTGATGTACAGTCAAATATAGAGAAAAAAACAAGTCAGCTTGGAAGACAGGGCAAACATGTAAGAGCAAGGCTGGAAGGCATCTATTTTAATGCAAGGAGTCTAGCGAATAAGGTGGATGAACTGAAGGTGTTGATAAACACATGGGAGTATGATATTGTTGCTATCACGGAGACATGGTTGAGGGAGGGGCAAGACTGTCAGCTCAATATTCCGGGGTACAGAATCTTCAGGCGAGACAGAGGGGGAGGTATAAGAGGAGGGGGTGTCGCAATATTAATTAAGGAATCAATTACTGCCATAAGGAGGGATGATATATTAGCAGGTTCCTCCAATGAGGCTATATGGGTGGAGCTTAAAAACAAAAAGGGGGCAAGCACTTTGCTGGGAGCGTACTATAGGCCCCCAAACAGTCAGGGGGAGATAGAGGAACAGATATGTAGGCAAATCTCAGAGAAATGTGCAAATAATAGGGTAATAATAATGGGGGATTTCAACTTCCCCAATATTAACTGGGATAGTCAGAGTGTGAAAGGCTTAGAGGGTTCAAAATTCTTAAAGTGCATCCAGGAGAGCTTTTTGAGCCAGCATGTAGAAAGTCCTACAAGAGAGGGGGCGGTACTGGACCTAATTCTAGGGAATGTGGCCGGCCAAGTGGAAGAAGTGCTAGTAGGTGAGCACTTTGGTGACAGTGACCATAATACGGTGAGATTTAAGGTGATCATGGAAAAGGACAGGGATGGGCCAGAAATAAAGGTTCTAAATTGGGGGAAGGACGATTTTAATAGGATAAGGCAGGATCTGGCCAAAATGGACTGGGATCAGCTGCTTGTAGGAAAATCCGCATCGGAGCAATGGGATTCTTTCAGAAGGGAGATTGAGATCATACAATGGCAGCATGTTCCCGTAAAGGTCAAGGGTGGTTCCAAAAACCCCAGGGAACCTTGGATGTCAGGGGATATACGAGAATGGATCAGGAAAAAAAGGAGGGCTTTTGGCAGATACGGGGTATAGATGTTTCAGTCAGAGTAGGGAAGTTGGTAAGAAAGGTGGAGGAGTAGCATTGTTAATCAAGGATAGTTTAACAGCGGCAGAAAGGCAGTTCGAGGGGGATCTGCCGTCTGAGGTAAGAAATAGGAAAGGAGCGGTCACGTTGTTAGGAGTTTTCTACAGGCCCCCAAATAGTAATAGAGATGTGGAGGAAGAAATTGCAAAGCAGATTATGAATAGGTGTGGAGGTCACAGAGTAGTTGTCATGGGTGACTTCAACTTTCCAAATATTGATTGGAACCTTTATAGGTCAAACAGTTCGGATGGGATAGTTTTTGCACAGTGTGTGCAGGAGGGTTTCCTGACACAATATGTGGATAGGCCGACAAGAGCTGGGGCCACGTTGGATTTGGTACTGGGTAATGAACCGGGCCAAGTGTTTGATTTGTAAGTGGGAGAGCACTTTGGAGATAGTGACCACAATTCGGTAACTTTCACTATTGCAATGGAGAGGGATAGGGCCATACGGCAGGGCAGGGTTTATAATTGGGGGAGGGGTAATTATGATGCGATTAGGCAAGAATTAGGGAGTATAAGATGGGAACAGAAACTATCAGGGAAAGGCACAAACGAAAAGTGGAGCTTTTTCATGGAGCAATTACTGCGTGTCCTTGATAGGTATGTCCCTGTCAGGCAGGGAGGAAATGGCCGAGTGAGAGAACCATGGTTCACAAAAGAGGTTGAATGTCTAGTCAAGAGGAAAAAGGAAGCGTATGTAAGGATGAGAAAACAAGGTTCAGTTGGGTCGATTGAGGGGTACAAGGTAGCAAGGAATGAGCTAAAAAAAGAGCTTAGGAGAGCTAGGAGGGGGCATGAGAAGTCCTTGGCGGGTCGGATCAAGAAAAACCCCCAAGGCCTTTTACTCTTATGTGAGAAATAAAAGAATGACCAGGGTGAGGGTAGGGCCGGTCAAGGACAGTAGTGGGAACTTGTGCATGGAGTCAGAAGAGATAGGAGAGGTGATGAATGAATACTTTTCGTCAGTGTTCACCGAGGAGAGGGGCCATGTTCTTGAGGATGAGAGTGTGATAAAGGTGGATAGGCTGGAGGTGGTAGATGTTCTGAGGGAAGATGTTTTAGCAATTTTGAAGAACCTGAGGGTCGATAAGTCCCCTGGGCCAGATGGGATATATCCTAGGATTCTTTGGGAGGCAAGGGAGGAGATTGCAGAGCCTCTGGCTTTGATCTTTGGGTCCTCACTGTCCACGGGAATGGTGCCAGAGGACTGGAGAGTGGCGAATGTTGTTCCTCTCTTCAAGAAAGGAAATAGGAATGACCCTGGTAATTATAGGCCGGTTAGTCTTACTTCGGTGGTTGGTAAGATAATGGAAAAGGTCCTGAGGGATAGGATTTATGACCATTTGGAAAGGGGCAACTTAATCAGGGATAGTCAACACGGATTCGTGAAGGGTAAGTCTTGCCTAACAAATTTGATTGAATTCTTTGAGGAGGTAACTAAGTGTGTAGATGAAGGTAGAGCAGTTGATGTCGTATACATGGATTTTAGTAAGGCGTTTGATAAGGTTCCCCATGGTCGTCTCATGAAGAAAGTAAGGAGTTGTGGGATAGAGGGAAATTTGGCCGATTGGATAAGTAACTGGCTATCTCATAGAAGGCAGAGGGTGGTGGTGGATGGAACATTTTCGGACTGGAGACCAGTTACCAGCGGTGTGCCACAGGGGTCGGTGCTGGGTCCTCTGCTGTTTGTGATTTTTATCAATGACTTGGAGGAGGGGACTGAAGGGTGGATCAGTAAATTTGCTGATGATTGGTGGAGCAGTGGATGAGGTGGAGGGTAGTTGTAGGCTGCAAAGAGACATTGATAGGATGCAGAGCTGGGCCGAAAAATGGCAGATGGAATTTAACCCTGATAAGTGCGAGGTGATTCATTTTGGTAGGGCAAATTTGAATAAGGATTACAGGGTCAACGGCAGGGTTCTGAGGAATGTGGAGGAGCAGAGGGATCTGGGGGTTCATATCCACAGATCTCTGAAGGTTGCCACTCAAGTGGATAGAGCAGTAAAGAAGGCCTATGGTGTGTTGGCGTTTATTAACAGAGGGTTTGAGTTTAAGAACCGTGAGGTTATGCTGCAACTGTACAGGACCTTGGTGAGACCACATTTGGAATATTGTGTGCAGTTCTGGTCACCTCACTATAGGAAGGACGTGGAAGCATTGGAAAGAGTGCAAAGGAGATTTACCAGGATGCTGCCTGGTTTGCGGGGGAGGTCTTATGAGGAAAGATTGAGGGAGTTGGGGCTTTTCTCTTTAGAGCGGAGGAGGATGAGAGGCGACTTAATAGAGGTTTATAAGATGATGAGGGGGATAGATAGAGTGGATGTTCAGAGACTATTTCCTCGGGTAGAGGCAGCTGTTACAAGGGGGCATAACTATAAGGTGCATGGGGGGAGATATAGAAGGGATGTCCGAGGTAGATTCTTTACTCAGAGAGTGGTTGGGGTGTGGAATGGACTGCCTGCTGTGATAGTGGAGTCGGACACTTTAGGAACTTTCAAGCGGTTATTGGATAAGCACATGGAGCACACCAGAGTGATAGGGAGTGTGATAGCTTGATCTTGGTCTCGGACAATGCTCGGCACAACATCGAGGGCCGAAGGGCCTGTACTGTGCTGTACTGTTCTATGTTTCTATGTAAAATGCTAAAGACGGAGGAAGCCCTAGAGGAGTACAAAAAGTGCAGGGGGATACTTAAAAAAGAAATTAGGAGATCAAGGAGGGGCCATAAAATAACACTGGCGAGCAAAATAAAGGAAAATCCTAAGATGTTTTATAAGTATATTAAGGGTAAGGGGATAACTAGGGAAAAAATAGGGCCAATTAGGGACAAAAGTGGCAATCTGTGTGTGGAGCCGGAAGATGCAGGTGGGGTTCTAAATGAATTTTTTGCATCTGTTTTCACTATGGAGAAGGACGATGCAGACATAAAATTAGGGCAGGGGGACTGTGATATACTCGAACATTTTAACATTGAGAGGGAGGAGGTATTGGCGGTTTTAGCAGGTCTAAAAATGGATAAATCTCCAGGTCCGGACGAAATGTATCCCAGGCTGCTGTGTGAGGCAAAGGAGGAGATTGCGGGGGCTCTAACACATATATTCAGAACCTCTCTGGCCACAGGGGATGTGCCAGAGGACTGGAGAACCGCTAATGTAGTACCATTATTCAAGAAAGGGAGTAGGGAAAAACCGGGGAACTACAGGCCAGTGAGCCTAACATCAGTGGTAGGAAAATTATTGGAAAAAATTCTGAGGGACAAAATTAGTCTCCACTTGGAGAGGCAAGGATTAATCAGGGTTAGCCAACATGGCTTTGTCAAGGGAAGATCATGTCTGACTAATTTGATTGAATTTTTTGAGGGGTTGACTAGGTGTGTGGATGAGGGTAACGCAGTGGATGTGGTATACATGGATTTCAGTAAGGCCTTCGATAAAGTCCCGCACAGGAGACTGGTCAAGAAGGTAAGAGCCCATGGAATCCAGGGTGCCTTGGCACATTGGATACAAAACTGGCTCAGTGGCAGAAGGCAGAGGGTGATGGTCGAAGGTTGTTTTTGTGACTGGAAGCCTGTGGCCAGTGGGGTACCGCAGGGATCGGTGCTGGGTCCCTTGCTGTTTGTGGTCTACATTAACGACTTGGATATGAATGTAAAAGGTATGATCAGTAAGTTCGCGGATGATACAAAAATTGGTAGGGTGGTAAATAGCTAGGAGGGTAGCCTCAGTCTGCAGGACGATATAGATGGGTTGGTCAGATGGGCGGAACAGTGGCAAATGGAATTTAATCCGGAAAAGTGCGAGGTGATGCACTTTGGAGGGACTAACAAGGCAAGGGAATACACAATGAATGGTAAGACCCTAGGCAAGACGGAGGGTCAGAGGGATCTTGGTGTGCAAGTACACAGATCCCTGAAGGCGGCAGAACAGGTGGATAAGGTGGTAAAAAAGGCATATGGGATACTTGCATTCATTAGCCGAGGCATAGAATATAAGAGCAAGGAGGTTATGATGGAGCTGTATAAAACACTGGTTAGGCCACATCTGGAATACTGTGTGCAGTTCTGGTCGCCACACTACAGGAAGGATGTGATCGCTTTGGAGAGGGTGCAGAGGAGATTCACCAGAATGTTACCCGGGCTGGAGTGCTTCAACTATGAAGAGAGACTGGGCAGATTGGGTTTGTTTTCCTTGGAGCAGAGGAGGCTGAGTGGGGACATGATTCAGGTGTACAAAATTATGAGGGGCATAGATAGGATGGATACAAAGGAGCTTTTTCCCTTAGTAGAGGGGTCTATAACAAGGGGGCATAGATTCAAGGTAAAGGGCGGGAGGTTTAGAAGGGATTTGAGAAAGAGCTTTTTCACCCAGAGGGTGGTTGGAGTCTGGAACTCACTGCCTGAAAGGGTTGTGGAGGCAGGAACCCTCACAACATTCAAGAAGCATTTGGATGAGCACTTGAAATGCCATAGCATACAAGGCTACGGACCAAATGCTGGAATATGGGATTAGATTAGACAGGGCTTGATGGCCGGCACGGACACGATGGGCCGAAGGGCCTCTATCCGTGCTGTATAACTCTATGACTCTAGGATCAGAATAGGTTTGGTGTGACCGACAGTATGCAGAGTAAGGGGAACCTAGGCAAGAAAGGGAACGAGGATCCACAGAAACTGATCCTATCCAACAGGTACAATGTACTTGCTACCTGTGAGGATAAGGATAAAGACTGTTGGAAGGACAGCCAGAATGCAGACCATGGCACTTTGGAACAGGAGGCTGTCCTAAGGGGGGAGGAGGAGGAGAGGGAGCGTAATGTGGTAGTTGTAAGGGATTCTATAATTAGGGGGACAGGTAGCATCCTTTGCATGCAAGATCGAGAGTCCCACATGGTATGTTACCTACCTGGTGCCAGGGTAGGGGACATCTCGAACCAGCTTGAAAGGATATTGGAGAGGGATTGGGAGGATCCAGTCGTTGTGGCCCATGTTGGGACCAACAACTTAGGGAAGAGTAGGCAAGAGGTCCTGTTTGGGGAGTACCAGGAACTAGGAGCTAAATTAAAGAACAGGACCTCAAGGGTTATAATCTCTGGATTATTACCTGAGCCACGTGCAAATTGGCGTATAGATAAGCCGATTAGGGAAATAAACACGTGGCTAAAGGAGTGGAGTGGGAAAGAGGGGTTCCATTTCATGGGGCACTGGCACCAGTATTGGGACAGGAAGGAACTGTACCGTTGGGACAGGCTCCACTTGAACTGGTCTGGGAAAGGATAAATAGGGCGGTCACAAGGACTTTAAACTAGTAAATGGGGGGGGGGCGGGCTCAGGGGGAAATTGCAGTACAAATAGTAGTTCAAAAACAAACGAAAGGGAAGAGAGTAGAGTAACAGACAGAAATTGTGCTTTAGGCACTACAGGTAAAGGCAAAACTAAAAGGTGTAAAGCGATTAAACCAGGAGAGAGAAATAAGAAACATGTGAGTAAAACATTAGAGCCGAAGGACAAGCTAGGGTGTGTGGCCCAAATAAGCGTTCGTTATACAAACACACGAAGTATAAGGAATAAATTGAATGAATTGCAGGCGCGAATTCAAATTGGAGGGGATGACATGGTAGCCATTACTGAGACATGGCTGCAAGACGGTCAGGACTGGGAACTAAATATACCAGGTAAGGTCTACAGGAAAGATAGGGAAAATGGCAGAGGGGGAGGAGTAGCCTTAGTGATTAAGGATGAAATCACTTCAATGATAAGAGAGGATTTAAAGAGAGGTAAGCAGGCAGTGGAGACCTTATGGGTTGAATTAAGAAATAGGAAAGGATCTAAGACTAGTGGGAGTTGTGTATAGGCCCCCTGGTAGCAGCTCTGAAGTGCTAGATTGTATAAATTCAGAGATTAAACAAGCGTGTAGCAATGGCAGTGTGGTTTTAACTTTCATATAGATTGGGATAAGCAGACTAGCACCTATCAGAAAGGTAGTGAATTTCTTGAGTGTGTCTGGGATAGTTTTCTACAACAATATGTCCCAGAGGCAACAAGGGGGCAAGCCATATTAGATTTAGTAATGAGTAATGACCCAGATTTAGTTAACAGCCTAACTGTGCGTGAACATTTATCCAATAGCGATCATAACATGATCATGTTCAATGCAGCGTTTAAAAGGGAGAAACGCGAAACAGCTATTAAGATTCTTGATTTAGGTAAGGCCGACTTCAACGGGATGAGGCAGAGACTGTTCACAGCAAATCTGCTGATGGGTAAAACGACAGAAGATCAGTGGGAGATGTTTAAAAAAGAATTTAATGTGATACGGAACCAGTTTATACCCCTGAGGGGCAAGAGCTCTACTTGCCAAAAAAAAAGCCATGGACAACTAAAGATGCAAGGGATAGCATAAAACTAAAGGAAATGACATACAAAAATGCAAAAAATAGCACAGATCCTGGCGAATGGGAAAGATACAAAGAACAGCAAAGGGTCACACAACAGATAGTAAGAGCTACAAAAAGGGAGTATGAAAAGAAACTTGCAAGGGATATCAAAATCAACACAAAGAATTTTTACAGTTACATTAGGAAAAAGAGGGTGCTCAGGAGCAATGTTGGCCCCTTAAAAAACTGAAAGTGGTCACATTGTCAATGACAATGGGGAAATGGCGGACATGTTGAATAATTACTTTGCGTCAGTATTTAAAGTAGAAGAGGATAGCATGCCGAAAATCCCAAAGAAATAATATTGAATCGGGAACAGGGACTCAATAAAATTAACGTAAGTAAAATAACAGTAATGAAGAAAATAATGGCACTAAAGAGTGACAAATTCCCAGGACCAGACAGTTTCTATCCCAGGGTTTTAAAGGAAGTAGGTGAGTACATTGCAGATGCCCGGCATATCCCTCACTCTACCATTACCATCAAGCCAGGGGACCAACCCTGGTTCAATAAGGAGTGTAGAAGAGCATGCCAGGAGCAGCACCAGGTATACCTAAAAATGAGGTGCCAACCTGGGGAAGCTGCAACACAGGGCTACATGCATGCTAAAAAGTGGAAGCAGCATGCTTTAGACAGGGCTAAGAGATCCCACAATCAACGGATCAGATCAAAGCTCTGCAGTCCTGCCACATCCAGTCGTGAATGGTGGTGGACCATTAAACAACGAACGGGAGGAGGAGGCTCCAAGAATATCCCCATCCTCAATGATGGTGAAGCCCAGCACGTGAGTGCAAAAGACAAGGCTGAAGCCTTTGCAACCATCTTCAGCCAGAAGTGCAGAGTGGATGATCCATATCGGCCTCCTCCTGAGGCCCCCTCCATCATAGAAGCCAGTTTTGAGCCAATTCGATTCACTCCACGTGATATCAAGAAACAGCTGAGCGCACTGAATACAGCAAAGGCTATGGGCCCCGACAACATCCCGGCTGTCATGCTGAAGACTTGTGCTCCAGAACTAGCCGCACCTCTAGCCAAGCTGTTCCAGTACAGTTAGAACACTGGCATCTATCCAACAATGTGGAAAACTGCCCAGGTATGTCCTGTCCACGAAAAGCAGGACAAATCTAATCCGGCTAATTACCGCCCCATCAGTCTGCTCTCAATCATCAGCAAAGTAATGGAAGGTGTCATCGAAAGCGCTATCAAGCGGCACTTACTTACCAATAACCTGTTCACTGATGCCCAGTCTGGGTTCCGCCAAGACCACTCGGCTCCCGACCTCATTACAGCCTTGGTCCAAACATGAACAAAGGAGCTGAATTCCAGAGGTGAGGTGATAGTGACTGCCCTTGACATCAAGGCAGCATTTGACGAAGTGTTGTATCAAGGAACCCTAGTAAAACTGAAGTCAATGGGAATCAGGGGGAAAACTCTCCACTGGCTGGAGTCATACCTAGCACAAAGGAAGATGGTTTTGGTGGTTGGAGGTCATTCATCACAGCCCCAGGACATCGCTGCAGGAGTTCCTCAGGGCAGTGTCCTAGGCCCAACCATCTTCAGCTGCTTCATCAATGACCTTCCCTCCAACTTAAGGTCAGAAATGGGGATGTTCGCTGATGACTGCACAGTGTTCAGCGCCATTCACAACTCCTCAGATAATGAAATAGTCCATGCCCGCATGCAACAAGACCTGGACGACGTTCAGGCTTGGGCTGATAAGTGGCAGGTAACATTCGTGCCACACAAGTGCCAGGCAATGACTATCTCCAACAAGCGAGAGTGTAACCACCGCCCCTTGACATTCCACGGCATTACCATCGCCGAATCCCCCACCATCAACATCCTGGGGGGTCACCATTAACCAGAAACTTAACTGGACCAGCCACATACATACTGTGGCAACAAGAGCAGGTCAGAGGCTGGGTATTCTGCAGCAAGTGTCTCACTTCCTGACTCCCCATAGCCTTTCTACATCTGCAAGGCACAAGTAAAGAGTGTGATGGAATACTCTCCACTTGCCTGGATGAGTGCAGCTCAAACAACACTGAAGAAGCTCAACACCATCCAGGACAAAGCAGCCTGCTTGATTGGCACCCCATCCACCACCTTAAACATTCACTCCTTCCACCAACGGCGTACCGTGGCTGCAGTGTGTACCATCTACAAGATGCACTGCAGCAACTCACAAAGGTTTCTTCGACAGCACCTCCCAAACCCGCGACCTCTACCACACAGAAAGACAAGGGCAGCAGGCGCATGGGAATACCACCACCTCCAAGTTCCCCTCCAAGTCACACACCATCCTGACTTGGAAGTATATCGCCGATCCTTCATCGTCGTTGGGTCAAAATCCTGGAACTCGCTCCCCAACAGCACTGTGGGAGTACCTTCACCACACGGAGTGCAGCGGTTCAAGAAGGCGGCTCACCACCACCTTCAAGGGCAACTAGGGATGGACAATAAATGCTGGCCTTGCCAGCGACGCCCACATCCCATGAACAAATTTTTAAAAAATGCCCTAACTATAATCTTCCAAAGTTCTCTAGATTCAGGAACCGTCCCTTTAGATTAGAAAATTGCATATGTCACTCCACTTTTTAAGAATTGCAAGAGAGGGAAACCAGGGAATTATAGACCAGTTAGCCTAACATCTATTGTCGGGAAATTGCTAGAGTCTATAATTAAGGATAGGGTGACTGAACACCTCGAAAATTTTCAGTTGATCAGAGAGAGCCAGCATGGATTTGTGAAAGGTAGGTCATGCCTGACAAACCTGATTAAATTTTTTGAAGATGTGACTGAAGTAGTGGACAGGGGAAATGTCTATGGATGTTATTTATATAGACTTCCAGAAGGCATTTGATAAAGTCCCACATAAGAGACTGTTATCTAAGGTAGAAGCCCACAGAATTGAGGGCAAATTATTGACCTGGTTAGGAAATTGGCTGAGCGGCAGGAGACAGAGAGTAGGGATAATGGACAGGTACTCTAATTGGCAGGATGTGACTAGTGGTATCCTGCAGGGATCTGTGTTGGGGCCTCAACTATTCACAATATTTATTAACGACTTAGATGATGGCATAGAAAGTCATATCCAAATTTGCCGATGACACAAAGATAGGCGGCATTGTAGGCAGTGTAGATGAAAGCATAAAGTTACAAAGGGATATTAATAGATTAAGTGAATGGGCAAAAATATGGCAAATGGATTTCAATGTAAGCAAATGCGAGGTGGACCTAAAAAGGATAGAACATGGTACTTTCTAAATGGTTAAAAGCTAAAAACAGTGGAGGTCCAAAGAGACTTTGGGGTCCAGGTACATAGATCATTAAAATGTCATGAACAGGTTCAGAAAACAATCAAAAAGGCTAATGGAATGCTGGCCTTTATATCTAGAGGACTAGAGTACAAGGAGGTTGAAGTTATGCTGCAGCTATACAAAACCCTGGTTAGACCACACCTGGCGTACTGTGAGCAGTTCTGGGCAACACAGCTTAGGCAGGATATATTGGCCTTGGAGGGAGTGCAGCATAGGTTTACCAGAATCATACCTGGACTTCAAGGGTTAAGTTACGAGGAGCGATTACACAAATTAAGGTTGTATTCCCTAGAATTTAGAAGGTTAAGGGGTGATCTGATCGAAGTTTTCAGGATATTAAGGGGAACAGATAGGGTAGATAGAAAGAAACTATTTCTGCTGGTTGGGGATTCTAGGACAAGGGAGCATAGTCTAAAAACTGGAGCCAGACCTTTCAGGAGTGAAATTTGGAAACACGTCTACACACGAAGGGTGGTAGAAGTTTGGAACTCTCTTCTGCAAATGGCAATTGATGCTAGATCAATTGTTAATTTTAAATTGGAGATTAATAGCTTGTTAGCCAAGTTAGATTGAGTTAGAACGCAGATCATTGAATGGCGGAACAAGCTCGAGGGGCTGAATGGCCTACTCCTGTTCCTATGTTCCGAAGTAAAAGAGTTCCCCACTCAGTAACTGCTCAGAATTTATTCTCACCTGTCATCCCTCCGCCCACGAAAACGTACATCTTCTGGCTCCCTCGAGAATCGTTCATCTAATGGTTTCCTTCCATCCCAACCTTGGGGTGGACCCCGGCTTGGGCCCCTGTGCTCAGGATCCCCAAAGTCCCTGTACTCCTGATCAGGAGGAAAATCCCGCTGAGGACCAGGCCCCCGTCGCCAACCCTCTTCATGAGGTAGCGGGCCCACGCGGTTATCAAATTCCCGTGACCTGTGGCTGTATCGCTCATCCTTCCGGAAATCGTCGCGATACTGATCCGGTCCTTCAAAACGATCGTGGTAGTCTTGTGGTGGGCCACGCCTCTCTGCAGACCCTCTGTTTTCCCGGGGATCCCCCCAGTCCTGGGACCCCCTGTAAGGAGGTCCCCGTTCAGGATCACGTTCGACGCTCTGATCACGCCTCATTTCCTGTGGATGGCCCATGTGATGGTTTGGAGGACCGTGAGATTCACCTGTCAAGACAAAATTAATTTGAAACTATTAATTAATGCAAACAACATGGGCACAAAAACAGGAGAGCCATCCTCCCCATGCACAGTGGCATTTAATTGAACCGATTACATTGCACATTCGGCTGGACAATCAAACAGTGATGACCCATTCACTGGCTGATTGCAGTGCCCAAAGACTAATAAAGCAGCAAGTATTGAGGGCTCTGAAATCGTATACTTGACACACCCAGTAAATAGTTGTTAACATTGTTAAGTGTTTTTTCCCCCCATCTGTACTTCACTCAGTCACTGAAACATTTGATTTCCTATAGACGACTACATGGACAAGCAATGGGTGAAAAAGAACTGTGCTGTGTTGTCCGATGACACAAAGAAAAAAAAGACTTGCATTTATGTAGCGCCTTTCACAACCTCAGGATGTCCCAAATTTGCTTTATAGACATTGAAGTACTTTTTGTAGTGTGGTCACTGTCATAATGTATAAAATGCAGCAGCCAATTTGTGCACAGCAAGCTGCCACAAACAACAATGAGATATTGATCGGATAATTGTTTTAGTGGTGTTGGTTGAGGGATAAATATTCGCCAAGACACCGAGAAGAACGCTCCTGCTCTTTTCTGAATAGCATCACTGACTCTTTTACATCCACCTGAGTAGGCAGACGGGGCCTCGGTTGAACATCTCATCCTCTGACAGTGCGGCACTCCCTCAGCACTGCACTGGGAGTGTCAGCCTAGATTTTGTGCTCAAGTCTCTGGAGTGGGACTTGAACCCAGAACCTACTGACTCAGAGGCGAGAGTGCTAACCACTGAGCCACGGCGGACACTAAAAAGAAAGACAACTCTGCAAACCTCTATAAATTAATCCACAAACCTGTAATTCTGTAAACCCGCAGATCTCTGAATGGATTAATCTTCAAATCTCTGAATGGATTAATCCACAAATCTCTGAATGGATTAATCCTCAAATCTCTGAATGGATTAATCCACAAATCTCTGAATGGATTAATCTTCAAATCTCTGAATGGTTTAATCCACAAATCTCTGAATGGATTAATCTTCAAATCTCTGAATGGATTAATCTGCAATTCTGTGAATCAGTAAATCCGCAAACCTGTAAATGGAGTAATTTGCAAAACTTTGATGAAGTAAATCCCAGATGTAGGCTAGGATTACTTGTGATGACGTGTAGAATCATAGAAATGTACAGCACAGCAGGAGGCCATTCGGCCTGTCGTGTCTGTGCTGGGTCTTTGAAAGAGCAGTCGTGCTCAGTAACCACATCCCCGCAAGTTCCTGTCCAACTCCCTTTTAAAATTATTTATGGAATCAGCTTCCACCACCTTTTCAGGTAAAGTGTTCCAGATCCAGACAACCTGAAAAAAATTCTCCTCATCTCCCCTCTAGATCTTTTTCCAACGATTTTGAATCTATGACTTCCAGTTATTGACCCACTCAGCACAGGGAATAATTTTTCCCTATTTACTCTATCAAAACCTATCATCTTACTTGTGTTGTTTACTGGATTATTCCCAGCATTGCTTGCAGTGAAAGACACAGATGTTTTACTGAGAAGGTCACTGACAATTGTGAGCTCTTTTTTGCGCTGTGTGGGAAAGGTGATCCAGCCTACAGTCCGCTTATACCAGTATCAAAGGTGATCCAAGCTTCTGCCTTTACGAGGTGAGATGATGATTTAAACTTAAGACATTTTCTTAAACTCGCCCATTATCTGAAATGAGGTACACTTATGTGACCTAGACATTGTCACAAATGGCAACATTCTCTGCAGCTATAGCTGAAATAGTCTAGTGTTAGAAAACCCTAGAAATTGAATGTGAGAGACTGCTTCAAGAGCAAGTGTTAGACCAACCTTTGCAACAATTTTACTTAATGAGCAAATGGTGGGCATGGAATCATTTTAGACAATGCTTCATTCACTGTACAATATGCTGCACCAATTGTCTCCCTTTAGGGGAGAAACCTTGAATCAGTGAGTGTTCCGTTTGTTTTTTTTAAACACTTCTCTCCCTAGCCTTCCAAATTTTTCATGGTCAGTGCTACTCAATAGCAAGAGCCCACTTCAGTTGGGGCTGTGAACTTTTATAGATCAATCAATGCCAATTATCTATCTGCCAACAAGAGGTGGGACCCCTGCAGGTTCAGCTGGTTTGGGAAGGTTTCCTCCTGCCTCTTCTGAAATGGAGCACTTCACTTACATGGAGTAACAACCAGTCACCTGACCAAGAATAGCAAGTATGATTGGCAGGTAGACCTACTATCCCAATTAACACCTGCTGTTTGAGAACCAATCACTGACAAAAAGAACTAGTGAGATAGCCAATCAGCACCCTCTTAAAAGTGAAGCCATACACTCTGATATAGAGTGAACAAAGGATTGCATTAAGATTTCCAAAGCACAATGCATCAAGGATCTTATTTAAAACTGTTGCAGGGTCAATAACATCTTATTTATAATGCTCACTTTGTTGTTGGGACTCTGTTATTTGTGTCTTACACATTGAAGTTTGTTAATATATAATTCTTCCCCCAAATTTCGGAGTATCCTGCACGCAGGAATCACTGGTGCTTCTTCCCTCTTGTCAAAGTTTGAATGCTACTGCACAAGATAGTGTCAGCCAGTGGTTCAGTTGGTAGCACCCTCGCCTCTGAGTCAGAAGGTTGTGGGTTCAAGTCCCACTCCAGAGACTTGAGCACAATAATCCAGGCTGACACTCCAGTGCTGCATTGTCGGAGGTGCCGTCTTTCAGATGAGACGTTAAACTGAGGCCCCATCTGCCCTCTCAGGTGGACATAAAAGATCCCACGACACTATTTTGAAGAAGAGCAGGGGAGTTACCCAGGCCAATATTTATCCCTCAACCAGCATCACTAAAAAAAAATTGTCTGGTCATTATCATATTGCTGTTTGTGGGAGCTTGCTGAGCACAAATTGGTTGCCGCATTTCCTACATTACAACAGTGACTACACTTCAAAAAGTACTTCATTGGCTGTAAAGCGCTTTGGGACGTCCGGTGGTCATGAAAGGCGCTATATAAATGCAAGTCTTTCTTTCTAGTTACAATTAACAATGAATCGGGACCTTCATGCCCCTTTAACTCTAATAATCCTTACACACAGAAAAAGTTCAACACGGCAGTTTTGTAAGTGTGAGGTTTGAGAAGACGTCCACCCTTTAAGCTTCTGTTGAATAAATCTGTGTATGTGCACTGCTGCTCATCTCACCTTTGCTTGGCCCAGGACCTGGAGGGCCTTGATTGGAGGCAGGTAATCGAACCGGTCCCTGTGGTACCATCATCAACGGTGGCACTTGGTTTGGAGCCTTTTGTAGGAAGGAAGTAACAAATGAGTCAACCGTGAGACACAGACCAATTCAAAAAAACCCTCTGATGTTTCATAAACCAGACTGGACAGTTAGATGTTGCACAACCAGAAAAAAGAGACAACACTGCGGGACTTTATTTTCCACCTTGGTCTTTTGTTAAAGCAAATTTGGTCAGAAACTAGCATGTGTGTCAAGGAACCAAGTTACTCAACACCAGGTTAATTGTCTTTTTGAATGTTTTGCTTAAAATGAGTGCTGTATCATGTAAGGAACTGAATGGAGTTATTGAGCCTGGTATGAGGGGGTTACTTAACAGTACAAGTACAAATCAGCAACAATTAATATAGGACCGTTGTCAGATCATCAGAGCAGCCCCAGGCACTTCACGGTTGCGGGGTGGGGCGGAAGAGATAGATTCAGACATCGAGTAGGAATTGGGTGACGAACTAGGGAAGGTGGCCTTAGGAGAGGTTGAAAAGGTGGGTTTTGAGGAGGTGAATTCCAGACTGAAAGCTGTGACGGCAGATGGAATGGAAGGAACTGTGGATAGAAAGGGGGGGGGGGGGGAGGAGTGCACAGTCGTTCTTTCATAATTCCAATCCGACGTGCCACCATTAACCTGTAACAGGACGCATCGGCAAATGGGCCATTTTAATTGTGTGTATGTTAAGGAAGTTTGTTCCAATTGCTGGGCCCATCACCTCTTCTCAGTTGGTTCCCCTAATAATTACTGATTATACAAAAATATTCCCTCCAAAATCAACAGAAATAATCAGGTTTGTTTTCTAATCCTTTTTTAAATAAAGAGGTCATGAGGGCACATTTATCCATCCTTTTTTGGGGTGCTGCTACACCACATGCTGGTTGGACTCAAAAGTGTTGGAGGAATCAGCAAAATAATAATAAACAGATAAGACTCTCTCTGCGACCTGGGACCTGTCAGTTTCAGCAGGATCTGTTCTGGGTGCACTATACAAAAGGAAGACACGACTAGCACCCTCAAAATTGTTGCTATTTCACTGTGTGCAAGGTGACAAGTACAGAAGGGGACCAATAACATTCAAATAGATCTGGGCATGGTATAGGAGTTGACAAATAGCAAATGTTATCCAATGTGAGTAAACATGAGGTGAAACACGTTGGTACCAGTAATACAAAAACACGTATAACTGGATAGGCGCTCAACGGCAAAGGTGGATTTGGGTGCAGTTATCAACCATTGATTCAGCATAGAGTCAACAGGAAGCTGTTCAGAATAAGCCTATTCTTGGATTAAGATGCATTTCAATGGTGAAGCCAATCTCAGAATAATATGCTGAATCTTTCTAAAGGATACTAATGTAATGCAGAAGATAAGAATGACTAGCATTACGCTGGGACTGGCATCTCTAGCTGACAGAATTTAAATGGTTTTTATTAGAGAAGATAGAGGTCGGATATGGACCAGGTCTTTAAAATGCTGGAAAGTAGAGATAACGAGGAGGTAAGCAGGTCATTTCACTTAATCCACCATGGCCTGATCAGAAGTCATAAACACATTCACTGAATTCTTTTAGCTACACAGAAAATATGTGGAATAGACTCAATAAAAACATAATGAATTAATCCTATTAATCTTGAGGGTTGTGAGGATAAGTGCAGACATTGCCAATCAAATCTTTATGCAGCAGTATGGCTCTAATTTTATAATTCTAAATTACGAAAGAGACTTGCATTTAAACAGTGACCTTATTATATCTGATAAATATCCCAAAGCCCTTCAGATAAAATGAATCATTCTGAAGGGCAGAGATCATTATTGAAGCAACACAACAGCCATTTTGTGCACAATCTCTCGTAAACACCAATGTTCTTGATGGTGTGGGTGGGAGAGGGGATGTTGGCCCAGAGAAACAGAGAACTTTCTGCTCCTCTTCAAATAGCACCAATGGGATTTTTAACATCCACCTGAACTAACCAGAACAGGCTTTAGTTTAATGCCTGATTGGAAAGGCAGAACCTCAGACAATGCAGCACTCCCTCAGTTTTGCAATGGATGGTCAACTTTGATAATGTGCTCAGATTCTGAAATGGGGCTTGATCCTATAACCTTCTAACGCAAAGGTGAGAATGCTACCAACTGAGCCAACGACCACAACACTCGCACGTATTGTAGGAAACAAAATAGTGTGCAGCGTGGCATGACACAGTAAACTGGATTGAGAAAAGGTTCAATGAGCCATTCCATACCATTTACATGTACTTGCCCCAACTTAATCTCCTGACACAGGTGGGTACAAAATACATTTGCTGGAGTACCTTCAGCCCCTAAAGGTAACTGAGAAAAAGCTATAGGATGTCCATCTGCCCAAATGCATTTCACAGAGGGCATTCGCATGCTTCCAACAGTATGTGCACGTGTGTCATTGCGACACATTTGGCAGCACTCTCGGTCCCTCGCCAGGACCTGAACCCATAATCTAGGTTTACACTCTACTGCAGTACTGAGGGACTGCTGCATTGTTAAAAGTATCATTCTTTAGATCAGATGTTATTCTGCGCTTCATTGAGGTGGAGATTATTATTAGAAGAGCAAAGACCCAGTCTTCTGTGCAACAGAACAACAGATCATTCATCTCACTGTTTCTTGGTGCACAATGGCTACATAATAACATAACTGCATTCAATGCAAGTTCTTGCAGGTGAAGCACTTTGAGATGTTTCTCAGAGACATGTGCCACATAAATACAAATCTTTTATTCTTTAGTCTTAATGTGATATTAGAGCACTCATAAATTAAAGAAGCTTGCAAGTGGCATAACCCAAGGCCTGGAATATTTCTGAGGCTGAAGTTTTAGTGCCCTACTTTTAGTAGCAGGTGTCTGCAAAGTAAACCCCATTCTGCAACGTGCACTCGATTGTTCAGAAACACATGGGTGGAGTACATTAACTGTGGGCCACCCTATTTCACTTATCTTCAGGTACATTTTTCATCATAGGCTTGGTTGCCTCAGTGAGGTAGGTTCTTCTATCTAGCCTGCAGTTCAGCGCTAGAATGGATGTCCCTTTCTCTCCTTGGCACTGCCGATATTTGCCATTTCAGGGGTTAACATGCCTGAACATCAGCCGTGAAAAAACTTGAATAATGGGCAGAATACGCTGGCCAGGGCATTAACGATTCCCAGGAGGCAATGGGCCACCCAGACTGAAGTAAGTTTGAGTGAAATCTTTACATAAACATTTCCTGAACAACTACAAGTTTCCAAGTATTCAGTTAAAACCAAATAGATTTAGCTTCCTTGCATTTTCAATTGTGTTGTACTGTATATGGATATGGCTTGTGTAATACTTGATGTAACACCTAATAAACACAGGATGGCTCACCTGGTTAAATGGCATTCTAGGTCCATCACCCAGCAGTGATGGCTTGGCTGGTTGTTGAAAGGAAGGGGCTTGATGAGGTGGCCCTTGTGCGTTCGAAGTACCCTGCTGAGGATGTGGTGGCCCTCCCGGTGCGCCCTGTGGCCCTTGAGGTCCTGGTGGTCCTTGCATGCCCTGGGGATGCCCTTGCATTCCCTGTGGAGGTCCTTGCATTCCCTGCGGAGGTCCCTGCATTCCTCTTGGGCCCGATGGCCCCTGCATTCCTTGTGCCACAGGTAATCCTTGGGGTCCTGGATGTCCCTGTGACCCTGGATGACCTTTGGGTCCTAAACCTTGTTGAACATGTGGTCCTTGCTGTCCTTGAGGGCCAGGATGATTTTGGGGACCTGGAAAACCCTGTGTGGCATGTGGTCCTGGATGTCCTTGGGGTCCTGGAGGTCCTCCTGGGCCATGAATTCCTTGTGGCCCTGCATGTCCTTGGGGGCCCATTAATCCTTGCGTCACTACAGGACCCTGCATAAGTGGGGGGACTTGAGGACCCATTTGTCCTGGAGGTGCTGGCGGTCTGAAATTGCCTTGGGGTCCTGAATGTCCGAGCGGCATATTCATCTGCATCTGTTGAGGTGGAAGTGCCTGTTGAAATCCTTGTGGAGGCTGCGGGATAAATCCTTGTCCTGGGAAGGCCTGTGGTGCTAAAGAAGCACCTTGCTGTTGCTGCTGCTGCTGCTGTTGCTGTTGCACTTGTTCTGCCTGTTTCTGTGCCATCCTCTCGATCTTTAGTTGCTGTGTAGATGGAACAAAACACACAAAACATAAAAACTTTTTTTTCCCGATTTGGGAACTTATCAGTGACTATCGAAGAAACCTGGTGGACACTTCAGTCTGACGTGGTTGTCTTTAAAGGGATTGTCTAACGGAGGGTGGCAAACTCTTTTTTAGGAGGCTATGTAACACTGATAGAAGTTTTAAGTAATGCTAATTTTCTGTTCCTGACCCCAACCACATTATGCACTATTTTGACTACCACTCATTTTATAGTGGAAACAATACAAGGAACAATGACAGGAATGTAATTAATGTGGCTCTGCAATGGAATAGTGGGTTTAGGCAGTGAGGTGAGGCATACAGACCACAAAGTCCAGTTCGATCGCTGTCTCTGCTGAGTTAGCCGATCTCAACAAAGGCAGCAAGAGGAGAGCTACAATTGGCCTCAAAGCCCCTGGGGTACGGAGGAGATCATCACGATGGCATTCCAGTGCTTCCTGCTGGAATTGTGCATCTGTGAGAAGAGGATAGGGCTGTGATGCCAACTCGTGGTCACTTTGGTTGCTAGCACAGTCAACCCTTGCACACGCATAATGGCAGAGTCCGCATCTTCAGCATAAGGTTTCCCCTGCAGTTTGAGACTAAAATAAAACAGGTAGAGCTGTTGCATACAGAAGTGATGAGACAAAAGATTTCCACTGTATAAGAAGAGTGGCTTGCTCTGCTGGGAACTGCACAAGTGTCCCAGTGCAACATTTCCTCTGATTTTCTACTCCTTCAAAGAAATGTGCTGTCTTTGCTCTCTGACTGGCTGAGACTATGAAATCAGTGTCCCACACATTAACCTCTCCGTGGGGCAGCATGCTGGCTTTCCAACATGGCACCGTCATGGGCCACCCCTCATTTTACTATTTACTTCACCCTTTGGATCCAACACTTTATCAATCGTAGTCAAAGATTCAAACAGGACAACAATCACCAAAAACAACTTGGTTTGCATTTCTCTTCATGTTAACAACAATGTCTGAAAGCAAAAGGCTACAAATTAGCCTCTAAACTGTGTAAGAGTAATTGACAACAAGTTGGAAGTGTCCAGGTTATAAAGACTGAGGCAATGACGGTCTGCTCTAACCTCCAACAGCAGAGGATTGGTGTACTGCAGTGCGGCCATCTCCTGCTCGATTTCTGCTTGAGATTTCTTCTTTTCGTCCAGTTTCTTCTCTTCTGTCCTCTCGATCTTTGGCTCCTCAACAGGGATGGTGAGAACCTTATTCTGAGACCATGCCTGCAGACAGAAGATAGACATTACATAACATTCACATCTTTCTCCCATCTTCAAATCCCACCATTTTCCCATGTTTCTGCCACTTCAAATTCCCACCATTTCACTTCACTGAAAAATGTTTACAGTGGGCGGTGAGGTTTTGTTTGCTATTGTACAACACAGTGTTAATTTGCTTTCTGTAAGGTAGGAATGTGTTCTGTAGTTGATGCAAATCAGTTGTTGAATATGTGCAGCTCATGGGAGTCAGGTACCCTGTATACCCTCCATCTTACCTGGTATACCCTCCATCTTACCTGGTATACCCTCCATCTTACCTGGTATACCCTCCATCTTACCTGGTATACCCTCCATCTTACCTGGTATACCCTCCATCTTACCTGGTATACCCTCCATCTTACCTGGTATACCCGCCATCTTACCTGGTATACCCGCCATCTTACCTGGTATACCCGCCATCTTACCTGGTATACCCGCCATCTTACCTGGTATACCCTCCATCTTTCCTGGTATACCCTCCATCTTACCTGGTATACCCGCCATCTTACCTGGTATACCCGCCATCTTACCTGGTATACCCTCCATCTTACCTGGTATACCCTCCATCTTACCTGGTATACCCTCCATTTTACCTGGTAAACCCTCCATCTTACCTGGTATACCCTCCATCTTACCTGGTATATCCTCCATCTTACCTGGTATACCCTCCCTCTCCTGAAGGCAGTAATCATGCGGGGGTAGGGTTCTGTAAGCTGTGGCAGTGTTCCAATACCTTCTCCAAGCAGCCAGCCTCTTCATGCAAGAGTCTAGACAATGAATGGTGGTGGGCTACTCAACCACAGGAGACCACCCCTATTCCGTGATAGTCCTTATCCTCACCCAAAATACATATCCACTGTCGGCAGAAATTGCCGGGCAACAATCAGAGGCAGGAACCTTGGTCAATTTGCTTCTTCCTTCCTGCGAACACTGGGGCTAATTATTGTGCCCTCATTGCCCTACAGCTGAGCTTGGCTAAGTCAGCACTCACCAAAGATTAAAGCTAGGATATTCCCCATCGGTCTGGTTCAGTGCCACAGCATAAAAAGCGTCAAGGATTTCCTGCATTCAAAGCAGGTCATTCTTACAGTGGTGTCAGACAGGAGTGAATCATACTGGTTTTGACTGACCTGTTGAAACTGTACAGGAATTGGCTTTGCATACGGGACTTTCTTCTGTATCACTTTCTTCTGATCCTTCAACATCATCTCATCCATGCCCCAGTCCAATCCTGGGATCGCCATCTCCACCTCATTCACCTCTTCTTTGTCTGTAAAAATTCATGCTTTATAAGGCTATGAAACTAGGCAGCAAATGTTTGAAATATTTTTGGAGTGACTCATTTTAACAGATCTACAGACCATAAGTGCAGCCAAAAACCTTTTTAAATGAAGGAATTGCTGGAATGCTGACCCTTAGCAATACCCAGTAAAGGATTGTTTTTTTATTTAGCAAACGATATAATTATTCATCTTTGCTGTGGTGCTGTGCTGGATAAATGATGGGACTTCTTTGCTGTGTTTTGTTAGGTTGTACCCATGCAATAAATATTTATTTTATTTTTTCCCCCCTCTTGCCAATTTTCTCCCCCCGCTCTCCTTAAGGGACTGACTTCCTGCTGAGCTACTGTTCCATCGGAACTGGCTTCTGAATGCCTCACATAAGAGACAATTCTTTGTGTGTGAGCCGAGGCACTCGGTGCTGGCAACTATTCAACTATGTATGGCACGACAGCTAATCCCAATCCTGTCCTTACCTGGCATCCACACACATACACATACATCAGGGGTCCCTGGATAATGGTCATACACTTTCTCCCCTCCCGCTGCGCCTGAAAATCTGGTCTCAGTGTTGAGACCCCTGAACAAGTGCAATTTTTAGACTTGCCTATGCTCATTTAATTTCTGAGAAGTCGCACAACACCAGGTTATAGTCCAACAGCTTTATTTGAAATCACAAGCTTTCGGAGCGCTGCTCCTTCGTCAGGTGAAGGAGCAGCGCTCCGAAAGCTTGTGATTTCAAATAAAGCTGTTGGACTATAACCTGGTGTTGTGCAACTTCTCACTTTTGTCCACCCCAGTCCAACACCGGCATCTCCGCATCATTTAATTTCTATCACCTTTTGCACTGGAAGTTAGAGAGCTAAACGGTGCGGCGCCCTCTACAGGGCATCTGGTACCTGTGTGAACACTGTTTGTCTCCTTAACCAATCAGCTTGAAGTACTGTTAATGAACAGCACAGATTCTAAACCAGGAAGTGCAAGTTAAAATCGTGAAATCAATGTCAAATCAGGTACAGAAAGTGAAATAAAGAGGGAAAGAAAGATTGGATAAAGAGAGAAAAAAGAGAGAAAAAGCAAAAAAAAATTAATTTAAATTTTTTCTAAATCTCCAACAACAATTAAATTCTGAAGGAATGAGATTCCACACTTGTAAAAGTTAATTTTCAGTTCCAGAGAGGTTGTTTGGCAGTAATTAAGACTTATCACGCTGTTAAGAGTACATGGACTGAAATGGGCAAAGGCCTAACTTTGTGGAGAGTTGAGTCTGTATCTACAGTGCAAGTACAGGAACTTCACGCCGCTCAATGCATTTTAATGGGGAGCAAACAGTGAGGTGCTGTTTTCACATAGTTTACAGAGGAGCGGCCCATCTTGGACAGAAACTTCTGGATTTTCGCATTTAACTGTGTATCTACGCTTGCCTGAAGTTGCTGTCCAATTTGCGTATAAATAACGGTGAGTGCCGTTTGCCTCACTGTTAATTTTACAGTAAATTTTAGCCCAATGTAATTTTTCTGGTCTTTTAATTGCAATGTTTTGAAAGTTTTTTTAAAAAATTCTCACTGACACCTGCTCTGTAGTTTCTGGTTTCTTTGAATGCATTTTTATGGCATAAGTATAAGTCACATTAAAAAGGTGAAAAGCTTCCCCAATTGTAGGTTCTTAAACATGTTGTGCCTGATGTGCATGAATGATGATTAAATGAGTTGAAACTTACATTTTAAGACTCAAAGAAGACATATATTGGTGTGGATACACAGCTTTCCTTGGGCCCTGATTGTTTATGCTAATTTATGCCCATTTACACCCAGTTTATGTCTGTGCGTATTCTAATGAGGTTGGGAGGAGATTGGGCGTTTTTTGACACCGGCAAAATGGGCACGACATTGGGAGCATTTTTTTGGTCTAACTTGGGATTGTGCCAAGGAGGAAACTCCAGGCCCCTATATTCAGTGGAGCCATAACCATTATGGATATTATTTCAATAATAATGTTCCTTTCATGCTATAAATTTATTTTAAACCATTTTCAAAAAAACAAAACTTGAACTGCATTTTAAGCTTGCAAAATTACTTCAGCTTGGCTTTTGTACGTGACAAATATGGATATTTCTAACTGACCCTAGAGGGTTCAAATGGGCACGATAAGCTTAATCTAATATGCATACTGTCATTAATCTTAAATTCATAACTTTGATTTTTGGAATCTTATCCTACCCACCACCTCTACCCCTCAAGCTCTTTTGTATCCAATTGGTCAAACATTGCCCTCAGTCATCACTGACTTTCACTCATGAGCAATGATTGACAGCAATGGCTGGCTAGTCAGCAGTGAAACAGCTTTATGGGTGTGTCTACATTTAATAACTGACATAGAATTACATAGAATTGACAGCACAGAAACAGGCCATTAGGAACAACTGGTCTATGCTGGTGTTTATGTTCTACACCTGCCTCCTCCCACCCTACTTTATCTAACACTATCAGCATATTCTTCTATCCCTGATGTGTCCTGGCCAATATTTATCCTTCAACCAACACCACTAGAGCAGATTATCTGGTATTTTTTTTCTCATTGCTGCTTGTGGGACCTTCCTTACTGCATGCAAAGTGGCTGTCACCTTTGCCTACATTACAACATTGACTACACTTCAGAAGTACTTCATTGGCTATGAAGTGTTTTGGGATGTCTGTGCTTGTGTCACATAGAATCATAGAAGATAGGAGCAGGAGTAGGCCATTCGGCCCCTCTAGCCTGCGATCATGGCTGATCATCCAAATTCAGTACCCTGTCCCTGCTTTCTCCCCATATCCCTTGATCCCTTTAGCCTTAAGAAATATATCCAACTCCTTCTTGAATCTATTTAATGAATTGGCCTCTACTGCCTTCTGTGGCAGAGAATTCCACAGGTTCACCACTCTCTGGGTGCCCTCTGCAAAGTTCTGTATGCCCCTGATTCAAAAGGTCCCAAGAGTCTGCAATGGACCACAGTCCGCCATTTGGGGACTCCTGATGTGATGTATTATCAGTGGAGCAGGAAGATATTGGCTCAGATTTTGCTGGGGTGGGTATCTCGCAGCGTGCCTCATTAGTTTGACTCGTTTTTGCACGTTTAGGTTTTAAATATTTTTGCCCACAAAGTTGCAGGAGGTGCGAGCTGATAACGGTGCAGCGAAGGCAACAGGACATCTGGGACCTTGGTGAACAATGGGACCAACACTGTATCGCCTTAACCAATCAGATTTAAGGATTGGGAAATAAACAGAGGAAGGACTGAGAAGGAAGGTGAATTAGAGTGGGTGAATTCAATGTCAAATCAGGTACAGAAAGATAAATAAAGAGAGGGAAAGAAAGATTGGTTGAAGAGAGAGAAAAAGAGACAGAAAGGAAAAGTAAGAAAAAAAAATTAAAATTTTACATTTTCAACATTTCCAACGATTCACAACCTGAAGGAATGAGACTCCACACTTTCAATTGTTCACTTTCTGGGCAAGAAAGGTTGATTGGCACTCATTAACAATTATCATGTTGTTAAATGGGTACTTACGCTGTTAATTACTAAATTTAATTTTCTGTGGCAACTTTAATGTACAATTAACGTGCAAATGCATCAACTTCATGAAACTCATGGGGAGGTTAAGGGCAAGATGCCGTTCGGGGGTAGGCGGGAATGTGGAGTAATCAGATCAGCCATGATCTTATTGAATGGCGGAGCAGGCTCGAGGGGCCGAGTGGCCTACTCCTGCTCCTAATTCGTATGTTTTCGCGAATCTGGCAGCAGAGCAGCGCAAATCGTCCAGCAACTTGTGGTGATTCGCAATTTACGGGGTATCTCTTCCTCGCCACAAGCTTTTCATGAAGTTGTTGCATTCAAGAATTCTTAAAATGCATTCAGGAGAGATTTTTTAGCCAGTACGTAACAAGCCCAACAAGAGAGGGGGCAGTTCTGGACTAACTTGATTGAATTTTTTGAGGAGGTAACGAGGAGAGTTGATGAGGGTAGCGCATTTGATATAGTTTACACGGATTTTAGCAAGGCCTTTGACAAGGTCCCACATGGTTGGTCAAAAAAGTAAAAGCCCATGGGATCCAAGGGAAAGTGGCAAGTTGGATCCAAAAATTGGCTCAGTGGCAGGAAGCAAAGGGTAATGACTGGGTGCTTTTGTGACTGGTAGACTGTTTCCAGTGGGGTTCCACAGGGCTCAGTACTAGGTCCCCTGCTTTTTGTGGTATATATGTAGAGGAACAGAGGGACCTTGGAGTGCATGTCCACAGATCCCTGAAGGTAGCAGGACAGGTAGATAAGGTGGTTAAGAAGGCACACGGGATTCTTTCCTTTATTAGCCGAGGCATAGAATATAAGAGCAGAGAGGTTATGCTTGAACTGTATAAAACACTAGTTAGGCCACAGCTAGAGTACTGCGTACAGTTCTGGTCACCACATTACAGGAAAGATGTGATTGCACGAGAGAGGGTATAGAGGAGATTTATGAGGATGTTGCCAGGACTGGAGAATTTTAGCTGAGGAAAGGTTGGATAGGCTGGGGTTGTTTTCTTTGGAACAGGGGTGACTGAGGGGAGACTTAATTGAGGTGTATAAAATGATGAGGGGCCTAGATAGCGTGGATAGGAAACACCTATTTCCCTTAGCAGAGAGGTCAATAACCAGGGGGCATAGATTTAAAGTAATTGGTAGAAGGATTAGAGGGGAGTTGAGGAGAAATTTTTTCACCCAGAGGGTGGTGGGGGTCTGGAACTCACTGCCTGAAAGGCTAGTAGAGGCAGAAACCCTCATCACATTTAAGAAGTACTTGGATATACACTTGAAGTGCCGTAACCTGCAAGGCTATGGACCAAGAGCTGGAAAGTGGGATTTGGCTGGATAGCTCTTTCAGCTGGCACAGACACGATGGGCTGAATGGCCTCCTTCTGTGCTGTAAATTTCTATAATTTTATGAGTCATTCACACCGTTATTTTTTCAGCATTTTTTGGGCCAGTAAATCAATCTCCTTGAAACATGCAGAGTCCTGAACTTAAATCAATCACAGTCACTGCCTGACTGCTTGGTCCAACTCAAGGAAATGGTCTTGCACCAAAACAGCTGTCAGTTCCAACTTTAACGACAAACTCATTAGAATGACTCTGTGCATGGCTGTCCATATGGTTCAGTTTGTCAAAACACTTAGACCCATACTCAATCTACTTACTGACGATATTAAATGTTTTGTGATCTACTTACTGGCCTGTTCCAGCTCCAAGGCTTGTTTCAGTTGCTCTGGAATGCCCATCCCAGGAATACTTGATAGACTGTTTGGCTCAATGTCATCTGTGAAATTCCAAATATAAATAAAAGTTCAGGATTTGTACAGGAAGTTTCATCTTTGAAATATTGTGCTTAAATGTTTACTTCCCTTTACAGGAAGTGTGTGAGGCAGTAAACAGCTCTTGTGCTGATCGAATGCCAGGTCAGTGGCTGAGTGACTCACATTCCCATCACACATGGAACTATTTGTGAAAGACACTTCTGATATATTATTGTAGATTATACTGTACATTAAGAATATTAACAAGATTTGTAATCTCATTATAGCCTGTGATCATATTGTATTATATTCCATACACTGTATAATGCATTCTGCTTGTGCGCACACCTTAGCAGAAACGTATTTAATTTATTATAATGTACAGCATAGTCTGGTCTCTTCCACTATTTATTACACTAACATATTTGGATACTGCATATTCTATTCTTACCATACTCTCCCACTGCTTCATCCGACATCCCTGGAAGCAGGTTCAGATTGTAGCGATCTCTCATTTTATCTCCAGGTCTGTTTCTTGTCCAGAATTTGCTGCCAATGACAGGTTGCATATAATTTAACATACTGCTAGACTTTACAGTATTAAGACCACTTCCTGAGATCATGGCCATTCTCATTCTTCGAACATAGGTTGACCTTCACATTTAACAGTTGGCCAAACTGGGACAGAACATTAGACACAGCTCCTTTCACAGTAGGCACTACACAGTTTATTCTATACCAGCTTCTATGCTGTGCAAAACCTTTAAAGGGCAAGCACCCGAGTGGTTCCTGGGATTGCAATCTGTTCACTTGTGTGTGATATTTGAACAAATGAGGGAGAATTGCAAAAATTGAATTAAACAGCTGGTGGACATATGTTGGCTGTACAGAATCGCAGCAACAGCTATAATAAAAAGATCATCTGATAATAACTTAAGGGAAAGGAATTAAAGCCATCCTTTTTTATTTTTGATTGGTAATTATAGAAAACTCCTGTGGGTTTCAATGGTATGGGAAGTTGTTGAACAGAAGCAGAGCTCCGTATCTGAAGGCATGGCACATTACTGCTCTGCAAATTTCATTTGGTTCCCTGAATATTTTTTTAAAATTATCTTTTACTTTGTCAGTTAAAGTCATACCTGGTATGGTCGTTGGATCCTGAACAAAGTATGTGCCCAAGTGGGTGCCAGGCCAGGCTCCAGATCATTCCTTCATGAGCCATCTCCATTCCTCCAACCTCCTTCTCCACACTGCAATCAGATACATCCACAAACACAGTCAGACCAAACTTGTTTAAGACACAACAGCAGAGCATAGACCAGATCAGCACGATCTTACAAAAGAAAATATTGGTCTTAGCAAGGTTTTCATCATGTCTAGCACACAACGTGGACTGAAGACATTTTGGCTGTGGCAGCGGTAAATGCCTTATCCTAGTTGACATGAAATTGGTTACAGTGTATTCAGATCCAGCTAGGAAAACTACACATGGGCCCCATCTTTTACTGAAAAGAGTCAAAAAGACAGGAAAACAACCAGAGTACATTTGTTTGGAATGTTATTTGTTACATGTCCCTTACACACATCACATTTCCAGATTTTACTCACCCCACATGCCAGAACAGCAAAGAGCCATCAGATCCCCCGCTAGCAAACAGCCCTTCATGCACTGGATGCCAAGCCACAGCTGTGAACAGACAGAAGTAGAGAGTTATAGAAAGGGCACAGACTGAAATCACTTTTTATACAGTGATGTAGCTGTTCGACTACACAAGCTTAAACTTACGGTAACAATTTGGGGGACTTTTGTTTTGCTTTCCACTTTAAATAGATAAGAGTAAATGCGATTTAGAAACCGACTTCAGATAGCTCTACCCTTAAGAGTTTCTTTGTCAGGCCAATGTATAAAACTGAGCAGAGCCATCTTCACTTTGGAAAAGAGTCAGCTGGTGCCACAGCCAGTAATCAAATTAATTCGGTCAAATTTTGCTTTCTGATTTGGCAGTTTCTCTTTGAAATGCTAATGTAGCGAGTCTGCAGACTGAGGTGGACAAATTCATTATTCCTAGTGATATGCTTAGGGGATGATAGAGATTATCTCAACATTAATACTTTTGACATGGAAGGCTTATTTTGGCTCCACTTTAGTTCAGTTTGTTCGTGAAGTCGAACAGTGTGACGTCAATCAAGAGAATCGTGTCTCCCAATACATCATCAGATTGGGAAGTCTGGTATGTGTAAGAAATATGTTCTAACAGTTTAATTCCTTGTTGTCTGATTCTACCTTTAGTGTATTCTTCAATACCTGTACTATTAGTAACTTGCTGTGTCTTTCTGCTTCTTGTATTATGTTACTAGTAAGTAAATCTATTAGTTTTAGCTTGAACATAATGGCCTGACCAGGTGCTATTTACCATCTTCAGGAGCCAGCAGAACGCCGTGGGCATTCCACAGGGTCTCTGGCACAATGTACTATAGCTTATTAGTCCCATGGGACTCTATCCCACGCATGGCACATATAAGGGTGCAGGTTCCAGTTCATAGGAGACTTTGCCTATCTATGAAAACTGCCTTTCTGCCATGAGCAAAAGTTCCAAGCATTGAGAGAAAGCTCAAATAGTAACACTCAAATCCACACAAATACTGGAACAACAATGCTCACATGAATTGTAGTCATTTAGTTAGAATTATTGCTCATTTATTCAGGATTTTATGGATCGATTTTTAGACTCTGCAAATTGTCATAAACTATCAGATCAAAACAACAAAACTTCTTGAAAACATGCAAGTTACTCCATGAGTATTACACACACAATGACAGCCAAGCTTGACTCTTGGGGCTCTACTGGAAGATCCACAAATTCCTCAGGTGGTGTAATGGCAGATGTCCTACTGACTGCATTGGCATTAACCAGTGCTGATACAGTCACTGAGACAAATTCCGGCTGTGAATTGGTTGAGGTTCTGCACTGACATTGTCGTTACGTTTGGGATTTTTATTCCTGTATTGGCAGGTACCATTGCAACATCAGAACCCTGAAGTTGTATTGTGTCATAGTGTGAACTGGAAGAGACTGCCCGAGTTTGGACCATTGCAGCAAGTGGCCCCGCCTGTACTTAATCCTCGGTGGAGCTTGAGGTCTCCTTTTACAAAGTATCAAGGGAAGACAATTCCCTTCCGTCAAAATCGAAACTCAATCGGCCATACTGCTGAGCTTGGCACAAGCTATGCAGTTATGGAAATTATAAGTTGCTGATAGGCAATGCAGATATGTATCATGGGTCAGTGGGAAGGATGCATAACAAGATGCGCTGGCATCACCTAAAACCAAGGATGAGTCAACCAAGGTAAGGCACCAACTGAAGACACAATGGCTTCAACCAACCAAATTAGATCACAAAAACAAGAAAACGTGCTCCAGAATGGCACATCAATGTTATTGATTCTGTAAAGTTGTAAGAACTCAAGTAAAAATAAAACGCAAACCTAAGTGATCATGAAATCTTTTAAAAGCAATGAAAAAATAAACAAAAGGAATCAATCAACGTGGTTATTATAAACTTACACTGGTTTAAGAGTATGAACCTCTGTTGATGGGGCAAAAGAATCAAAATGTTTCTGAATACGGTCTATATATAGGAAGTGGGGAATACGATCTATAAATACGGAGTGGGGAATAAGATTTATATATAGGGGGCGGGGAATAAAAGAAAGATAAAGAAAGACTTGCATCTGTATAGCGCCTTTCAGGACCACCGGACGTCCCAAAGCACTTTACAGCCAATGAAGTACTTTTTGAAATGCAGTCACTGTTGTAATGTAGGAATGTAATAAGGTTTATAGATAGGGGGTGGGGAATTGGGTTTATATATAAGGGGCGGGGAATAGGGTTTATATATAAGGGGCGGGGAATAAGGTTTATATATAAGGGGTGGGGAATAAGATTTATATATGGGGCGGGGAATAGGGTTTATATATAAGGGGCGGAGAATAAGGTTTATATATAAGGGGTGGGGAATAAGGTTTATATATAAGGGGTGGGGAATAAGGTTTATATATAGGGGGTGGGGAATAAGATTTATATATGGAGCGGGGAATAGGGTTTATATATAAGGGGCGGGGAATAAGGCTTATATATAGGGGTTGGGGAATCAGGTTTATATATAGGGGTGGGGAATAAGGTTTATATATAGGGGTGGGGAATAAGGTTTATATATAGGGGTGGGGAATAAGATTTATATATGGGGCGGGGAATAGGGTTTATATACAAGGGGCGGGGAATAAGGTTTATATATAGGGGTTGGGAATAAGGTTTATATAAGGGGCGGGGAATAGGGTTTATATATAGGGGCGGGGAATAAGGTTTATATATAAGGGGCGGGGAATAGGGTTTATATATAGGGGGTTGGGAATAAGGTTTATATAAGGGGTGGGGAATAGGGTTTATATATAAGGGGTGGGGAATAAGGTTTATATATAGGGGGTTGGGAACAAGGTTTATATAAGGGGCGGGGAATAGGGTTTATATATAAGGGGTGGGGAATAAGGTTTATATATAGGGGTGGGGAATAAGGTTTATATATAGGGGCGGGGAATAAGGTTTATATATAGGGGTGGGGAATAAGGTTTATATATAGGGGGCGGAGAATAGGGTTTATATATGGGGGTGGGGAATAAGGTTTATATATAAGGGGCGGAGAATAGGGTTTATATATAAGGGGCGGAGAATAGGGTTTATATATAGGGGTTGGGGAATAGGGTTTATATATAAGGGGCGGAGAATAGGGTTTATATATAGGGGTGGGGAATAAGGTTTATATATAAGGGGCGGAGAATAGGGTTTATATATAGGGGGTGGGGAATAAGGTTTATATATAAGGGGCGGAGAATAGGGTTTATATATAGGGGGTGGGGAATAAGGTTTATATATAAGGGGCGGAGAATAGGGTTTATATATAGGGGCGGAGAATAGGGTTTATATATAGGGGTGGGGAATAAGGTTTATATATAGGGGGTGGGGAATAATGTTTATATATGGGGGTGGAGAATACGGTTTATATATGGGGGTGGAGAATAAGGTTTATATATAGGGGTGGGGAATAAGAGACGACTGTATGTAATATGGCTCATGCACAGCTCCAAAACTCTTAAAAGGGACAGTGCCCCAGTGGTTTTCTCCCCTTTGGATAACAGTTTATCAATTTGAATGTGGAAGTTGAACAAATAAGAATGACGCACTGCCACTTTGTAATGCATGGGGCTTAGTTCAGGTGCATATATATCTGAACTTGACACTATTTCTATACTTGTTGGCTCCTTGATGTTGTTTGGCAGGACTTTAGAGAATGGAAAAGTTAGGATTTCTGCTTGTCTGCAGAACTAGGCTGTGCATCTACTGTTCTGAGATCTTGGGAAAGACAAAGATAACTGACCTGTAGCCTCCTTTTTGTGGCCTCTGAAGACTTGCAGCTCTTCCTTCAAGTTACGGATGTCAAACATTTTGCAGAGATGATCACGCGATGCTGTGAGAAGCCAGTTCCCATTCTGATTCCACTTAACTTCCATTACTGTGTTTTTGTGAGCATGGCTGGGGAGAGGAGTCACAATCACCAGGGTATGAATTACTGAAACACTGACAGATTTAACATGGCAAAGCACACTGATTTTAAACATCATTCCAAATCGTTGGCTATTGCACTGGCAAAGCGATTAAAAAATTCAAGATTTTTCAACAGCCGTAATCTTCCTCTCATATAGAAGAGGAACAAGTTTACAGCACAGAAGGAGGCCATTCCACCCATCGTATCTGTACTGGCTCTTTACTAGAGCAATCCTAAAATAATCCTACTGCCCTGCTCTTTCCCAAAAGCCTTGTATCTTCCTCTGCTTCAAATATTTATCTAATTCTCCTTTGATAGATACAATGGTCTCTGCCTCAGGCACTCTCTGTCAAAAAAATTCCATGCTCCAACAACCTGCTACATAAGGAAACTTCTCCTTATCTCTCTCCTCACTCTGTGACAATTTTATGTTGATGACCCCTTAACAATGAGTTTTCTACCATAGGAAATAGTCTTTCCCTATACACTCTGTTAAATCCATTCATAATTTTAAAAATCTATTAAATCTCCTGTTGGCCTTGTCTGCTCCATTGGATATAGTGGCAGCGTCTCAAGTCTCTCTCCGTAACTATAGTTTCCCATCTATGAGAATCTGTGCTGTTTGATGTCCTTTATATAACTGGGCGTCCAAAACTGCAACATTACTCGAACTGTGGCTTAACCGTTGTTTTGTACAAATTCTTCAGTACTTCTTTACTCTTGTACTCTTGGTAGAAATTTGAAACTCTCTTCCGCAAACGGCAATTGATGCTGGGTCAATTGTTAATTTTAAATCTGAGATTGACAGATTTTTGTTAACCAAAGGTATTAAGGGATATGGGGCAAAGGTGGGTATATGGAGTTCGGTCACAGATCAACCATGATCTCATTAAATGGTGAAACAGGCTCGAGGGGCTTACTCCTGTTCCTATGTTCTTACTCTGCACCCCTATTTATAAAACCC
This sequence comes from Squalus acanthias, assembly GCA_030390025.1. Lineage (NCBI taxonomy): Eukaryota > Metazoa > Chordata > Chondrichthyes > Squaliformes > Squalidae > Squalus > Squalus acanthias. Next base: position 79,020,922 of record CM059429.1, on the reverse strand, counting down.
AAAATCCTGTTGTGTTTTTAAAAATATATACTTAGCTAATAGGGCTCCCTGCTCCAGGCACCATATGGTCTACAGGGCTCCCCCTCTCCCAGCAGCATGTAGAACTGGTCCCTCCCTTACCCCAAACATTGCATGATCCAAGTCTCCCTTTCCCCCCATCACAGTTAGACGCAGTTGCAGAGCCCAACTTCCTCATCAGGCACAACCCCATCCTCCCTCCTGAGTGGTGCAAGAGTGTTCCCCATTCCCCTTTTAAAGATATTTGACCCCAAGGGCTTGCCTTCCATTATGGTCTGTATTGTTCTTCCTTCTGGGAGCCTTCTCGGCTATAGGTAATATAGGTCTGCAAGGCTTCCCTGTTGCCACCCCAAGCAGCATACTGTTTGCTGGGTTCCTCCGATTCAACATCAGGCTTCATGTTGTCTATATTCTTGTTCCTCTACAACATTCCTTTCCCTGCCTCGGATCTAGTATAATCTGCAGGGGTTTTCCCCTTCTCCCAAGCACCATACTGCCTACAGAACTTCAGCTCCTCTATTCCGCCTTGGGCACCATGAGGTCCCAGGGCATCCGTCTTTCCTCTTATATCAGGCGTTGTACCTCACTGTCTCCACAACAGATACTGTACGTTCCTCAAAGTTCCAGTTCATACCCCAGTCACTGCAGCAATCTACGCCGCGGAGAAGGGAAGGAGGAAAAGAGGAAGGTTGCTGTTTTGGAATTTTTAAAAGTTTTTTTTTACAGAGGCTTCCCAAGGAAGAAATCACAAGATGCTTATATAAGAATGACTATAATTTAGCAGCAATTTGAGCTAAGACTTTCATGAGTTCTTAGTGCTCATCAGAACCTAAATTATATAAACAAATTTGAAACTGAAATTTTTGGATTGAGATTTACAGTAACTCTTGTTGATTCAGTAAAATCAATCAACAAAAAGGGCATTGGGCTGCAGATCCCATTGGGACAGAGCTAAACAGCGCATAATCTAGAAGCAGAATTGGCTATTTTCTTAGTCTGGATATCATTTAACTGGCTGAGACTCCAGGAAAATTGGAACTTGAAATTCCAGTTCAGCCTCGTTAAAATTACTTCCTTCCTGCTAACATTTTAATTGAGCTGATTCCATCAGTTTGACTGGATCAGAAACCAATCTGACATTGTAATTATTATCTACATTGAAACCGTCATCACTTACAGTGTTGCAAGACTCTGACCCGTCTTAGGATCCCAGAATTTGATTGGCTGTTGGCTGTCTTTACTTCCTGACACAACCAATCCCTTGGTAGGATGCCAGTCTACACACTTCACGTCAGCACCATGTCCTAGTGGGAGCACAAACACAACTGAACATTATTCAAAGCAAACTACACTACACTCTTCTCATCATTAAATTGCGCTTTTGAACTCATTTAACAACCCACATGCCCACTTGATCAGAAATCAACCAACTCCGCTGTCACTCATTAACCCTCCTATGCACTTCAGCAACCTCCTTTACCCCATCAATTAAGCAATAGACAGCCCCTCTATGTAAGCAATGCATTCAGCAACTAAGCCCCACCACTCAGCAACCCATGTCCTCCTACTCAGCTCAGCAAGCAACTCTATTCCTCCACTCAGCAATGTAGACAACTGCTCCACAAGCAGTGCAAACACGCGACAACCCAGACACCCCACCCCTAACCCCACCACTCACCAACACATACTCGCTCCGCAAAGACTTGGCAACCAACACCATCACTCAGCACTATACACACCTCAACCCAGCTCAGCATTCCATAACCTTACTTTATCATCCTACGACAAACACACATTCCTCCACACACAAGGCAAACACCCCTACCGCACACGATGGGCAGAGGACCCGCTTCCGGAACTCTGGAAAGGGCACTCTTCTTTTGTCATCTTTCCACCTAATCTAAGTGTACCGAGGCTAACTGCAGCATCCCCTACCACTGGTCCAATTGAGTTCACCAAACTCATCACAGACTGGGGATCTGAATGGCTCAGCTACTCACTGACTAAATTCACTGAGAAATCAGGGTACCCAAGAGGCAGCCCTGACCCATCTATCTGGTGGTTATTTAAAGCAGGGGATATAACTATGGGAAAATAATGCAGCAGATGTTCCATTTAAATAGACCACAAGATGAGTGAAGTCTATAAGTGAAAGGCTGGTTGGTTACGTGCTGGAATAGGGAACAAAGATCTCACTGAGCATGCCCCATTTCATCCTTGGCCCCCTTCTATTCCTCATATACGCGTCATCTCTCAGTGACATTATCTGTAAGATTGGCACAGCTCTCAGCATCAAAACCTAGCTTTACCTTTCTACTTTGACTCCATGACTGTTGCTGTGCTGCGCCTTTCCAACATCAAGTGAATGAGCCAATACTTCCTCCAGCTAAATAACCGCAAGATCACCATCTCTATCAACTCGCAACAGAAACTCTGCACTCTCACGCCATATTTCATTTCCCTCACTGGCTGTTTGCTTTGGCTTAAACCAACAGTGCAAAATATTGATGTCCTGCTCAACTCCTGCACTGAGCTTCAAAGCCCATACCCGTCCAACATAAGACCACCTTTTATATATCAATCCCACCTCCAATATATCAAGTGCTTCCATCCCTACCTCAGTGTTTCAAATATCATCCTATCTGGCCCTCCCAAGCTCCAGCATATACATACTCCAACTCATGCAGAATTCTGGTACTCACATCTGATCACGTATTAAGTCCCACTCATCCATCACTGCAGTCCTTAACAACATTTCAGTCCTCCAGCACATTGACTTCAAAATCTTTATGCTCATTTACATGGTCTCACTCCACCCCACCTCTCCAACCTTCTCCAGCTTTTATCCTCAAGTTTGCATCCACTGCTCTTCTGCGCCCAGACTGTTTGTTCATCTACTCTCTATGCTTCACAATTGGTGGCAGAGCCTTCAGCCATCATGGCCCTCCCTCTTGTGCATCTCTCCCCACCTTCAAAAGCCACCTAATAACTTTCCTCTTCAATCACACCCTCAGCCATCCTCCCGAACCATTCCCAGTTTCTTCTCGATGTCCAGTCCATTCTCATTAAAGAAAGAAAGACTTGTATTTTTATAGCGCCTTTCACAACCTCAGAATGTTCCAAAACGCTTTATAGCCAATGAATTACTTTTGAAGTGTAACCAATGTTATAACGTAGGAAATGCGTCAGCCAATTAGCGCACGGCAAGCTCCCCTCAAACAGCAATGTGCTAATCTGTTTTAATGATGTTGGTTGAAGGATAAATATTGGTCAGGACACTTGGGGAGAACTCTCTTGCTCTTCTTCGAATAGTGTCATGGGATCTTTTACATCCACCCGATTGGGCAGACGGGGTTTAATGTCTCATCCGAAAGACAGCACTCCCTCAGCACTGCACTGAGTATCAGCCTAGATTATGTGCTCAAGTCCCTGGAGTTGGACTTGAACCCACAACCTTCTGATTCAGAGACAATAGTGCTACCAACTGAGCCACAGCTGTGAAATTGTGAAGTGCTTTGCAACATTTCACTATGATAACTGTCAGTTGTTGTTGGAACACAGGACAAATTTTGAATTTTTTCATTTTCTTTGTCCCTTAATGCAGCATAAGACTGGATCATTCAATTAACATGCATTTCTATATCACTCCTTACGCAGAGACTTACTCAGCTCCTGTTTTAATCAGTTCTATGCTCTCTCCCAGCTGAAACCTACCATATTTCTCAATAAAAACATGTGGCTGGAGAAGTGGGAGCAGGGTGGGGGGCAATTAGTGAGGGTTTGGCTGGGCTTTACATTAATGAAATTGTGGTTTAACTGTGGATTACCAAAAACACAAGACTGATGAGAGGGACTAGAGCTGAAGTTAGGCTTCGTAGAGGAGAGAAACAGTTCCAAGATAATGATTCATTGAGGTCTTTGTGTGGGAGCTGCTCATGTTAGATTATAAAGTTCCTTGCTTTAATTTTGTTAAAATAAAATGTAGACTCAGTGCTATATTAAATCAATATGGATTTATTTTTTAACATATATTGAATGCAAGTTCTGAGACAGCGTTTGAATTCGTGATATTTTACGTGACTAAGAAAGTACAGTTGGATAACGTTTCTATGGATGTAATTATTTGAAATAGGTAGAATAATGGCAGTATCACACAGGTTACACATGCACACAAAAAATACACCCACAGTATAGGACACAAACACAAAGAATTTAACACGGTTACAGTGTGCAAAACTTATGTTTAACCAGCATGAACATGAAGCAGGATTGCCCTCTTTTCAGCAGGATAAGGATTACCTGCTGTGGAATTATATAGGGTACTGTAGGAATTTAATATAGTATTTTTGATTTTTTTTTTACATAGTCACTTAGCTATTCACAAGAACAGGACACTGCATGTTGAAGCTCTTCACAGCTCAGCACCACGTGGATATGCCAGCAGTTACTGCATTTCAATGAAGTGGAAATTAAAGGTTTAATTTCAAGAAGACAATTAACTTCAGTGATTACCAGGTTAGTACTGGTGAAACTCAATGCACATACCAAAAGTGGATTCCCTCTTTCTCGCTCACACACACACAGGTGTAAGAAATTAGAACATTTACCTTTTCTAATGGTCAACAAAACTTTTTTTTAATTGAACTATTCGTATAAGGAAAGACTCGGCTACAAAAGCTACAACAGGTGTGCAATTAGACATTTTTCTTAATTCATTCTCTCTTTTAAAAACAAGCTGATGGTAAACTTTACCTCAATAAAGCTTTTGAAATGTGTTCTCTAGCTTCTCCGCAAATCATTTTTAAAGGAAAACTGAGCACAAACTGCTAGAAGCTTAAGAAAAATATTCCATCAGTACTGCTGGCTGAACAGTACCGATATATCCTGGAAAATTAGTTACTGCACAATCCAAATTCAGCTTACAGCTCTGGGCAAAAATATCAAGTACAAGCCCAGGATTTTGGGAGAGGCTGAGGCCATCAAGTAAAAACTTTAAGGAAGACATTAAGACACAAAAGACTCAATGGTTAAATTTAAATATGTTATTCTGACATGTAATTTTTGATTTAAAAAAATGTTTAGCCCCTTATTTTGGACAAAAGAAATTTCAGTTATTGAGGAAAAATCAGCCATGTGGATGGAAAAGGTTGTGTGTTGGTAACAGGCCATCAACAAAGTGTGCGTGCGAGAGAGAGGGAGTGTGAGGCAGACACACACACATAAAGCAGGGCACTGACACACATTCATGATTTTGTTGGAAGAGACCATGAAAATGGACTGGTTCTGAAATAAACCAGTAACAGGCCACACATAGGTTTTGGAATAAGCCATTAGCATCTTCCCACGATGACTCAGCGAGTTTATCTACCAAGGAGCTGAGCCATGGACGAGGAAGATCCCGGGGTCAATTCCCAATCTGTGCTGTTAGCTGATCTTAGGTCAGGTGGCAGAAATCCTGTACACAAGCCAGTGACACTTTGTAAAAGTGCATGCTCGCAGCCTCCACATTAATCCATCCCCCATTGAAGAGCTTGTTGGTACTCAATGTCAAAGCTTACACATAAATATGTGGGATATGATAATGCAGCGCTTATGGTACTGGACCAGCAGCTCAAAGGTCATGACTTCAAATCACACCATCGCATGTTGTGAAATCTGCTAATTTGTCAGCTAGCACCAGGAACACTGCAGGGATTGTTGCAGAAACCCAACTGGTTCACTATTGTCCTTCAGGGAAGGGAACCTGTCACAATTATACAGGACTCTGCTGGTTGATTTTTAATACCCTCTGAAGTGGCCTAGCAAGCCTCAGATGTAAAATGATTACTTGTCATTAAATGCAGTCTTGTCAGCATCGCTCCATCTAGAGAACAAATTAAAAAAACAATGTGGTAAGGTGCGAGAGGTTGCCAGATGGTGATGAACTCCACCATGGCAAAGAGCCAACGCATTTAGAAGAGGGAATAAACCTGGCAAGAAAACAGGAATATACCGTTAGTAGGTTTTGAAGTGATGAGATTTACAACAGCATGGAACAAGAGCTGTCTGGCCTTCTAGTGTGGGTTCGAGTCACCACTCAGTTTAAAGTGAGGGAAGGAGTGTGCTAAGAGCTGTGGCTAAAGACAGGTTGCATTACATTTCCGCATCCTACCTATAAAGTATTGGAAGTATATCAGCTTAGTTTGGAGACTGCCTAAAACTTACAAAGACACAGAATCATTTTTCAAATGGATGCTTACGAATAAAGCCACTAGAGTGGAAAGAAACTACACTATAGAAACTGGAAATAGTTATTCCAACTGCTTCATTTGGGAGCCCCACAAGGGATATGCTATAGTCAGAGCTTCACAATGCTTGTCTAATGGAGAAATCAAACAATGTTCACTTTGCCAAAGATGTGCAATATATGATTTCTTAATGTACATCAGCTACACGCAATCTGCACTACATCAGAAGACACTAGTTTACTGCAACTGATAAATCAAATTTTACTTTTATTTTTGGGATCCCAGGGCTTTTTCTCATATTTTGGGACTGCATTCCACAACTCCATTTAGTGTACCCTACAGCACTGGATCAGCACAGAAAAACTTGCCAAAACAAAAATATGTATAGAAAGGACATAGAGGTGAATACTCTTCCATCAAATGGAGGGAAACACATGGGAATGTCTCTTTAAATATTTGGCACCATATATAACCATCTTGACCCGGTGGTCTTCCCTGCCCCTTCTATATGCAGAAGGGCCTTGCTTCGAATTATACTAGAGGAAGCAGCAGAGAATGAGTTGAACAATAGGTGGTTGGAACACAAAATAAGCAGGAAGAGAGAAAGCATTTTAAGTAGAGAATGAACCACATTCAAAATGGAGGAAGACCATACCTATAGTATAGTAGGGGTACGATAGCATAGTGGTTATGTTACTGGACTAGGAATTTGGAGAAGTGAGTTCAAATCCCACCATGGCGGCGGCAATTTAAATTCAATTAATTAAATAAATCTGGAATTAAAAAGCTAATATCAGTAATGGTGACCATGAAACTACCGGATTGTCGTAAAAACCTAACTGGTTCACTAATGTCCTTTAGGGAAGGAAACCTGCCATCCTTACCTGGTCTGGCCTATATGTGCCCCCAGACCCACAGCAATGTGGTTGACTCTTAACTGCCTCTGAAATAGCTTAGCAAGTCACTCAGTTGTACCAAATCGCTACAACAAAGTCAGCAACGTGGGAGTACCTTCACCACAAGGACTGCAGCGGTTCAAGAAGGCAGCTCACCACCACCTTCTCAAGGGCAATTAGAGATGGGCAATAAATGCCGGCATTACCAATGATGCCCACATCCCGTGAACGAATAAAAAAAGTGGGTAATTTAGCATTCTTCCTCATTCTTTCAAACCCCCCCACACTTTAGGAAAGATGTGAAGGCCCTTGAGAGGGTGCAGAGATTATTTACCAGAATGGTTCCGGGGATGGGGGATCTTAGCAACAGGACAGGCTGGAGAAGCTGGATTTGTTTTCATTAGAGCAAAGGAGGTTGAGGGGTGATTTGATAGAGGTGTACAAGATTAAGATGGGTTTGGATAGGCTAGACGGGGAAAGGCTGTTCCCACTAGTTGATGGTACAAGGACTAGGGAACACAGATTTAAGGTTCTGGGCAAGAGATACAGGGGGGGATGTGAGGAAAACTTGTTTACACAGCGAGTGGTGATGACCTGGAATTCGCTGCCGACGGAAGTGGTGGAAGCGGAGACACTCCATGTTTTCAAGGGGAAACTGGATAGGCACTTGAGGGAAATAAACTTGCAGGGCTACGGGGAAAGAGCGGGGGAATGGGACTGACTGAATTGCTCTACAAAGAGCCGGCACGGACTCGATGGGCCAAATGGCCTCCTTCTGTGCCGTTATGACTATGACTCTATGAATTACCGCAAAAGTAAAACAAAATACTGGAGATGAAAAATTCCATGACTTCACATTAAACCCAGCTCAGAGCAGTGGCAAAGTATAAGTTTTCAGATCAACTCAACAATACTTCGTTAAAGCATAAGCCCTTGTGGGCCTGGGGTGTTTTGCAGATGATGTTGACAAAAATCATATTTTTCTGTTACCACCCTTGACTCCACAACTGTTGCTATGCTGCCTAACCTCCTGTCCAGTCTCAAGTCACCAATGAGCAAGAACTTATTCCAGTTTCGCATCGGCAAGACTAAGGCCATCAAGTTCATCTCCTACCAGAGACTGTGTGCCTCAGGTGCCAGTTTATATCCCCCCCACCCTCGGCTGCTCTTTCAGGTCAAGTCAGACAATAAAGAGCCTTGGTGTCCTGCTCAAACACGAGCTGAGCTTCAAACCACACATCTAATCCATATAAAAAGCAACCTACATCCACCTTAACACTGCCTGCCTAAATCCCTACCTTCCCCACCACCAAAACCTTCATCCATTTTGTAACTATCCCACTTGATCTCTCCCCAATTCTTTACAACTTCCTCAGCTCTACCTTGCATAGACATCAAATCCTCCAGAACTCTTGTGCGCATCCTAACCGCACGATATTACTTCTGTCCTCACCAGCAGCCATTGGGTCCCCTCCTCCAGTGCGTTGACCTAAAAATCCTTCTGTTCAAATCCCTCCATGGCCTCACTCCTTCCCCTCCCCACCATCCCCCCCGGCCAACTTATGTAATCTTACACAACTTTACACCCCAGCATGCACTTGCTGCTCTTTCAATTCTGGTCTCAGATGGAATGTTTTGTTTCATGAAAGACACTATAAAAATATAAGTTATTACCTACAGTTTTACTCCCAAACAAAGCAAATAATTGTCTTTTATCTAAATAAAATACTGTGGTACTGTGAACAACAAAATAACACTCCCTTCAATGGAAGACGTATGCAAAGTCAGATAAGCAACACTGTAAGATGTTATGATAAATAAAACTCGAGGGCAACAATTACAGATGTGGCCTTATGATTATCCTAGCCAAGTGCAGAACAAGTCAAGGTAATCAATGAATCCTTGCAAGCTACACTGCAAGAAGGATAAATGTGAAACCGCGGGCTTAAATGTGTTAGATAGCAAAACTTAGCTGCTTGAAAAAATGGAATATTAAATGATACTTTGAAAAAAATACACTGGCGCAGACATAATGGGCCAAATGGCAATGGCTTTGTGTGCTGTAACAGCCTAAGATTCTAAGAATTAGATGTTTGTTGGGCTTTAGGCGTCATTTAAAAAAATGTGACTTGCCAGATACCCATCATGAACTGGAATACCAATTGGCATTCAACAAGGGAATTTCCCACTGGTGGCAGATAGCTGGCAATATGATTGTCAGTGAGCTGCAGGGAAATGCCCTCAGCTGTAAATAAACTAGAATATCTAGATTGGAGCCTTGTTGCTGACAACATAGAAACCTTTTCCACTCAGCATTATACCCTTTTAAGATGCTAGCTTTCAGCTGTGAGGAGAGCAATCCACCTTGCTGGAGGGAGAAAATATTGGCTGCTGAAGACTGTCTCGAGAGCCATGCTGTCAAATGAAGGCACTGAGGAGCACCATGCCACATTTAACTTTACAGCTGCGATAACAGGTTCTGTCTGTGAGGCGTCTGTAAGGGTCAATAAATATTCAGAGCAAGAAAGTCCAGCAACTGAATTGTCCTCATCCAGCAAGATAGCGGTCAATGTCGTCAAATCTTGTGAATCCTGGGCAAGAAGGGAAATAGAGGCAAGGCAGACAAATGCATCCACCCCTCCCCCCTCTTCTTTACAGGACAGATACTATTTAGTGGTATAGCTCAATTGCCTTGACAGCTGCAATAAAATCTAGGTAACATCATATTCTGGAGCATGGCCATGAGATATGGGTAACCTATATTTCCAGGTAATCGCATTAACTGAAGATGATCTGAACCATCATTACTGGAGAGTCTATGTTGGAAGGAGGAGTTTGCCACTGAGGCCATCCACACTGAATTTTGCACCCTGGAGGAGGAGGGTTGGAAGATTGTAACAATAGCCTCTCTATATGGCATGGTTGCTCAATCAAAAATATCATAATGGGGTTTTTTGTGCAGGTTCTCATCAATTCATTAAGGACTTGCACATTAAGTACAGAGCATCTAACCAAACTGCTCAAAACTTGAGACCATTAATGTGCTAAGATCCATGCGGCTTAGGTCAGTGCTCCTGAAGAGCAACCATCCTGTGAAGGAAATAGTCACCAGGACAAGATCAAGGGGGAGACTGTTCAGTCACACTCTACATATTAGCTCAACCAGGAACATACTGTGAGACATGTCCCAGGACAACAGAGACTGTTTCAAGACTATTAGATGAGGTGGTTAAGTGGTAATTGTGTTTCATACGTTTTGCATCTGGTACCATGAAAAAGTCACGGTGGAAATGTGTCTCTTACCAAGACAAGGGAGCATTTCAGATGGATGGTCTAATGAAAGTGAGACAGTGCATAGAAAGGTCTTGACCTGTACAAGTGAGAGGCAGACTTTATACTGGCTGTAACTGAGACTTTTCCAAGTTTATGAGAAAGTCCAGACTCAATGATACATTTAAAACCAACAGAACACTGGCTGATTTTTTTCTGTACTTTGTCCTGGAGTACCACGGCCAGCTATAATACCCTAATCACCTTTGTCAATGATCAAACCTGATCTTTGTGGTCTCTACCATACTAGGTGGTGTGTTTACCCACGGAACCATTGATGCAGCCCGTGAGCATTTTACAGGGTGCCATCCCTGTTCATCTAAAAGATTCTGCAACTTTAAAGAACGTCCAGCATGGACTTAAAAGGAACCGGTTATGTCTTAAATTCTAATGGCATTCTTTGAGGACAGAACTAAAATGGTAATTAAAGACTTGCATTTATATAGTGTCTTTCACAACCTCAGGATGTCCCAAAGCGCTTCACAGCCAATTAAGTTCAGTCCAGTGCACTGAACTTACTTGAATTTTCAGGAGGCATTTGACAAAAAGTTTACATTAAAGCTATTAGAAGATGATTAAGGTCGTGGAATCAATGATAATATTGCTAGCTGGATTGAAAATTGGCTTAGAAAACAAAGCAAGTGATACTAAATTGGAAAAGCCATGGAGGCCCACAGGGATCTGCTCTGCTTCACAGTTTGCATAAATGATATGAAGGAGAATACTTCCAGTAATATTAAACTTGCTGATGAAACCAAGCTGTATGGTCACAAACATAAGAGATACTAACACCCTTAAAAAGACTAATTAAGTGGATGGGCTCAGGAACAGCAGATGGGTTCTCAATGTGGACAAGTAAATGTAAGATTACACACATCAGAACACAGAACATGGGATACAATCAGGGGTAATATTTGGAATGTACAGGAGCAATTATTTGTAAGATTGGGAAAAGGCTAATCCAACCCAGGACACATCAAGTTTTAGGACATCATTAATATTTTCTTCAAGAAGTGCGTCCACTGTCATAGTGAGAACACAAACATTTTAAGGGCAGAAATGGTCCTTCCCAATTGTGAAATCAGGAAATAATTACCAAAAGTGCCACGTGATGTTGACCAGTCACGAAAGGCAAGTAAAAACATGACTTTCATTTCTTTGCTGAAGCAAGCTAACTGTGGACAGAGGATGAAACTGGTAACCCACTCGATTGAATTAAGTACAGGGATAGCACCGTACACACTTACCCACTGAACCATGCATTAAAAAACTGGCTTCTTTGCTTTCAGTAAAAGTGGAAAAGGAAAAGGATTCAGGTGCAATTACATATTAGTCACTAAATATATCTAATCAATTGAAGCTGCTATCAACAAGGCTAATAAAATACCACAATGCATCTCAGGAACATTTGATTACACGTTGAAATTAGTTATTCTAACCCTGTATAGATAATTTGTGATGCAATTATCTGAAATTTCGTCCAAATCTAGAAATCCCACCTCAAAATGATATTGACCATTAGAGAAAGACCATAATAATTCTTGGGAAAAGGGGTCTAAGTAACGAAGAGGGGCTTGCAGAACTAAATTTTGTTTTTATTGGAGAGAAAAACAAAATTGAGAGTGAACATGACTCTAGGTGTTTCAAATGCTGAGGGAATGCTTAATACAGACACAAACAGGTTGTTACTTGGAGTGCAAGTGGAGACTAGATATGGGGAAAAAAATCCCTGATAAGGGCAGTTAACACTGTACTAAGTTTTTAAAAGAAAAATTACACTGGATAAATATCTTATCAAGTATAGAGATGGCCAAATACACATTGCATCATTGTTCTGATGGAACCACGGAAAAGTAGTGTAGAGTGCAAGATCAGATATTCAGAAATTTTCCTCAATATTGCTTTTTTGGGGGGAGGGAGGGCACGACGAAGCAGGTTATACATGGTCTGTAGAAGAAATACGTTTGTTGGATCAAATGGCCATTTTCCCACTCCATGCTGGTTTTCTGTAACTTGGCATTCTGGGCCCCTGCTTCTTTTGAACCTGATGCAGAGATGCCGGTGTTGGACTGGGGTGAACCTAGGTATGAAACTGCCCTATTGCCATTAAAGGAACCCTGTCTTTGCTCTGAAAAGCGGGCAACTGATCATCCATGGTGTTTCGTGAAACTCCTCCGGTTCACTTCTATTTGTTTCTTCAGGTGTTTATTGAAACTTTCCAGCCTCACTTCAAATAAATTCCCAAAGAGATAGCTCCCTTAAAAGGGGTGCTGTGCTCCACATGCATGTCTGCTATGAAACCTTGTTTATGGAGCCAGACATGGGCTGAAGTCTGCATCTCATTAAGGGTAGCTACTACAAAAGGTTGCAAGAACCTTGGCATCCATGAGGAAGGTCTTGACAGCATGAGGTACCCATCTGAGTTGGATTAATTTGTGCCACTTGCCAGAGGATGAATTTAATCTAATTGATTTTGTAAATTGCCACGTGTATTTTTCAGCACAAAAAACTTAAAAAAACTTTGGACAACTTTGTGAAAGAAACTTAAGTTATAACATACTTTTAACACAATGTAACCATGAAGGAAAACAAACAGCAGGAAATTTCTGATGTGTTGCAACAAACTGAACTGCTGACAGAAGAAGCACTCAGGTTTGGTACCAGAACAAGGTAGGAACTGTTGGAAAAGACTACTGCTATGGTACTATGCTTTCTTAAAAAAGTGTCTCAAATGGTTCCCCCCTTTTGGTTAATAGCCTAATAATTTTTATGTGGAGGTGGAACAAATGAGCAATACAATAATGTGCAGAGGGCAGGAACACGTGGATTATATTGATAAGCGTGAAAACAGAATAGCATAGGATAGTTTAAATTTTGTGGGGGTTTGGAAAGGGCTACTTGTAATACTGTTGCCACATTGGTGAGTAAATCCCAAATCGGAAGATGATCTGTTAGTACTGGTAGCTTCAAATCTATGCAAACTAATGGGAACTTGGATTTCAATTTTATATGTGGCCTGCTGAGCCCCATGGCATTGGCACAAGGGGCCCAGGAAGTTAAAAAGCTTGGGCCTTCCAATCGGTTTCATTCACCAAATGTCACTCAATGCGTTGAGCTGCACAGCTGGGAAGTCCAACAGAGCTGCAAAGCTTTGACAAATACAAGGAAGCAAAAATGAAGTCAGTGTTAGTGTCTGTGGCTGGAGAAAGGCAGATAAGAAAAAAAGTACATTCCCATAACTAGTGATTAAAAGGTCATGATGGGCTATTTCATACATCAGGAGAGTGAAACTCATCTCTTTTTAATGGGTTAGACTTTCATGGGTCATGAATCTCACACCAACATTAGCTGCGGCTCAATTGGTAGCGTTCTAGCCTCCGAGTCAGAAGGTTGTGGGTTCAAGCCCCATTCCGGAGACTTGGGCACATAATGTAGGCTAGCACTTCAATGCAGTACTGAGGGAGTGCTGTGCTGTCAGAGGTGCTGTCTTTCGAATGAGACGTTAAACCAAGGCCCCATCTGCCTCTTAGGTGGAATACCAAAATATAGATCATAGAATCATACAGCACAGGAGTCCATTTAGCCCATCGTGCGTGTGCCGGCTCTTAGAAAGAGCTTTTCAATTAGTCCCACTCCCCTGCTCTTACCCCAAAGCCCTGCAAATGTTTCCTTTTCAAATATATATCAATTCCCTTTGAAAGTTACTATTGAATCTGCTTCCACCACCCTTTCAGGCAGCGCATTCCAGATCATCATAACTCACTGCATAAAATAAAAATTCTCATCTCCTCTCTGGGTCTTTTGCCAATTATCTTAAATTGGTGTCCTCTGCTTACTCAACCTCATGGAAGCAGTTTCTCCTTATTCATTCTATCAAAACCCCACATAATTTGAAAAACGTTAATTAAATCTCGCCTTAACCTTCTCTGCTCTAAGGAGAACAATCCCAGCTTCTGTAGTCTCTCCACATAACTGAAGTCCTTCCTTGGTATCATTCTGGTAAATCTCCTCTGCACCCTCTGCAAGGCCTTGACATTCTTCCTAAAGTATGGTGCTCAGAATTGGACACCATGCTCTAGGCGAGGCCTAACCAGTGTTTTATAAAGGTTTAACATAACTGCCTTACTTTTGTACTCTGCCTGTATTTATAAAGCCAAGGATCCCTATGCTTTTTAACAGCCATATCAACTTGTCCGAAAAACAGATTATCCTGTCATTTATCTCATTGCTGTTTGTGGGATGTTGCTGTGCACAAACTGGCTGCCATATTTCCTACATTACAACAGTGACTACATTTCAAAAGTACTTCATTGGCTGTAAAGCGCTTTGGAACATCCTGAGGTAGTGAAAGGCGCTACTGAAATGCCAGTTTTCTTTCTTTCTATCTAACATAATAAAAGGCTCTGCATCTTCTTGGCCCTCAGTGTGGTGAATGTGGACAATCCTGATATCCATTTTCTAGTAGGTGCAAATCACAACACAAATATACCCAGTGTAGATACTGTGCTATCAGAGTGGTTGGTGTGGCACTGATGTATCAGAACGCTCTTCTGTAATTGCAGTTAAGAAGGACCTTTAGCTTGCATCTAACCCCAATATAACAAACCTGTGGGTGCTTGAACCAAAAAAAAGATTTTTAATTCTCCAGGTAATCCCCTACTTTGATGAGCATGAAAATATCATGAAATAAAAGACTATTAAGATTCTTTGTTAACCTCTAAACTCTCTGGGACATAGAGAAGATGGTGAAAGAAGCTGCTGCACAGTTATAATTTGGTTAGTGTCTGCTGAGGTCTGCAATAGCACGGCACAGTTCCCAGGAATAAGTTCTATTTTCAAGATAATTCTTCAGGTAAGGCATATTTTATCCATTTAGGTTGCAACTTTGATGCGCTATTATTTTATTCTCCTGTGAATATTGGCTGTTGTTTGCAGTACATGTGCAATTGCGGAAAGATTTATCAGAATACTTGCGAGGATGTGTGAGGAGGGGGGAGAAAATCCAAATAAAAACGGCAAGTAAGAATCTGATTACGTGTTTGGGAAGAAACGTTCTGCTTTAATCAGACAACTTAATCATTCACTTGGATCCAATCTAAAGAAAACAGGAAAGGTTTAAAAGCATGTTTACCAAATCATTAAAGTTAGTAGGTGACGTCTGGGAGTGCGCTTTTTGTAGTTGTGCAGAATGTATCAGCATGTGAAAAGCCAGGAATACTGTACAGAATCCAAGATCTGATGAGTGATAGGGAAAAGGTTTGGTCCACTCCAATTCTACACTTTGATCAGATCTACATTTAGCCACGGCCTGGGTACCTTTCCCCTATAGCATTTCTCACAATATACAAGAGTGTTGTACATAAAGGCGTGTGTTTCATATGCAATATATCTGTAGCTGTGTTGTAATTATGACAGTCCAAAGTTAGGACTAAAGCATATTATTGGGAGATTACTTGTGCTCTGTATCCAACTGTGCCATTCCTCCTAAAAGGAAAGCATTCATATCCCTATCTTCAATCAGCCCAAAATTCACTATTGCTTTCAAAACTTTACTTTTATATATGAAATGAAAGATGCCATAGTGTTGGGAGAACTTTGTCTAGAGTTATTTTTTTTCCTAGAAGTGAAGAATTTACACTTTATTTAAATTGTGGGCACAACCTTTGAAATTAAAGAGGAATGATTAATCTAATGCAACTAATCCCCTGCCCCCACTACTTTCTATTGTGGCAGGGGTGAGGGAGGGCAAGAGGAAATGATTTCCTTCCAAGTAAAATATATTCACTCTGCAAGGACACAGTTTGACACACTAATACTGAGAAACTGTAACAGGTGGAATGCAGTTGGTGCCACCATTAATGCTGGGGAGTGAAGAACATTGTCACCAAAGGAGAGCTTGAGGACCTTTGGTGTTGAAATATTGTAGATGTCAACAGCAGTGAGGAAAATCCAGCAGCTCAGGGCTAAACCCCACTATGTTGTTCATGAACTGAAACATGCCAGGCAATAAACATTGTTTAAAAAGACTGGGCAATCAGAGTCTGGAATCAATAAAATGAAGGCTTAGCAAAAATAACGTGGCATCCAATATCCACCTTTGCGTGCAGGAGGTGAGGAACAATTTCCACACTGAATGACTGCACTTTTGCTGCGTTGTGACTATTCACCCTGTCACTACTAGAGCAGGAAGAGGTAGGAAAATTCTGAAAGATCAAAGCCAAGAATCATCTAAAAAAAACACATTAGTGACCAAGTCATAAGACCTGATCTAATTAGAAACAGATTTGTCAACACTGTGCAAGGCACTTATGATTGGAGGATAGGGTGGCAAACAATCAGGTCCATTGCCAAGAGGCTTAAACCAGCAAACAGTCGAGTCTGGAATAATGTTATGGTTTCAGTAAATGTAACTGGCTGGTACACTGCCAATATAATTGTTGCCTGTTTTTTTTATTTTACATTCTGGTTAGTAAAGTAGAAGAAAGGCATTTTAAATGGTTTCATCCTAAAGTGAGCAAGTATTTTTGCAGTTTGTTTATTCTGTGTTTTACAGAATTGGTTTCCTTAACAGGATTGTGCTAAATTCAGCTCAGACCACAGGCAGGCACTGTACAAAGCTGGACCGTCAGGTAGGAATTTGTTCTGGTTTATTCCCAGCTGATGGGCTATGCCTGGGAGGAACCATGGGAACAAACAAGGCCCAGAGCCAAGAATCACAAGCTGACAAAATCGTGGGAAAGATGATGGGTTGATTAAAATCTAGCAGACAGCAACGCAAAACAATTGATGGGAAACACTGAAAGCAGCAGGCCCCCCCCACCCCATGGACCATTTTAATTTTAGCCAAAATTAATGTGATCAGAGAAATTTCACTATAACTTGCACTAAATATAAATGGCCTCTGGAATAGTTAGTAAGGCTAAAGTTAACATGAAAGCATGGGATTCATTGCCTGTTCAGGTTAACAAGGCAGTTTAACAAACTGTTCAAGCTTTAAAGCTATGCTGCCCCCCAGTGACCATTTTCACTCATTACTCACTCATTGAGATTTTCTTTTGAAAGTCTTAAGATTCTTGGGGGGAGGGGGTGGCTAATGTTCTCCTGAAGGAGACAAGTCCTTGGTGAGACAGGATTCCATGAGTCCTTGGGTACCTTGGTCAAGTTGCCTTTATTCACGTGGGAGTCTGGATGAGTGTAAGGAGGCTAAACAGTCAAGGAGATGGCATCACTGTGGAACCTAATCCTGTCCTGAAACAACATCCACATAGTCAAGCACTTTCCTAACCAAGGGACACAATTGTAGAGCCCACAACACCCAAGGACTAGATTAGGTAACTCAGCAAATATTGGGCAAATCACTTATTCTTTGAATATTTACAATATCTTGAAGGCAATGCTTCAAATATTTAACTTGGAAGACTGTAATAAGTGAGCCCAGTCCATATTGGCCCCACAGTTACAGCTGAATCGCCTCCCATAGTGGTACATTTTCAATGTCCCCTCAGTCAGTTACAACAGGACAAACCCACTGCCCAAAAGCATCATCTCACTGAATTACAGCAGCAACCTTGCCTCCCAAGCAGTTGGTCACAGTAGCATCATACAAAACTAAAGCTTAGGGACTCCCACATGTCGGCTACTGTACCTTAGCTATGCTGAACATACTCACTGCAAGACACACACTTTAAACAGTCTGTAAGAAACAGTGGGCAGTGAAGTCAGATCTCAGCAATGGGACAAGCAGCAGTGATGCCACGTTGCCCTCAGTAAGAGGCACACAGCATTGTAATGGACAAGCTGCGGCAATCTGGTAGATACTACATGCAGGAGAAGCCCTCCCATGATGGTTTAATGGGTAAATGCATCAACAGCATGAAACCAAGCTGTGCTGTTTGTTCTGTGGTAAGTTTGCTGATCTGTAGTGGGCAGGAGTCATTGGGGAAGGAGGAAAATCGGCTCTTGATCATTATCCAGCATTCATCCCCTGTTGAGAAGTGCATGCATGTACAAATCAGACAAGGACATGATCAAGGGTGGCTGTGACTCACTCAAAGTCAAACGCCTTGCCATTATTTACTATTTCAGCTAACACGTGAATAATGGTCACTTATGCTGGAGTACTGC
The DNA here is from genome assembly GCA_030390025.1 of Squalus acanthias. Classification (NCBI taxonomy): domain Eukaryota; kingdom Metazoa; phylum Chordata; class Chondrichthyes; order Squaliformes; family Squalidae; genus Squalus; species Squalus acanthias. Next base: position 79,002,327 of record CM059429.1, on the reverse strand, counting down.
AGAAGCTCACAGTACTCCAGGTATTGAAAAGTGAACTAATGCAAATCACAATCTTCAGAATACAAGAGAAAAAGGAGAAAATTTGATAGAGATATATATATGTCATTCATTACCATGCTAAAATAGTACCGTGTATACCATACAATGGAAATGTTCAGGACATTATATAAAGGACTGTTTCAACCAGCATCACAAGTGAAGCTGAATGGTTAACTCACAAAATGGCAATGAACATAATTAATCATATCACACTCCTTGACCAGTGTATTCTAATTCCTATCAAAATAAATGTCAGTTGGAAATTTCTGAACTTCTTGGATTGCAAAATCTGCCAAAGATCTTTTATGGTGTTACCATCAAGCCTGTTCTGACAACAGGTCAGTGACCTGAAATGTTAACTGTTTCTCTCTCCACAGATGCTGCCTGACCTGCTGAGAATTTCCAGCATTTTCTGTTTTTATTTCAGATTTCCAGCATCCACAGTATTTTGCTTTTTGTTTTGGTATGTCTATCATGTCAGACACACATTCAGAATCTATTATGTATGTATTATGTATTTACTCAACATTCAGAAATAGGATAACTGATGGGCTCATCTGTTGACTAAGTATCATATCCAATTGGTAAATGCATACTTTGGTTCATAACATGGGCGTAAACATGAATATTAATTGTAGGTATTGAAAAGTGAACAAATGCACTAGAAAGGTTAGGTTAGGCTTACCAAGGATGGATATGCAGTATGCAAGGTATCACCAGTTGTCTGAGCTTGATTGTTTTACTGGCTCAGCAACTGTCAGGGCAGTGGTTAAAGGGCTAGTGTTTACTGGCCAGTTTCAGTCTCGCTCTTTTGTGCATTCATCAGTGTCAGTGAGGTTGTCGTACAATGGTGCGTACATGCTGGTTCCCGAGTAAATCTTTACTTATTTCTAGAATGCATGTAGTAGAAATGAAAGCAACTCACGGGGTGAACCCGTGGCATAAATGGTTAACATTCAAATCCACACCCATGCCTAGGAGCATACGTGCGCATACACCATAAAATACACACCATTTCAAATACCAGTCTTTACAGAAATGGATTGTAGCTGGTCTTAGAGATGTAATTCATCTGTGTGTTCTGTATCCACTGCGTTTACATTGCTAAAATTAACACTGGACTCTGGGCTACTGTTGAGAGTTAAAGGAACTATTGCCTAACTAGTTGGATTTTAAAGTGATGTCTCAGTAATAATAGACCCTTTACATAATGCTAAAAGTCCCATCTGACATTGAGAATTGCTTTAATATAGGTTTTCCTTCCAATATCCACTTAATGCCCTTCTACTAATATTATTTGTATTTTTCCAAAGCCTTCCCTTCACTTGTGCTAGTCTGTATATTTCTGCATGAAGTGGCATGGACTGATATAAATAGTTGCACCAAGAATGCCTTTAATCTTCCTTCTCTCAGCACCTATCCTTTAAGTACTTGATAGTTATTACACCCTTGGCTACACTGCGGCACAACAACAAAAAATGGTGCCATAAACTGCAATATAAACCAAAACCATCAGAGTTACTGAACCTGGAATGAAAGAGGTCAATATTCACACAACACTATTACAAAAAGCTTTTACAGACAGTAGGTCCAGCTCACTGTCTCAGGAATGTATCTCCCAATAAGAGGTGCCCAAAAATTGGAAAATGTGTCAATTAAAGCTGCTTATGCACTCCCTCTAGCAGGGAGTTGCAAAGCAACACTGGTAGAAGGTTGAAAACAGTTCACCCAGCTGTCCCTTCGCAGGGTTGTGGGTGTGTGTGGGTGTGTGTGGGTGTGCGTCAAAGGGGGATATCAAGTAGAGTTATTATTTGATCTAATTTGCACAATTTATTCTACCAAAACTTTTTCCTAACCAAGGGCTCTGTCCAAATTTCCAAGTCCATGACTGTCGGGGTCAACACAATAGAAATCAATGCATTTTCAAATCTCTACGTCCTTACTTTGTATGCCAGCACCTTCACATATTGGAATTGCAAAGAATTCAGAGCAAATAATTTAAATCCGTCCTAACAAGTAGCAGTTGCTGTGACTCTACCTATAAATATTGTGGTCTAAACAGAACACTTGATGGCAAGCAGCTGAATGTGGAATTTATCCCACTCGTTTCAGGGAACCTACACAACTCACGCAGCTCAAGGACTATAAAAGAAAATAGGAAATGCAGGTGGAACTTTTTTTTTACTGATAGGGTGGTAAATATGTGGAACAGATTACCAGCATTCGTGGCAGAACAAGAAACTTTAATGGGTTTCAAGAAGGAACTATACAGCTTCTAGTCAACACATGGGATTTAGGATTATGAAGAATGCACCAAGGGAAATACTGTGGATAGGTGGGCTAGATGGACTGAAGGTCTTCTGCCTGAAACTGTTACTATGCTATTATTTAATTATTCATCAGAGCCGCCCCCCCACCCAACAAAATGTCATATTCAGCAGCTTGCTGTTGCACCAATTACAGAAAGGCTGCCTAAAGGCTTTGAACATGTTCTTGATCAACAGTTCCAATGTGTACACATACCCATATCAGGATGCGACTCAGTTCAATCTGTAATCATGACACATTCACCTTGCTGCGAACTGCATACTGAAGCTGCAGCCCAGGACACAGCTTGAACCATAGCCTGAACCACAGCCTAAATATGATTTTAATGTTAGTTGACCTTCTCACTGATGCATTCGATTTGTAACCTAACTCAGATTCTAATGATCACTGAAGCATTGTTCACTTTCAGAGCTTTATTTAAAAACTCAAAATGAATAATATAATGGTCTCCACTGAATCTGGGTACAACCCATCTCATTCCTGTCACTGGGAATGCAATGGTTCCAACTGTGTGCTCTGCAACAGCAGCATTGTGTCCTAGCACCAGGTATAACATTGTGAAGGGGTGAGCAACAGAAACAGAGTTGGGAGTTTACTGTTGCCAATGTGGCCTCCTCGCCAAACAATTTGGCAGCATTTAAGACCAGCTAGTCTCACTCTTTGAATGCACAACCACCCAATACAAATGAATGGGTCATGCAAACAGGAAGAAATTCTATTGGGTCCTTCAAGCATAGGCCTCATACAGATGCCATATATAGGGCTTTGTTGTGGAAGATAGCAGCAAGGTTAAGAGTTCCACATTCTAACCACTCTCTGAGTAAAGAAATTTTGCCGTATTTCCCTATTGGATTTTAGTAACCAATGTTCCCTCTCTTTAGAGCTAGCCACACCTGCCAAAGCTTGAACCTGCGAGGGAAACATTGATCACTGCAATTGTAATCTACTCAGTAGGCTTGTCTCAAGACTATTTTGAGGCATCGGTTACATTGTACTTGATCAAGATTCTAGGATAAGGAAAAATGCCTCGAAGATTACTGTGCAAGAAAGTTAAATTCCAATAGTCTAGAGTGTTGCATCTGACTGTTGTACAGCTACTACCATCAGTCCACCATATACAAAATGAATATTGTTGAATGGAGCAAGAAGCATCAAGCTGAATAGCCCTGACACAGTTTAGTGGTAGAATGACTAAACAGTTATTTAGGAGCAGGAATCTTTGAAAAGTAAACTTTGTACTTGCTTCAGACGAGATTTTTCTCAGTTTATAAAGAACCCCTATCTCCCTAGTAAACTCAGAACTTGCTATATTCTAGCTAGGACAAACACTTTATTTCTCCCTCCCTCCTCCTGCAAGGCTCCACTGATGATTCTTTAAAGGCTCAAGTATCACTTACACCTGCTCCACAAAAAGACAGTTCCTTGCACAGCAAGACCTGTATTTTCTCAAAAAAGCCCTGATACCCAAATTGGTGACAGGGGGTAAAAGCTGCACAAATGCTAGTTTACTGGACTGCTGGGGTCAGGTTGGAATTCCAGCTCAAGGTACGGTTCTTTAAGACAGAGAAAATGCAAATTGTTTAGTCATCAAATGAAATGCGACCAAGATCAAAAGACCCGTTCCAACTACAAGTTTGAGACCGTCCGTGATTTCAGTTACACAGCTGCCTGCTTTGGCGAACTCAGTGAATGGACAGCCCAGCATTCTCCAGTGTCCATCGACTCCAGGGCATTTTGTTTGGTATTAATGTCAGTGTCATTGGAATAGATGCAACTCCTTTTGCTGCAAAGGCCATGGTCTAAAATTGCCCCTGCCTTGCCATTAGGCAAACAAGGTCTCAAGAGTGTGGTGTTAGAATCAAGGTCTAATTTTAAAAGCATTAAAGGGTCAGTGGTTTGTCATGGAACTTATGGGAATAGTTTCAGTGGGCATTTGCAGATCCAGTCTGGGAGAGGGAGAGGGGGTGGAGGGGGAAGAGAGAAGAGATCCACCAGCTCCATCTCTGGTTCAGAAGCAATCCCCTGACACAACTACTGAAGTTGAACAAGTGTTGGTGGTTAATGATCCGAAACAGAGAATTTCTATCAGTCAATTCAATTAATTTTGCTATGGGGTCAACTAGAATGAGGATGGCTTCAGCTGAAGATCATTGTGTCAATTTTAATGGGCCCTGAGCTACTCCTCCAGGCTACTGGCGTGTGTTGGAGTGTCCTGAATCAACTACAGGAAACTCTCTTTTAACCGGCACCCAAATAACCGGAAATCTCTCTTAACCGGCAAAATTCTTGAGTAGGTAACCGGGGTTTTCCTTCATCTCTCCTTTAAAAATAACTTTTAAAAAAACCCCGAGGCGTTTGCCTTGTATCGGAGCATGTAGATTGGGAGGGGAATGTGCAGCCCGGGTAGGCAGCGGACACGACAGATGGTCAGCTGGCGGTTCCCGGGGAGACGGAGCTCCGAATGCAGGCGCATGTCAGTGTGTACGGGGCTCTCGTACGTTGGGAGATATAACTCTCCGTTATCCGGACTTTTTGATTAACCGGCACCACGCCGGTCCCGTCGGTGCCGGTTAATAAAGAGTTTCCTGTAGATTCTCTCTATATATTTACCATGAAGCTCAAACTGGAGATCTGTTTACATAATTCACCAGAAGAAATTCTGCAAGTTAATATGGCTTCAAACTGTGCTTCAAGTGCTCATTGTGAGCCCTACTACACAACATTTGTAAGCAACACAAATGCTTTTGGTAAGACACTGGGAAGGATCCATGACAAGATCTGGCTTCAGTCAGAAATTGAAAAACTGACTGATGCAAAGCAGGCCCATGTCATTCAATAATAAAGAGTAATTTGAAACTAGAAATCAACAAACTCTGCAAACTTTAAGAAAAACACATTTCAATTCAATTAAACAATATTTTCCAAAAAAGGGCATTAATGCAGATCAATAGACAGAATAAGCTTGCTCCTGGTGCTAGCAACATAATCAACCTACTGCCAACCTGAAGGATAAAACATGTGTCTCCAGAACAAGGACTTATACACAGCAATAACAACAGAAAACGCTGGAAAAACTCAGCAGGCCAGGCAGCATCCATGGAGAGAGAAACAGAGTTAACATTTCAGGTCGAACGTTAACTCTGTTTCTCTCTCCACGGATGCTGCCTGGCCTGCTGAGTTTTTCCAGCGTTTTCTGTTGTTATTTCAGATTTCCAGCATCTGCAGTATTTTGCTATCGTGCTAACTTATATACAGCATGTGTGAGTTGACCACATCATTAAGCTTGCCACATAGCACGAAAATCTTCTTTAAAAAAAGTGTGGCTCTCTCCCCCTTTCCCATTACCCTATTTGGGAGACTTCCTATTTAGGTCGAGGTTTAACAAACTGGGAACCATCATACATTTCTCTTATATTTGAGCACTACTGAACAGCATGCATTTACAGAATTACATTTCCTAAAGCACAAGAGCTGTTATGCAAATTTCAATAGTATCGACCAAGGTAAATTGTAAGGAAATCCACACCTGCCTTGCATCATTAACTTCTATAATGGAAGAGTGATTGGTGAAATTCAGGAGCAATCCTTACTTTCAGGGGTCAGAGTCCTTTGTAAAAAAAAAAAATTGCTCCCTGGTGAAAAACTGAAACATGTGTTGTGTTTATAAAGGAACTGTGAAGGAAGATAGATTAGGGTCAAGACAATTATTATCTAAAATTGGTTTTGTAACCATACTGTTTAATTAGTAGAATGATGTGTGTAATTATTTATGTTACATGCCAAATATGAATCAGTGACATAACGTCAAAGATTGAGCAGTAATGAATTCACTATACATTTAAATGGGTTCTATTTAATGATTACACACTGGGATATTCCTAGAACAAGGATTAGTAGATAAGAAATAGAGGAAACCATCACCTTTGCTTCACTAATAGGTCCTAGGTGGAGCAGGCATTACAACAGTACCCTTTTAACTTTGGGACCTGGGTTTGAATTCTGCAAAGGGTGGTTGAGTTTCCTGGTGGTGAAATATCACCAATTTAATTCCAAGTTTTGGAGTCCACAGTATATGTTTGCTTTCAGGATTCTGGTTCATAATGCAGCAATCATGCTGAATGCTGGTAAAAAGTCTAGAGATGAGTTTAGATGCATTATCATAATAGCACAATGTATGTTGCTAAAACTGACTCAGGAATATGAGACATTATGATGGAAAACAAAGGACAGTTTAGTTTCCTGGACTGCAACCTTGTAGGTGGGGTACAAGTGAGTATAAAGAGACTTCAGCACAATTATTTGCACAGATCGCCAAATGACAAATTGGAAGTTAGAAATTTGCAAGTCATATTTCACACGTAATCTTTGGGTGAGATTAGGTCATGTCCTAAGCACTGAAAAACTACGGAAATAAATGCTTGGGGCAGGAGTTCATCACAATTGAAGGTGTTTGGAGCAACTGGCCTCAGATGAGGCAAGAGTAGAGGTTTTATTTGGAGTAACAAGCTTTGAATAAGTCAGATACAACTGGCTAACTGTCATTCAGGAATGCTGTATAATCAGCCAAAACTGGAACTACTGTTCTAAACAGCTCAATGTGGCTGTTATCAGCCCATAGAATTATCAGTCACCTTTGATATGAAGCAAGAAAACTTCTTTACTTTGTGTGCACAAGAGATATGTTCTGTGAGAAATAATTTCAAATCTATTTTTCATTCCCAACAGAGATTATTTTTCATTAAAGGTCGTGGCAGTTTTATGCCCAATGCAAGTGAGCTCAGTGCTGGGTAAAATGTTCCCATCTCCAACACCAGCATCGAGGACACACAGGTAATGTATGGCACATCAAGCTGCAGAGTAAAGCACCTCTGACTCCGACACATGAATGTGCTTTAATACCAACCTCAGACATTGACAATTAGCACGGGAGCACCTTTATGTTGTGGGCCCTTGTCCACAGGGGACTGGATTTAAAACAACCTAGATTAATTCCACACAAACCCCTTATGATCTGCATTGTATCAGTCTGGGCTGGATTTGGGTGAAACTTCAATGTTTAAACTCACCATCACCAAATACCTCCAGAACACTTAACCCTGTCAGTACTGAAAAATGTAGCTTTCAGAACGTACATGAAAAAAATATTTAACATTGCCAAAACCTCAATGTTCATTTTTAGAACTTTACAAATTAGAATGTGTAGAGGATACAAAATTGAACACTTCTGAACAGAACTCCCCCAATGACTAATTTTTAAAAATGCACTGCGTGGTGTGATATAAAGCCACAAGGCAGGCTCCAGATTCAATCTCTGGTCTGTGTTGAGTTAACTGGTAACAGTAAAGGGTAACATTGAGCACAACACTTGACATTAATGTTCCTGGACTTGTTATTGAATGGGGTGGGGTCAGAAGCAACTTGCATGTCAGCTTCCCTCAGTTCATAATACTCTTGCTTCTGGGTCAGAAGGATGTGATCCCTTCTGGAAGCGTGCAAATATGGACATTGGGAGAACACAAAATGAGGCTCAGCTGACTGTTGCTCACCATGACTGAGTATCCTAACGTTCACTGTGCAGGTTTACATGAATAGCCATGGAGCCAATGTAACTGGAGAAGCACCTCATTCCCAATTGGTGAATATGGGACAAACTCCAACATAACACTGCCTTCATGTGGAGGAAATCTTCTGAAGCAGCATCACAGAATAAGCAAAACCTTACTCCTGTTGAAAGGGATAGACACAAATTCTATTGCAAACTTTAATCATTCCCTAAAGTCTGCCTGACACCAATCATTCTCGCCAATGGATTCATCAGTTTACAAAAGAGTAAGTCGTGAGTGTAAAAGCAGACCACCCCACTACATGTTAAGTTTAAATACATTCCCACTTTGTGAAGTTCACTTTATGACTGCTAAGAAAAACAAAAACAGGGATGTTCTTCAAGGCAACAGGGCCTTCACTTAGAACAAAAAGACTATTTATAAAAATTGACATTTGAAAGCTCTACTTCTTTCTCTAAACCTCCCCAAGCACTGAAACCTCTTGCCATACATAAGTGGAACAGACTGACAACTAAATAATGTTAAAGTAGGTCAGCGCTGTGCCATAGGCCCACCCCCATTTGAAAGTGGACATACCCAAACTACACAAGTCCCCCTCCATTGGTCCAGGCTGGACCTGGACACAAGTGGTCAAGTGTCAGCCGGGGCTCGGTGTTAGCACTCTCACCTCTGAGTCAGAAAGTTGTGGGTTTGAGTCCCACTCCCGGGATGAGCACAAAATCTAGGCTGGGACTCTAGTGCAGTACTGAGGGAGTCGTCTTTCAGACGAGACGTTAAAAACAGAGGTTCCCATCTGTCCTCTCAGGTTGATGTAAAAGATCCCAATGCATTATTTTGAAGATGAGCAGGGGAGTTCTCTCTGGTGTCCGGGCCAACATTTATCCCTCAACCAACACCTAAAAACAGATTATCTGGTCATTATCACTGCTGTTTGCGGGACCTTGCTGTGCGCTAATTGGCTGTTGCGTTTCCTACATTACAACAGTGACTACACTTTACATTGGCTGTAAAGTGCTTGGCAATGTCCTGAAAGGCGCTATAGAAATGCAAGTCTTTCTTTCAAGCCCCAGAGATTACTGAACCCCAACTTGGCAGAGAAGTTAAACATAATGACAGTTATCAGCGGCATGTTTAAGCCACAATGTTCAGACTGCAGAATAGATTTTATACGATTTTATGCAGCATTGAGTCTGCCTTATTAACAGCTGCGTGTAACTGCTCATGACTGCTTGTAACAGAGTGAGGTGCATGTGTATGTATTGCAAAGCTTTTGTATTATATAATGTATATTATACATGCAACTCAAGTAGTGAGACTTGGTTTCTCTGGTAGAATTTCTGGGAGCAAACCTATGTGCATTTTTAAATAGTGAAATGGCGATTCCCAAAACTACAAAACCACATTAGTCACGCAGTCCTCCACCCCCCAACACACACACATTACAAAGTGAGACAAAATGTTATATTTCATCACCTCAAATGAGAGGACACATGATATGAGAGACAGAAAGAAGTAACTGGCAATAAACTGAAGAGGCACTGCAGAGTTAAGAATGCGAAAGGACAACATTTTTAAAAGGGTGTGCGAGATGCATGAATAGTTTACATGTTTTTTTCTACACCTTGGATGAGAGGGTGTGGGGTTTTAAGCAGACATTTAATTAATCGTTACAGCCTATTTAAGCACTGGTGTGCTGGATTTTTGACACTCCCGGATGTACATACTCATTTAAATTGCTAGGCCCAGTACACAGTAGATACAGTAGCGTTTTGCTGTACATACCTCGAAGAATGCGCTCCTCGTGGCATCGAAGAAAGTCCCAGATTCGAACTGTGCCATCGTCAGAACATGTGGCAAATTTATTATCCGTAGGTGAGAAACTGTTACATGAAGACACACAGTAGGGGAAAGAGGTCAGCATTTAACAGGAGCCGAACTGAGCCCAATCTGGGGCATCCTCACATAAGCGTTCTGTACAAATGGACTCCAGAAGTTAACTAGAATAACCACGATGCTTTACGCTGGAACCTCGATTATCCACGAATGTGGGAGAGGATCCTCCCCCAGCAGGAAATAGAAATTGGCAGATAATCGAAAGTCCCCTTATACTTAGTTTGACACCAAGTTTTTCAAACTTCCAATTGGTTTATTTAGATTACTTAATCCAGATTACTTAATTGCATGTGCAAGTAAGACCCACATTTTTGCATTTAAACATGAGTATTCTGAAATACTAGCACACCAACTCCTGCTGGTCTCCCAGACGCAAAGCCCTGACATCTGCTGGTCTCCCAGACGCAAAGCCCTGACATCTGCTGGGCTCTCAGACGCAAAGCCCTGACATCTGCTGGTCTCCCAGACGCAAAGCCGACATCTGCTGGGCTCTCAGATGCAAAGCCCTGACATCTGCTGGGCTCCCAGATGCAAAGCCCTGACATCTGCTGGGCTCCCAGATGCAAAGCCCTGACATCTGCTGGGCTCCCAGACGCAAAGCCCTGACATCTGCTGGGCTCCCAGACCCAAAGTGTACCATCAGAATAGTAAATTCTATCAGGTAACAGTGATTCAGTAACTACTTATCCTGCTGGATCAAGAACCCAGAAGTTGTGAAAAATCAATTTAAGAACACTCCACTATATTTGAATTAGTTCATATATAACTAAATCAGGACTCCCATGAAATTTATAATTGGGTATAATTGAGTGTCTAGATGGCAGGTGTGCCTATAATCGAGGTTCCACTGTGCTAAACAGAAGATACTCAAGTAGCTGCACCGCCAAGGATAGCGCGTATGGCGATACACTGCCACATACGGCATTATCAACTAGATGAAGAAACAGTGGCTACACCTGCACCATGCTAAGGACTGCAGCTCTACTACATTATGTCCTTGGAGTCCATATGCAAACGCTGTTCTGAATGGTAGTAATGTTAAATAGCTCGGTGTATTTTTCTGTTTAGCACTTTCACCAGATTAGGCACTTTATACAAAGCATTAACCCCAAGTTACATCATTCACAGAAGTAGGGATGAGAGGGAAGTTCTAAAACAATATTACATGTTGGATTGCAGAAATGGCCTTGAGGAACGAGGTGGGCCTAAGGGAAACCTGCCACCTGATATCATTGTTAAAATTTAGATCTAAAATAATGTGATGATGTATTTTAAATCAGATAACCAGTATCCTGGTTTAGGTTGTTTTTCTGACCTGAGAAGTGAAAGGTATCTGCAAATGTGAAATCCAACGGTGTAACTGTCACATTGCAAGTATTAGATATTCAAAAGGTGCAGCTCATTTAGCCACATTCAGTGCAAGCACTTCAGTGTTGCACATCTAGTCTTCAACACTCCCAGCCACGTCAACTTTAGTAACAGTGGTGTATGCTGCTGCTAGTTTGCTGATATTTACCTTCTATTCATGAAGGTATTTGAGCAAGTTTGTGCAGTACCCTTTTACTGCCACTAGATGCCTCTGGCATGCTGTGTCAACACACTACAGCCCAACAATCAGAGTACAACCAGGACACATATGACATTAACCTGGTACTGCACGGATTTTAAAGAACGGTTTGAAAAGAAGCCCACTCCTAGGATCCAGGGAAAATCCCTTGTCCCTGCTAATTGCTAACTGGATTGTTTTGGCTCCATTTTCTAAATGGAAAAGTTTTTTAAATTATCTGATACTACAATGTAGTCAGTCACAATACTGAAAAAAAAACTGTGACATTACTTTCTCAATGTAATGGAAGCCCAGATGAAATGGGATAAATTTTCTAAAAAAAATTTTTTTTAGCTCTCCCTCCGAATGAATTCAAAGCACGCGATAAGCAAAAGTTACAACCCACAAAGCCCGCCACTTTCAATTTTGATGTTGGAAATATTAAAATGGTTTTAAATTTAATTTCTTTTTGAAGTTCTTCAATCTTGTTTGCCACTGGATGTAGCTGGATGTCTGTGCTCTAGTATTTATGTTTAATCCCTGCATAGATCACCACCATCGGGATTTCGCTGACCATTTTACTTCGGTGTTGAAACTGGCTTTATTTCTGAAGTTTTAACCTTTATTCAGTTTTAGAAAAAAGGAAATACTTTATTTAAAATGTAAAATCTTGCTTTACAAAGAACTCATAAAAGGAATACTTGTATACATTAGCACTGCAGCAAAACTCTGAGCAGTACAGCATACTGTCAACATCCACATTTCTCAAAAATGGCAACGTATCAATACCACACCATAGTTCTATAGCAGACAATGTGGCACTTTGTGTAAAAGAGGAAACAAATGTAAATACGGAGCATAAAATGTGAAGCATCACTCCCAGGGTCTCATAGAAACCATGCACAACTTCACCTAGAATACATTGAAATGACAATATAATTATACCAATCCCTATGGAAAACTGCATAGCATTAATCCACCTGGCCTCTCTAATCGCCTCCTTGTGAGCTTGGAACATCTTCACATTGTTCATGTTGGACTGCCAATACTTCACATATCCACCATGGTCAGCTGTCAGCATCCACATGTCATTATGAGACCAGGTCATGGCTCTAACTGGACTGTCGTGAGCCTGTTAAGGGGAAAAAATATGTTTATTACATTCTCAGATGCTTCATGAATGTTAATTTCCATTTGACATGAAAGTCTCACACATAAACAGTTTGTTTTTTTTAAAAAGCCTTAGTTCAGATGCTTGTTTTTGGGGATATTTGTGTAGCCCGAGCACCTCCTATCCCAGGACAATCAACTCTTGAAAGTCCATAAATAACAACAGAAAACGCTGGAAAAACTTAGCAGGCCAGGCAGCATCCGTGGAGAGAGAAACAGAGTTAACGTTTCAGGTCGAAGACCTTTCGTCAGAACTGGAAAAAAGCAGGAAATGGAACAGATTTTAAAGCAAGTTTAGGGGCTGGGAAATGAGGGAGGGGATGGTCATTGATAGGATGGAAGGCAGGAGAAGTAAAGAGGCATTAAGAGATATTCAAGGCAAGAGGTGATGGTAATGAGAAAGGATGGCTCGAGATGAAGTGTGAATTGCGCTGGCAGAATGAAGGACAGCTGCCATGTGGGAGGGAAGAAAAAAGGCACAAACAAAAAATGTGGATAAAAAATATATATGTGATAGGGGCCGAGGTTATGATCTGAAATTGTTGAACTCTATGTCGAGTCCTGAGGGCTGTAAAGTTCCTAATCGAAAGATGAGGTGCTGTTCCTTGAGCTTACGCTGAGCTTCCGTGGAACAATGCAAGAGGCCGAGGACGGTGAGGTCGGAGTGGGAATGGAGCGGTGAATTAAAGTGACAGGCGACCGGAAGCTCGGGGTCCCCCTTACGGACTTGAAAGTCCATAGTGGCTCAATACATTGGAGTCCACACAAATCTCAACTCTCACTGCTGCCTCTCCAAAAGTGTCTGCACATGACAGCGGCGATATCTCGGAAAGTACTTTAACTGGGGAGGTAAATGAGGCTGTTGCTCCTGATGGAAAGGACTCCCTCATCCAGTGTCAACACTGAACATGGTGTAACTGGCAGAGCAACCTACTAATTCGGTCAGCGGTAGCAAAGGTGTAACAGCACATTGTGCTGCAAATAAGGAGCACAAAGTAGGTGCAGTCTTCTGCAACCACTGCATATTGTCGTGAATCAAGCAGAGCACCAATGACATCAAAACTATAAATGAATAATCCCAGTAACAGTTTGGGAATCACCTGTGGTGACTTTACACACTGCAGACAGATATGGCAAGAAAGTACATTTCTTATACAGGGAGTTGTTGTTTCTATATGACATGGGCAGACAAAACATGATAAGTCTACCAACTGAGGCTAAGCCTCTGAAAACTACATGAGTAATGCCTAAAAATTGACACATGGAGCTTGAGAAACTTAAACCAGAAGAGTCAACGGTAAAATGGGATAGTGATAGAAAAAATTTAAGTAAATATTTTAGACCTCAGTGAAAGATATTGGAAAGATAATCAGTTGAAGAGTATAGCTGATCTAATGGTGTTGAGATGATCCTAAACAAGGAAGTAGTCAAGAGACAGTTTAGTGGCGTTTCTCTGATGTGATGTTTTGCAAAATTGGAAACCAAACTTTTCAACATTAACACCATTCACAATGAAGATGTGGTGATGGAGCAATTCTAGTATGAGGTTGAGATGATGCTGAAAATAATCAATGTGATATTCATTACTATGGGTGATAGGAGCATTAAAGCAGGAAAAGGAAAAGATGAAGTTGTGACAATTAAATGGGCTGGGAAAGAGAAATGACAGAAACCAGAATAGGAAGAGTTCTGTTAAATAGCACAATTTTATTGTGTTGCACATTTGGCCTAGTAGGTAAAATACATAGAAATGATTGAAAGACAATGAAGGGAAAAAATAAAAATCAGAAGGATTACAACATTACTAGAGAGCATTTCTGAAACTCAACATATAACATAACATACTCTGGAACAGACTGCAACTCACACCACAACCAGGTAATTGCAACGGTAAGAATTAAGCTCAATAGCTCAACTTCAAAAGGATCAACATCTATAGCATGCAGTGGTATGTGAGTAATCGGATATAGAAAGAAACGTGGTGAATATACTAATGAAAGAAATATAAGTAACAGCATGATTTTAAATACAAAGATAATAAAGCATGGGAGATGTGACTGGAACAACTGAGTAGAAGAATAAAACAAGACCCTGGACCTTCCTTCGGGAGTGAATGACTATGTCCCAGTGAACGGTGTTCACTGTTGTCTGTAGGAACGAGAAAATTGCTAGTAATTATTACTGATAGCAATAGGGAATGTCCGATGGAGAGTGCACTCAGTCAATTTTGTAGTCCTACAGTACAAGTGCACCTCACCACAAGGCAGAACATATGATTTGTGCCTACAAATCCCCAGAGGGTAGGTTTTCAATCTCAGCTTGAACCATCAAGATGATGCACCAGGATAAGACCCAGCCCCTTCAGAGAGCAACCAGGAAAACTGGAATGAGGAACTTCTCCATCCTGCTTGCATGAATGGAGTGGGACTGGCTTTGGTGGCCTTGGCAGAGGTGCGAGACAAGCTGCCTAACTATGTGGTCAGAATATGGCAGGTTTGAGATGGATGGGGAAAGAGAAACATCAGAAATGTGAAAAATTACAAAATCTACATTAGCACAGTAGCAAGTGCAATGTTATTGTAGCTACCAAGGAAAATAGCCTAGAATCCAATTGTATACCACCAATGGGACACCTTGCTAAGCAAGAAAATGAAAAAGTTTCTCCCACACACTCTGGCTAATGAATGAACATTTGTGTCATCAGTTGACTAATGCAATCACATCGATTAGCTGTACTGCACAGCAGGCTCCTGGTTTCAGTGGTTACAGTAGTGACATCAAATTTTCTGTGTGTTCAAAATTTCTCACTACAACACCAACACTCTGTTCTACAACTCCCGGTCTTCATTACTGTGGCAGTACAAACTGTATTCTCTCTCTCCCCACCCCGACCCCACATTGGAGTTGCACTGGAGATGCTCATACCTGTAAAATAGTTTCAAAGTTAAACGTGAGCCCATTCCAGAGAGTGAATTCCCCACTTGAAGCACCAGTGACTAACCGCCTTCCTTCAGGAGTCCACTGAACACAAAACAGAAACAATTATTCTTACATTCAAACAAACATAATTTATTCATACCCACAATGCAACAAAACAGATTTTACAGCCATCTCTCTGATACACTGCAGAAATTGCAATTCAAGTATTAAACATATTTTGTATTTCCAGCTTTTAATGAGGCTGGTAAACATTTTTGGGGAGGTCCACATGGCACTCCCACTGGCTTTGGTCAAATGTGCAATGAAATATATATTTGAAACCAGATTGGTCTTTAAATATAGTGAGAGTTACAGAGAGATCTTATGTCACTCTTGTGGCAGCACACACAACTTGCATTTATATAGCACCTTTAACACAGTAAAAATATCCCAAGGCGCTTCAACCCACGAATGCTAAAACCCACCCATCGGGTAAAGCAAACACATGCGAGCTACAGCAGTTTACACAACTGTACATTCGTAGCTGCTCAAACTGAAAATGGCAGCTGAGCAGCCACTTTGGAGCCAAAGTTTTTTTCCTGCCTGTGTTAGTTAAACCCAGGTGCAAAAAACCTGAACGAGAGCAGGTTCAGGGACTTGAACTGGAATGGAACTCCTGCCGTTCATAACATTAAAGATCTTGATGAGGCTTTCATAAATAGCTTGTCTACATTATGTACAGAAATAAAATGTGATGACCCCAAGAAATAGAACAATCGATGGCGTTAAAAGTAGCAAATGTGACTGGATGACAAAAGATAATAGAAAAAATAGCAATGGGATGACTGACAAATGCTAATAATGTCAGTGCATGGCATTAAGCACCCCAAGGCAAACTAAATGGCGGGAAGTAAATCCCAAATATATACAAAAGTGATGCTGAACTTGTGCAAAGCGTTGATGAGATCATGCGTAGACAAATGCGTCTAACTGTGGTCAGTGTACAGAAGCAGTGGAAAAGATTGAGGGGATAACAAAGGTGGCTCCAGACATAAGCGGCAAAAGGAGATTAACCAATTTTTATTGGATAAAGATGTTTTGGAGGAGGGGAAATTGAATGGAATAAGAGGCTTTTCCTCATTATACTTTACATTTCCAATGTTGAATAACAGCTCCACTGCAACATTTTTGAATCAGCACACACAAACGAGCTTGATTCAAGTCCACCAATCCCTTCATTATAATGTGAGGACCCTGATCAGCAAATGCTTCTTAGTCCCAGATAGTGGGAGGTGCAGCTGACAGAGTCTTGAATTGTGGTTTAATTCCAATCTAATAAACCAGTCTGGCACAAGGCCAAAATATTCATGACATATCTATTTTAATTCAACTCTTGCTCACATTCTTTCATTGAGTACTTACCCTGACAACAAACACTGGGCACTTCACTTTATTGGTTGAGGTTCTGACAAATTTTGTTGTTACAGCATTCATAGGATTCTGCAGCATTCCCATCGGTGGCACCAGCTGGAAAACATTAAAGACACCATCAGGACCAGAGACCTAAAACAGCAAAACTATCACCATCTGCGTTGCACGGCAAGACCAACTAACAGCAGAAACATCAATAGAACCAAACAGCAAACCTCCATAAGAAAGCCAAGTCAATCAGCACCAGCAAAATGCCAATCAACCCAACATCAGAAGCAAGACTATGCCAGACCAACGCAACAGCCTAACTGAAATTAAGCCAGACCAACACAGCAGTGCAACCAACATTACTGAAACCAGCACAACCATGTCTGGGGCAGGCCAATGTAGAGTCTCATACCTGAATCATCACCAGTAGAGCAAAAACAAGGGGGAAATCTTCATACCCCACTTTCTTCTACCTGCCTCTTCCCCAAAATCTCCTGGAATATTAAAATTTATTTGCTGAGGTTCAAATGCAGAATTTATATCACTAACTGTGCCAGACTGCTCAAGCATGTGTACGTTACTTAGTTCATTTTTTTAAATCCTATTTTTAAATTCTTTGGGGGTTGTGTGCAAAGAGAGGTTGTTAGTGCGGTGAGCCTTTATCCTATTGGGTTTGTCCCTGATGCGATCTGTAGCATTTCCCTCATCATCTCTCCAGTGCATCATGCCCCACAAGCAATAATTGTGCTTTATATTTATTTGTTCCATGGCTTCTTGGGTGATCAGAAGCCAAGTGCTGTTTTCCTAAACTTCCAGTACATCCATAACCTCTGCTCTCCCTTCAGTCTGTCTCTCTGATGTACTTAAATCTAAGCTGCATTCTTTCTTTACTTCAATCTAATTCAAAGCTAGTAACCTCAAGAGTGTTTTAGTTTGATTCATTTGCCATCAGGAGAATTTTTATGAAGCAATTTATTTAGGTTACTTACACTAACAGGGCTATATTCATGAAATAAAAGTTAATTAACAACACCATCCAACTGTTCTGCCATCTAATATACAAAAATAAAAGTGCAAATATTATTGCCTTCTTTATTATACTTCAGCTGCCTAGGTCCTAAGCTCTGGAATTCCCTGCATAAACCTCTCCGCCTCTATCTCTCTCTCTTCAGTTAAGACGCTCTTTAAAACCTACCTCTTTGACCAAGCTTTTGGTCATTTGCCCTAATTTCTTATGTGGCTCGGTGTCAAATTTTTGACTTACAATACTCCTGTGAAGTGCCTTGGGACGTTATACTACGTTAAAGGCGCTATATGATTTTTTTTTTTATTCGTTTATGGGATGTGGACATCGCTGGCAAGGCCAGCATTTATTGCCCATCCCTAATTGCCCTCGAGAAGGTGGTGGTGAGCTGCCTTCTTGAACCGCTGCAGTCCGTGTGGTGAAGGTACTCCCAACAGTGCTGTTAGGTAGGGAGTTCCAGGATTTTGACCCAGTGACGATGAAATATAAGCTGTTGTTGTTGTCACCAAAACAGAACCAAACAAAGTGACAAACAGCACCACCAGCAAAGCCAAGCCAGCCAACAGGAGCAGCACATTAAATCAGTATCGGGAATTTACAAAGATTTTCCTGTTGAGATGCTTACATCATTATAATAAGCTGAATCTGGCTGGATTGCTCGAAGGTCTCTGTGATCTCTCTGCCAAACTCGATTCTAAAAATGAAAAAAAGAAACCAATCAGCAAATGAACAACCAGGCAAGAAAAACTATTTAGATACTCATTAGGTACTTTTAAAAGAAAAAGATGCATTGGTTACTGGTCTCTCACTCAATACTGAGCAATGCTTCGCCATCACACTCAGTATTAAATGATGCATTGACGCTACTACACATAAAGCAGCTATCTTGAATTTTTATCCTCAACAGCAGTGTATGAATGACCATAGTTCTACATTGTCAGCTGTGGCTCAGTTGTTAGGATTCTCCCCTCTGAGTCAGAAGGTTGTGGGTTCAAGTCCCACTCTAGAGACTTGAGCACATAATCTAGGCTGACACTTCTGTGCAGTACTGAGGGAATGCTGCACTAGCAGAGGTGCCGTCTTTCAGATGAGACGTTAAACCGAGGCCTTGTCTGCCCTCTCAGTTAGATGTAAAAGATCCCATGACACTATCTTGAATTAAATTAAATAAATCTGTTGGACTATAACCTGGTGTTGTGCGACTTCTCATTACTATCTTGAAGAGCAGGGGAGTTATCTCCGGTGTCCTGGACAGTATTTATCCCTCAACCAACATCACTGAAAACAGATTAACTGGTCATTATCACATTGCTGTTTGTGGGAGCTTGCTGTGTGCACATTGGCTGCTGTGTTTCCTACATTTCAACAGTGACTACACTTCAAAGGTACTTCATTGGTTGTAAAGTGCTTTGGGACATCCTGAGGTCGTGAAAGGCGCTATATAAATGCAAGTCTTTCTTCTTTCTTTCTTATCCACTGGGGAGATGAGGGAGCTGATTCCTGCCTCCTGGTTCCTTTCCTCTACTTGCAGCAGACTTTGGTTTGCTCAGCGAGTGCGTTAACAATGCTGTTTATGGTTGTGCCAAAAATGAAGCTCTTTTATCTGTGAGGAATTATTGACTGGATTCTTTCTTGCTGATCAGGACACACACAGGGTTAAAGTTGGGTACTGTTAGCTGATTTTCAAAACTGCAGAGAATGTTATATTAGAATTTGGCTGATAAACACATCTCAGGACAAGGCCTTGCTGGGCATGGGCTGATTGCTGCCCTTGTTTGTGGACCTTAGTTTATTAAAAGTGTTAGGAAGTGATCAATGAATCAAGCCATGCCATTCAGTTCAAACACCTTTCTTTCTTTACATTGACATACTGTCTTCAGTATTCTCATTTGCCCCACAATACTAATGTTAATTCCCAATACTCCATCCTGCCAGAAGAGATGCCTCTCATTCTCAAACTATTTCACCACACTTAGTCCAATTTGAGAGCTTCAACAAATGTTATATTCTGGCAGGTTTGAGGAACATATAACCTCCAAAGTAATGTTAACAGTAACACCACAGAGCCGTTCCATTCAGCATTGTGAAATTTATCCAAGATACTTCTCAATTTAGAACAAAAGGATTTTGGTGATCTTCTCTGTATTTTATTTCTAAATTCCGATGTTCCATACCTCTTCCTTCTGGTTGCTGGAGTCTAAAGTGTGTTAAAAAACTAAACTTTGTGATATAATCATTATCCCCAAGCCACACAGAGAGTGGCAGTAAGCTTGGGCCAAAGTACTCTACACCAGTAGTAAGCTCCCTTGAATCTGGAGCAGTTGTCAGGTTGGTGTAAAATCTCAGCCCCTGGTGTTCACTATGGAACTAATCCAGGGAAAGCAGGTACATTCTAGTCAGCATCATCAAAAGCCTAACTGCCAGCAACAAAAAATGTCAACTTAAATGGCAGGAACAAAATACACCACTCCTGAACATGCCATTCCCTTTATTTTAATGGCATTGAAAACAGGTTTTGCAGCTTCTCAATCTAATGCATCACTCAGTGAGGTACTGAAATTTCTAAACCAGGAAAGTCCTTGTTCTTTTCTGCTACTGCTACTTCATATGGCTAATGTAAATGTAGAATAACTACAATAATTTTACATTGAGGTGGTTAAGGCAGATAATTGCGTCAGGAGTAGCGGAGTGTATTGCTGTGATGCCTCCTTTGTATTTGTGAATCGGGCATTGAGTCATTATATGTTCCATGGTCTGTTCTGGGTGACCAGTCGCACACTGGAGAGTTTTTAATTCTCCATTTGTGCCTCAAGTGTCCGCAACTGCTGTGGTTTGTATGGATGCGGTTTAGGGTTGCCCATAAGCTTCTTGGAACATCGAAGCCAGGGAATATAATTGGGAATTAAAGCATAATATAGGAAAATGATAAATTAGAGGAAAAGGCTGGGCTTTGTATAACCATCATTTGTGCAATCATTCTTTCTTTGCACAACAGTGCACTATTCTAGAGGTGCCCTTATCACAGGCTAAAGCTCTGGTGATGCAATTTCTATTTCTGCTTGGATTTCTTACTCCATTGGGTTCATCCATTTGTACTTCTGTAATTTAGCTTGCTTGATTGGCACCCCATCCACCACCTTAAACATTCACTCCCTCCACCACCGGCGTACCGTGGGTTCAGTGTGTACCATCTACAAGGTGCACTGAAGCAACTCGCCAAGGCTTCTTCGGCAGCACCTCCCAAACCTGCGACCTCTACCACCTAGAAGGACAAGGGCAGCAGGCACATGGGGACACCACCACCTCCAAGTTCCCCACCATCCTGACTTTGAAATATATCGCCGTTCCTTCATCGTCGCTGGGTCAATAATCTCGACCTAACAGCACAGTACCTTCACCCCATGGACTGCAGTGGTTCAAGGCGGTCGGCTCACCACCACCTTCTCAAGGGCAATTAGGGATGGGCAATAAATGCTGGTCTTGCCAGCGATGCCCACATCCCATGAATTAATTTAAAAAAGATCGGAGAATGTTTTTATGCTTTTCTAATTTCACACATTTTTAAAATTTCAGTGTGGTGGTTGAGTTGGTGTTTCATATTATTGGTATAATAGTCGCAGTTGCTATGGTTGCGTTGTGGGATCTTGCTATGCACAAATTGGCTGACATGTTACACAACATTACAAAAGTGACTGCACTTCAAATGTAATCCATCGACTGAAGTGCTTTGGAGCATCGTGAGGTCATGAAAGGAACTATATAAATGCAAACTCTTGCTTTCTGAACTGGCAACCAAGAGGTCACGAGTTCAAATCACATCATGTAATTTTCAAAGCTGAATTCAATAAATCTGGTCATTTGTGTGGGCTTAAAGAGAAATGACATCTGGGGAAGTCCACGGCTGGGGGGGCGGGCTCTTGGTCGGGTTGAGGAACCGATCCCAGGGGAGGTTGCACTCTGACGGGGACGGAGCAGCTCAATGGCCTGTGGGACAGCGTCAGATAGATGCAGGCTGGGTCCAGGGGGCGGGGAGATACGATGAACAGTGCGGGCTTGGCTGGGGTGTGAGGGTCCCTGGCTGCCTGACTTCATTTGGATGGGCGCTGGTTACCGAGTCCAGGCCCCAGTCTGGTACTCCCCTGAAACCTTTACCGGGAGGCTCCAGTAACTGAATGTGTGACTGGAACTCGGAACCAACCCCCAACCTCCACCCACCCACACACAGACAGTGGGACAAACTGTTCCCCCAGCTCCCTCTCAGACTGTGGGGCAAACTGCCCGCCCCCACCAGAGACTGTGGGGGAAACTGTCTCCAACCCCCACCAGACTGTGGGGCAAACTGTCCGCCCCCACCCCCCCACCACAGACTGTGGGGCAAACTGTCCGCCCCCACCCCCCCACCACAGACTGTGGGGCAAACTGTCCGCCCCCACCCCCCACCACAGACTGTGGGGCAAACTGTCCGCCCCCACCCCCCCACCACAGACTGTGGGGCAAACTGTCCGCCCCCACCCCCCCACCACAGACTGTGGGGCAAACTGTCCGCCCCCACCCCGCCACCACAGACTGTGGGGCAAACTGCCCGCCCCCACCCCGCCACCACAGACTGTGGGGCAAACTGTCCGCCCCCACCCCGCCACCACAGACTGTGGGGCAAACTGTCCGCCCCCACCCCAGACTGTGGGGCAAACTGTCCGCCCCCACCCCCCACCACAGACTGTGGGGCAAACTGTCCGCCCCCACCCCGCCACCACAGACTGTGGGGCAAACTGCCCGCCCCCACCCCAGACTGTGGGGCAAACTGCCCGCCCCCACCCCAGACTGTGGGGCAAACTGTCCGCCCCCACCCCAGACTGTGGGGCAAACTGTCCGCCCCCACCCCAGACTGTGGGGCAAACTGTCTCCACCCCCCTCACCCCAGACTGTGTGGCAAACTGTCTCCACCCCCCCCACCCCAGACTGTGGGGCAAACTGTCTCCACCCCCCCCACCCCAGACTGTGTGGCAAACTGTCTCCACCCCCCCCACCCCAGACTGTGGGGCAAACCGTCTCCACCCCCCCACCCCCCAGACTGTGGGACAAACTCCGCCCCCCAACCACCCCACCACAATTTTTATACAGAAAACGTACTTGTGCTACAGGGGGGTCCACAAATTTTTTGTAACACTGGAGGGGGGCCTCAAGAGCATAAAGTTTGAGAAGCTCTGATTTGGAGAATAGTCAGTCACCCCGACCTGGTTTGGCTACATGTGAATACAGTCCCATTCTAAGTGGCTGAGGTGGCCTCACAACATACTCAATTGTCAAAGCAGATCGGAATTAGAAATAAAAGTAACCTCACCAACATTCCCACATCCAAGAACAAATCTTAAGAAATCATAATTCTTTATATGTGGCTACAGTCCACAGATAGCAAGCCCACAAAGACACTGTCTGGACATTTGTACAATGCCACAAACTAGAACATAGGTTTGTCTCTGCAATTCTCCATATGAGTCATCAATTGATGACGTGTTGAAGTAGGGAGGTGCTGAGTGGAGCCTACGAGGTTAACTGCAGAGGTGAGGAAACAGAAGAGCACAGCAGCTGCTCAGAGGATCCTAGACTGCAGCTTGGAAGCAGTTCACTTACCAGCTCTCTTGCTATAGTTAATAAAACAGAGAGAAAGAAAATACCTTCGATAGACAAGGAAATATTAATCTGAATGGGTCAGATTAAATCTGCAGCGCTAGAGGTTTTAAACTACTCCCTTATTAGGAAAAACTGAATAATTGATTTATTTAGGATGCACCACATCTCGAATACATCATGATTAACAGAAAGGTTAAATTGGGAATGACAAAACTTCAAAGACGGATACAGCACAGGAGGCCATTTGGCCCATTATGCCTGTGCCGGCTCTTTGAAAGAGCTGTCCAATTTGTCCCACTGCCCTGCTCTTTCCCCATAGCCCTGCAAATATTTCCACTTGAAATATTTATCCAATTCCCTTTTGTAAGTTACTACTGAATCTGCTTCCACCACCCTTTCAGGCAGCGCATTCCAGATCATCATAACTTGCGGTGTAAGAAAAATTCTCAACTTGCCTCTGATTCTTTTGCCAATCACCATAAATTTGTGACCTCTGGTTACTGACCCATCTGCCATTGGAAACAGTTCCTCCTTATTTACTTTATCAAAACCCTTCATGATTTTGAACACCTGTATTAAATCTCCCCTTCACCTTCTCTGCTCTAAAGAGACCACCAGTTTCTCCAATCTCTCCACATAACTGAAGTGTTTCATCCCTGGTACCATTCCAGTAAATCTCCTCTGCACGCTCTCCAAGGACTTGACATCTTTCCTATAGTGTGAATGACAGCCCCTTTCTGCATACAGTTGCTTTGCAGAATAGAGTAAAGTTAGGCGGTACAATGATTTTGATCATTGTCCTTCCACCTCTGGACCCTGGGTTTGGACCAAGTCCACAGTTTCTGGACGGAACCTATCCGTTGGCTGTAAGGATGTAAGTTAAGTAGGTCTGTTGTAGTCCCAACCAAGTTTCACACAGAACTACCAATAAATTGGCAGGCCACAATGAGGGCTGATGTGGTAAATGTCACTGATAAAGTTGAGTGGTCTTGTGACATTAGGGAAAGTAAAGTGAATTTTATTATGCATCTATCTTGTGCTCAATGAGAGTGCACATGGACCAGTGCAAAGTACTGTAACCTGAATCTAACCCTCGCTGGAAAGTTTATTTTATTCATTCATGGGCGTCGCTGGCAAGGCCAGAATTTATTGCCCATTCCTAATTGCCCTCGAGGTGGTGGTGGTGAGCCGCCTTCTTGAACTGCTGCACTCAAGTGTGGTGAAAGTACTCCCACAGTGCTGTTAGGGAGGGAGTACCAGGATTTTGACCCAGCTACGATGAAGGAACGGTGATCTATTTCAAAGTCAGGATGGTGCGTGACTTGGAGGGGAACTTGCAGGTGATGGTGTTCCCATGCGCCTGCTGCCCTTGTCCTTTTAGGTGGTAGAGGTCAAGGGTTTGGGGAGGTGCTGTCAAAGAAACCTTGGCGAGTTGCTGCAGTGCATCTTGTAGATGGTGCACACTGCAGCCACGGTACGCCAGTGGTGGAGGAAGTGAATGTTTAAGGTGGTGAATGGGGTGCCAATCAATTGGGCTGCTTTGTCCTGCATGGTGTCGAGCTTCGAGTGTTGTTGGAACTGCACTCATCCAGGCAAGTGGAGAATATTCCATCACACTCCTGACTTGTGCCTTGTAGACAGTAGAAAGGCTTTGAGGAGTCAGGTGAATCACTCGCTGCAGAATATCTAGCCTCTGACCTGCTCTTGTAGCCACAATATTTATGTAGTTGGCCCAGTTAAGTTTCTAGTCAACAGTGACCTCCAGGATGTTGTTGTGGGGGATTCGACAATGGTAATGCCATTGAATGTCATGGGGCGCAAATGTTATCAGCCCAAGCCTGAACGTTGCCTAGGTCTTGCTGCATGCAGGCACAGACTGCTTCATTATCTGAGGAGTTGCGAATGGAACTGAACACTGCAATCATCAACAGCGAACAACCCCACTTCTGACCTTATAATGGAGTCAAAGTCATTGATTAAGCAGCTGAAGATGGTTGGGCCAAGGACACTGCCCGAAGGAACTCCTGCAGCGATGTCCTGGGACTGAGGTAATAGGCTTCCAACAACCACCTTCCTTCGTGCTAGATAGGACTCCAGCAAATGAAGAGCTCCCCCCCCCCCCCCAGATTCCCATTGACTTTATGATGCCACACTCGGTCAAATGCTGCCTCGATGTCAAGGGCAGTCACTTTCACCTCACCTCTGGAATTCAGCTCTTTTGTCCATGTTTGGACCAAGGCTGTAATGAAGTCTGGAGCCGAGTGGCCCTGATGGAACCCAAACTGAGCATCGGTAAGCCGGTTATTGGTAAGTGCCGCTTGATAGCACTGTCAACGACCCCTTCCATCACTTTGCTGATTATTCAGAGTAGGCTGATGGGGCAGTAATTGGCCAGATTGGACTTGTCCTACTTTTTGTGGACAGGACATACCTGGGCAATTTTCCACTTTGTCAGGTAGCTGTTGTAGCTGTACTGCAATAGCTTGGCTAGAGGCGCGGCTAGTTCTGGAGCACAAGTCTTCAGCATGACAGCCGGGATGTTGTCAGGGCCCATAGTCTTTGCTGTATCCAGTGCGCTCAGCCATTTCTTGATAACAGATGGAGTGAATTGAATTTGCTGAAGACCGGCATCTGTGATGGTGGGCTCTCTGGAGCAGGCAGAGATGGATCATTCACTTGGCACTTCTGGCTGAAGATGGTTGCAAATGCTTCAGCCTTGTCTTTTGCACTCACGTGCTAGGCTCCGCCATCATTGAGGATGGGGATGGTCGTAGAGCCCCCTCCTCCCGTTAGTTGTTTAATTGTCCACCACCATTCACGACTGGATGTGGCAGGACTGCAGATCTGTTCCGTTGGTTGTGGGCTCGCTTAGCTCTGTCTGCATGCTGCTTCCACTGTTTAGCATCCTGTGTTGTAGCTTCACCGGGTTGCCACCTCATTTTTAGGTACACCTGGTGCTGCTCCTGGCATGCTCTTCTACACTCCTCATTGAACCAGGCTTGGTCCCCTGGCTTGATGGTAATGGTAGAGTGAGGAATATGCCGGGTCATGACGTTACAGATTGTGGTGGCATAAAATTCTGCTGCTGCTGATGGCCCACAGTGCCTCATGGATGCCCAGTTTTGAGTTGCTAGATCTGTTCTGAATCTATCCCATTTAGAACGGTGGTAGTGTCACACAACACGAGGGTGTCCTCGGTGTGAAGACGGGACTTTGTCTCCACAAGGACTGTGCGGTGGTCACTCCTACCAATGCTGTCATGGACAGATGCATCTGCAACAGGTAGATTGTTAAGGACGAGGTCAAGTAGGTTTTTCCCCTTGTGTTGGTTCTCACCACCTGCCAGAAGCCCAGTCTGGCAACTCGGTCCTTCAGGACTCGGCCAGCTCGGTTAGTAGTGGTGCTACCGAGCCACTCTTGGTGATGGACATCAAAGTCCCCCACCCAGAGTACATTCTGTGCCCTTGCTGCCCTCAGTACTTCTTCCAAGTGGTGTTCAACATGGAGGAGTACTGATTCATAAGCTGAGGGAGGGCGGTAGGTGGCAATCGGCAGGAGGTTTCCTTGCCCATGTTTAAGCTGATGCCATGTGGCTTCATGGTGTCTGGAGTCAATGTTGAGGACTCCCAGGACCACTTCCTCCTGACTGTATACCACTGTGCCACCACCTCTGGTGGGTCTGTCCTGCCGGTAGGACAGGACATACACAGGGATGGTGATGGAGGAGTCTGGGACATTGGGTGAAAGGTATGATTATGTGAGTATGACTATGTCAGGCTGTGGGACAGCTCTCCCAATTTTGCCACACGTTTCCATATGCTAGTGAGAAGGACTTTGCAGGGTCGACTGGGCTGTGTGTGTCTTTGTTGCGTCCGAATCAGATACCTAGGTTGATCCCGGTGATCCGTCCGGTTTTATTCTCATTGTATTTTGTCATAGTGTAGTGGCTTGCTAGGCCATTTCAGAGGGCAGTTAAGAGTCACACAAAGGCCAGACCGGGTAAGGATGGCAGATTTCCTTCTCCAAAAGGACATTAGTGAACAGATGGGTTTTTACAACAATCTGGTCACCATTACTGATACTAGCTTTCTTCACCAGATTTATTTAATTAACTCTAAATTACTAGTCCAGTAACAACCACTTTGCTACCATTCCTGGTTCCTGATGTTGTGAAATTGTTCAGTCTCCGAGTACTGACATCCCTCAAGCTCAAGTGTTCCTCATTTAGACTAAAAGTAGTTATCTTTCTATTCTTACCACCAGGAAACAGACCTATGGTTGCTGACCACTGGATGGAAGACATCAGCTAGTTAACTATGTAGGCCTTTTCCATCCCAGAATAACCACAAAGGTTATATGAACAATACCACAAAAAGAACAGGAGTACTAGCTGCTGGAGGAAACAGTCTACACTTCAGCCTTTTGAAATAACAGCTTGCTTATTCGAGACATGAAATTACAGAGATAAAGCTATACTTGTATGTCCAGTAGAGACTGCAGTTTCTGCAACTGACATGAATTTGACAGAGGCCATGAAGAAACTGCTTACACCCATTTCAATTAGTTTTCAGATAGGACACCATCTCAAAGCTAGGTCCCAGACAGGCTCTACCAAATCCCCCCTCTGATCAGGATGGCAGTGCTGGATCAGGGTGGCAGCGCTGAAGGAAGGAATACCTTTCCTCTTTTGGCATACATCAGCAGCAAGCCCCTCCAAGTACAGCACAGACTAGAAACTGCTTCTTCAATAGCACCTCCTTCTTTGACAGCACCTCCTAAACTCACAACCTCTACCACCTAGAAGGACAAGGGCAGCCGATTGTAGAGAGACCGCATCATGAGCAGCACATACAGTACACTAAATTGAAAGAAATACAAGTAAATCGTTGTTTCACCTGGAAGGAGTGTTTGGGGCCCTGGGAGGTGGGAGGTGAAAGAGCAGAGGTTGCATCTCCTGCGCTTGCATGGGAAGGTGCTGTGGGAAGAAGGCAGGTGTTGGGGATGACGCAAAAGGAGTGAACCAGGGTGTCGCAGAGGGAATGGACCCTTCGGAATGCTGAAAAGGGAAGGGACTGAAAAGATGGGTTTGGTGGTGGCATCATGCTGGAGGATGATCCATTGAATGTGGAGACTGGTGGGGTGGAAGATAAGGACAAGGGGGGCCCGATTGTGGTTCTGGGAGGATGGGGAAGGTGAGGGCAGAAGTGTGGGAAATGGGACGGACACTGTTGTGTCGAGCTTGGAATTCATTGAGGTGGGGGCCTAAGGTGATTAAGTGGAGGCGTTTGCTGAGGACTGATTGTTCGGGGTCAGAGAGGGGAAGGTCAGAGGGGATAGTGAAAACACGGCAAAGGGTGAGATTGGAAGCAGGGATGGGGTTGGAGGAAAGTGATGGGGAAGAAGGATCCGGAGGGCCTTTGCTATTCAAGAGTTGTTGAAGCTGGCGGAAGAAAAAAAAAATGTTTTTGTTTAAGTGCCAGATAAGGCGAAGGATGAAATGGAACTGTAGACTAGGACAGCTCTGAAATAGATTGAGTCGGTGCTGTTGAAGAGAGAGGTCGAGAACGTGCATGTGCCGGCGCACGGAGTTAAGTGTGGATCTCAGGAAGCAGCGAGAGAAGTGGGGTGAGGAACTGCTTAATCTGTTTTGGTGGCGTTAGCTGCGGGAGGAACGT
The DNA here is from genome assembly GCA_030390025.1 of Squalus acanthias. NCBI lineage: Eukaryota > Metazoa > Chordata > Chondrichthyes > Squaliformes > Squalidae > Squalus > Squalus acanthias. Next base: position 78,973,119 of record CM059429.1, on the reverse strand, counting down.
TGGCCAGGAGAACTCCTTTCTCCATCTTTGAATGGTGTCGTGGGATCTCCCAGATTCACCTGAGCAGGCAAACAGGACCTCAGTTCAACGTTTCACCCAAAAGATGAGAAATCCTGTACCTACAGGATCTCCAATCATACACTCGATGGCAACAAGGGTTCATGCTTGCAGAGCAACTTTGTGGGGATTTTATTTTAAGAAAAATTTGATGGCAGTCTCATTGCTCACAGCAGAAAACTAGTCACACATTCAGTGGACGACGAACAAAGATACAATTTTATTTTTGAAAAGACCCAGTCCCCTTTTCTGCAGAACCGACCTGGTGCATTGTGATTAACCAGGACGTAGCAGTTATTTGTCTCATCACTTCAAACATATTAAAAACTAACAGATCAAGTGAACAAACAGAAAAGGAAATAAGCATGCGAAAGATTAAAAGAAAATAAAACACCACATTCTGATATCATAAAATGCTAACCTGGACACAGCTCTACCACTTAGATAGGTAAACGTACATATGTAACATAAGAACAGAGCAGAAGTATTATTTGGTGTTATCACATCTGGGACTTGTGATGGTCAGTAACACTGAGGATTTGTTTAGCAGTGCAGCAGGTGACTGAAGCAGTCAGGAAAGTCTCAATGGAATGGTGCAGACGGATACTTCTGTAGGGAATATCTTAGATCCTACAATATTGCACAAGGAGTTGGAATGCCGAGTCACTCTCTTGGAAACATTTTCAGCAACCTATGTTTCAAGATAGTGAAAATATAACAAATAATTGCCTTGAAGCGTACAGCTTACACTGTAAAGTCTGATATTACAATTGCCCAAAATAGAACAAGGGCTGTACCATTGAGGGGGCAGTCACGTAGCAATTAAAACTTTGGACAGTGATGAACAATGAGCTTCAACCTTATTTCTTTACCTGGCTTTCATGAACAAAATTCCAGCAGGATTTCACTTTGAAAATATTCCTGCAACATCAAAGCTGGGCTCCAAATTAACAACGATCTGATCATCCAATTAGGAGCACAGTAGTTCCAACAGGGCAGTAAAGGCACCCAACACTACCACTTACTTGCTCCACTGGGCTGTCAGATGCAGTCTTTTGCAGGTTTTTAAAACCGCTTCAAGCACCAATCTATGTGCATAAATATGGTTCTTTATATTCAGTTCTTACTGTATTCCCCGTCATTTCCCCAAACTTGGCAGTCTCATGAGATTGAGTTCTGTGCGTCTTAACAGCTGCACATTTAGGCATTTGTGTGGTCTGTAGTGTCGACTCTTTTAGCCCCATGGTATTCATCAAAAAGCCAGTCACACAGGTGGCAATTATAATTATTTTGAGTTATATATTCCTGCCTGTGACTTGACAAACTTTCGCATATTTCTCTTGGTATTTCCCATCTGTTCATAGTCTTTCCTTTATCCCCATCTCCACTGCATCTCCTTATCGACTGTGTCCAGACAGCCTCTAACACTAGCCCAAGCTAATTCACAAAGTTTGTGTTCGAAATCTTTTGCATTTGAATTTTATAGGCATCAAAAGAATCGGTTTTCAGTTTTTTTTCCAAACTTTTCACAGTACATAAAATACATTTTTCCCTTGTGCGCATTTAAGTACCCCCTTAAAAAGGAAAAAATTAGAAATTACATAACCAATACAAATAAGTGAATAAGTATATGCACGGTGTCAGAGTTGCAATGTTGAATTTTCAGCTAGAAAAATCTGCCACTCTTGGAGCTATACAAGATACTTAACAGGATATGGAAGGTGAGCCTGAAGCAATAGTGATACGCAACATCACATTTTAAGTATGTTCAGAGACTGATGGGACGGCTGAAATTAGTTGCTAGGAAGGGTGATTTGAGGACATGAAACTAACAGCTAGATGCTATGATGGGAAGAAGATTGGACTGGTATTCTGGAAGGATGAGATCAAACGGCCTGAATGACTTTCCTCATCCAGATTTACCCTGATGCTTTTTTTTCCTCCATGATCTTTAAGTGGATCTGCTATTTAACAAAAACAGAACACACCTTGGAATTGTGAAATAAGAAAATATCTGGATTTTCTTGCTTCATTGCAATTCAGACGGTGTCTGCTCAAGAGTTTAAAAGGAGCCCTTAGACACCAGATTAGAGATTTACATTGCATCAAAAGTAAGCAGCAGCTATCTGGAATAGTTGATGTTCAGAACTATAATGAACTTCTTACTAACAGCCTGCTTAACCTGAAAAGTTGGATGTCGAGTAAATCTTCGCAGATAAAAATAAATGTTCCTGAGGGCATGGTGCACTTTTTATCCACCTCCCACTCCCGTATGTATATATTTGTATTGTTGTGTGTAGCTGTTACATATTGTAATAACATTATGCGCATGTTAACTTAACTTCAAAAAAAAAACATGGTTAGAAACTGAACAGGGAAAAGGCACAACTTTTTTCCAAAATCCTGGCATATGGTCAGGAGTGCTTTGTTCCATTCCCTCTTTGGAGTTTGTTCTGAACATGTCAGAATTCAAAATGCAGTGCCAGTCCTGAAAGTGTTATGAGAGCACAAAAAACAAACAGAATTTGTTTGTCCCCGAAGTATCAGGAATTTTCTTTTTATATCCAAAGAAAATCTTTTGAAAAATACAATGAACCCTTTATAGACTTTTCCATAGGTAGACCCAGGGAAGGGACAGGGAGGAGGGAAAAGTGTCCAGGTTTACAAACCGTAATGCCAGCATTCGCTGTGAATGGAGTGTTGTGCACCCAACAATGCCAACCTCCCTCCACTATACTTGTATATTTCATACTAGCACATTCCCTGCACCATTGGGCACTGCAAGTCGGGGATGATGTAAGGTGTGGATGTTGAGTTGGGGAGTCAAGGAGTGCACATGTCCTCAAAGAATTTGGAAAGAAGTTTGTTAGAGATGTGCTTAGAGACAGTGAACTTTTTTTCTATTGGCTCCTGGGAAAGTTAAGCTAGCCTGGATTCTGAGAATGACAGACAACTTATAAATGTACTGAACACATTATATGTGCAAGACATCTTCCATTGCTCACATCAAACAAATAGTAGAAAATAGTATTTTCCTTACCCACTGCTGGTAGACAAAGAACTGTGTTCCCCTCACATGCCAGTTACAGAAATAACTGTGCATAAAACATGTTGCAACTGCATTAACACTTTGAATATAGCTAGTTACATCACTTTCCTGGCCGTTATCTCAAATAAAGTTCATGCTTTACTTTATTTGTATGAAAATATCAAATCAGTTATATCAGTTCTAATAATGACTTCCTGGCTCTAGTGCCATCAGTCATAGAATCATACAGCACAGGAGGAGGCCCTTCTGCCAGTCATGCCTGGGCCGGTTCATTGTAAGAGTTATCCAATTATTCCCACTTCCCCTGCTCTTTCCCCATTGCCCTGCAAGGCCTTAGGCTTTTTCCATAGGTAGACCCAGGGAAGGGGCAGGGAGGAGAGAAAAGCGTCCAGGTTTACAGACATTCTGTGAATGGAGTGTTGTGCACCCAACAATGCCACCCTCCCTCCAAAAAGTGGTGCCCATTCAATTCAGAAAGGAGGCAGCCTTAATTTTCAGAGCTCTTCTGTGCACATTGCTTGCAGAGTGACACTGGTGCATCCTGACAGTTGTTGTCTGACACCTGGTTGAACTTATTCACTCAGTTGACAGAATGATAGCTCTTGAAAGCCCCAATAAGCCCAGGCTTCGAGAAGAGAGAGACCACTGACATAAAACCTTGGTGGAAACATTTCAGATACATGAAAGACAATTACATAGGTTAATTTAAATTGCCTGTGATTTGTTTTATACGCAAGTTAGGAACCTTACTTCAGTAGTAAGTCCTCACCTTAGTGAGCGTGCTTTGTGGGGTAAAGATTTTTCAAAAAACATTGTGCAATTTTATCGGTTCTCTTTTTTTGAAGTGGTCGATGTTTGCTGACCAATAATTCTTGATTGGTAGTTTTTGATCCCGCTTGCTACTTGATTGATACACTCAGTACCTGTTCATTTGTGATTTCTTGTTTTACAAAAATGATTTGTGCCGTACACTTTCAAGATGGTTAACACTTAGGGTGATGACACATGCTAGATGCAAATATATTGGTACTCTACTTTTGTAGGATAAGGTCTGCTGCATTTTTACATAATTGTAAATAATTTTTTTTAAACTGTATTTATATAGCACCTTATCGTGATATCAGAACATCTCAAACCACTTCACATAATGAATTACTTTTTGAACTGCAGTGACATGTGGCAGCAATTCTGCACCAGCGCAAATAGCCCTGATGAACATCAAGCTGATTTATTTTTTCTTGGTGGCATTGGTTGATGGAGGAATGTTGGTCAGGACACAGAGAAATCCCAGCTCTTCTTTCAACAATGCCACTGCATCTTTATCATCCAACTGAACAGGTAGATGGAACTTCAGATTAACATCTTATCCAAAGAACGGGACCGCACACAAGGCAGCACTTCACAGTATGCTCGAGAATCAGCCCAGATTGTACTCAAATCCTGGTGCGGAACTCGAAGCCATAACTTTGAGCTGCAGGCAAAGTGTTCCCAACTCAGCCAACCTGGCAGTTGACTAATTAACTGTTGCAGTTTGTAAAACTGGTCTGAGTTTAATATCTTCAAATAGGAATGGAGTGCAGTAGTGCGTATGAGATGGTATTGAATCTAGTATCTGCTATAGGTAGGATAATTGATAATCTTTAGGCAATGGGCAGATTATCTAAAACAAATGTACAATTTCCAGATCGTAGGGGATACGGTCTGCTTATGGGAAATGCCAAAAACCAATCAAGAAAGAAAACCATTTTCCAAGAAACCCAAAATTGCAATAATTAGTGGCAGAATGGTTAGTTAAATTACTAAAACCGGGCAGGCAGTTAGAAGTCAAGAAAAATGAAGCAAAATGGCAGAAACCAAGATAGTAATGGCAGGGGAAAAAAAGAGCTAAACTGGGTAAGTTGAGTCGGAATGAAAGACCACACGGGTGCAAGATTTCTTTCACTGACTAAGGTCTCGACCTGAAATTTCAGCTTTTAAAAAAAAAAATACATACAGGCTTGCCATTCATTTCCAACATTTTCTGTTTCTGTATCAGTTGCAGCTTTTTCTTCCGAACTAAACTAAACAAATAATTTATCTGCTACTAGCTCTGCAGGTTAGTGATCCACAGCTGTAAGGAGCAATGTTTAATGTTTCTGCTGCGATTCTACCATTATACTAGCTCACTACTAATTCTGGTTTGTCACAGGGCAAGAAACAGAACACAGATCACAGCTGAGTGCCAATATTAATCCCCATGTGTGATCTGTTTTTCTGAGTGGCAAAAACAACAACCTATAAGTTGCTTTAGCTTGTACCTCTGGATGAAAAACATTTCCTTCTGAGACACTGCAGCTTTCCAGACAAATTACCATTGGGACTGGTTTTCAAAACACTGCAATTGAAGCAGACAACAGACCTAGAAGGAAGAACTTTTTACTTAAAGCAATAAAAAATTAAAATTTTGCTTTTAGTCAAATTATTTCCACAGCTTCCTGTAGATCTGCCATTTTAGTTACCAAACTCACCGGGATATTGTTTAGCCAAAAACACAGGCAGATTCCAGATGCAGCAGTGATTGGGAGCCTTTACAGTCCCAAGTGGCAATCACTTCAGTTCCAGAAAATTCAGTCCCAGACAGGTAGTGCTGTATAGACTGGCACAAAAACACAATTCCAAATAGCACTGACTGGGTGATTTCAGAAAAACACTGCATCAATTCAGATTGCTGATAGGGCAGAAGCTAAGGAACAATGCTGCCTCTACATGTTTTTTTTCGTGCGTGGTCCCTTTAACTGGCTGCATGACCCATTCAAATTTTTGCGCATCCGCAGTTTCTTCCCTTTAGAAGCTGGTGAGCGGCCTGCGCGGGACCTCCAGGCCACTGCACAGCCGCGCAGCTTAGCAGGAACGTTGGTAAGGAATATGCTGGGTCACAACTTGTGTCTGACAGGTTGGAATGTGTTGGCAGAACTGGGTTGTCTCAAGGCCATAAATAAAGCAATACTGCTGTTCCTTCTTGCAACCTGTATTAAGCATTATCTCGCAGCTTATATATTTCACTCCAACAACAATCTGGCCTGTTCACCGTCACATTAAGTATTTATTCAAAGCCAGTTTACTGTACATTTACAGCAAAACACGCCAGATGATTGAAATACGATCGCATGCTATTAACCTCAGAGTCCACTCGCAAAAGCACTGCAGTGTGTGAATCATACAAAAAATGTAATGTTTTCAACCAAGTACCTTTAGATGTAAAATGTGCTTAATTTATTGTGCACAACAGTAAGAGTTTATTGGACCTTTTACTGAGTGTCACAAAACCATTCACAAGAGTTGTATATCTACCATCTTAAAGAAAGCGTATCCAAGAGTGTAGGAGTGGCACTAAACATTTCACTAAGTGCACCTCAGACTAAGTATATCAGAAATAATAAACAGTCACTGAAATGGTTCCAAAACCTCACACTTAGCATGGAGCGCAGCACACTCCAACACAAGCTCATTCTTAACAGTGCCCCGGTCTCACTGTTACTCTCATCTCACCTCTAAGAACTTAATAACAGATGGATTATAATCGATCGTCTTCCTGTTCACAGCCTTTCTCATGCGTTTGCCATCAAAGGTCAGTTGTTGCATAGCTTGCTGCTGGGCAAAATCTGGCCGCTTGTAAAAGGTGTGCCTTGGTCCCTGGTGCTGGAACCTCGGCATGTGAAAAAACCGAGGCGGTGAGGTTATTTCCAAAGCCATGGTGATAAAATTCTTGTAACAAACCTGCAAAAAAAAAACCCATGTGAAGAGTCAGTTGAAATGTTGTACTATTCATATACTAATTTCTTTGCACAATTTCTACCATTATCGCTTCCCAACTCAATCGAGCAACTACATACTGGTGTCTTTTAGTAAAATTTTTCTGTTTCAAACTGATAAGCGAGGTCAGTGAACAAGATTTCTAATTCCACACATGAAACCAACTGCACAACTCAGTCAACGATTAAACAGCCTCAAGCAGAAACAATTACTGAGCAATGCTAGATTTATATCTCAGACTTCATAAGTAGTTTTACTCAATATTTAATGGAAATTGAGAGAAAAAGTACTTGAATGCCCATTAGGAACTGCCTTCGCTACTCTGCATTAACCTTCAACACTATGCCAGTCGAGAGTACTTCAATTGTGTACCACCAGGCTTAAGCACACCATAACGCAAATATTACTGCTCTTTTAAGGAACATGGTTCTCTCTCTATATATAGAGAGTAACTTTTTTGTATACATATTTATGAGGGCCAGTCAAGAATTCATGCATGTCACTGGGAAATCAGGCTCCAATTGAAACAGAGATAGCCCCATCAATTTAAGACCATCCTCTATCCACAAATCAACAAGGCCTCTCACCAGATGGGGTACATGCTGGAACCCTCAAGGAAATGAAGTAATGAGTAAGATCAATAGTCCCCGAAGAGTAGAGGATGACAAATGCAATTCAATACTCAAAAGAAGTGAGTCACAAACCATTTAACTAGTTAGGCCAACATCCTTGGTGGGAAAAATGCTTGAGGGAATTCTATGGCATGCTATAAGTCAGCTTTGAGGAACACAGGTTTAAATAGTAATAAATCATGTCTTATGGGAATTCTTTGAGGGTTACTCACAGCTAGTGGGTGAGGTAGTAGTAGTTTAATTGGATTTTTAAAAGGCATTCAACAAAGCTGATGAAAATCGTCGGGAAAGTTAAGGTTCAGAATGGATAATCTATCCAAAGGGACAGAGAGTTAGAGCAGCGTAACACCCAAGGAAAAAAGCCTGGTGCTGACTGGTGGGATGACCATCTCCGATGGGAAAATTGGTGAGCATTTCACCTCTGGATCCTAGATTCAAATCAGTCTAAACTGGTGGGATGACCCTCTGCTATCTCTGCCAGCTGAAGCAATCATGAGTTATAGCTAAACTTGAGGACAATAGCAGACCTATTGGTTGGAGTACTGCATTTAAGAAGCTCAAACCATTAAGAACTTTAAGTATTAAACATGTTTCCTGCAGGCCTGCTATCAGCTGGAGCTGAACCCACTAGGATGAAAGGAAACAGGAAATCAAAAAATTGAATTGAAAACGTAAATACAACTTCCGACCGATAATTCTGGCTTTATTCTTCAAGAAATTTAGTAAGTATTCCATGGTTTGTGTAAGAATCATGTAATTTCTTTAATTAGAACTTTTTTAAAACAACTTTTAAGACTCCCAAAAGCTCAGCTATTGAGCAAACTACCTAATGTGAATTGACTCATGCAGACAAAGTAGGCCGGTTTGATCCCCATTTTGTATGTTAGCTGATCTCAGCTATGTGATGTCCACCCCAGTCCAACGCCGGCATCTCCACATCACGATCTCAGCTATGACAGTGGTAGAGCACCACAACTTGCTGAAGCCGCTAACCCAAGTTCTCCTGCTACAGAGTGAAATGTGCAAATGTTAGGTGGACAGGTTCAGGCTTAGTCGTAATATCCTCCTCAAATAATCTGCCGCAACTTGCTGTGTATGCTCACACACGGAGGCGAGGTACTGGATGGCATCCATTGACCGACACTCCAGCACAAGTCAGTGACTTGCACATAGGATATGTTATGCCACGATATATCTACGGTTAAAAATCTTACATCTGTTCACATTTCCTGTTACCTATTCTGATTATAAATTCCTATGTCCCCATTTATAATGTAAATTGCCAACGTAAACTAGTCATGATGTAACAGTCATTCCTGCCAGTCAAAGCATTACATGGAAATTTATAATAGAAATAAAAGCATACGGATAGAATATATGAAGTTAAAATGGGACTGAATTATATCTGCATTCCCTGGTTCAATTATCCCCCACCATCTAAACCCACTTCACCTGACGACTACACTCGGTCTTAACAAACCATGTGCAATGCCCTGGGAAATCAACTAGTGAAAATAAAAACTGTTTCTCCCACAGAAACAGATCACTATTGTTTTGAACATTTACAGCCATTTATCGTAAACATTTACACCTCTTCTAGACCCATCTTTTGTTTCTTTACTTGTCCCATTACCATCTCCTTTTGCCTTACACCATTATCCCTTTGTCATTTAATCTCTCCTGCCTTCCACCCTATCACAGACCTTGCCTTTTGTTCTTCCCTCCCCCTTTCCCTGCCTCTGCAATTGCTTAAAACCGGTTATATCTCTAACTTTTTCCAGTTCTGACGAAAGGTCATCAACCTGAAACGTTACGATAGCAAAATACTGCAGATGCTGGAAATCCGAAATAACAGAAAATGCTGAAAAAACTCAGCAGGCCAGGCAGCATCCGTGGAGAGAAACAGAGTTAACGTTTCAGATCGAAGACCTTTCGTCAGAACTGCAGTTCAGACGAAAGGTCGACTTGAAACGTTAACTCTGTTTCTCTCTCCACGGATGCTGCCTGGCCTGCTGAGTTTTTCCAGCTTTTTCTGTTGTTAACCTGAAACGTTAACCGTTTCTTTCTCCACAGATGCTGCCTGACCTGCTGAGCATTTCCAGCATTTTGTTTTTAACTCATAAGTACAAATTACATAGCAGCCAAAAGCCGGAAATACAGCCTTGAGAGTAGCGTACAATGTACGACGAAACACTCAAAAAGCACTCATGATTTTGTACAGTCACAGCACTACATAGAGACAGGTCATAACGGCACAGAAGGAGGCCATTCGGCCCATCGAGTCAGTGCCAGCTCTCTGTAGCGCAATCCAGTCAGTCCCCCGCTCTATCCCCGTATCTCTCCAAGTGCCTATCCAGTCTCCCCTTGAAAACATTGAGTGTCTCCGCTTCCACCACTTCCGGCAGCAGCGAATTCCAGGTCATCACCACTCGCTGCATAAAAAAGGTTTTCCTCACGTCCCTCCTGTGTCTCTTACCCAAAACCTTAAATCCGTGTCCCCTAGTCCTTGTACCATCAACTAGTGGGAACAGCCTTTCCCCGTCTAGCCTATCCAAACCCATCATAATCTTGTACACCTCTATCAAATCACCCCTCAACCTCCTTTGCTCTAATGAAAACAAATCCAGCTTCTCCAACCTGTCCTTGCAGCTAAGATCCCCCATCCCCAGAACCATTCTGGTAAATCTCCTCTGCACCCTCTCAAGGGCCTTCACATCCACCCTAAAGTGTGGTGACCAGAACTGGATGCAACACTCCAGTTGTGGCCTAACCAACGCTTTATAATGGTTCAGCATAACTTCTCTACTTTTGTACTCAATACCTCTATTTATGAAGCCCAAGATCCCATATGCTTTGTTAACCACTCTCTCAATATGTCCTGCCACCTTCAGGGACCTATGCACATTAACTCCCAGGTCCCTCTGTCCCTGCACACTCTTTAAAACTGTGCCATTAAGTGTATGTCGCCTCTCCCTGTTCCTTCTACCAAAATGCATCACCTCACACTTCTCTGTATTAAATTCCATCTGCCACTTGTCTGCCCATTCTGCTAGCCTTTCCATGTCCTGTTACAGTTGATTGGTATCATCCTCACTGTTTGCCACAGCCCCAAGTTTGGTGTCATCAGCAAATTTAGAAATTCTACTCTGTATTCCAATATCCAGGTTATTTATATATATATATATATATCCAAAAAAAGCAGCGGCTCCAGCACTGACCCTTGGGGACCACCACAGTCTACCATCCTCCAGTCTGAAAAACAGCCATTTATCACAACTCGCTGTTTTCTGTCCTTAAGCCAATTCCTTATCCAAACTGCCACTGACCCACCTATTCCATGAGCCTCAATTTTGTTAATCAGCCTTCTATGTGGTACTTTGTCAAACACCTTCCAAAAATCCATGTAGACAACATCCATTGCATTCCCTTCATCAATCCTCTCTGTTACTTCATCAAAAAATTCAATTAGATTAGTCAAACATGATCTGCCTTTTACAAATCCGTGTTGGCTCTCCTTAATTAGCTTAAACCTCTCCAGGTGCCCGTTAATTTTTTCCTTGATTATTGTTTCTAAAACTTTACCCACTACTGATGTTAAACTGACCAGCCTGGAGTTACTAAGATTGTCCTGACACCCTTTCTTGAACAATGGTGTCATATTTGCCACTTTCCAATCCTCAGGCACCTCCCCCGCATCTAGGGAAGATTGGAAAATTATGGCAAGCCCTTCCGCTATCTCCTCCCCCAATTCCCTTAGCAACCTGGGATGCAAGCCATCTGGACCAGGCCACTTGTCCACTCTAAGCATACCCAGCCTTTCTTGTACATCCTGTTTATCAATTTTCACCCGTTCCATTGCTTCTACCGATATTTTGTCAGCATCCACCTCCTTAGTAAACACCGATACAAAGTACTCATGGAGTACTCTAGCCCTGCCCTGCACCTCGAAGCATATATCACCTTCTTTGTCTCTAATAGGCCCCACACCGCCTCTTACTACCCACTTACTGTTCACATGCCGGTAGAACATTTTTGGGTTCCCTTTTATGTTAACCGCCATTCTACTCTCATATTCTCTCTTTGCCAATCTTATTTTCATCTAATGCAACATATGCCGCAAATCTGGGTCTTCTAACCATACGCATGAAATCCAACAAATCACGAGCTGAAACCACGCAGACACTGCCTCGTGTGCTGGCCTCATTTCTTAGCCAAGTGCTTCACCTTTTGCAGGCGAAAGGATTTTATGTACCTACACAGCAGTACTTAATCCTCGCTTAGCTTTGGTAGCTTTTCAATAACTTCAAACTGATGCTGGTACCTTGTAATTCTATATGCATACAACTCGAGAGATAGTTTGCAATTTTATTAAATCCATGATCCAAGAGATTTATTTAATGCAACACTTTACTATCGGCATTGTAACTATGCTCAAATAAACTGTGTCAGAGCTGGTCTCGTGCATACTGGAAACAGAAATGGGAACTGCATGTTGTTAGGGTTTGCTTTTGGTGTTCACTTAACTTTTCACTGTCACCAAATATGGTGTTTTACAGCTGAATCCCAGTTTTATTGGCCACACTGGAAATCATGACTTGAGTTTCCCACCTGTCCCTCTCCAGCTGGCAGTACTGGGCTCTCTTCCACACTGCTCATAGCTGTTCAGGTAGCATAGGAAGCAGTCTAACAGCTGCTGGCCTGAAGGCTTGCCTTCTGCACCCACTCTGCCCAATTCAAATTTCTGATGCTGAAAACTCCTGACTGGTTGAGTCAAAGGAAAGATCCATATGGAACGTAATTCATTGCCTTTGAACAAGTACCATTGAGCTGTGCGGTGTTTCCTTCGTGTGGTGCGCAGAAACACTTGCAACATGCCATTTTTAGCATTTTCCATTAGTTTGCTTTTTTTTTAAAGCAGTGTTACTGAAACAAACATTTCTAGATTTTTTTTTATCTGGAAGGTATTTGCGTTAATCCCAAAATTCAGGAACCTGACCTGTTGTGAAGACACACACAGACCTATTGGATTAATGGCCTTGACATGCTAACATGTGATGCCTGAAACAGATAGGTTTCATCACTAGTAACAAGTAAACAGAACAAGGTCCAAATATGCAGCAAAGCCTTTGAACATACATAGCGCAACTACTCGAGGACATTCAATGGACTGCAATACTTGCTCACTCTTGTGCAGCTGTTATGTTTTAACTAACTTGCTGGAATTTCCCACATGTGCCTATTTAAAAATAGTGTCAGGATAAGGGGTCAGCCATTTAGGACTGAGATGAGCAGGAATTTCTTCACTCAGAGGGGTGTGAATCTTTGGAATTCTCTATCCCAGAGGGCTGTGGATGTTCAGTCGTCGAGTATATTCAAGGCCGAGATCAATAGATTTTTGGACTCCAAGGGAATCAAGGGATATGGAGATAGCGCAGGAAAGTGGAGTTGAGGTCAAAGGTGAGCCATGATCTTATTGAATGGCAGAGCAGGCTCGAGGGGTCGTATGGCCAACTCCTGCTCCTGTTTCTTATCTAGTGTTCATAGAAGATCCCATGGCACTATTCAAAGAAATGCAGGCGAGTATTCCTCCAGTGTTCTGGCTGCCATTTATCCATCAACCAATATCACAAAACTAGCTATTTCATTTACTGTTTGTACGGACCATGCTGTGCGTCAATCTGCTGCCACTTGTGCTTACATAAACACTAAAACTAACATTGGTCGTGAAGCATTTTGGGATGTCCTGAAGACAAGAATATAAATGCAACTTTTTTTTCACATTCTTTTAGTATATGTTTTCATAATTTGTGTGTTATAGATGCAGACTTAGCATCTTAGAGTTGCAGACGCCCCTCCAGTACCAAGGTACCTTTTGTTTTAAATAATTAATTCACAGAATGTGGGCGTCGCTGGCAAGACCAGCATTTATTGCCCATCTCTAATTGCCCTCGAGAAGGTGGTGGTGAGCCACCTTCTTGAACCGCTGCTGTCCGTGAGGTGAAGGTACTTCCTGTTAGGGAGTGAGTTCCAGGATTTTGACCCAACGACGATGAAGGAACGGCAATATATTTCCAGGTCAGGATGGTGTGAGACTTGGAGAGTAATTTGGAGGTGGTGGTATTCCCATGCGCTGCCCTTATACTTTTAGGTGTTAGAGGTCACGGGTTTGGGAGGTGCTGTCGAAGAAGCATTGGTGACTTGCTGCAGTGCATCTTGCAGATGGCACACACTGCAGCCATGATGTGCCGGTGGTGGAGAGAGAGTGAATGTTTACGGTGGTGGCTGGGGTGACGATCAAGTGGGCTGCTTTGTCCTGAATGGTGTCAAGCTTCTTGTGTTGTTGGAGCTGCGCTCATCCAGGCAAGTAGAGAGTATTTCATCACACTCCTGACTTGTGCCTTGTAGATGGTGGAAAGGCTTTGGGGAGTCAGAAGGTGAGACACTCGCCGCAGAATAACCAGCCTCTGACCTGCTCTTGCAGTCACAGTATTTATGTGGCTGGTCCAGTTAATTTTCTTGTCAATGGTGACACCCAGGATGTTGATGGTGGGGGATTCGGCGATGGTAATACCACTAAATGTCAAGGGGAGGTGGTTAGACTCTTTCTTGTTGGAGATGGTCATTGCCTGGCTCTTGTGTAGTGCGAATGTTACCTGCCACTTAACAGCCCAAGCCTTAATATTGTCCAGGTCTTGCTGCATACGGGATTGCAAATGGAACTGAACACTGCGCAATCATCAGCGAACAATCCCACTTCTGACCTCATGATGGAGGGAAGGTCAAACAGAAGATGTTTGGATCAGTCTTGCTAACCACTGCATGTGTCACTTCAGCAAGACAACCTGAAGCTCCACTTTTAATTAATGTAGCCTCCTGTGTATTTGTACAATATGGGTGCGGGAGGGGGAAGGTGAAATGGAGCAAGATTTCAAAATGCCAACGAGAGGGACAGTGAAGGTAGAGAGCAATTTTGGGGTGGTGCACTCACTCACTAAACCATCTCATGAGTTGGAACTGACAACCTTTAGTCACCTGGCAGCTCACAAAGTGCTTTTGGTTAATCTACAAATGCCACATTTTGAGATATGCTGGCTCCGTTTGACTTGCTCCATGAAAGGAATCATGCACTAGCGAGGTGTAGACTGAAAATGAGATACAAAAGCCAAAGGAAGTCAGCTTTGATATGCATTTAGTCTTAAAAATGAAATACAAATGAAAATCTGAAAGGAAATATTACTAAATTATTTTACGGTTAACTTGACTGCGGATCAATATTTTTAAAATATTTCCATCATCTCCCATGGCAGAACTCAAAACAGAACTTAAAATATTCTTGTCTGCTGATCTCCTACTCTCAAATTCTTTATCTCCCACTGCAAGATCTATCTCCTTTTCTCTCTCCATGGATTACACTCTCACTATCTATGCATCTAAGTTGCTCGGTCGCCTCTCTTTTGCACGATTCTACGTTCTGTACAGCTGTCACACACACTCTCGGTTTTTGTACATCTCCCACAAATTTCCTGTGACATTCTCATTATAAAAGTCAGAGGATTGTTTTGTAATAAAGAGGTTTGTTCTGTAATAAACAGGTTATGCAATGTATAATACATGTAATGTATAATGTAATCCAATGGCCAGGTGACTGATTAATTTTATTGTTAAAATAATGAAGTGTGATGGGGAAGCGTTACATGAAATGACCGTTACATACAAGAAGATAATACACCCAACAAAATGTTTCTTCTCTCCGCATCTTCTGCTCTCTTCTTTCCCCTCACACCATGGAGACCTGGAGCCCAACTCAAGGGTCTGACACATAGAATGATCTTGTCTCTCCTTCCATCCAAAAAAAGCTAGGAGCACAGAGCTTTGTCCCAGGGAATCATGTCGCTAGCAGGAATGAACTAACCAAAAAATAATCATGCAGATGATTTTCCGATCAATGGGACACAATGAACTTTCTACTCTACACACCTATTACATATTGTATCCCATCACACCTACCTTTAAAATGGCCACACAGGGCCAGATCACCCACTAGCTGAAATTATGAATATTTATACTCGTGAATATACACCTAAATTATGTCTTGATTTTAACCCCCATTCCTATTGCCACACTTACTTCCTATAACACTTTGCCCATCACCTTTTAATTATAACAAAACAAAATTTGACTTACGTAGCCACCGTAAATCAGTGGCCCTGATAATACACTACGTTACATTGCAGACCATTATAAAATAATCCTCTGACTTACAAGCAACACCACAAAATATTCTGTGCTGTCTAGTGTTGGTGTATGTCAATCAATGCATTTTCTTGCAACCCAACTGATGATTACATGACTGCTGCTGTATTTTCAGCAGAAGGCAAGGAGAATGACTGCGAGGTGAAGAGAATCAGTGTGTATGGGTGTAGCGATTGAAAGCTCTACCTAAGTGGAGACACTGTTGTAATGCAGGAAATGCAGCAGCCAATTTGCGCACAGCAAGCTCCCACAAACAGCAATGTGATAATGACCAGATAATCTGTTTTCATTATGCTGATTGAGATAAATATTGCCCAGGACACTGGGGATAACTCCCCTGTTCTTCTTCGAAATAGTGCCATGGGATCTTTTACGGACATCTGAGGGGGGCAAACGGGGCCTCGGTTTAACGTCTCATCCGAAAGACGGCACCTCAGACAGTGCAGCACTCCCTCAGTACTGCAATGGACTGTCAGCCGAGATTTTTTGTGCTCAAGTGCCTGGAGTGGGACTTGAACCCACAATCATCTGAGTGTCAAATTGAGACAACAGAAAGCAAGGTACAGAGAGAAAAACCATGATGTGGAGATGCCGGTGTTGGACTGGGGTGGACAAATGTGAGAAGTCGCACAACACCAGGTTATAGTCCAACAGTTTTATTTGAAATCACAAGCTTTCGGAGCGCTGCTCCTTCGTCAGGTGAAGTCTTACGAAGGAGCAGCGCTCTGAAAGCTTGTGATTTCAAATAAAACTGTTGGACGATAACCTGGTGTTGTGCGACTTCACAGAGAGAAAAAGACAAAGAATTACAGATTAGCTTGCATTCTTTCCCCTACTGTAGCAGCTGCCTCACATACTGTGCCCAGCTACTGTAGCCAGCATACTATGCATTATGAACAAGTATACATTATCAATACATGAGTACATTCTAAACATTACTGCCCTGCACTGCAGCAGCTACCTTGATTTGGTACCTGATAATTCTGATCAGCAAGTACAGGATGAGAAGGAAGGTGCGTCGCCGTGAGCAATACGTTTTTGGAGTGTACAATAGGATGAAGGCAATGCTACCAAAGGCTGAGGTGCTATTGTTGACAAAAACAGGAGGTAGCCTCAGTCCCATTGAGCAGCACTAGGAAATAAGGGAGGCCCGGGATCACAGTTGGAAATAGCAATATCACACACATCAACATATCATTATTAATCTTCCTGCAGTGGCAGGGGCCCTGTGTCAGTAATTCTCCCAGTGGCAGGAATCCAGCTCTGGAGGGGGCATCAGTAATCTTCCTAAGTAGGTGTGACCTGCCCCACTTTGGTGCGATATTTATTTTCGATCTTCGCAGGTGGAATTACTTCTTGGCCTTGCTGTCATTTTTTCCTGCCAGTTGGTGCACAGCTGCAGAGTGATGTTGAGCACAGCAATTGGCCCCTGGTAACCACTGACAGTATTGCGTTGGTCAAATCCATGGGACGTGACAGATAAAGGGAGTACCACAGATTATGTTGTAGTCTATCAATGCAGAAATTCTTTCTGCTACGATTGAGAGATTGATTTTATTCTGTGGGCTAAATGTAATTTTTTCCCCCCTTAGAGTTAATTTATTTCCAAAACAATCTCCAAATGGTAATTAGAGGTAATTCAACTAACAAGATTAGTAGAACCCAACAACCAGTTGAGATGCAAAGACCAGAGGAAAAACCTCAAGATGAGGCCACAGAAAAAGGAACGCTGAATTTCAGCAGGGGACTGGGGAACCTGATGAAACAGTTAAGCTTGTGAGAGCAAAAACAGTGATGACATCAGTTGCTTGACAGAAGGGACACGAGTGGACAGAAATATTACTACAGATTACACCAGAAGTAATTTGTATGCAGCACTGAACAGGTAGCAGAATGGACAGCAAGCTGGCTACAAAACAAAAAACCAGAGTAGAGGTTAAAAGGTATTTACTCAGACTGCCGGAAGGTGGGAAATTGTGTTCCACAGGGATCGGTGCGAGGACCACTGTTGTTAATCATTTACATGTACTATTTGGACTCGGGAATCGAAAGAACAATTTCAAAATTTACGGCGACACCAAATTGGGGGCTATAGTTAATACTGAGGAAGACTGCGGCAAAATACAAGACGACATTAATAAACTTTCAGAATGGGTGTGTAAATGGCAAATTAATTTCAATAGAGATAACTGTGAGGTGGTACATTTTGGTAGGACAAATAAAGAGGCCACATATTCCTTGGAAAGTAAGAGTCGAAATGGGGTAGGGATCTACAGGTGTCCTAATAGAGGTTTTAAAAATTATGAAGGGGTTCAATAGGGTAGACAGAGATGTTTCCGCTTGCAGGGGAGTCCAAAACTAGAGGTCAAAAATATAAGAGTCACTAATAAATCCAATAAGGAATTCAGGAGAAACTTCGTTACCCAGAGAGTGTAAGAATATGAAACTTGCCACCGCATGAAGTGGTTGAGGCAAATAACAGAGGCATTTAAGGGGAAGCTAGATAAGTACATGAGGGAGAAAGGAATAGAAGGATATGGTGACAGAGTGAGATGAAGTAGGGTGGAGGAGGCTCGTGTGGAGCAGAAACACCAGCAAACAGCTATAGCGTGTTTCTGAGCTGTAAATTCTATGTAGATCAGAATACTCAAACTGCAAAATGTAGCATCTATTCCACCCGTCATAATGTCAGCAGTTAAGAAATGCTTTGTTTTATTGAAAAAACTTCTTGAAACTGTTACAGAATTTCAGTGCTTATTTGAAATAGAAAACAATGACAACTATGATTGAGAGGAATAAATAGTAACAAATGTTAGTATGATACAAAATCTATCACAATTTGCGATAGCATTTTTGGTGGAACCACATCGCCTACTCGAGATATTTAGACAATTTTGTCGTTTCCCTTCCCTTTAAATGCAAATGTGTGTATCGTCCAGAGCTCATTATTCACATGTGCTCCAAGATTTGCGAAGCAGTAACATCTGAAATCAGTGGGACTGCCCTTGCGTGATTCCAGTCCTCCCTGTCCAAATCAGCTAATGCATCTCCAGCAATTGGCTTGTCCTCCCACCCGCACCATTACCTCTGCAGCCCCAATCCAACAGAGTGAGATTCCACGTGTATGACACCAAGGTTTTCCTCTCCACCACTTCCCTCGACCCCACAAACATCTCCATGCTGACAGACTGCCTGTCTAAGTTATGGATGAGCCAGAATTTCCTCCAATTAAACATCAGAAAGACAAAAGCCATCGTTTCCCCCCACCCAATAAAACTTCACACTGGTGCCATCAACTCCATCCTCCTCCCTGGCTATTCATTCTAGCTGAGCCAGTCTGTGGCCAGTGTCAGCATTAGCATTCTGTTCAACTCTGAGCTGAACTTCAAACTCCATACCCAACCACGCACGCACTTCCACCTCCAAAGCATTGCTTGCATCTGCCCCAACTTAGGCTGCGCTGTCACCAAAATTCTTATCCACATCCTCATTGCCTCAAGTCTTAATCCGTCAAATGCCATTCTTACCAGCCTCTGCCCTCCAACTTCAAATTGTCTGAAACTGCACTGCTTGTACCCTGCCCCACTAGCCCTTCCATGCTGAACTACACTGCCTTCCAAACCCCAACAGACTGAATTTAAAATCTTCATCTGCAAAGCTCTCCATGGTCCAGTCACACCAAGCTCTGCCACCTTTTCCATGATGTCTTCTCCCTCATCCTCCAGTCCACTGACCTACTGCCCATCATCTACCTCCTCCCACCTTTAATGACAGAGCCACCTTGGCCGTGAAAACTCCATCCCCCAAACTCCTGTTTCCCTCACACCTTGAAACACATTTCTGAACTAGCTTGAAGTAACCTCTCCGAACCCTCCTGTAAAGACTGTGTCTGCTCCTTATCTCCTCTGCAAAGCACATTAGGACGTTTTTCGACACAACTTGCATTTATATATAGCGCCTTTAATGTCGTAAAATGTTCCGAGGTGCTTCACAGGAGTGTTAGCAGACAAAATTTGACATCGATCCACATAAGGAGGCATTAGGAGAGGTGACCAAAAGCTTTGCCAAAGAGATAGGAGAGTCTTAAAGGAGGAGCGAGGTGTAGAGGGAGGGAATTCCATAGCTTAGGGCCCAAGGCAGCTGATGGCACAGCCGCCAAGGACATCATGGATGCGCAAAAGGCCAAAACTGGAAAAGCGCAGAGATCTCGGAGAGTTGTAGGGCTGATGGAGGTTACAGAGATAGTGAGGGGCGAGGCCATGGAGGGATTTGAACATGGTGAGAATTTTAAATTCGAGGCATGCCAGACCGGAAGCCAATGTAGGTATGTTAGCAAGCACAGGGGTGATGGTTGAGCGGGACTTGGTAGGAGTTAGGATACAGGTAGCAGAGCTTTGGATGAGCTCAAGTTTACAGAGTAGGTGGGAGGCCGCTCAGGAGAGCATTGGAACAGTCAAGTCTGGAGGCAAGAAAGGCATGAATGAGGGCCTTCGCAGCAGATGGGCTGATGCAAGGGTGGAGACGGGTGATGTTAGCGGTGGAAGTAGGCAGTCTTGGTGATGGAGTGGACACGGGGCCAGAATCTTCGCACAAGGTCAAAAAGAACGCGGAGGCTGCGAACAGTCCAGTTCTGCCTCAGACAGTGGCCATGGAGGGGGATGGAGTTTGTGGCAGGGATTGAAGACAATGGTTTTGGTCTTCCTAATATTTAATTGGAGGCCCTCCTATTTCTCATCTACATGCTGCCCCTTGGCTACATCATCCGAAAACACGTCAGGTTCCACGTGTACGCGGACGACACCTAGCTCTATCTCACCACCACCTCTCTCGACCCTTCCACTGTCTCTAATTTGTCACACTGTTTGTCCGACATCTAGTACTGGATGTACAAAAATTTCCTCCAACTAAATATTGGGTAGACGGAAGTCATTAACTCCGCTTCCTAGCCAGCAACTACAAGCTAACGTAGTACCATTATTCAAGAAGGGTAGTAGGGATAAACCAGGGAATTACAGGCCGGTGAGCCTATCAGTGGTAGGGAAATTATATGAAAAAGTCTGAGGGACAGAATTAGTCTCCACTTGGAGAGGCAAGGATTAATCAAGGATAGTCAGCATGGCTTTGTCAGGGGGAGATCATGTCTAACCAATTTGATTGAATTTTTCGAAGGGGTGACTAGGTGTGTGGATGAGGGTAGTGCAGTTGATGTAGTCTACATGGACTTTAGTAAGGCTTTTGACAAAGTCCCACATAGGAGACTGGTCAAGAAGGTAAGAGCCCATGGGATCCAGGGCAATTTGGCACATTGGATCCAAAATTGGCTCAGTGGCAGGAGGCAGGGGGTGATGGTCGAAGGTTGTTTTTGTGACTGGAAGCCTGTGTCCAGTGGTGTACCGCAGGGAACGGTGCTGGGTCCTTTGCTGTTTGTAGTGTACATTAATGATTTAGATATAAATGTAGGAGGTATGATCAGTAAGTTCGCAGATGACACGAAAATTGGAGGAGTGGTAAATAGCGAGGAGGGAAGCCTCAGGCTACAGGACGATATAGACGGGTTGGTTAGATGGGCAGAACAGTGGCAAATGGAATTTAACCCTGAAAAGTGTGAGGTGATGCATTTTGGGAGGACTAACAAGGCAAGGGAATACACAATGAATGGTAGGACCCTAGGAAGGACAGAGGATCAGAGAGACCTTGGTGTGCATGTACATAGATCCCTGAAGGCAGCAGGACAGGTAGATAAGGTGGTTAAAAAGGCATATGGGATACTTGCCTTCATTAGCCAAAGCATAGAATATAAGAGCAGGGAGGTTATGATGGAGCTGTACAAAACGCTAGCTGGAATACTGCGTGCAGTTCTGGTCGCCACACTATAGGAAGGATGTGATTGCATTGGAGGGGGTGCAGAGGAGATTCACCAGGATATTACCTGGGCTGGAGCGCTTCAGCTATGAAGAGAGACTGGACAGGCTGGGGTTGTTTTCCTTAGAGCAGAGAAGGCTGAGGGGGAACCTGATTGAGGTGTACAAAATTATGAGGGGCATAGATAGGGTAGATAGAAAGGAACTTTTCCCTTTAGTAGAGGGGTCAATAACCAGGGGGCATAGTTTCAAGGAAAGGGGCAGGAGGTTTAGAGGGGATTTGAGGGAAAACTTTTTCACCCAGAGGGTGGTTGGAATCTGGAACTCACTGCCTGAAAGGGTGGTAGAGGCAGGAACCCTCACAACATTCAAGAAGCATTTAGATGAGCACTTGAAACGCCATAGCATACAAGGCTACAGACCTGCTGGGAAATGGGATTCGAATAGACAGGGCTTGATGGCCGGCGCAGACACGATGGGCCGAAGGGCCTCTTTCTGTTCTGTATAACTCTATCCCTCTCCGTGGCAACAATCTGAGGTTGAACCAGGCCGTTGGCAGCCTTGGTGATGAGCTTCCGACCACATACCCACTCCATCACCAAGACCGCCTGCTTCCACCTCCGTAACATCACCCGACTCCGCCCCTGCCTCAACTCATCTGCTTGTGAAACCCTCATCCAGCCATGCCTTTGTTACCTCTAGACTTGACTATTCCAACGCTCTCCTAGTCGGCCTCCCACCTTCTATAAACTTGAGCTCATCCAAAACTCTGCTGCCCGTACCCTAACTAGCATCAAGTCCCCTTTACCCACCATCCCTTTGCTCAGTGACCAACATTGGCGCCCAGTCCTCCAATGTCTCAATTTAAAAATTCTCATCCTTGTTTTCAAATGCCTCCATGACCTTGCCCCTCCCCATCTCTAACCTCCTCCAGCCCTACAACCCTCCAATTCTACCCTCGTACACATCCCCGATTTTAATCATTCCACCATTAGCGGCCATGCCATCAGCTGCCAACCCTAAGCTCTGTAATTCGCTCCATAAACCTCTCAAACTCTCTTTCCATTTTAAGACGCTCCTTACAACCTACTTCTTTGACCAAGCATTTGATCATCTGCCTTATGTTAATCAGTGTCAAATTTTGTTTGATAACGCTCCTGTTGAAGCGCTTTGGATATTTTAGTACTTTAAAGGCGCTATATAAATGCAAGTTGTTGTTCAATTACACAGAATTTACAGCACAGAATCAGGCCATTCGGCCCAACTGGTCGATGCCGGTGTTTGTGCTCCACACAAGCTTCACCCCATCCTACTTCATGAAATCCTATCAGCATAACCTTCTATTCCTTGATCGCACCTGTACTTATCTAGCTTCCCCTTAAATGCATCTATGTTATTCACCTCAACTACTCCATGTGGTAGCAAGTTCCACATTCTAACCACTCTTTGGGTAAAGTTTCTCCTGAATTTCCCTGTTGGATTGTTAGTGACTGTCTTATATGTGCAATCCCTAGTTTTGGACTCATCCACAAGTAGAAACATCTTGTCTATGTCTACCTTCAGAATTTAAGTAAATCTTTTTTGCACCTCCTCCAGTGCCTCTATATCCTTTTTGTAATATGGAGACCAGAACTGTGCACAGTGCTCCAAGTGTGGTCTAACCAAGGTTCGATACAACTTTAACATAACCTCTCTGCTTTTCAATTCCATTCCGTTAGACATGAACCCCAGTGCTTTGGTCGCATTTTTATGGCCTTGTTAACCAGCATTACTACTTTTAATCATTTGTGAATCTGTACTCCTCGATCCCTTTGCTCCTCTACCCCATTGAGTACACTCCATGTGGTAGCGAGTTCCACCACACTCTGGGTAAAGACGTTGCTCCTGAATACGTTATTGGATTTATTCGTGACCATCTTATATTTATGACTCCTAGTTTTAGACTCCCCACAAATGGAAACATCTTCAATACATCGACTCTATCAAATCCCTTCATAATTTTAAAGACCTCTATTAGGTCACCTCTAGATTCCTATACACCTCTAGCCCATCTAGACTCAGAAAATAACATGTAAACATTTTCCCAGAGGTATATGGCCTCCAAGATGCACCACCTAACACTTATCTATATTCAAATTCATCTATCATTTACACGCCCATTCTATAAGTTTATTAATGTTGTCTTGTATTTTGTCACACTCTTCCTCAGTATTAACTATTAACCCCCCCCCCCAAATTTGGTGACGTCCTCAAATTTTGAATTTGTACTTCTGATTCCCGAGTCCAAATAGTAAATAGCGAACAACAATGGCCCCAGCACCGATCCTGATGGAACACCATTTCCCACCTTCAGCCATTCTGAATAACTACCTTTAACCCCCTACTCCGTTTTCTAACCAGCTTGCTATCCATTCTGTTACTTGGCCCGACTCCACACGCTCTGACCTCAATTATGAGCAACGTTCCCCCTAAGATGCGTGGGCTTGCATCAATCCGGAGGTTCCGCGCAGGCCGCTCGCAAGCTGTTGTCACTGGAAGAGATACCTCGCATGTGTGGCTGTGCAAACTTAAAGGGACCTCGCATGAAAAAAAATTAGAGGGAACCTAATGCAGTACCTTATCGAAGACCTTTTGAAAATCCAAATATATTACATCTACTACATCACCCTTAGCTGCTCTGTTACTTCTTCAAAGAAATCAATAAGGTTGCTGAAGCACGACTTTTCCTTTTGAAATCTGTACTATTATATTTTTGGTTCCTAGACGTTTTTCTATTACATTTTTTAGTGAACATTCCATTATTTTTCGTCCCAACAAAAATTTCTGCTCATCCAATACTGGATGTCGGACAACCAGCATGACAAATCAGAGGCAGTGGAGGGGTGGAGAGGTGTAGAACTGGGTGTCGTTAGCGTACATGTGAAATCTGACGTTTTGTTTTCAGATGATGATTGAAGGGCACCATGTAGATGAAAAATGGGCCTGGCATCAAGGTACACTATTAACTATTCTATATAAATGTAAAATGTTGTCACATTTAATTGCAACTGTATGGACTTTCAAAATCGCTCCCCTCTTCCCCCAAAATCAGTTTTTTTTCCAATTCCCAGCACAGGACTCTTTTCCCTCCAGGTGCAACTGAACAATTCTTCCCCCTCCCCACCTGCCAATTGCACGTTAGGGGTACAATTTGTGTCACATCCAAACCCCACTGCTGAACTCGGGGCAGATTAAAAGTGCCACGAAATCTGAAAGGCCTGCGCTCTGAATCCTCTTTTTTCCCCCATCAGTCCCCTTCGCACCTCCAAAGCCTAAGCCGCACATCCCACGCTGTACACCGGGACGACTATCCAGACCTTTCGAGGTCCGGGTCCTCTGAGTACTCCTCAGAAACAAGTCCCTCTTGGTGCTGTCCGGGCATGACTACCTACCTTGCCGGGCCTGGCCTTCCCTCCCACCCCGGGGGCCGGGCCTGGGCTTCCCTCCCGCCCCGGGGGCCGGGCCGGGCCTTCCCTCCCGCCTGCGGCTGGGCCTCCCTTCTCGCCCACCCCGGGGCCGGGCCTTCTCTCCCGGCTCTGTGCGCAAAATGGCGGCGGCCGGATTGCACTGCGCCACTCTGCCCGGGCAGTGTGCGTGACTGAGGCGAGCAGGCAGGGCGGTGCGAGATGCGGGACTCTCACTTACCACAGTGCGGCCTCGCTCGGTTTGGGTTCGCTCTAGTGCCGGTCCGCTGCCGCCCTTTCGATCCCCTCAGGCCGCGGGTCTCCTCACCACCGCCATCTTCCACAAACACCCCCTGCGCCGGAAGTGACGCCAAGGCGCCCAGTGCGTGCGCGGCCCCGCCGCCGCGTCACCCTCCAACAGGCGCCCTGCGCTTCCCCAATGCGCATGCGCACTGCCCACGTTGTCTTCATTGGGATGTCGATGCGTTTGTTTCAATCGGAAGTGCCCGACTCTTCACAGCTTTGCTCCCAAAAGCACACACGGTGCAAATATACCGTAATCCTTATACTATCTTCACTGCAACTAATCTTTACATCTAACCCATTAATGATGCTGTTACCATGCTTTGCTTCCAACTACTTGAACTATATACTGTATTCTTCTGAAAGGTCATCGACCTGAAACGTTAACTCTCTTTCTCTCTCCACGATGCTGCCTGGCCTGCTGAGTTTTTCCAGCGTTTTCTGTTGTTATTTCAGATTTCCAGCATCCGCAGTATTTTGCTATCGTACTGTATTCTTCCACTCCTCTCCCTATCATAGAATGATAGAGCACAGAAGGAGGCCATTCGGCCCATCCTGCCTGTGCTGGCTCTTTGGTAGAGCTATCCAATTCCAAGGAGGATTGGAAGATTGTGGCCAGAGTGTCCACAATTTCCACCCTTGCTTCCCTCAGTAACCTAGGATGCATCCCATCTGGACCGGGTGACTTTTCTACTTTGAGGACTACCAACCTTTTAAGTACATCCTCTTTATTTTTATTCTATCCAATATCGCTACTGCCTCCTTTGAAGAGGAAGTATTAAGGGGTTTAGCATCTTTGAAAGTGGATAAATCCCCAGGCCCGAATGAAATGTATCCCAGACTGTTAAGAGAAGTAAGAGAGGAAATAGCAGAGGCTCTGACCATCATTTTCTAATCCTCTCTGACTACAGGTGTGGTGCCAGAGGACTGCTAAAGTGGTACCATTGTTTAAAAAAGGAGAAAGGGATAGACCGAGTAATTACAGGCCAGTCAGCCTAACCTCGGTGGTGGGAAAATTATTGGAAAAATTCTGAGGGACAGGATAAATCTTCATTTAGAAAGGCATGGATTAATCAGGAACAGTCAACATGGATTTGTTAAGGGAAGGTCGTGTGTGACTAACTTGATTGAAGTTTTTGAGGAGGTAACAAGGAGGGTCGATGAGGATAGTGCGTTTGATGTAGTCTATATGGATTTTAGCAAGGCTTTTGATAAGGTCCCACATGGCAGACTGGTCACAAAAGTAAAAGCCCATGGGATCCAAGGCAAAGTGGCAAGTTGGATCTGAAATTGGCTCAGAGGCAGGAAACAAAGGGTAATGGTCGAAGGGTGTTTTTGTGACTGGAAGGCTGTTTCCAGTGGGGTTCCGCAGGGCTCAGTACTGGGTCCTTTGCTTTTTGTGGTATATATCAATGATTTGGACTTGAATGTAGGAAGTATGATTAAGAAGTTTGCAGATGATACAAAAATTGGCCGTGTGGTTGATAATGAAGAAGAAAGCTGTAGACTGCAGGAAGATATCAATGGACTGGTCAGGTGGGCAGAACAGTGGCAAATGGAATTCAATCCCGAGAAGTGTGAGATAATGCATTTGGGGAGGGCTAACAAGGCAAGGGAATACACAATAAATGGTAGGACATTGAGAAGTGCAGAGGATCAGAGGGACCTTGGAGTGCATGTCCACAGATCCCTGAAGGTAGCAGGACAGGTAGATAAGGTGGTTAAGAAGGCATACGGGATACTTGTTTTTATTAGACGAGGCATAGAATATAAGAGCAGGGAGGTTATGCTTGAACTGTATAAAACACTAATTAGGCTGCAGCTAGAATACTGCATGCAGTTCTGGTCACCACATTACAGGAATTATGTGATTGCACTAGAGAGGATGCAGAGGAGATTTATGAGGACGTTGGCTGGGCTGGGGAATTTTAGCTATGAGGAAAGATTGGATAGGCTGGGGTTGTTTTCTTTGGAACAGAGGAGGCTGAGGGGAGACCTAATTGAGATGTATAAAATTATGAGTGGCCTAGATAGAGTGGATAGGAAGGACCTATTTCCCTTAGCAGAGGGGTCGATAACCAGGGGGCACAGATTTAAAGTAATTGGTAGGAGGTTTAGAGGGGATTTGAGGAGAAATTTTTTCACCCAGAGGGTGGTGGGGGTCTGGAACTCACTGCCTGAAAGAAGCGGTTAAGAAGGCAAATGGTTTGTTGGCCTTCATAGCGAGAGGATTCGAGTACAGGAGCAAGGATGTCTTGCTGCAGTTGTACAGGGCCTTGGTGAGACCACACCTTGAGTATTGTGTGCAGTTTTGGTCGCCTTATCTGAGGAAGGATGTTCTTGCCATGGAGGGAGTGCAGCGAAGATTCACCAGACTGATACCTGGGATGGCAGGAATGACGTATGAGGAGAGATTGGGTCATTAGGCTTATATTCGCTAGAGTTTAGAAGAATGAGAGGGGATCTCATTGAAACTTATAAAATTCTAACAAGGACTAGACAGACTAGATGCAGGAAGGATGTTCCCGATGGCGGGGGAGTCCAGAACCAGGGGTCACATTCTAAAGATAAGGGGTAAGCCATTTAGGACTGAGATGAGGAGGAATTTCTTCACCCAGAGAGTGGTGAACCTGTGGAATTCTCTACCACAGAAGACAGTTGAGTCCAATTCATTAAATATATTCAAGAAGGAGTTAGATATATTTCTTAAGGCTAAGGGGATCAAGGGATATGGGGAGAAAGCAGAAACAGGGTACTGAATTTGGATGATCAGCCATGATCGCATTGAATGGGGGAGCAGGCTCGAGGGGCCGAATGGCCTACTCCTGCTTCTATCTTCTATGTTTCTATGAAAGGGTGGTAGAGGCAGAGACCCTCATCACATTTAAAAAGTACTTGGATATGCACTTGAAGTGCCGTAACCTACAGGGCTATGGACCAAGTGCTGGAAAGTGGGATTAGGGTGGATCGCTCTTTGTTGGCTGGCACGGACAAGATGAGCCGAATGGCCTCCTTCTGTGCTGTAAATTTCTATGATTCCTCCTTTACTGCAACATTGGTAGCATCCTCTTCTCTAGTGAAGACAGATGTAAAGCAATGTTCCCTTTAAGCTGTAGAGCCGTGCAGCGCGCTGCAGCTCCTGCACAGCCGGCTCACCGGCTTTTAAATGGGAAAAACCGCGCACCCCCAAAAAATTAAAGGGAACATTGATGCAAAGTATTAATTTAGTACTTCAGACGTGCCCTCTGCCTCCACAAGAAGATCTCCTTTTTGATCCCTAATCGGCCCCACCTTTCCTTTGACTACCCTTTGCAGGATTCACAAAATTCCGGGACGCCCTACTTAATGGACATGTGTCTGGAATTTAAAAGGGGACTGTGTTGGACCTCTTGGAGGAGAAATGTGGACAGAAATATCTCACTATCAGGCGCCTTTGGACTAAACTAGGGCCTATTGGATTGAGTTTGGACATTTTAAATTATATGCCAGGTCTGCACAGGAAAATGGGAATCCTTATAGGGCTGCTAACCCACCTGGGAGGCAGGCCCCCAGAGAGACATTAGCAGTCTAGCAAAAGCCCACTTACCAGGGACCCAGAGACACACATATTTTAACGGTTCTTAAAACGGCTATCCAGAAAAACCCTGGCATCAGCAAAACACACAATGGACAATATCAAGATTACATTCTAACAGCACCATTCAAAAACCCCATCAACACCTTTGGGAATCTTGTATCATGCTAATGCTCAATCAGCCCACCAAAATTCTCACAAAGGGATCACATCAGAGTTGATCAGCCTGCCAAAATCGCACAGAAGGGAGTCATCTAAAATCAATTGTGCACCCGAGTTTTGGCGCAAAAGTTTAAGCAGCCTCTCAGGTATAACTGGGGGCTTGCTAGTAACTAAAGAGTACCTGAACAGACGGGCTGAAGGGAGAGAGTGCCGGCAGCAGCAGCAGCAGCACACCGGAGCAGAAGAAACGTACCCGAGAACACACTGGAAAGGCACTTGGGCTCTGGGCTTTTTGAATCTGGCTTTGAAACATCTAACCTGCCACACGAGGTTACAGCAATGCAACAAGAAAACCTAACAAGAAGCCTCGGAGTCACTGAAAGATCAACCATCATCCAGCGCTGACTCTAGGAAAAACTTGTTTACCATCAAAACGTCGACCAGTGCGAATACCGAAGACACCGCAACCAGCCAAGGAGTCCACAAGATTGAGGAGACTTAGTTAGTGCAGTGGTGGGAGGTGGTTTTTATTTCGTTTTGGGTTTTTTTCTCTCACTGCATAACCTCTGTACCCGTTGCGTAGGCGGTTTTGTTTGGTTAATTCATGTGGTGTGCGATTTCTAAATAAAATATTTGTTCTTGCACCAAACAATTGTCTGCTGACATCTATCACATCCCCCAAATAATTCCAAGCTCCAGAACCAGGGAGTGGGACGATTCGAACCGTCAAGGCCATTGTAAAAGGCTGACAAACCCAAAACCCCCTACACCTTTTACTATTTATATGTTTATAAAAGACTTCTGGGTTCCCTTTTATGTTAGCCACTAATCTGTTCTCACACACTCTCTTCGCCCCTCTTATTCCCTTTTTTAGATCTCTGTACTTTCTATATTCAGCTTGGTTCTCTATTATAAACCTTACATTTGTCATAAGCCTCCTTTTTCTGTCTCATTTTAATCTATATCTTTAGTCATCCAGGGAGCTCTCGCTTTGGATGCCCTTCCTTTCCCCGCCATGGGACTATGTCTAGTCTGTACCCGAGCAATCTCCTCTCTGAAGGCCTCCCATTGTTCAATTATTGTCTTTGATTCCAGTCCACCTGCGCCAGATCACTTTGCAACTCCCTGAAGTTAGCACTCTTCCAGTTAAGTATTTTTACGCTTGATTGTTCCTTGTTCATATCCATAACTGTTCTGAACCTGATGATATTATGATCACTGTTCCTCAAATGCTCTCCCACTGAAACATGCTCCACTTGCCCCACTTCATTCCCCAGAACTAGATCCAGCATTGCTTCCTTTCTCGTTGGGCTGGAAACACACTGATCAAGAAAGTTCTCTTGTACACATTTCAGGAATTCCTCCCCCTCTTTGCCCTTTACACTGTTACTATCCCAGTCTATATTAGGATAATTGAAGTCCCCCATTATCACTACTTGCATCTTTCATAATTTGCCTGCAAATGTCCACTTTTCCTCTCATTCTCTCGTCATGTTTCTGTTTCATTGCCTATTTTCTTCTCTCCATCTCTTTCACTCCTCATTCCCTGGATCATTCCCTCTTTCCACCATTATTCCTGTCCCCTTTTTGTCTCTCATACCCGTTTCCAATTCCTTCATTCCTTCCTGCCTCTCTCTCATTCTAATTCACATTGAAACAGGCGTGAGGAGGAGTATGAAGGGGTGTGGGTGTAGTGGGAAGGTGAGTGTGTGTTGTTATAACCACCTGCATTAAAAATAACATATAAACAATTAAAGACATCCTATTTCCCTTGCTGCTCAATCTATCTGTATCTTACAAAAAATCTTACAACTACCTGTACTTCCTGTATTCAAAACGTTATTTTCTGGTTTTGTCACACTTCTGTGCAAAATTTTTAACCATTCTAAACTCCAATGTCCAAATTTACAATAGGTTTTATCCATGTAAATTTGTCACTCTAATTACATCATTTGAGTAGATTTCCCACACAAATTATTTTATTAAAGATGCTTTCTGAATGTTTTTCACTGCCATTTTTTTAATAACTGAAATTTCTAATCGCCAACATAAAGGTTTAAACACAATAAAGATGTTTTTAATTATGTTTCAAAATAGCATGATTAGATGTATCCATTGAATTGTCTTTTGTGTCTTTTAATGCCTTCATTAGAGTTTTTACTTGCAGATCTCAGCCTCTCAGGAGTGAGGGCTTGGACTTAATATTTCTGCCTCAAGCTGTGAATCTGAGAGCTGAATTTGGAGTGTGCAGTCTGGGCATGTGCAGTCTATCTAATTTCAGGATGCTTTCAGTCAACTGTGTAAGCGGTTTTTGATCCTAGCCCAATTGCTAGACGGACGGTTCGAATCGCCCCCGCCTTACGAAAGTTCTATACCCGGGAATTATTATTCAGAGTGTAAATGAAATAAGTCACGGACAGGAATGCTTCGGTGAAAAATCAAACTTATATTTATTTGGTCTAACATACACTGGCTAAAACATGCACTACTAAATGAAATCACTGTCTCTGTGCAGAATAAAATCCAGGTTACAAATAACATACATACAGTACAAAACTGAGGACTATGACAAGCAGTAATTCCCTTGTTGCTATGGTGGACTCTAATTCCACCCCTACCAATGAATTACCCAGTCGCATAAGCCCCTTCGCCTGGCTGAACCAAATGAAGCTCCCACCCTCGGAACAGCCCAAAAGCTTCACTTCTGAGAAAAACTCTGAGCCCTCTGGTTACCGGCTTGGGACACTCGAGACCATGCTTACCCCCACATGCAGTAGGTCTCGATTGCTCCGCTTAGCTGCTTCTCTGGTACTTCTTGTTAGGTTGATCTTGTTGGAGCGAGAGAGAGAGAGAATGGTGGGAAAGAATCTATCTTTATAGGAGTCTTGCTACCCCTATCTTTCCCGCCAATCTTTAAAATCCTTTTGTTTCTAAGCACTCGGTGCTTAATCAGTGATGGGTCATCCTCAGACCCATGTGTACTCCGTGATTGGACGAATGGCCCTAAGTCTGGGACATATTTTGGTCTTTGTGTTGGGAAAACTGGCTCCTCTTCGGCTTCTTAAAATCCTTTTGTTTCTAAGCACTCCGGTGCTTAGTCAGTGATGGGCCATCATTAGACCCATGTGTATTCCGTGATTGGACCAATGGCCCTAAGTCTGGGACATCTCCCGGTCTTTTGTGTTGGGAAAAACTGGCTCCCTTTCGGCTGGCTGAGCTAATGGGTTCATTGTTCTGCTTCTCTTCTGAGATGGAGGTGAGAAGTGCTTTTGCATATTCTGGATGACTGACAGTTCTTTCGTCACAGCCAACTGCCATGCGTTCTCTGGAGTTTTAACAAACCAGTTTTTCACATATCTGCACAGGGTGATCCCATCACAGGGAAAATACCCTCAGAAAAATCCCATAAAGTCCACAAAATATTCTCGACTGAGTCCATTCTTCAAACAGAGACTTTGTGATCTCTTCAACTGTACCAATGAAATATTTTTCTCTAGCTACTAGCAATTTCTAGTCAGTTATTTTTCAAAATTATTTTAGAAAAGCTAGAGAACAAAATTTAAACACTAATACGATAGCAAAATACCTGGCCTGCTGAGTTTTTCCAGCGTTTTCTGTTGTTATAACAAAATTTAAAAGCTTTATTCAGGTAAAATGTATGCTGTTTGTTTTACAGAGAGGCTTTGTGTGTGTGTTTGTGAGAAAGATTGGGGAAAAATTACTACTGATTACACATTTGTTGCAGATTTTGTTTTGTGTTCTCTAAACTTCAGAAAGTGTATTAAGCTGAGAGATGTGTATGTGTCTGCCTTTCTTTCTTTATGCTAACAGTGTAGCTTTAAAAATATAATTAAATTGTGAACCCAACTAATTATTCCACCTGTGTTCAGTTCACAGTTGGGAAAGGTAAATGCTGATTGCTTACAGTTGTGAGACACATATAAGAGCAGTATACAGATAAATAGGAGCGAGAGACTAACAGTGTCTTTCCTTGTAATAATTTGATTTTTTAATTGAATTATGAAAGCAAACAAAGTCTCTTTGAGGGAAATAGTTAGGGAAGGGAGGGAAACAGTTTGAAGCAGAGGCAATCTCTCATCTCTCACCACCTGCCCTTGGGGGGAGTGAGTAAGATTGGGGGAGAGTGGATAGTGAATTAAAGGTGAGGTGAGTGAGAAGGAAGCATGGGGAGGGGAAGATACAGGGATTTAGTGAGTAGGTCAAAGGAGGGCACTGATGGGAGTGAGGCAGTAGGAAATAGAAATGGTAGTGAGAAGGTGAAGGGTAGGGAATGTGATGGGAGCAAGGGGTGGGGGATGCACAAGTAATTGGGGGAATGAGAAGAGAGCCGCTGAGTTCAAAATGTTCCCACAACCCACAACCTAAATGCAGCCCGCAGCCATGTCATCCTCAACCTCCCACCTGAACGGAAAGAAGATAAAGACAGAAATAAAAGCAAAAAGAGTTAAGGACAGAAGCAGGAGAGACTGGAGTAGAAGAGGGAATTCAGCAAGAGAAACAGCAGGTAAGAGACAGACCATATTCTCTGACTTACCATGTGTAATGCCACGGGAGATGGATTAGCAAACCATTAAATTTGCTATTTATGTTGCACACTCCTTATTTGCGCATCACGACTCTATTATGCCTCTAGCTTTCATTTCAACAGAATTTACGCATTATAAAGCATAAATATAATCTTTTAAATGTATTATTTATTTATTTATTCACTGAATATGGATGCCGTTGGCAAGGCCAGCATTTATTGCCCATCCCTAGTTGCCCTTGAGAAGGTGGTGGTGAGCCGCATTCTTGAACCACTGCAGTCCGTGTGGTGAAGTTACTCCCACAGTGCTGTTAGGGAGGGAGTTCCAGGAATTTGACCCAGCGACGATGAAGGAACGGCGATATATTTCCAAGTCAGGATGGTGTGTGACTTGGAGGGGGATTTGGATGTGATGGTGTTCCCATGCGCCTGCTGCCCTTGTCCTTCTAGGTGGTAGAGGTTGCGGGTTTGGGAGGTGCTGCCGAAGAAGCCTTGACGAGTAAGGTGGTGGCTGGGATGACGATCACGTGGGCTGCTTTGTCCTAGAAACATAGAAACATAGAAGATAGGAGCAGGAGTAGGCCATTCGGCCCCTCGAGCCTGCTCCGCCATTCGATGAGATCATGGCTGATCATCCAAACTCAGTACCCTGTACCTGCCTTCTCCCCATATCCCTTGATACCTTTAGCTTTAAGAAATATATCTAACTCATTCTTGAATATATTTAATGACTTGGCCTCAACTACCTTCTGTGGTAGAGAATTCCACAGGTTCACCACTCTCTGGGTGAAGAAATTCTACCTCATTTCTTTCCTAAATGGCTCACCCCTTATCTTTAGATTATGGCCCCTGGTTCTGGACTCTCTGACCATCGGGAACATTCTTCCTGCATCTAGTTTGTCCAGACCTGTCAGAATTTTATATGTTTCGATGAGATCCCCTCTCATTCTTCTATACTCCAGCGAGTATAAGCCCAATCGACCCAATCTCTCCTCATATGTCATTCCTGCCATCCCAGGTATCAGCCTTGTGAATCTTCGCTGAACTCCTTCCATGGCAAGAACATCCTTCCTCAGATAAGGAGACCAAAACTGCACACAGTACTCAAGGTGTGGTCTCACCAAGGCCCTGTACAACTGCAGCAGGACATCCCTGTTCCTATACTCAAACCCTTTCGCTATGAAGGCCAACATACCATTTGCCTTCTTCACCACCTGCTGCACCTGCATGTTTACCTTCAGCGACTGGTGCACAAGGACACCCAGGTCTCGTTGCACTTCCCCTTCTCCCAATCTAGTGCCATTCAGATAATAGTCTGCCTTTCTGTTTTTGACACCAAAGTGGATAACCTCGCATTTATTCACGTTATATTGCATCTGCCACGCTTCTGCCCACTCACCCAACCTGTCCAAATCATCCTGGAGTTTCTCGGTATCCTCCTCGCAGCACACACTCCCACCCAGCTTTGTGTCATCTGCAAACTTGGAGATATTACATTTAGTTCCCTTATCTAGATCATTAATGTATATTGTGAATAGCTGGGGTCCAAGGACCGATCCCTGCGGTACCCCACTAGTCACTGCTTGCCACTCAGAAAAAGACCCATTAATTCCTACTCTCTGCTTTCTGTCCGCCAACCAGTTCTCTATCCAAGTCAATACCTTGCCCCCAATCCCATGTGCCTTAACTTTACACGCTAATTTCTTATGCGGGACCTTATCGAAAGCCTTTTGAAAGTCCAAATACACCACATCTACTGGTTCTCCCTTATCTATTTTCCCAGTTACATCCTCAAAAATTTCCAGTAGATTAGTCAAGCACGATTTACCTTTTGTAAATCCATATTGACTTTGTCCGATCCTGTCACTGTTTTTCAAGTGCTCAGCTATTACATCCTTTATAATGGACTCTAGCATTTTCCCCACTACCGATGTCAGGCTTACCGGTCTGTAATTCCCCGCTTTCTCTCTACCACCCTTTTTGAATAGTGGGGTAACATTAGCTACCCTCCAATCCATGGGTACAGTTCCAGATTCCATCGAATGTTGGAAGATGATCAGCAATGCATCTACTATTTCTAGGGCCACTTCCTTAAGTACCTTAGGATGTAGATTATCAGGCCCTGGGGATTTATCGGCCTTCAATACCGTCAATTTCCCTAACACCATTTCCCTGCAAATACGGATTTCTTTCAGTTCCTCCCTTTCATCAGACCATATGTTCTCCAACAACTCTGGGAGGTTATTTGTGTCCTCCTTTGTGAAGACAGAACCAAAATATGCATTTAGTTGGTCTGCCATTTCTTTGTTCCCCATTATAACTTCCCCTGCTTCTGACTGCAAGGGACCTACACTTGATTTCACTAATCTTTTTCTCTTCACATATCTATAAAAGCTCTTACAGTCAGTTTTTATGTTCCTCGCAAGCTTACTTTCATATTCTATTTTCCCCTTCTTCATTAATCCCTTTGTCCTCCTTTGTTGAATCCTAAACTGCTCCCAATCCTCAGGGTTACTGCTTTTTCTGGCCAATTTATATGCCCTCTCCTTGGATCTTATGCTATCCCTAATTTCCCTTGTTAGCCACGGTTGAGTCACCCTTTTTGTTTTATTCTTATGCCACACTGGGATGAACAAATTCTGTAGTTCATCCATGCAGTCTTTGAATGTTTGCCATTGCCTATCCACCGTCAACCCTTTGAGTGACATTCCCCAATCAATCCTACCCAATTCGCGCCTCATACCATCGTAGTTTCCTTTATTTAAATTCAGTACCCTAGTCTCTGATTCAACTACTTCACTCTCCATCCTAATGAAGAATTCTATCATATTATGATCACTCTGACCCAAGGGGCCTCGTACAACAAGATTGCTAATTAATCCTTTCTCGTTACATAATACCCAGTCTAAGATCCTCCTAGGTCCACACCGCTGCTGCTGTGAGCCTACCTGCTCCTCGGGCTCGCCTTTATACTCTGCCGCCGCCGCTCCTCCTAGGTCCGCACCGCCGCTGCTGGATGGTGTCGAGCTTCTTGAGTGTTGTTGGAGCTGCACCCATCCAGGCAAGTGGTGTGTATTCCATCACACTCCTGACTTGTTCCTTGTCGATGGTGGAAAGGCTTTGGGGAGTCAAGTGAGTCACTCGCCACAGAATACCCAGCCTCTGACTTGCTCTTGTAGCCACAGTATTTATGCAGCTGGTCCAGTTAAGTTTCTGGTCAATGTTGACCCCCAGGATGTTGATGGTAATGCCATTGAATGTCAAGGGGAGGTGGTTCGGCTCTCTTTTGGTAGCGATGGTCATTGCCTGGCACTTGTGTGGCGCAAATGTTACTTGCCATGCACTTGTGTGGTGCAAATGTTACTTGCCACTTATCAGTCCAAGCCTGGATGTTGTCCAGGTTTTGCTGCATGTAGGCACAGACTGCTTCACTATCTGAGGAATTGTGAATGGAACTGAACACTGTGCAATCATTAGTGAACATCCCCACTTCTGACCTTATAATGGAGAAAAGGTCATTGATGAAGCAGCTGAAGATGGTTGGGCCAAGGATGCTGCCCTGAGGAACTCCTGCAGTGATATTCTGGTGCCTCCAACAACCACAACCACCTTCTTTGTGCTAGGTATGACTCCAGCCAGTGGAGAGCTTTCCCCCTAATCCCCATTGACTTCAATTTTATCAGGTCTCCTTGATGCCACACTCAGTCAAATGCTGCCTTGGTGTCAAGGGCTGTCGCTCTCACCTTACCTCTGAAATTCAGCACTTTTGTCCATGTTTGGGCCACGGCGGTAATGAAGTCTGAAGCCGAGTGGTCCTGCTGGAACCCTGGCCGGTGGGACAGGACATACCCAGGGATGGTGATGGAGGAGTCTGGGACATTAGCTGAAAGGTATGATTCTGTGAGTATGACTATGTCAGGCTGTTGCTTGATTGGTCTGTGGGACAGCTCTCCCAATTTTGGCACAAGTCCCCAGATGTTAGTGAGGAGGACTTTGCAGGGCCATCTGTACCTTTGTTGTGTCTGAATCCGATGCCTCGGTTGATGCCGGGTGGTTCATCCGGTTTTATTCTCATTATGCTTTTTTGTAGCGGTGTGATACAACTGAGTGGTTTGCTAGGCCGTTTCAGAGGGCAGTTAAGAGTCAACCACATTGCTGTGGGTCTGGAGTCACATATAGGCCAGACCGGGTAAAGACAGCAGATTTTCTTCCCTGAAGGACATTAGTGAACCAGTTGGGTTTTTACAACAATCCGATAGATTAATGGTCACCATTACTGATATTCCAGATTTATTTGTTAGCCACTAACAGATCAAGTATAGAATTTAGGAGGAATTTATTTACACACTGCGTGGTGAGAATGTTGTCGCAGACAGTATGATGCATTTAAGGGGATACCTGATGGATACATGAGGAGATGGGAATAGAGGGATGTTGGGGCAGGGTCTGAAGGGGTATTAAGAGTGTGAGGTTCGTGTGGAATATAAACACCAGTATAGACTCGATGGGCTGTTTTTGTGCTGCAGCTTCTATGTAAAGCTACCTTTCACTCAATCATGCCTGCAGCTGCACACCTCTACCACTGGATGGAGTTGCGTAAGTTGCAGATCCCCATACGTGTACCCACAGCATCTTCAATGCACTGAGGGATATCCGCCTTGTCTTTCATGGGCAACACCACAGATGATTCATTCGTAATGCATTATAAGTCTTGCTGACAGCACACGTTCCTGTGTCACAATTACCTCCTGTGACAATTTCCCCAGCACATTTTGTTGATAAAACTCCTATAAGCAGTGTATAGTCTGATTCACTAGGAGCGGTGCCATCGGAGATCAGCTAGTGTGTTTACATTTTAGTGAAGCTTTAGACACAGTGCCACGCAAGAGATTAGTCCATAAAGGTAGAATGCATGGAATGGGGAGGAACTTTTGAAGTTCACTGTAAATTGGATGAATCAGAGGAAACAAGGAGGAAGTTGTACACATATGAGAATGGAAGAGGCAAGTAACAAGGTGCCTGAGGGATCTGTGCCAAAGCCATTGCTGTTTGCTGTGATCAAAAAAACAATAATTGTTTAAGCTTGCAGGTTTGGCATAGAGCTGGGAAATTGGGCTAACAGGCGGTAAATGCTGTTTGGAGTGAATAAACACTGCTGAGATTGGGGAAAGGGAATAAGCTGTGGCACTTTGTCTTCCTTTAACCAAACTATCTAACATTTTACTTTAGCCATCATTTCATTCTCACCCACTTCAGGATTTACCTCCTCTCCGATATCCTTCTTTACTAAAGACCGACAGAAAGAATTTATTAAATACCTCCACCATTTTTTGGTCAGCATCCACAACTCGACAGTCCTCTCATCTCAGGGGTCCCACCTCCCTTTTGATTCTCTTTTTATTGATATACTTAGAAAATACTTTACAGTCCCTTTTGATTTTTTAAATATTTTTGTTCCTCATACTCTTAGCTTTCCATATCCCGCTCTTAACCTCTTACTTTCTACATTATTGTTATAGTCCTTACAAGTCCTCTTCATTTTTAATTGGATTCTATTTATCTATGGCATCTTAAAGGTACAGGTTGAGCGTCCCGAATCCGGCAACCTCGGGACCGAGGCCGAGCCAGTTTTCGTGTTTTTCCGGAAATATCGCAACCTGAGCTCAGGCATTTCCGGACTTCGGACACCAGAAACACGTTCCGAGTCCGGAAATGCCTGGGCCTAGGTTGCAGTTTGACAGGGTGTCCGGATTCCGGAACATTTTACGGATTCCGGACGACCCTGCCACCAATCGTCCCGGATTCCGGAACTCCGGATTTTGGACGCTCAACCTGTATTAGTATTCTCCCTTTTTTAATGGAATATATTTATTCTTCACCTTTATAATCCCTTTTTAAAACACCTCACTTACTTGCGTCACATGCGCCAATATCTCTTTCCACAGCACTCACCAGCTCGTACATCTAAAGTCTGCCCTAAACCAATCTGTTCTTATTTTTGTACTGACTTGCTCCTTTTCCAGTTGTATTTTATACCATATCTTATTGCGGTCACCTAGAATGCCCTCTGCTACCGGAACCATGCAGACCTAAAGATCTGAGGGACTTCAACTCTTGAGCCAGAGGCTGCGTGGAACAATGGCGAGGGAAGGTGTAGCGACACGACACGACGATTGTGGTCACTACTCCCAAAGTGCTCACCCACGTTTAGTTCATGTACCTCGTCTATTTCATTACTCAAAACCCGATCTAGCCACGTCTCCAACCTTGTCGGCCTATTAAACAGAGGACACAGGTTTAAAGTGAGGAGACGGGGTTTAAACTGAGGAAATGGGACTTAACCAAGGGGAATTGGGGTTAAGATGAGGGAATAGGATAAAAGCAAAAAAGGACGATCTTTAAACCAAGAGATGGGATAAAACAAGGAATAGGGGTTAAACTGAGGAGACAAAGTAAAACTGAGGGGATGGGTTAATCTATTGAATGGAATTTACTCCAAAGCTCTGGAGGTGCTATTGGAAAGGAGTGGTCAACAAAAAAAAGGAAATTGGAAAGTCAATTGAGAGAGGAGACGATATTGTGGGAGGAGGCAATAGTTTATCAGAACTATAGAATCATGGAAGTTTCAGCATGGGAGGCTATTCGTCCCCTTGCACTGGTGTGTTTCCACACCATTTCCCAGCCCTTTTCCCATACCTAACTGTTGTGCCTCAACTGCTGAAATCAGTAAACATAGCAAAAAGCTAGGGATTGAATGTAGGATGAGCTGTTCTGTACTGCTTAGTTCCACACTGGACAGCTCACTTATTCAGAGTCCCAAATATTTAGTTCAATGGAAATCACTTCTGTTGGATGATCATGTTGTAGCTTACTGGAAATTAGTAACGGATGACTTCAGTTCAGTAGAAATCACTCAGCAACAATTGGGATGTTGGTGATAGGAAATCTGTGAATGATGACCAATCTGTCGTTCTAGAAGTATTAAATATCCCTGTGCTGTACTTTATTGGAAATCAGAGCAAGACTGGAAACTTTAATAGTTCAAACTTCACCTCCCCCTTGCTTGAAAGTGATGCTAGGTTCTTCAGCAGCCCAAAGTGAGTGAACATACAAAAAGCTCGTCCATCAAGCCTGCCCCACGCTCAAGATGCCTGGAGCATGACTAGACAGTCCCGTCCCATTCCCCAGCCCCCCTTCAGCAGCCATGTAATCTCCTAGGAGAGGGGGGGGAAAAAAAAGGAAACAACCCAACAACTTGTATTTATATAGCGCCTTTAACATAGTAAAATGTCCCAAGGCGCTTCACAAGAGTGTTATAAGACAAAAAATTTGACACCGAGCCACATAACGAGAAATTAGGGCAGGTGACCAAAAGCTTGGTCAAAAAGGTAGGTTTTAAGGAGCGTCTTAAAAGGAGGAAAGAGAGGCGGAGAGGTTTAGGCAGGGAATTCGAGCTTAGGGCCTAGGCAACAGAAGGCACAGCCACCAATAGTTGAGCGATTATAATCAGGGGTGCTCAAGAGGGCAGAATTAGAGGAGCGCAGATATCTCGGGAGGCGGGGTTGTGGGGCTGGAGGAGATTACAGAGATAGGAAGGGGCGAGGCCATGGAGGGATTTGAAAACAAGGATGAGAATTTTGAAATCGAGGCGTTGCTT
This sequence comes from Squalus acanthias, assembly GCA_030390025.1. Taxonomy (NCBI): domain Eukaryota; kingdom Metazoa; phylum Chordata; class Chondrichthyes; order Squaliformes; family Squalidae; genus Squalus; species Squalus acanthias. Next base: position 78,931,790 of record CM059429.1, on the reverse strand, counting down.
AACCGGGAGCCAATGTAGGTCAGCAAGCACAGGGGAGATGAGTGAACAGGACTTGGTGCGAGTTAGAACACGGGCAACCAAGTTTTGGATGACCTCAAGTTTACGCAGGGTAGAATGTGGGAGGTCAGGAGTGCGTTGGAATAATCGAGTCTAGAGGTAAAAAAGGCATGGATGAGCGTTTCAGCAGCAGATGAGCTGAGGCAAGGGCTGAGACAGGCGATGTTACAGAGGTGAAAATAGGCCGTCTTAGTTATGCCGCGGATATGTGGTCGGCAGCTCATTTCAGGGTCAAATATGACACCAAGGTTGCGAACAGTGTGGTTCAGCCTCAGACAGATGTTAGGGAGAGGGATGGAATCAGTGACGAGGGAACAGAGTTTGTGGCGGGGTCCGAAAACAATGGCTTTGGTTTTTCTAATATTTAATTGGAGAAAATTTCTGCTCATCCAGAACTGGATGTCAGACAAGCAGTCTGACAATTTAGAGACCGTGAAGGGGTCGAGAGAAGTGGTGGTGAGGTAGAGCTGGGTGTTGTCAGCGTACATGCCGGTGTGTTTTCGGATGATGTCGCCAAGGAGCAGCATGTAGATGAGAAATAGGAGAGGGCCAAGGATAGATCCTTGGGGGACACCAGAGGTAACGATGCGGGAAGAGAAGCCATTGCAGGTGATTCTCTGGCTACGATTAGATAGATAAGAATGGAACCAGATCAGTGCAGTCCCACCCAGCTGGATGACGGTAGAGAGGCGTTGGAGAAGGATAGAGTGGTCAACCGTTTCAAAGGCTGCAGACAAGTCAAAAAGGATGAGGAGGGAGAGTTTACCTTTGTCACAGTCACAAAGGATGTAATTTGTGACTTTGATGAGAGCCGTTTCGGTACTATGGCAGGGGCGGAAACCTGATTAGAGGGATTCAAACATGGAGTTGCAGGAAAGATGGGCACAGATTTGGGAGGCGACAACACGTTCAAGGACTTTGGAGAGGAAAGGGATGTTGGAGATGGGGCAGTAGTTTGCAAGGAGGGAGGGGTCAAGGTTTTTTTTTTTGAGGGGTGATGATGGCAGATTTGAGGAAGAGGGGGACAGTACCCGAGGAGAGAACACCGTTAACAATGTCAAGTAACATGGGAGCCAGGAAAGGAAGTTGGGTGGTCAGCAGTCTGGTGGGAATTGGGTTGAGGGAGCAGGAAGTGGGTCTCATGGACAAGATGAGCGCAGAGAGGTCATGAGGGGAGATCGGAGATAAACTGGAGAAAGATACGAGTTTAGGGCTAGGGCAGGGGGAACCTTAAAGGATGTTTGGGCCTGTGGGCTAGGGGAAGGAAGGGAAGTGGCAGAGGCAGCTGAATGGATGGTCTCAATCTTAGAGATAAAGAAGTTCGTGAGCTCCTCACACTTGTTGGAGGTGAGGGTGGAGACAGGGGAGAGGGGTTTAAGAAGATGGTTAGCAGTGGAGGATAAAAGCCAGGGTTTATCTTTGCATTCCAGAATGATTCTGGAATAGTGAGCAATTTTGGCAGACGAACGAAGGACCCGATAATGCTTTATGTGGTCCAGCCAGATCTGGCGGTGAATGGCTAAACCAGTTGTCTGCCATATCCGTTCAAGTCTGCGTCCCGTGGACTTAAGGGAGCGAAGAGGAGGGCCAAAAAGAGAAAAAAATCTGAAAAATTTCTCTTCGACCCCCTCAGACGATTGAAACCAGTCCAGATTGCATTGGAGGGTGTAAGTCACCTCCTTCAGCTGAAGAGGGGAGAAAATTAAACAAAGACAGGAGAGAAAGCTGAGGGACATAACTGATTGGCAATTAGTTTATCACTGGGACCTGGGTTCAAATACAGCTGTTAAGATGGTATTTGAGCCCAGCTGCTGAACTTCTGTCTGTTGCCTGCAAGGGTCCTAAGTGACAGCTCCTAATGGGCCCTCAAACTGCCTCTAATTTACAGATTGACAATCTCATTTGTATAGTTGGCTTGGGAAATGGATAATGTTACATTGGAGCCTTGTGTTGTGAACTTCTGAGGTCAGCAGCTGAGGCACATTGTTCGGGCAGAATGCAGGGGTATTTACTCTGACTAACCATGCTAGATCCTATCTGGGAGAGCTTCATTTGAAATATTGGTTGGCAAGAGGGCATACATGAATGGCACATTGGATGGTGCTTTCCATTCTCCCGAATTTATGTTCCAGTTCATTCCAACTTGCGTAGATTCCACATCAAATTAGATTTAGAAAAACATTGTGTTGTGATGCTGGAGGGATTTAAATCAGCACTTTAAATGCTGTGTCCAAAGCTTTTACTGTAATCCCAAAATGTAGGGTTTTAAAGATATCCAGCCTTCCCCTCACCAAACTAAATGCATGCACGTGGTCACAGGCTCAATCCCCAGTCTGTACCAAGGTAGTTAGTCTCAGCTGAGGTGGCAGTCAGGGTGGGGTGGGGGCCACAATTGGACATACACCTCCCCCCACCCACCAATGAATGTGAGGGGGAAATCAGCCATGGTTGACAACCTTGCTCGCTGTCCAGCTGTTCCTGCTGGATATCGGGTGATAATGGAATTGGGCTCGGCTGTGATGCCCCACCAGTCAAATAGCCCGACACCACCCACTGCCGAGGTTCACACACTAAAAAAGCCAGTTGACCGAGGTACCACAGAGGAACCAAACCTAGCAGAAGGTAATGCCTTCAGATACCCGTGTAATTGCTGGTAGCTCTTCATCCCTCAATTATCTTGCTGTATGTTGTTGGAGCGCTGGTTAGAGGCAGTCCTACGCAGATATTACACCCTATACCTGTACAGGCTGACACTATAGCTGTACAGGTATAGTGTCTGGGATAATGGGTCAGTTCAGTAAAATACACCTCCTTTACAAAAGGTGCAGTGTGCCTTATTTGGCCGTCACTATCAATAGATTAGTGCTGGGACTCTCACAAATCTACATACAAGGCTCTAAAGGGTGGACCCCAAACAACTTCATTTCTCTCCTGCCTTCTTTCAAACAGAGACAATCTTCAACCAGGATCCAACACGCGTGTCCTCACTTTAATGAAACAATACGGGGGCCCAGCGTCCTCTGAGAATTAGTTACAAGATTTCAGTTTGTCAAAAGTGATGGTTAGAAAAATTTGACACATAAAAACACAAGGGCATCGAGACATCTGAATGAAAAAAAGATGATTTTCCCCTTAGAAGAACAGGTGATTCCAGAGTATATTTACATGCTGGGGCTCGTGGAATGTGCTACAGAATGATTCTGGATCCAGAACTAATCCAAGGGTTTCTTATCACGTCCTCAGGTGACGTGTTGTGACTGGTTCAGCCCACAGCCTCTCCACCTTCACTCCTTTTAAAATTAGTCCAGGTCAGTGGGAAGCACCAGCACCAATGTCCAGTGGGCAAGCACTGGAGAGAGCTGTGGCTTTAATACTGAAAGCTTCGCTTGGTCTGAATATCATCGAGGATCTGCTGGAGCTCTTCGTCCTCAAACCGACCTTCCAAACTAAAAAAAAAATCAAGAAATGGAGAATGGGGGAGGGTGGAGAAAGTGAAAGACATGAATATACTGCAATCACCATCACAGACCAGTACAACAAAAAAATCATCTATTCCACATTAAAACCCCAGACCCTGAGAAAACACATCCAATCACGGTCAAACAGGTGGCGGAGACACAGACCATTGTCACGCCCATCAGTTTCAGTGTAATCCATTCACAGGATAAGCTTTTATTGGTTCTGTTAGAATTACAGATGAAAGCTTCCCCAATTGGTTCAGTGCGTCAATGCACTGGGTGACACGGTACTGAGGCAGAGAGGTCACAAGGTGCCGGGTTTAACCCTCACTCTGTGCTGATTTGGCTGATCACACCCGGGGGAGTAATTGGAGGCTTCAATTGGCATCAGTCTCCTGTGCTGAAGACAGTGGGGGGGAAAAAGTAACCAGGCTCGTGTTCCTACTCTTAATCCAGTAACCCGCCCAGGAGAGTTGAGTTCAGGATCAAGATGAAGATTGGCCACAGGATGCACTGAAGACTGCTGCGGCCAGGGGTACTGCTCCCCTGCAAGAATCAACAATTCAGGAGGGGAGAAAAAAAATATCATTTCAGGGCCAAGGGTCCGTCGGGCGAGTTCAGTGGGACATGGTTGTTTGGTGAGCTCAGAGTGGACTCAAAGCTCAACACCCTTACTCTGCTTTACTAATCTTGCTGATTGGCAGATGTACTTGTAAGTTGGTCAAGAGAACCGGAAAAAATTGAGATCAAGCTTGGACTGTTGCCAGAATAAACTGCGACTACCATGTTGGTTTACAATTCTCAGTGTTAATGCCCCATTGCGATTCATAGATCAATCTCCACCTTATCGCACCTATTACACAAAAATATTTTGAGGCACCTCACAGAATGGGGTGGGGGAGGCAGAGCAGACAGGAACAGTAGAAGAGAGTTAGGGCGAGTGACCAAAGCTGTAAATAAAGACGTAGGTTTTAAATGGGATTTTGTCGGTGGAAAGTGATGGGATAAGGTGGAGGGGTTTGGGAAGAGAATCCTGGAGCAGGCTGACAGGTCTGATAGTGGAGCAGGGAAAGGTGAAGTGGGCCAGGTTCAGAAGAGCAGACAGTGTAAGTGAAGAAATGGGGCTGGAGGAGGTTGTAGACATAGGGTGAGGCGAGGCTGAGGGGCGGATTTGTAAATTGAGGACAGTGATTTTGAAATCAGTGCACGGGGGGTGGCACAGACCAGCATAAAGGGTGAACAGAACAGCGCAGGCAGGATGTGGGTGGTGGAGCTTTGGACGAATGGAGTTTCCCGGGTGGAGCTCGGGAGGCTAGCGAGGAGAGGGCTGGAGAAACCGAGCCTGGAGGTAGACGTGGGGGATTCAGTGGTGGAGGGCTGAGATAGGGATGGAGATGGACAATATTACAGAAGTACAATTAGTGATTGAATGGAGATGGGATTTGTAGTACAGCTCAGGGATGTCACCCAATGTTGGCTTCAGCCCGAGTGAGTTGCCAGGCAGAATGGAAATCAGGATCCAAGTTTCAAAAAGAACCGAAAAGGATGGCTTTGGTTTCAGAACATAAGAATTAGGAGCAGGAGTCGGCCATACAGCCCCTCGAGACTGCTCCGCCATTCAAGATCATGGCTGATCTTCGACCTCAACTCCACTTTCCCGCCCAATCCCCATATCCCTTGATTCCCCTCGAATCCAAAGATCCATTTATCGCAGCCTTGAATATACTCAACGATTCAGCATCCACAGCCCTTTCTGGTGGAGAATTCCAAAGATTCACAACCCTCTGAGTTAAGAAATTACTACTCCTCATTCTTAAATGGCCGACCCCTTATCCTGAGACTATGCCCCCTACTTCTGTAATATTGTCCATCTCCATCCCTACCTCAGCCCTCCACCAGTGAATACCCCATCCACGCCACTTCTACCTCCAGGCTTGGTTTCTCCAACCCTCTCCTCGCTAGCCTGCTGAACTCCACCAGAGACAAACTCCATTCAGGGGAAACAACCTCTCAGCATCAACCCTGTCAATCCCCCAAAGAATCTTGTATGTATCAATGAGATCACCTCTCGTTCTTCTAAACTCCAGAGAGTAAAGACCCAATCTACTCAATCTCTCCTCATAGGACAACCCTCTCATCCCAGGGATCAATCTGGTGAACCTTTGTTGCACTGCCTCCAAGTCAAGTATATCTTTCCTCAGGTAAGGAGACCAAAACTGTGCACAGTACTCCAGGTGTGTTCTCACCAAAGCCCTGTACAATTGTAGCAAGACTTTCTTACTCTTGTACTCCAACCCCTTTGCAATAAAGGCCAACTTGCCATTTTTGCCTTCCTAATTGCTTGCTGTACCTGAATGCTAACTCTGTGTTTCATGCACGAGGACACCTAAATCGCTCTGAACACCAACATTTAATAGGTTCTCACCATTCAAAAAAATATTGTTTTTCTATTCTTCCTACCAAAGTGAATAACCTCACATTATACGGCATCTGCCACCTTATTGCCCACTCACTTAATCTGTCTATAGCCCTTTGCAAGCACTTTGTGTCCTCCTCACAGCTTACTTTTCCACCTAACTTTGTATCACCAGCAAACTTGGATACATTGCACTCGGTCCCTTCATCTAAGTCATTAATATAGATTGTAAATAGCTGAGGCCCAAGCACTGATCCTTGCGGCACCCCACTAGAAACAGCCTGCCATCCGGAAAATGACCTGTTTGTCCCTAATCTGTTTTCTGTCCGTTAACTAAACCTCTACCCATGCCAATACATTACCCCCAACCCCATGAACCTTTATGTTGCATAGCAACCTTTTATGTGGCACCTTATCAAATGCCTTTTGGAAATCCAAATATACTACATCCACTGGTTCCCCTTTATCTACCCTGCTAGTTACATCCTTCAAAAACTCTAATAGATTTGTTAAACACTATTTCCCTTTCATAAAACCATGCTGACTCTGCCTTATCATATGTTTTTCTAAGTGCCCTGTTACCACTTCCTTAATAATGGATTCCAGCATTTTCCTGACAACTGATGTCAGGCTAACTGGCCTGTAGTTCCATGCTTTCTCTCTCCCTCCTTTCTTGAATAGCGGGGTTACATTTGCAACCTTCCAATCCACTGGGACTGTTCCAGAATCTAGGGAATTTTGGAAGATCACCACCAATGCATCCACTATCTCTGCAGCCACCTCTTTTAGAACCTTAGGATATATGCCGTCAGGTCCAGGGGGTTTGCTGGCTTTTAATCCCATTAGTTTCTCAAGTACTTTTTCTCTACTGATATTCATTACTTTAAGTTCCTCACTCTCATTAGCCCCTTGGTTCCCCACTATTGTTGGTATGCTATTTGTGTCTTCTGCTGTGAAGACACATACAAAATATGTTTAAAGTCTCTGACATTTCCTTATTCCCCATTATAATTTCTCCTGTCTCAGCCTCCAAGGGACCAACGCTTACTTTTGCTAATCTCTTCCTTTTTACATACTTGTAGAAGCTTCTTAAAATCTTGGTTTCTTGCTAGTTTTACCAATGCTCAGCTGCAGGAAGCTCTGGATGATCCACAACTTCAGCTGGAAAGAACAATTGAGTCAAGGGTAGTGATGGAGGAGGTAAAGTAAATGGAAGCTGATCCATGCTTACAGATGATGTGACAGAGGAGCAGCAGAACAATGAGTAGGATGGAGCCTCGGGGCACAACGGAGGTACGGTACAGGAACAGGAGGAGAAGCCATCGCAGGAGATGTGCTGGATACGATGGGATAGATAGGATTGGAACTGTAGGAGGGTGGTAAAATGGAGGTGGATTACAAAAGAGAGGTGTTGGAGGAGGTTTGTGTGGTCAAATTCATCGAAAGCCATGAAGAGGTTGAGGAGGGATAATACACCATGGTCGCACTCACACAGGATATCAGACATGGAGAGGGCCGAGAGGCAGATCAGTGGAGCAGCAGATCTATTCCTGTTCAGACAAGTGCTGGAAATAAAAGCTGAGTGAAGGGGGTTGTGTGGGCTGTTGACTGGCAATAGGAGACAAAAAACGCCACAGCTGATGAATGAGTGCCATCTGGTTAGTATTGGCCTCTAAAGAGTTAATGGAGTTGCAGGACCTGACGGCATCTCCTCACCTAAATGCGAAGCAGACTCAGTTTGAAGGAAGCGGCAGAGAGAGGACAATGTGGCCAATGGCTTGTGGATCAAGGGATGATCATAAACCTTGTCCTGGCAGTGCAAGTACTTGTGTATCAATAATCAATTGCTTTTCCAGATATCTTCAAAACTCATTTTTTTAAAATTCTACTTCACACTGGAAACTAAAAGTTACACACAGCCCAATTTATTCATGTTGAAAATGGCGCCTAGCAATGGGTGTCCAAAGTCCATGATGCAGTTCATGACTTATCGAACACCGACTCACTGTCCCTTTTTGGGTTCCTTTGACCATTTTTCCCACAGAAAGGATTCGGAAAAAGCGCTCATTTTAAATGTTGGGGTTTTAAAGCAAAGTGTACTCACACAAGTTTTAAAAAAAGCACCTAGGCGAAAGGTAGTTAATATGCTAAGACTGTAAACCAGAAGCAATTCATTAGCCTGTCTAGGCAATCGAAAAAAAAACTCTCACTCCTTGTGCTGGGATGTCTCCAATTCCTTTTGGCCGTGATCGGAGGCCCAAAAAACAGATATAGGCAGATAACCACGAAGCCTGATAAATGTCACCATCTCAGAACAGACAGGGCACTGACCTGGGAATGAGTGCTTTGGCCTCCTCGGCCGTCTCAGGACACAGGTTGGCCAGACTGGCTAGCTCAAATTTGTGCAATTTCTTCTGTAACAGCAGACTACAAGAAAGAGAACACGAGAGTTATACTTCAAATAAAACCCACACAATAATTCACACTACTTCAACTCAATCTTTTCACAAGAGGCTGTCGCCCTGTCTGGATTCTACACAACCATTTCCACTGGGCAGAAAGGCCACAATTCCCTGTGAATATTGCAGATTCATCCATCTGGTTGATTGTGAAGTTCATTTGCCAACCCCCTCCCCGCCTCCCCAATTATAACAGCTACCCACAGAAGACTGGCAGGTGATCTGTTCTGAGGCCTCTGGCAGCATCATCCAGTAACAGGCTTGTAGGACGTCTAAGTTTTACAGACAGTAACATAAAATTGCTGACATACGTAGACAGAAAATGGCTGATAGAATATGCATTATGGTAAAGAGAAGTTAGCCTGGGCTAGAAATTCAGACTTTATTGCAGACAGGTCGCCAAAGCAACAATGATAAGCCATTCTTCTGGACTGGATAGCTAGAACCGAGATGAGATAAGGAGGAGAAACAGGGACTTGTCTGTGGTTAACCACAATAGAAGCTTAAGTAAGAGTGGGAAACAGAATTGCTTATAACGTGTGATTTTTTATCTAGGATTGTGAAACTATAAGAACATAATTAACAGTAGGCAAGCTAATTTAGGGATAATAGAATTACTGAAGGAAAGTAACTGAATGCTGCTAGGTACCAAGGAATGGCTCCTTGTAAATCACAGATAAGAGGGGTCCAAGCTGCAGTTGCTAGTTTCGCACCAAAAGCAGACAAGACAAAGAAGGGTCAGGTGACAAATTGGCTCACTATCGGGTACAAACGTGAGAGTATGCTGGTGTAAGGTGGGCAACTTGAACTTAAGACACCGGTGATCAACCTCAGGACACCCAAGATTTCATCCAGCGGGCTGGCTACATCTAAGTTCTGGTCACACACTTGAGGAAGGATGTGAAGGCCCTTGAGAGGGTGCAGAGGAGATTTACCAGAATGGTTCCGGGAATGGGGGATCTTAGCTACAAGGACAGGTTGGAGAAGCTGGATTTGTTTTCATTCGAGCAAAGGAGGTTGAGGTGGTGATTTGATAGAGGTGTACAAGATTATGACAGGTTTGGTTAGCTAGACGGGGAAAGGCTGTTCCCACTAGTTGTTGGTACAAGGACTAGGGGACACAGATTCAAGGTTTTGGGCAAGAGATACAGGGTGGATGTGAGGAAAAACTTTTTTACACAGCGAGTGGTGATGACCTGGAATTCGCTGCTGACGGAAGTGGTGGAAGCGGAGACACTCAATGTTTTCAAGGAGAGATTGGATAGGCACTTGAGGGAAATAAACTTGCAGGGCTAAGGGGATAGAGCGGGAGAATGAGACTGACTGGATTGCTCTACAGAGAGCCGGCACTGACTCGATGGGACGAATGACCTCCTTCTGTGCCGTTATGACTACAAGTATATGGACAGGTATCAGTTATGTGTTTACTATGATTAATGTATCAATATAAGGTAAGGCAGAGGCTAAAACTTGTATTTCTTAAAAAGTATTAAAGTTGCTAACACGAGACTCTTGGACCTATTAATTCAGAAAGATAAGGAAGAAACTAAAATCATACAGGACAGGTGTCACAGGCTAATTCTGTACTGAGTTCACCCCCAGGGGAAATACAGTTGGCACACTCGCCACTGCTTTTGTGTGTAATTTGTACCAGTGTGAAGTTTGTATTTCAGCAGATGAACTGAACATTTTAAAATCATCCTGCACTGACCTCCTGACACTGGCGATGGTCTCCCTGTTTTTGAAGCGGCTGAATCTGGCTGTGTAGTTTAATGTTTTCATGAAGACCTCGGAGAGCTCCTGCTCATCCTCCGCGCTCTCGTTTTGCTGCTTCCTGTGCTCCAGCAGCATGTGGACCTCAGAGTTCAACAGTGTCTCCGAGCTTTCAAACTCTGAGAACATACAACACATCCAATTACAGCCGAGCGTTCGGTCAGTTATCTCATAATAACCTTCCCACCCAAATCGCTCCAATAACACTCTGCTCGTTGGACGATGCTCTGGCAGAGTGCTCGAGCTCCAACATCCAGCACCTGGCATCAGGTTTACTCCTTCAGTTCCTGTGCACTGAGCTGCCCTACTGAAACACAGAATGATGGTAGTGGGCTGTGCAGTATTGCACAGAGGTGGAGGGGGCGCTATCAGAGGGTGAAGTCATAATGCCACATACATGCCCATCTAATTGAGTGATTGATGGGCAGTAGTGCAGATGGTGCATTCACTTGGGATTGGGCAGAAAGCAATGATAAATTTACAAAAAAGCATAAAAGTAAACAAGACTTTTCTTAAAACTGAAACGGGCATGTATGTGACGTGATGACTCCCTCTCTACCTCTGAACTCCAGCCCCTGACCACATTGTTGTTTTTTATTCTTGAATGTAGTGGACTGGTCAGGTATCCAGATTGCGTTTTCTGTGTTTTTTTTACATCAATAGTGAATTAACCAAATAAAAACACACAATGTACGGGTTACCCAGCTGGGAAAAAAGCAGAGATGGAGGCAGAGAATTATGTCTTTTTCTCACGACCAAGGAATGCACACATTGGTTACTCTATCATTTCCAATACGTTACATCTGTTTGCTGTGAAGTCCACACTGGGAAGAGATTTAACAAATAAATGCTCGGGGAGATTTGATGACACAAATCTGACACTCCGAGCAGCGATGGACTCGTTTAAACCACCAATCCTACTGGGATGCTTTGTTTTTGCTGGGATCCCCAACCCAGCATTAGCAGACATGCGAGTCCAAGAGGGGGCGGCCTGCCCACTCAACAGGTAAAGAAAGCCGCCTGCAGGAGCCCGCACCTTGTGCAGCCGGGCTCAGTGGGCACTGCCCAGTGTGGAGATGGGTCCAGGAGGAGGGGGCCAGGAATATCTCATCCCTCGACCTCCAGTTACTGCAAATGTGAGAAGTCGCACAACACCAGGTTATAGTCCAACAGTTTTATTTGAAATCACAAGCTTTCGGAGCGGCTGCTCCTTCCTCAGGTGAAGTGAAGAAATACAAATAAAAGGCAGTCAGAAAGATTAACTGTAGTCGTCTGACATTGTACTCTGCACAGGCATTGTTCTCTGTCTATATATGCTGTGCCGATTTGTATTTCTTCACTTCATCTGACGAAGGAGCAGCCGCTCTGAAAGCTTGTGATTTCAAATAAAACTGTTGGACTATAACCTGGTGTTGTGCGACTTCTCACTTTTGTCCACCCCAGTCCAACACCGGCATCTCCGCATCATGTCCAGTTACTACAGATGAAGACCAGGGGTCATTCCCCCATCTCCGGGTCGAGCTCCGGGCCTTTTTCCCTCTCCCCCAGGCCGAGCTCCGGGGTTCTTTCCCTCTCTCCCCCAGGCCGGGCTCCGGGCCTTTTTCCCTCTCTCCCCCGGGTATCAGGCCTCTATTCCCTCCACCTCCTCCGGTACCTTTAGGAAACACGAGCTGAGACGCGTCCTCCTCCACATCGCCGACCCGGGACTCGCTGCCGCCGGCCGCCATCGCGGGCCTCGCTGAGCCACACCGACCCGGAAACAGTCCGGGCGTGGGTCACACGCATGCGATGAAGCTGTGCGCAGGCTGGGCGCCGCCCTGTTTGTTCCTGGCGGAACGATGCTGCCGACTGGGCTGAGAACAGAGCAGGTCTACCTCGACCTGAACTCTCCTGTTTAAGGCTTCTTGGGATGAGTGCATTAGCCTGTACTCTAATTCGCAATGAATGCGAAGGTCTAGTCCATGGGCAACTGGAAGGGGAGGGAATGAATAAGTCTGTTCTCTCAATTTCTTTCTGCATGGGTAATGTCACCCTCTTCTGTCTGCTCCAAATCCTGGAATTACCCTGATGTACCTCCAATTCTTTATACAGGAAACTTTCGTTTATCCGGCACCCAAATATCCGGAATTCTCGCTTAACCGGCAAAAATCATCCTCCGAAAACTCCTCTCAAATAACCGGCAATGTTGCCGAGTCGCAGTCGAGTCTCCGCGAACGCCGAGTGCTCCGAAAACTCCTCTCAAATAACCGGCAATGTTGCCGATCCCGAGTCCGAGTCCGAGTCCGAGTCCGCGAACGCCGATTTAGTCAGTAGGGGTACTTTTCAAAAGTGCCACTACTCGGCCACCTGGCGCTGTCGGAAGTCCGAAACACTGCAGTAGCAGGATTTGATTCTCCCGCGCTGCCTGGAGTCTCTTTGTTAAAAATAGCCTCGGTAGATATAACTCTCCGTTATCCGGTACTTTCGATAAACCGGCACCACGCCGGTCATAGAAACATAGAAACATAGAATCTAGGAGCAGGAGTAGGCCATTCGGCCCGTCGAGCCTGCTCCGCCATTCAATACGATCATGGCTGATCATCCAAATCCAGTACCCTGTCCCTGCTTTAATCCCCACAGTACACATATCCCACCCTACCCCCGTAACCCCACGTATTTAATTCCCCCCTAACATATCCCATCCTATCCCCATAACCCCACATATTTAATCCCCCCTAACACTAAGGGTCAATTTTATCATAGCCAAATCAACCTAACCCACACATTTTTGGACTGTGGGAGGAAACCGGAGCACCCGGAGGAAACCCACGCAGACACGGGGAGAATGTGCAAACTCCACACAGACAGTCACCCGAGGTCAGATTCGAACCCGGGTCTCTGGCGCTGTGAGGCACCAGTGCTAACCACTATGCCACCGTGTTGCCCACGGTCCCGTCGATGCCGGATAAACGAAAGTTTCCTGTACATGGTTGCACTCTGTGTGACACCAGTAAGCTTGGATCATGCTGTCTCCTGAACGCTCATACCTTAGATCCTATGTGACTCCAGTCTGGGACTTAGCAAACTCTGGCAGCCAGGATCCTGTGCTTGACAAACTGAGTCAACCAATTCTAGTAGTAACTATTAGCAGAGAGAGGCAGCCATGCCTAGGAAAGTCACACAAGAAAGAACTTGCATTTATAGAGTGCCTTTTATATTATATTAATGACTTCGATGAAGGGGCCAAGTGAAATGTATCCAAGTTTGCTGATGATACAAACCTAGGTGGGAAAGTAAGCGGTGAGGAGGACACAAAGAGCCTGCAAAGGGATAGAGACAGGTTAAGTGAGTGGGCAAGAACGTGGCAGATGGAGTATAATGTGAGGAAATGTGAGGTTATTCACTTTGGTAGGAAGAATAGAAAAACATTTTTTTTTAATGATGAGAAACTATTAAATGTTGGTGTTTCGAGGGATTTGGGTGTCCTTGTACACAAAACACAAAGTTAACATGCAGGTACAGCAAGCAATTAGGAAGACAAATGGCATGTTGGCCTTTATTGCAAGGGCTTTGGTAAGGCCACACCTGGAGTAATGTGCACTCTTTTGGCCTTAGAGGCAGTGCAACAAAGGTTTACTAGATTGATTCCTGGGATGAGAGGGTTGCCCTATGAGGAGAGATTGAATAAATTGGGCCTATACTCTCTGGAGTTCAGAAGAATGAGAGGTGATATCATTGAAACATAAGATTCTGAGAGGGATTGGCAGAGTAGATGCTGAGAGGTTGTTTCCCCTGGCTGGAGAGTCTCGAACAGGGGGCATAGTCCCAGGATAAGGGTCGGCCATTTAAGACTGAGATGAGGAGGAATTTCTTCCCTCAGAGGGTTGTGAATCTTTGGAATGACCTACTCCTGCTCCTATTTTTTATGTTCTTTTACTTCCTCAGAAGTCCCAAAGAGCTTTACAGCCAATTAATTAATTTTGAAGCAGAGTCACGTGGAAAACGCAGCAGCCAGTTGTGCACAACCAGATCCCACAAATGGTAAATAAGATCAAAGCACAGAGCTTTGGTAAACTTAGTACAATTAGAAGCCGCCTCCCCAATAGTGCACTGGCTCACAGCACTATATAGAGCAAGGTGGGACAAATCTTAGCCCCCAGTGATAGGTCTACCTCTCAACGTTCCCTTAGTGAACCATTAACAGTGCCCTGGGGAGGACTGCAGAAATGCCTGGTGCAGACAAAAGAGTCGGCCCCAGATGGTTAACTTAGTTGCAAACTTCCATCGCTGGTGTGTTATCAACAACAATGACTTACATTTACATAACATAGTAAAACACCCCTAGACGCTTCATTATGAAACAAAATTTGACACTGAGCCACATAAAGAGATATTAGGACAGGTGGCCAAAAGCTTGGTCAAAGAGGTAGTTTTTAAGGAACACCTTAAAGGAGGGGTGAAAGGCGGAGAGCTTCAGCGAGGGAATTACAGAGCTTAGGGCCTCGGCAGCTGAAGACGCGGCCACTAATGATGGGGGCGATGAAAATCAGGGATGCGCAAGAGGCCAGAATTGGAGGAGCGCAGTTATCTTGGAGGGTTGTAGGGCTGGAGGAGGTTACAGAGATAGGGAGGGGTGAGGCCCTGGAGAATTTTAAATCTGATGCATGATGTGGTGGCGCCAGTTCAACTGCAAAGAGAACTGGCCCAGTATCACCTCTCCTCCCCATCCAAGGAGGATCGTCACCAGATGACCAGTGCTCCGGACAGTAACGGGAAGAAAATTGAACAGAGATAAAACTCTGGCTTGCTGCTCAGACGTACGTGCAAGCACATTGGGCCAAATGATCTTCCTCCGTGACAAAATGTCTATGATTATATGAATTTTCAGAATGTGCCTGAAGAGAATTGAAGCTTCCTAAAAGTGACTTGTTTTTTCATGGACTGTGCACATTCCTAGTGTCGACATGGAATCCTATCATGTGTAACTGTCCAATTACATAGAAACATAGAAGATAGGAGCAGGAGTAGGCCATTCGGCCCCTCGAGCCTGCTCCGTCATTCGATGTGATCATGGCTGATCATCTAAACTCAGTACCCTGTACCTGCCTTCTCCCCATATCCCTTGATACCTTTAGCTTTAAGAAATATATCTAACTCATCCTTGAATATATTTAATGACTTCGCCTCAACTACCTTCTGTGGTAGAGAATTCCACAGGTTCACCACTCTCTGGGTGAAGAAATTCTTCCTCATTTCTGTCCTAAATGGTTTACCCATTATCCGTAGATTATGACCCCTGGTTCTGGACTCTCCGACCATCGGGAACATTCTTCCTGCATCTAGTTTGTCCAGAATTGTCAGAATTTTATATGTTTCGATGAGATCCCCTCTCATTCTTCTATACTCCAGTGAGTATAAGCCCAATCGACCCAATCTCTCCTCATATGTCATTCCTGACATCCCAGGTATCAGCCTTGTGAATCTTCGCTGAACTCCTTCCATGGCAAGAACATCCTTCCTCAAATAAGGCGACCAAAACTGCACACAGTACTCAAGGTGTGGTCTCACCAAGGCCCTGTACAACTGCAGCAGGACATCCCTGTTCCTATACTCAAACCCTTTCGCTATGAAGGCCAACATACCATTTGCCTTCTTCACCGCCTGCTGCACCTGCATGCTTACTTTCAGCGACTGGTGCACAAGGACACCCAGGTCTCGTTGCACTTCCCCTTCTCCCAATCTATTGCCATTCAGATAATAGTCTGCCTTTCTGTTTTTGACACCAAAGTGGATAACCTCGCACTTATCCACGTTATATTGCATCTGCCACGCTTCTGCCCACTCACCCAACCTGTCCAGATCATCCTGGAGTTTCTCGGTATCCTCCTCGCAGCACACACTCCCACCCAGCTTTGTGTCATCTGCAAACTTGGAGATATTACATTTAATTCCCTTATCTAGATCATTAATGTATATTGTGAATAGCTGGGGTCCAAGGACCGATCCCTGCGGTACCCCACTAGTCACTGCTTGCCACTCAGAAAAAGACCCATTAATTCCTACCCTCTGCTTTCTGTCCGCCAACCAGTTCTCTATCCAAGTCAATACCTTGCCCCCAATCCCATGTGCCTTAATTTTACACGCTAATCTCTTATGCGGGACCTTATCGAAAGCCTTTTGAAAGTCCAAATACACCACATCTACTGGTTCTCCCTTATCTATTTTCCCAGTTACATCCTCAAAAAATTCCAGTAGATTAGTCAAGCACGATTTACCTTTTGTAAATCCATGTTGACTTTGTCCGATCCTGTCACTGTTTTTCAAATGCTCAGCTATTACATCCTTTATAATGGACTCTAGCATTTTCCCCACTACCGATGTCAGGCTTACCAGTCTGTAATTCCCCGCTTTCTCTCTACCACCCTTTTTGAATAGTGGGGTAACATTAGCTACCCTCCAATCCATGGGTACAGTTCCAGATTCCATCGAATGTTGGAAGATGATCAGCAATGCATCTACTATTTCTAGGGCCACTTCCTTAAGTACCCTAGGATGTAGATTATCAGGCCCTGGGGATTTATTGGGCTTCAATACCGTCAATTTCCCTAACACCATTTCCCTGCAAATACTGATTTCTTTCAGTTCCTCCCTTTCATCAGACCGTATGTTCTCCAACATCTCTGGGAGGTTATTTGTGTCCTCCTTTGTGAAGACAGAACCAAAGTATGTATTTAATTGGGCTGCCATTTCTTTGTTCCCCATTATAACTTCCCCCGCTTCTGACTGTAAGGGACCTACACTTGATTTCACTAATCTTTTTCTCTTCACATATCTATAAAAGCTCTTACAGTCAGTTTTTATGTTCCCAGCAAGCTTACTTTCATATTCTATTTTCCCCTTCTTAATTAATCCCTTTGTCCTCCTTTGTTGAATCCTAAACTGCTCCCAATCCTCAGGGCTACCGCTTTTTCTGGCCAATTTATATGCCCTCTCCTTGGATCTTATGCTATCCCTAATTTCCCTTGTTAGCCACGGTTGAGTCACCCTTTTTGTTTTATTCTTATGCCAAACTGGGATGAACAAATTCTGTAGTTCATCCATGCAGTCTTTGAATGTTTGCCATTGCCTATCCACCGTCAACCCCTTGAGTGACATTCCCCAATCAATCCTACCCAATTCGCGCCTCATACCATCGTAGTTTCCTTTATTTAAATTCAGGACCCTAGTCTCTGATTCAACGACTTCACTCTCCATCCTAATGAAGAATTCTATCATATTATGATCACTCTGACCCAAGGGGCCTCGTACAACAAGATTGCTAATTAATCCTTTCTCGTTACATAATACCCAGTCTAAGATGGCCTGATCTCTGGTTGGTTCCTCGACATATTGTTCCAGAAAACCATCTTGTAAACATTCTAGGAATTCCTCCTCCACAGTATTTTTACTAATTTGGTTAGCCCAATCTATATGTAAATTAAAGTCACCCATGATGACTGCTGTGCCCTTACTGCATGCTTCTCTAATTTCCCTTTTAATGCCGTCCCCAACCTCCGTATTACTGTTTGGAGGTCTATATACCACTCCCACTAACGTTTTCTGCCCCTTGTTATTTCTCAGTTCTACCCATACAGATTCCGCATCATCAGAGCTAATATCCTTCCTTTCAATTGTGTTAATCCCCTCTTTAACCAGCAATGCTACCCCACCTGCCTTTCTTTTTTGCCTATCTTTCCTAAATATTGAATAACCCTGGATGTTGAGTTCCCAGCCTTGGCCACCCTGGAGCCATGTTTCTGTAATCCCAATCAAATCGTATTCATTTACCTCTATTTGCGCAGCTAATTCATCCACCTTGTTCCGAATGCTCCTTGCATTAAGACACAAAGCCTTCAGGCTTGTTTTTTAACGCTCTCAGACCTATATGAATTATTATTTACTGTGACCATGTTTGATTTAAACCGTTGAGTTCTTTGCCTTCTACTTTTGTTTTTCTCCTTCCTGTCTTTAGCTTTTATCCTTGATTCCCTTTCCTCTGTCTCCCTGCTCAGGTTCCCAACCCCCTGCCACTTTAGTTTAAACCCTCCCCAACAGCACTAGCAAACACTCCCCCTAAGACATCGGTCCCGGCCCTGCCCAGGTGCAGACCGTCCGGTTTGTACTGGTCCCACCTCCCCCAGAACCGGTTCCAATGTCCAAGGAATTTGAATCCCTCCCCCTTGCACCATTCCTCTAGCCACGTATTCATTTGAAATATCCTCCTATTTCTACACTGACTAGCACGTGGCACTGGTAGCAATCCTGAGATTACTACCTTTGAGGTCCTCTTTTTTAATTTACTTCCTAACTCCCTATATTCTGCTTTTAGGACCTCATCCCGTTTTTTACCTATATCGTTGATGCCTATGTGCACCACGACAACTGGCTGTTCGCCCTCCCCCTCCAAAATGTTCTGTAGCCGCTCCGAGACGTCCTTGACCCTTGCACCAGGGAGGCAACACACCATCCTGGAGTCTCGATTGCGGCCGCAGAAACGCCTATCTATTCCCCTTACAATTGAATCCCCTATCACTATAGCTCTTCCACACTTTTTCCTCCCAGCCTGTGCAGCAGAGCCACCCATGGTGCCAGGAAGTTGGCTGCTGTCGCCTTCCCCTGATAAGTCATCCACCCCAACAGCATCCAAAGTGGTATATCTGTTTGAGAGGGGGATGGCCACAGGGGACCCCTGCACTACCTGCCTGCACCTCTTACTCTGCCTGGTGGTCACCCATTCACTTCCTGCCTGTACACCCTTTACCTGCGGTGTGACCAACTCGCTAAACGTGTTATCCATGACGTTCTCAGCGTCGCAAATGCTCCAATATGCATCCATCCGCAGCTCCAGCGCCACAATGCGGTCCGTCAGCAGCTGCAGCTGGATACATTTCCCACACACATGGTCGTCAGCGACACAGGAAGTGTCCCTGATTTCCCACATATAGCAGGAGGAGCATATCACGGCGCCGAGCTCTCCTGACATGACTTACCCTTTAATTAATTAATTAAAATTAAACTAATTGAATCCCACCAATTTCACTTCAATTAAATTATATACTCAAGGGCCCTTGCTTAACAGCTTGTCCCCGCTACACCACAGGGACTCTAGAAACTATAAACCACAGAATTTAAGTATGGAAAAAAGGAGAAAAAGAGAAATACTCACCAACCAATCACTTACCTGCTTTCTGGTGACGTCACACTTTGATTATTTTTTACTTCTCTCTCCCGCTCTCGGGGCTCAGATTGGTAAACCTACCTGGTCGCCGCCGCCTCTTTTATCAGCTCCGCCTCGCCGCAGCCGCTCCACCCAGGTCCGCCGCCTCCATGTGGAATTTCTGCCTATTCATTAAAATTTGCTCTTTCACCTGGAGAAATCGGTCTACTCTTTCAGGTGGGGTGATTGACCAAATCGACTGTAAATTAGTAAAACATTAAATGAAACTTAACAAATTAAATTAGAATTTGATTGGCCGGGGTGATGATGCACTCCAGTCCCCGCGGCGCCCACCGGTCACGGAAGGCCTCAAGTGTGCCGGCGGACACCGCGTGCTCCATCTCCAGGAGAAATCGGTCGAATGTTACGCCTCCTCCTTCTGAACAAATCAATGATACTCTGAATGGAATTACCCAAGTTTTCCTCTTTTCCATTTCTGCCTCGATTCCCTGAGTAAGATTCCTTGATTGCAAACCCATTTTAATCTAACCCGCCTGTCGGGAAACTGACAGGATTGGGTGCAATGCTGGTTTTACACCCCTTCCAATTTTACTTCCTATTGAAGTCAGCCAGCTGCCCGATCCCGTGAGTTTCCCGCCCAGTGAGTTAAAAATTCGCCCCACAGTTTCACTGATTGTCTCGCTGTGACACAGCTGTACACTGATTGGATTCACTCCTTGCTATTGTCATTACACTGAGAATGAAGGGGGTCGTTCGGCCCGACTGCCTGCCTCTCTTCCACGGCCACGTTCGTGCCCGGGTGGCCCTGGAGATGGAGCACGCGGTGTCCGCCGGCACGCTCGAGGCCTTCCATGACCAGTGGGCACCGCAGGGACTGGAGTGCATCATCACCCCCGGAAACCACATTTTAATTTAATTTGTTAAGTTTCAATTAATTTTTTTTAAGTTACAGTTTATTTGTTTATGGTCCACACAAAAGAGTCTACTAAGAATGATGCTTAATGTAGGGTCCCAGCGATGTGGGTCACAGTAGTGTGGGTCACGGTGGTGTGGGTCAGAATGTTGTGGGTCGGAATGGTGTGTGTCGGAATGTTGTGGGTCGGAATGGTGTGTGTCACAATGATGTGAGTCGCAATGATGTGGGTCGTAATGTTGTGGGTCGGAATGTTGTCGGTCGCAGTGATGTGGATTGTAATGATGTGGATTGCAATGATGTGGGTCGAATGATGTGGGTCCCAATGATGTAGGAAAGTTACAGACCGGAGATATTCCGTGGCCCCCTCCTCCTGGACCCAGACAGCTGTCTTATCTTTAACCTTGGTATTGTCTGCTTATCTCTTCAAAAGTACTGCAAGTCTCTTTCTCTCAGAACAATCCGAAGCATCAATGATATGCACGGTACCATTCGTCCTTGGTCAAGCTTCCCAGCATGACTTCTGATTTTGGTCAAGTTCCATAGTCCTTTGCTCTAGTGCTGTTTCAATACAAACTACCCATTTCTCGGTAAGCTGTCGATCCCGAACCAGCTCACCTGTAATTTTGTCTCGCTTCTGATTGACTGCACCTGTGTTATCCTCCATTTATCGATCATACTTTAATCTATCATGCACTTTTACCAAGCCCATTCCTTTATCCATCCCACAGTTCCCGGGCGAGCGGCTCCCTCACAGTTACCGCTCCATAGACCATACTTAGCCTTGCTGAAGGGCAGACACCAAAAAGGTCTATGTCTATGTTTCATGTCCATTCTTTTCGTCTTCCTTAAAAGCTGGTATAAAAAGTCCAAAATGAAAAGTCCAAATTCCTTCAGGCCAAAGCCCCAATTTTAACTCGGGGCGGGAATTGGGCAGGCAGGGATCGTGACATGTGGCAGGATTCTGCTGAGGTTGCCAGCGTGAGGCCCGGGTGGTTTTAACTCCTGGGCCTCATTTGAATTCCCTCGGTCGGTATCCCACCCGCCTGGCAGACGTGGGCACAATGTCAGATGGAGGAAGGTCGCAACCCATAAACCTGAGTTCATCCAAAGCTCTGCAGCCCATGTCCCAACTCGCACCAAGTCCCGTTCACCCATCACCGCAGTGCTCGCACCAAGTCCCGTTCACCCATCACCGCTGTGCTCGCACCAAGTCCCGTTCACCCATCACCGCAGTGCTCGCACCGAGTCCCGTTCACCCATCACCGCTGTGCTCGCACCAAGTCCCGTTCACCCATCACCGCTGTGCTCGCACCAAGTCCCGTTCACCCATCACCGCTGTGCTCGCACCAAGTCCCGTTCACCCATCACCGCTGTGCTCGCACCAAGTCCCGTTCACCCATCACCGCTGTGCTCGCACCAAGTCCCGTTCACCCATCACCGCTGTGCTCGCACCAAGTCCCGTTCACCCATCACCGCTGTGCTCGCACCAAGTCCCGTTCACCCATCACCGCTGTGCTCGCACCAAGTCCCGTTCACCCATCACCGCTGTGCTCGCACCAAGTCCCGTTCACCCATCACCGCTGTGCTCGCACCAAGTCCCGTTCACCCATCACCGCTGTGCTCGCACCAAGTCCCGTTCACCCATCACCGCTGTGCTCGCACCAAGTCCCGTTCACCCATCACCGCTGTGCTCGCACCAAGTCCCGTTCACCCATCACCGCTGTGCTCGCACCAAGTCCCGTTCACCCATCACCGCTGTGCTCGCACCAAGTCCCGTTCACCCATCACCGCTGTGCTCGCACCAAGTCCCGTTCACCCATCACCGCTGTGCTCGCTGACCGACATTGGCTCCCGGTCAGCAACGCCTCAAATTTAAAATTCTGGTCCTTGTGTTCAAATCCCTCCGTGACCTCACCCCTCCCTATCTCTGTAACTTCCTCCAGCCCTACAACCCTCTGAGATTGCTGGGTTCCTCTGAAAGCAGATTTCATAATTACCACTGGCCCATTACACAGTAGAACACTGGATCTGAAATCTAAGTAGTGAGGTGAAAGAAAAAAAAACACTTGGATTTATATGGCACCTTTCACAACCCCAGGATGTCCCAAACCACTTTACAGCCAATTAAGCACATTTTGAAGTATAGTCACTATTGTAATGTAGGAAAAGCGGCAGCCAATTTGCACACAGCAATCAGCAATGTGATAATTATCACATAATCTATTTTTTAGTGATGTTAGTTGAGGGATAAATATTGGCCAGGACACCGGGGAGAACTCCCCTACTCTTCTTCGAAATAGTGCCGTGGGATCTTTTATGCCCACCTGAGAGAGCAGACGGGGCCTCGGTTTAACCTCTCATCAAATTTTAGGTTGAATCGCATCTGCATTCAGACATCTGGAAGTGTGCATATTTAAGCCTTGCATTCAATGAATCTTGTGATGTTCAGGACATACCTTTGCTGGCAGCATTTGCGTGTACGTGAAAGAATAACTGCTCGACATTGTGTCATTAAAAGATGGAACCCAAGCATGGTTATCAAGGAAGCCCTGATGTCTGTTATTCAGAAAGCCAAGGTACCATTACAGAAACTCGCTGTCATTGCTGCGGATGGGGCACCGCAATGTTGGGATCAGTAAGCGGGTTGGTGCGACTCTTTATCACATTGCTGTTTGTGGGAGTTTGCTGTGTGCAAATTGGCTGCCACGTTTCCCACATTACAACTGTGACTCCACTTCAAAAGTACCTCATTGTTTGTAAAGCGCTTTGAGACGTCCGGTGGTCGTGAAAGGCGCTATATAAATGCAAGTCTTTCTTTCTTTCTTTCTTTAAAGCTGATGACAGCTTTTCCTCATTCTGTGGATTTCATGCATCGTTCATCAGAAGTAGCTGCTGTCAAAGTACCTGAATTTCAAGCACATCGTGAAAGTTGTTTTGTAAATTCTGACGTTGGAATCTGTGCACGAAATCACTGCCAATTCAAAAATCTGATTGAAGACTCAATCACTCAAGTCTCCCTTCAGACCGAGCACTTCACCATGAGGCTTTCTAGAGGGAAAGTGATCACTCATGTTTTTGAACTGCTCAGTCCTGTGTAAGAAGTCATGGAGGAAAAGGACAGACCCTCAGTGGGTTTTGGATTTGGCCATTCTAGCAGGCATGTTGCTGCATTTGGACAAAGGAAATCTGGAACTGCAAAGAAAGAGGAAGCTGAAGAGCTACAAACAACAACGATTTGCATTTATATAGCGCCTTTAATATAGTAAAACATCCCAAGGCGCTTCACAGGAGCGTTATCAAACAAAATTTGACTCCGAGCCACATAAGAAGATATTAGGACAGATGACCAAAAGGTTGGTCAAAGAGGTAGGTTTTAAGGAGTGTCTTGAAGGAGGGGAGAGAGGTGGAGGGGTTTAAGCAGGGGATTCCAAAGATTGGCCCCTAGACAGCTGAAGGCATGGCTGGCAAGGGCAGGACAAAGGAAATCGGGGATGCACAGGAGGCCAGAATTGGAGGAATGCTGAGTTCCGGAGGGATGTAGGGCTGGAGGAGGTTACAGAGATAGGGAGGGGTGAGGCCATGGAGGGATTTGAAAATAAGGATGAGAATTTTAAAAAGGTCAGAATCAGAGGAATGGAGAGTATGGGGAATATTATAGGGCCGGATGAGGTTACAGAGACAGGGAGCGGCAAGGCTATGGAGGGATTCAAAGACAAGCATGAGAATCGCAGAGTTACTTGTTTTGCTACTGGTAGTAGGGTTTTGTTATTTAACTGAAATTATTTATTAATATTTTATTAATTGTTGTTTGTGGGATTATTGCAATTTTTGGAAACTAATACTGTGCCATAGGTAACACTGAAAATATTTATAATAGTATGTACCTGGTACATTTTAGTTTAAGACAATTGGACTACAGATATGGCTGCCATGCTGTTGCCGGCATTCCTGAACATAAATGGCCCTGGCCTCAGTAGAGCTGATGGCAATGGAGGCCCACTTCTAGTGCTGTTCTCCCAATATCAGAGTTGTCATGTGTGGCTCTTTCTGTCAGTGGCTTGTTTGGCCACAGGGGTCAGCCACATGGGACTAGAGTCACATGTATGTTCCCTTCCCTGCAGGACATTTACAACAATAGTTAAATTGGAAAGGGAAGCTTTGCTCAAGTTGTGATGAGTGAGTGCAGCAGAGTGTAGTCACTCAGCATAGAGACAGGGTGGTGGAGTGGGGGGAGGTAATTTTCAACTTACTGCTGGGGCGTAAAGCTTGCGTTGGGGGTCAGGTATCCATTATAAAAATCGGGCAGTTTCTATAACGAGTACCCAACCCATAACCTCAATTTATGCTCCAGTGCTAAGTTGATAGTTACCTTTCCTGGTGCCAGCCCACAAATTATGTGATTTACTGAATCTAAGTTCACAAATTCCCATGGGGGATTGTGAACTCATCGTCTCTGGGTTACCAATCCAGTTCCATAATTACTAGGCTACTGTACCCAAGTACACTGCACAGTCAGTCGGAATGGCTGGCAGTATAACATGTGGCCTTGGCTAGAATAATTCTGCTTTTCTTCTGTTTCAAACTTTTTCTTTGTGGCTTGTATCTAATTGAGTCAGTAAAAAAAAAAAGTACTCCATTCTAACTTGGTAATCAAGAGGGAGAGGGAGGTCAGAACTTGCCCTGGATTGGATACAGTAGAGGCTGAATGGGCCCACACTGCATATCTGCGCTGATGCAAAACCAAGAAAATATAAGTGGCTTCAAAGTTGTTAAAGCAGGTTTAATTTTTTTAATAAAACATGGCAGTGGGCAAAGACATTTAAACTTGAGAAAGGGTGACGTAGGATGGCGGTGCGCTATAAACACAGCTTTCATGAATATGAATACACTTAAATCACATTTAATATTTAAACATTTAACTCACAATAGAAACACACAGAGGGTAATTTTCAACTTACCCCTGGAGCATAAAACTGGCTTTGGAGTTAGACGTCCATTATAGAAACTGCCCGATTTTTATAATGGGCACCCGACCTGACCAACAAGGCCAGTTTTACACTCCAGCAGTAAGTTGAAAATTCAGAGGCAAGAGTGCTACCACTGAGCCAAGAAGGGTGGTGTGCAGGGAACAATCGGGACATGGTGGGGGCTTGGGAGCTGGGGGAGAAAGAGAGGGAGACAGGAATGTGGGGTCCAGTCACGGGGTCTCAGAAAGAGAGGGAGACTGGGGAATTGGGGTCGAGGCACGGGGGAGAGGGAGATTGCAAATCGCTCCCCCTCCCTTCGGTTTCCCCTCTTCCTCACCTTCGGTTTCCCCTCTTCCTCACCCTTGGTTTCCCTTCTTCGCCTCCTCGTAGGAAGCCTCCTGGCTCCTGAAAGCTCTTGCACGACAGCTGCTGGCGCAAAACCACAAGCAAAGGTAGTCAACTACAGGAGACCCAACCTTTACAAGGTAAATAACATTTGCAGATGTCACATGATCAAACATCCAGGAATGCTTCCAACCAGAGTTGGCAATCCTTGGCTCCACCAGAGAGCCAGCACTAGCCTCTTTCTGTGCTGTTAACCTGTATGGATTGAGGTTGGGCGATCTGATCTATGCTAAGCTCTTGTGCCACCTCCCTATCAACACCTGGGTACTAACCATCATGGACATCGGACAGGCTGAGACCTGGTGCTACCTGAAGTCTGGGCAGCCCAAGGGAATTTTTGTTAAGGCTTCTAGAGGTCAAAGAGTCTGGGGGCAATTGTACTGAATGTTCGGGATGTTTGGGTGGTGTTGATGCCCACTTTTGCCAGAAGGGAGCTCTGACTGACAGATGCTGCTACATGTGGAGTTAGTTCATTGAGAGAGTGCCAGGCCCCAGCAACAAGCCAGAGGCAACACTGCGTTTCCATGGCAACAGGAGCAGCACCCACCGGCCGCGGTGCATTCTGGGGGATGTAGTCCTCTGTTGAGCGGGGCGGGTCCAGGCGGCCGTCCCACAATGCAGTAGCCCCGGGCGAAGCGCATGCCGGGAGTTGTAGTCCGCGTTCTCGACGTTTCCCTGAGGCCAGGCGACGGGGGCCTGAGCTCAAGATTACAACTCCCAGCGTGCGGCGGGGCTCGCAGCCCGCCGCTCAGAAGTGGAGCCGGGCGGGGCGGGGCAACGGAGACTGAGACGGGCCACCGCGGCCGTGGTGGGAGAGGGAGGAGCCGGGAACTGGGCCTAGCCCCGCCCGGGCCTGGCGCCTCCCCGCACCTCGGCAGCTTCCTGGGCTGGGCCGCGGCTGCACTTCCGCTTCCCTCCGACATTCGCCCGCGGCTTACCCTGTGTGTGCGCGCCTCTGTCCGCCCACCTGCCCGCCCGGGGGAGTCCGCAAGCAGCACAGCCCCTACCGCTGGAGCAACGGCCCTGCAGTCCGGGTGAGTGAGGGCCGCGGCAGCTGGGCCCCTGCAGCGGGACCGGCTGGTTCACCGGGGCCGGCACCTGCACCGTATCTCCAGCCGCGTCTGTGTGAAGGAGCTCGGGGTCAGGGAGGGGGTGAGACATGGTCCAGGGCCGAGATGGTAAATGCAGGGAAATCTGGGCCCGGCCTGGATCCAGGTGGGGAATCATTATCAGGGGAATCGGGGACGGTGCCTGCGGTCAGAGAGAGGGGGTGTGAGGGGGTCTCGGGGAGAGGGGTGTGGGGGTCAGAGAGAGTATGAGAAGAGTCTCGGCGAGAGGGGTGTGGGGGTCAGAGGGAGAGTATGAGGAGAGTCTCGGGGAGAGGGGTGTGGGGGTCAGAGAGAGAGTATGAGGAGGGTCTCGGGGAGAGGGGGTCAGGGAGGGGGGTGTGAGGAGGATCTCTGGGTCAGGGAGGGGGGTGTGAGGAGGGTCTCTGGGTCAGGGAGAGGGGGGTGTGAGGAGGGTCTCTGGGTCAGGGAGAGGGGGGGTGTGCGGAGGGTCTCTGGGTCAGGGAGGGGGGTGTGAGGAGGGTCTCTGGGTCAGGGAGAGGGGGGGTGTGCGGAGGGTCTCTGGGTCAGGGAGGGGGGTGTGAGGAGGATCTCTGGGTCAGGGAGGGGGGTGTGAGGAGGGTCTCTGGGTCAGGGAGGGGGGTGTGAGGAGGGTCTCTGGGTCAGGGAGGGGGGTGTGAGGAGGGTCTCTGGGTCAGGGAGAGGGTGCAAGGGGTGCCTAGGGGATCAGAGTGAGGTGATGCCTTGGTCAGAAATAGGGTGTGAAGAGGTCTTGGGGTCAGGGAGAGGGGTGAAGGGTGTTGTAGTCTGGGTGCGGAGCATCTCTGGGTCAGGGAGAGCTTGTGGTATTTTTTTGGGAAGATGGTGATAGAGGATCTTAGATTTGGGGAAGGTCTCTCGAGATCAGTGAGGAGGTTCTGGGGTGTTTAGTGTAGGGAGAAGCTGTGAGGGGTTGTCTCGGGATTAGGGAGAAGCTGTGTGGGGGTGTTTCATGTAGGGAGAAGTTATGAGATGATGGGGAAAGCATGTATTGGCTCACTGCTCGGGTCTTGTAAAACAAATTCCTGAATCTCAAAATTGTACTGCAAAGTGCATAGAATCTGTCTCTACCATTTCCTGACTCTACAGCACTGGAAAACTTTGAGCGGAAGTGCAACAGAGCAGTATAATTGTTCAGTTCTGCATAATAGGAGA
Source organism: Squalus acanthias (assembly GCA_030390025.1). NCBI lineage: Eukaryota > Metazoa > Chordata > Chondrichthyes > Squaliformes > Squalidae > Squalus > Squalus acanthias. Next base: position 78,903,882 of record CM059429.1, on the reverse strand, counting down.
TGGCACTTTTAGAAACTTATGCTAAAAATTGTCGCAAACAACCAGAATTTTGATTCTGATGGAATTGGTTCGTGTAGTATCTGTATGCGTGTGTGTATAATAGATATTAAATATTCCTAGTGTTTAATCGGGGTACTGTAAACCCACTTGATCTTCCGGCATGGTGCTGAATGGCGGCCTCCTGTGCCGTAATGACTCTGATTATTGGTGTCGGTGGTTAAATTATCTGAAACATGCACTTTGACGCGTTAGTATGATTTGAGCAAGTGCTGATTTTATTCAGGGACATGATTTTGATGGAAAACTGGAGCTGGAAGTAGCAGTCGGACGAGGGGAATATCAGGATCTGCCAATACATGCAAATGCAGTCCTTCACAGCTGACTGTACCCTCTCGGTCTGGTAGTCACAGACAGCATGTATTTGGTGATTGATACCTTGTCCATAAAGCACCTGACTTGATAATGGGAATATAATTTGTACCAGTAGTAGTGGCGTTACCAGACATGGAGCAAAGCAGAGGTTTCGTGTTCAGTCAAGACTCTAATATTTGGTACATTCCAAGCAGGGCACACAGGCCTGAACCTGCTCTCTTTCTTTCTTGATACTTCCTCAAAGTTTCATGGGCCGACTTCTCTTCAGAATACAAGGATGTGAAAACAGACGGGCTGGAATTCCCATGTTTCCCAATTGTAATGAAAAACTAAGTGTGACTATAAAGTATTATTTGCTTTGATCAGAAATTATGATGTATTGAAAAAGAACAAAGTTTCATATACATCCTCAGGGGGCCCCATTAAGACTTTTAAAGTGATACTGTTATAAATGTAGTAGCCAATGTGTGTACAGCAAGATCCCACAAACCACAATGAGATAAATAACCAGTTAATCTGTTTTTGGTGCTGTTGGTTGAGGGAGGAATGTTGACCAGGACACCCGGAGATCACCCTTCGAATAGTGTTGTGGAATCTTTAATATTCTCTTGACCAGGCAGATGGGGCATCGGTTTAATATCTCACTTGGAAAAATGGCACCTCTGACAGTGCAGCAGTCCCTCAGTACTGTACTGAGGTGTCAGTCTAGATGTTGTGCTTATGTCCTGTAGTGGGTCTTGAACCCACGATCTTCTGACTTTAGGCAAGAGTGGTTGGACTGAGCCAAGCTGATCAATAATTTTACTTCCATTGTCTTATTACCTTCATCCTTGCATTATCTGTCCTCGATTGTGTTGAGTCGTGTGTCTTGGTGACTTTAGTTTGATGTTAGATGGTTATGTACAACACTAACAGTGGCTCAGTTGGTGAGTGCACCACTTGCTGCAGTAATTGGCTGTGTTTGCAAGGCCCAATCCTTAGTTTGCCTTGAGGCAGAGGTGGGTTTGCTATGATTAGCCTGAGTGTTCACGGACGCGGGAGAACGGTGGGGTGGGGGGGGGGGGGGGGGGGGGAGTCCATCATGGTTGACACCTGTCTGGCTTTGATCCAGACATCCTGTGCTCTTTTTTTAAAAGCGGGTTGCCCAGAAAGTTTTAAAATTGTGAACCGGACATCAAAAGTCTGTTCTCAAAATTGAAGTTCTGTATTTTTTCTCCACTTCTGTGAAATGGCAGCATCTGTGGTCCCAGCAACAGTTTGGTTTATTGTTGCCTGGGAGGTAATGAACTTTACTGACAGTGTGTGGTGTTGTGGCTGGGGATTGGCTGCTACGTTTCACATCTCTGGCGGCCTCTTTTGAAGTAAATCATGAAGAGATTCTGCTCAGTCCAGTCTTGGACACCAAAGGGATGTGACCCCGGTTTCAGTGACCCCTGCCACAAAGTGGGGGGTGGTGGGGGTGGGTGGTGGTGGAGGGGGGGGGAACCAGATGGGTTTTTATGACAATCCGGTAGTTTCATGGTCACCATTACTGATACTAGCTTTTTATTCCAGATTTATTTAATTAAATTTAAATTCTTCAGCTGCTCTGGTGGGATTTGAACTCGTGGATCATTAGTCCAGGCCTCTGGATTACTAGTCCAGTAACATAACCACTATGCTACCATACTCCTATGCTGCTCCTAGAATCATATAGCACAGAAAGAGGCCATTTGGCCCATCGTGCCTGTGCCGGCTCTTTGAAAGAGCTATCCAATTAGTCTCACTCGCCCGCTGTTTCTCCATAGCCCTGCAGATTTCTCCTTTTCAAGTATATAACCAGTTTCCTTTTGAAAATTACATGCTCCTCGTGATCAAATAGCCTGCCATCGCTCATTGGACTCACTCTTGGGTTGGGCATCTGCAGAGCTGTATCCCAGTCTTGAGCCTTTTCCTTCAGGAGAGGGGGGCGGGGAGGTTGAGCAAGTTGCTATGTATAAAGCCGGAGAGGCTTGAAGAAAGCGTCCAGGATTTTGCCCAGCTGTGATTGGGGGTGCAACATTATTAGAAATGTGCCTAGTGTTCCACAGATTGAAGGAAACAACTTGCCTGTCTGGGAGAGGCTGAAAAGGCATAGTGACAGTAGAGATCCCGTCACACAACTCAAGCATGGGCACGCTGCCTCAAGGCTCTCAATGCTCCAGTATCATGAGACAGCATGGATGGTTGGGTCCTGCTTTATTTCTACATTATTTCCTATTTTACAACAATGACTACACTTCAGAAGTGCTTCATTGGCTGTAAAGTGCTTTGGGATGCCCTGAGGTTGTGAAAGAGGCTATATAAATGCAATTTCTTTCAATGCAACTATCGACCAGTTAGCCTAACATCTGTCATTGGGAACATGCTGGAGTCCATTATTAAGGAAGTGGTAGCAGGACATTCAGAAAATCATAATATAGTCAAGCAGAGTCAGCATGGTTTTATGAAATGGAAATGTAACGAGCAGGGTGGATAAAGGGGAACCAGTGGATGTGGTGTATTTGGATTTTCAGAAGGCATTCGATAAGGTGCCACATAAAAGGTTACTGCACAAGATAAGAGCTCACGGGGTTGAGGGTAATATATTAGCATAGATAGAGGATGGTCTAACTAACAGAAAACAGAGAGTCGGGATAAATGGGTCATTTTCAGGTTGGCAAACTGTAACTAGTGGGGTGCCACAGGGATCAGTGCTGGGGCCTCAACTATTTACAATCTATATTAATGACTTGGATGAAGGGATTGAGTGTAATGTAGCCAAATTTGCTGATGATACAAAGATAGGTGGGAAAGCAAATTGTGTGGAGGACGCAAAGAATCTCCAAAAGGATATAGATAGGCTAAGTGAGTGGGCAAAAATCTGGCAGATGGAGTTTAATGTGGGAAAATGCGAGGTTATCCACTTTGGTAGGAAAAATAAAAAAGCAAATTATTATCTAAATGAGGAGAGATTACAAAATGCTGAGGTACAGAGGGATCTGGGGGTCCTTGTACATGAATCTCAAAAAGTTAGCATGCAGGTACAGCAAGTAATTAGGAAGGCAAATGGAGTGTTGGCCTTTATTGCAAAGGGAATGGAGTATAAATGTAGGGCAGTCCTGTTACAACTTTACAGGGCGTTGGTGAGACCACACCTGTAGTACTGGGTACAGTTTTGGTCTCCTTATTTAAGGAAGGATATACTTGCATTGGAGGCAGTTCAGAGAAGGTTCACGAGGTTGATTCCTGAGATGAAGGGGTTGTCTTATGAAGAAAGGTTAAGCAGGTTGGGCCGATACTCATTGGAGTTTAGAAGAATGAGAGGGGATCTTATTGAAACATACAAGATCCTGAAGGGGCTTGACAGGGTAGATGCAGAGAGGATGTTTCCCCTCGTGGGGGAATCTAGAACTAGGGGGCATAATTTCAGAATAAGGGGGCACCCTTTTAAATCGGAAATGAGGAGGAATTTCTTCTCTGAGGGTCGTGAATCTTTGGAATTCTCTTCCCCAGAGAGCTGTGGAGGCTGGGTCATTGAATATATTTAAGGTGGAGATCGACAGATTTTTGAATGGTAAGGGAGTCAAGTGTTATGGGGAGCAGGCAGGGAAGTGGAGTTGAGGCCAAGATCAGATCAGCCATGATCTTATTGAGTGGCAGAGCAGGCTCGAGGGGCCAAATGACCTCCTCCTGCTCCTACTTCTTATGGAGTTCTCTTGGCTTTGGAGCAGTGCTAGCTCTGCAGGAAGCAACATTTAAGCCTCAAATCCTTTTGCCCCTCCACTAGCATAATAAAGCAGTGCGCTGTCACATTCCCTAGCAATCTCAAGGCTGTAAACTTGCACGGTGGTGATGAGATGACCGCTTACAGGACCAGAGCACGGAGGGACTGATTGTGGTAATCAGGTACTGAGGACTGTTCGTGGCAACCAGGTTCATTGGGTATTGGTCAAGTTCCAAATGGTGGGGATACCAGCTGATGGAGTTTGAATGGCAGTGGCTGTTGTAGTTGGTTTGAGGTGTTGCCATTTGATGCAAATGTCTGAAGTTCAATACAAGCAGTGTTTGAAGCATGTGCTGGAATTCTCTGAGCTGCTGTGAGTGGGCAGAGTTCAGGGTCATTCAGCTCAGGTGGTGGTGCGGGTTTGATCCAATGGCAGGTGTGGGCAGGCCCCAAGCACACGACTTGTAAAGGTGCCGAATGTATTGTGCTGTGGATTGCAGTCTCTTTGCCGTACCTAATGCAGTTTTGTTGCTGTGCCTGGGCAGGATGTCATTAACAGGAACTGACGGCTCTTTGTGCTGTTGTGTACTCGCACAGCTTCCTCTTTGGCCTCCACTGCCCCTTGCGCAAGTGGAGAGCTTTTAAGAGTAGGAAGCAAAGTTCAGGAGAAATGCTGGTCGTTTACCTGGAGGCAGCCAGAGGAAGTCTGCACGACAGAAACTCCCCTTGGACTTGTACTGTTCAAAACGACATATATAACTTGCTCGCTTGACTGCAGAACCTCCCCTACTCTCTGCTCTGAGTAAACTACTTCCTTTATCTTTCATTGCGTGTGGCTTTTAGGAACCTGCTAATACAGATTTTGATTCGAAAACTGTTCCTCCAGGCTGAAGGTTAGTATTTTCTTGCGGCAGTTAGTTTTCAGGCAATGTTGAAAAAGACTGTCTGATAACACCAGTCCGGCCCATATCCTGTTAGCGACAAGCTAATTGCTTGGTGATTGTTCCAGTTTGTTCAAGTATGTTCAAGGTGGTTGTAGATTGCTTTGAGATAAATGTTTTGTTGCTGTTCTGTAAGGTACAAAAGCTGTGATTTGCACCTGCAGTTTGGTGCCAGAACTTTGTGTCACCTTGGCATATTGGTACTCCTTTTGCCTCTGGGTCAGAAAGTGCTGGGTTTGAGCGCCATGCCACGACTGGCAGGGAATTACATAGAAATTACTGCACAGAAGCAGGCCTTTCAGCTCAAGCATGTTGGTTTTTCTACTCCACGCGAGCAGTAGTCCGAATCCCATGTCCCTTTATCCCGCTTTCCTTCAACTGCCTGTCTAACCTATTGGTAAATATTGACAAGTTCTCTGATTCAATTGTTTTGAATTAGGCAGTCGTATATTTCAGTCAGATGTTGAATTAGGCAGTAGTATATTTCAGTCAGATATTGAATTGGGCAGTAGTATATTTCAGTCAGATATTGAATTGGGCAGTAGTATATTTCAGTCAGATATTGAATTGGGCAGTAGTATATTTCAGTCAGATATTGAAATGGGCAGTAGTATATTTTGGTAGCTTATAGAATTAGCCAGTGGTATTCCTCAGTTGATGAATTAGTGTTTTTTTCAGTCTGTTAGTGAGCGTAAGGCACTTAAGCCTTGTTCTTGCTTTGATGTCATCTGACCCCATGGGTTGGATTTCCACCTTCTATTTCCTCTGAAAGGGTCCCCTGATTATCTGCTCCTCAGTGTAAGCGTGACACATGGAAGGTATTCAGATATATGGTATTGTAGTTGAAGCAGCACAGAGCGATCCCACGACTGACCAAGCTGAGTCACCTGCCATGTGCAGTTCAGGTGTGGTGAAGCTTCCCTGGAGTGATACTGAGGACTCGTAATGTCAGTTCTACATTTTCTGTTGCTCAGAGAATGAAGTGCATGACACAAGTGTATAGGGCAGAGTATGTATAGGATGAGCAAGATCTGATTTATTCTGCTTCTCTGGGAATTCAGCTATTCCCTTTGTGGCATCACTTTCATTATTTTACACACGCAATAATGGACACCCAGGAGTGAGTTACAGGCTGGAATGTAACCGAGGGGTGCAGATGGACTATATATGGAGTAATAAATATCTGGGAATGAGTTGGTAAATGTCAGCTTGGCTCAGTTGGTAGAACTCTTGCCTGTGGTTCAGAAGGTTGTGGGTTGTGTACCAGGGCTTTGAGTTCCAAGTAGGTTCATATTCCAGTGTAATACCGACGGTGTGCTGCTTTGTTGGAGGTGCAGTTTTTCGGATGAGATCTGAAAACCAAGGCCCCAGTTACCTGCTTGGATGAGCATCGAAGACCCTGTTGAATGATTCCCCTCTCACCTGACAACACCAGAAACAGATGAGCTGGCCTTTCTTCTCTTGGCTGTTTGTGGGATGTTGCGTTTGCTTATACAGCAACGGTCACTGCGCTTCAAAGAAACATGGTGCAGCGAAACAAGTCTTGTTGTGATAGCTGCAGCCTGGAATTTAGGGCTTCCGATGACCCCATAAACCACACAAGCAAAACTCAAGCAATCAAAGTTCGAGTTTGGCTGTTGCAGGAACATTTCATATTGGGGCTTGTTGAGCACTTGCCCAATTGGTCCGCCATCAACTCTCTTGGATAGCTTTGCTGTTGGTTGTTTAACTTTCCACACCTCTAACCAGCTGGTTCTCTGCTTCCTGGACTTCTTGCTCGCCATCTCTCTGTTCTCTGATGCACTTCCTTTTGTTCTCTTCCAGATGAGGGAACGGGAGATTGCCTCTTTTGGAGTCGGAACTTACCGCCACTTGGATGCGGGAGAGGCTGCTGCATGCATTATACATTTGTTAACAGTCAGCCTTGTGCTCCCTATCTGACCCCTGAACTAGGAAGCCTATTTGTTTTGTTTCCTGAAGACATTGACCCTCATTGGGGTCAAGTTCCATGAGGGCCAGCAACCCTCTTTGTGCTTCACCCGAATGGTCATTCTTCATGCAAGAGCCTAATCTGTGGCGCTCATAAGTCAAGTCCGATAATGTCCGAGCCTACTATCCACAAGAGCACATTCCAGCAGAATTTCAGGAGCAGAAACACTGCCTTCCTAACCCAGCAGTGCTGAGGTCAAGTATAGCACACCAACTGCTGATCTGGCTCGGCTCAGAGTCTGCGGATTGAACCTGAGATCTCAGCAATGCATTGTATGGTTCATTAATGTCAGCCGTGGCTCAGTTGGTAGCACTCTCGCCTCCGAAGGTTGTGGGTTCAAGTCTCACTCCAGAGACTTGAGCACAGAAATCTAGGCTGACGCTCCAATGCAGTACTGAGGGAGTGCTGTGCTGTCTGAGGTGCCATCTTTCGGATGAGACGAGGCCCCGTCCGCCCTCCTGTGGATGTGAAAGATCCCATGGCACTATTTTGAAGAGCAGGGGAGTTATTCCCGGTGTCCTGGCCAATATTTATCCCTCAAATCAACATCACTCAAAAAGTAGATTATTTGGTCATTATCACATTGCTGTTTGTGGGAGCTTGCTGTGTGCACATTGGCTGCTGTGTTTCCTACATTACAACAGTGACTACACTTCAAAAGGTACTTCATTGGTTGTAAAGCGCTTTGGGACGTCCTGAGGTCGTGAAAGATGCTATATAAATGCAAGTCTTTCTTACCCACTGGGGAGATGAGGGAGCTGATTCCTGCCTCCTGGTTCCTTTCCTCTACTTGGAGCAGACTTTGGTTTGCTCAGCGAGTGTGTTAACAATGCTGTTTATGGTTGTGCCAAAAATGAAGCTCTTTTATCTGTGAGGAATTATTGACTGGATTCTTTCTTGCTGATCAGGGCACACACAGGGTTAAAGTCGGGTACTGTTAGCTGGTTTTCAAAACTGCAGAGAATGTTATATTAGAATTTGGTTGATAAACACATCTCAGGACAAGGCCTTGTTGGGCATGGGCTGATTGCTGCCCTTGTTTGTGGACCTTAGTTCATTAAAAGTGCTAGGAAGTGATCAATGAGTCAAGTTCAAATATCACAAACTGCAAATGCTGCTAATCTGAAATGTAAACAGAAAATGTGTAAACTCACGGGTTAGTCAGCGTCTGTGGAGAGAGCAAACAACTTGGGTGTCTGAACAAAGGTCTTCGACCTGAAACGTTAACTCTGTTTCTCTCTCCACGGATGCTGCCTGGCCTGCTGAGTTTTTCCAGCGTTTTCTGTTATTTCGGATTTCCAGCATCCGCGGTATTTTGCTATTGTATTGGGTGTAACCTTTTGTCAGAACAGGTGATATGATTGACAACCTTTTTAAAGTAATAGATTTCATTGTCCGTTAAGCAGGACTTTGCAGGGTCGACTGGGGTGGGTGTGCTGTTGCCGTGTCCGTAGCTGAGGTCGTTGCCGGGTGGTCCGTCCGGTTTCATTCTTAATGGCCCGTATTTTCCGATCGGAGGCTTCCTGCGTGCGGAGGCCTCCGATCTGGAAAAAATCTACGGACTTACCTGAGGGCTCCAGAGGTCTGGACATTTCCGCTCCTGGCCTCTCCACGACGAAATTCGCAAGGCCCACGTATCCCAGGGGAGCTTGTCGCAAGCATCCCTGGGATCACGTGGGCCATGGGGAGCCAATGGGAGAAGGGAATCTCCCTTCATACTTTTGACCGGTCTCTCAGCTTAGACCCATCAAAAGTATGAATGGAGATCAATGAAAAAACACATCAAAACATTAAATACATTTTTTTTAAATCACGTTTTTAAAATTAGTTAAAATTACATTAAATTAAATATTTTAAACAAAAAACGGGGCTAAAAATAAACTAAAGTATTTTTAAATTATACATGAGTGGGGAAAAAATGTTTTGTTTTACTTTTTTAAACTCTTATGCTGGTAAAAGCAGGCCTTGCGCGTAAGATTTTTAAGGGTTTTCAGCGGGCGGAGGTTCTGCAGAAAGCGGAACTCTCCACCCGCAGAGGCCCTTCTCCAGTGCAGGATCTTGACAGATAGGAAATGCCGGTTTTCAGCGCATGCGCTTCGAGGTCCCTATGGGAGTGTATACACCCGTAGGGATCGGAAAATATGGGCCATTATGTTTCGTAGTGGTTAGTTGCAACTGAGTGGCTTGCTAGGCCATTTCAGAGGGCAGTTAAGAGTCAACCACATTGCTGTGGGTCTGGAGTCACGTATAGGCCAGACCAGGTAAGGACGGCAAATTTCCTTCCCTAAAGGACATTAGTGAACCAGATGGGTTTTTACGACAATCCGATAGTTTCATGGTCACCATTACTGATACTAGTAATGATTCCAGATTTATTTAATTAACTGAATTTAAATTCCCCAGCTGCCGTGGTGGGATTTGAACTCTCGTCTCTGGATCATTAGTCCAGGCCTCTGGATTACTAGCCCAGTGACATTGCCACTACGCTACCGTTCCCAACATCTGGGGACTTGTGCCAAAATTGGGAGAGCTGCCCCACAGACTAGTCAAGCAACAGCCTGACACAATCATACTCACAGAATCATACCTTTCAGCCAATGTCCCAAACTCCTCCATCACCATCCCTGGGTATGTCCTGTCCCACCGGCACGGGTGGTGGCACAGTGGTATACAGTCGGGAAGGAGTGGCCTTGGGAGTCCTCAACTTTGAATCCGGTCCCCATTAAGTCTCATGGCTTCAGGTCAAGCATGGGCAAGGAAACTTCCTGCTGATTACCACCTACCGCCCATCTCAGCTGATGAATCGGTACTCCTCCATGTTGAACACCACTTGGAAGAAGCACTGAGAGTAGCAAGGGCACAGAATGTACTCTGGGTGGGGGACTTCAATGTCCATCACCAAGAGTGGCTCGGTAACCCCACTGCTGGCCGAGTCCAGAAGGACATAACTGCGAGTCTGGGCCTGCGAGTGAACCAACACAAGGGAGAAACCTACTTGACCTCGTCCTCACCAATCTACCTGTCGCAGATGCATCTGTCCATGACAGTATTGGCAGCAGTGACCAGCTCACAGTCATTGTGGAGACAAAGTCCCGTCTTCACACTGAGGACACCCTCCATCGTGTTGTGTGGCACGACCACTGTGCTAAATGGAATAGATTCAGAACAGATCTAGCAGCTCAAAACTGGGCAACCATGAGGCGCTGTGGGCCATCAGCAGCAGCAGAATTGTATTCCACCACAATCTGTAACCTCATGGCCTGGCATATTCCTCACTCTACCATTACCACCAAGCCAGGGGACCAACCCTGGTTCAACAATGAGTGTAGAAGAGCATGCCAGGAGCAGCACCAGGCGTACCTAAAAATGAGGTGCCAACCTGGGGAAGCTGCAACACAGGACTACATGCATGCTAAAAAGCGGAAGCAGCATGCTATAGACAGGGCTAAGCAATCCCACAATCAATGGATCAGATCAAAGCTCTGCAGTCCTGCCACATCCAGTTGTGAATGGTGGTGGACCATTAAACAACTAACGGGAGGAGGTGGCTCCATGAATATCCCCATCCTCAATGATGGTGGAGCCCAGCACGTGAGTGCAAAAGACAAGGCTGAAGCGTTTGCAACCATCTTTAGCCAGAAGTGCCAAGTGAATGATCCATATCTGCCTACTCCTGAGGTCCCCACCATCACAGAAGCCAGTCTTCAGCCAATTCGATTCACGCCATGTGATATCAAGACACGGCTGAGCGCACTGGATACAGCAAAGGCTATGACCCCGACAGCATTCCGGCTATCGTGCTGAAGACTTGTGCTGCAGAACTAGCCGCGTCTCTAGCCAAGCTGTTCCAGTACAGTTAGAACACTGGCATCTATCCAACAATGTGGAAAACTGCCCAGGTATGTCCTGTCCACAAAAAGCAGGACAAATCCAATCCGGCCAATTACCGCCCCATCAGTCTACTCTCAATCATCAGCAAAGTGATGGAAGGTGTCATCGATAGTGCTATCAAGCGGCACTTACTCACCAATAACCTGCTCACTGATGCCCAGTTTGGGTTCCGTCAAGACCACTCGACTCCTGACCTCATTACAGCCTTGGTCCAAAAATGGGCAAAGGAGCTGAATTCCAGAGGTGAGGTGAGAGTGACTGCCCTTGACATCAAGGCAGCATTTGACCAAATGTGGCATCAAGGAGCCCTCGTAAAACTGAAGTCAATGGGAATCGGGGAAATCGCTCCACTGGCTAGAGTCATACCTAGCACAAAGGAAGATGGTTGTGGTGGTTGAAGGTCAATCATCACAGCCCCAGGACATCGCTGCAGGAGTTCCTCAGGGTAGTGACCTAGGCCCAACCATCTTCAGCTGCTTCATCAATGACCTTCCCTCCAACATGAGGTCAGAAATGGGGATGTTCGCTGATGACTGCACAGTGTTCAGTGCCATTCACAACTCCTCAGATAATGAAGCAGTCCATGCCCGCATGCAACAAGACCTGGACGACGTTCAGGCTTGGGCTGATAAGTGGCAGGTAACATTCGCGCCACAGAAGTGCCAGGCAATGACTATCTCCAACAAGCGAGAGTCTAACCAACTCCCCTTGACATTCAATGGCATTACCATCGCCGAATCCCCCACCATCAACATCCTGGGGGAGTCACCATTGACCAGAAACTTAACTGGACCAGCCACACACATACTATGGCCACAAGAGCAGGTCAGAGGCTCGGTATTCAGCGGCGAGTGTCTCACCTCCTGACTCCTCAAAGCCTTTCCACCATCGACAAGGCACAAGTGGCTGCAGTGTGTACTATCTACAAGATGCACTGCAGCAACTCGCCAAGGCTTCTTCGGCAGCACCTCCCAAACCTGCGACCTCTTCCACCTAGAAGGACTAGGGCAGCAGGCACATGGGAACACCACCACCTCCAAGTTCCCCTCCAAGTCACACACCATCCTGACTTAGAAGTATATCGCTGATCCTTCATCGTCGCTGGGTCAAAATCCTGGAACTCCCTCCCTAACAGCACGGTGGGAGTGCCTTCACTACATGGACTGTAGCGATTCAAGAAGGCGGCTCACCACCACCTTCTCAAGCGCAATTAGAGATGGGCAATAAATGCTGGCCTTGCCAGCGATGCCCACATCCCATAAATGAATTTTTAAAAAAAATACTGTGCTGAAAACATGTTAGAAGGGGCAGGGCCGCAATTCTTTGTCATCCTCTTTGACGGGCTGCTCCGTAGCCAGGGGCTACCTCGTGGACTTGCATTGGGTTTACCTGCATTCAGCTCGCTCGTCAGTCTGAAGCTGTCAGGAGTACGAGCCAAGGTAGCAAGTAGCCAATAAGCAAGCAACCACGTTTCCATGGCCAGTGCTATGTCAAGAGTTAGTGCAGGAGATGTATCTTTTGTTGTTTTTAACATTGGAATGAGTTTAGTAAAGCTTGCAATTGAATGTAAATATACTGCTTATTTACCTGTTTAATGTTTACTAAATGACTGTTGGTTTATAGCAGTAATGTTTGTTCTTCCTACTGAAGATATCACGTGGTGACACGTGATATATCACTATAAGCTGGGTTGCAGTGACAAAGGTTCTCAGTTTGACTCTTGGGTCTCACTACATTTACCTAGATATCATGCAGGTAAAGGCACGCTCTGGATCATGGGGGACACGGGGTCCAATGTCAAGAATGGCAAGTGACACTGAACCCACGGAGAAAGGCTATGCTACATTTGCCTTTTAATTTTATCTTTTAACAACCTGGTTGCTTAGCTCTGGGTCGATAGTCTGCCTCACCAATTACTGTACTGACTTTAAAGGAAAGGGTAGATTACACTCTGGGTTAAGTATGGTCGATCAGTGTGGTACTTCGAGGTGCTGATTTCAACACATTGTTGTTTGCCCCTGTCTACAGGCTCTGCAGCAAGTTTGCCAACAGTGCAGGCAAGCCCAGCTGATCCCCAGCCTCTGGTTTCTCAGGTGGCCTGTTTCGAGGCTGAGAAGTATAAATTGCTGTACGATATAAACCCCCGCCTCTCCTAACCCTTTGTGCCATGGAGTCAAGTGCCTGATCTATGGTTGCCCTCTCCTCTGAAACAAGATTTTGGTGCTTGCAGGACTAAGTCCATGACTAGCTATTTGGTAATGTGAAGGGTACTCCCTAGTAGAGATCAGGGCAGAGGGAGATAGTTGTGAAGGGAGGATTGGATGATGTGCAGGTAGATTGAAGGTGGCAGGATGGTCACACCATGTTTAAAGGGGTTTATAATACTGCTGTTTTATAGAGAAATAAATCTCAGCTGGTTACAGAGAAATTGTATGTCCAGGGTAGATTATGGTAAGAAACGATTAAAATTGTAAATTCTTGAACATCTTTAACTTAAAGCAGGCTGTACAGATTCCTCGAGTACTCTGAGTGGTTACTTTGAGAACGTAGCGTGCAGTCGACAGCAAGAAAAGTAGAGACTTGAGGGTGAGTTCAGTCCGTCAGCAGATAAGCCTCGACATGTGAGACAGCTGCAGTGTGACGCACCAGATTCGAGTTCTGGATGGATGCCTGCCTGTGCGCAGTGCTGGGTGTGGGGGAAGAAGCATTCATCTCACTCTGTGTCTGATAGCCCTGAGCTGCTTGGTCAGACGCGATGCGACTTGTTCAGTCACTTCGTTTTTCAGTGAAGCTTTTCATCACAAATGATTACACACCTGGCAGGAAATGTTGGGATCGGTGGCTTTGTTGGGGGCCTGGATTCCTTCACCCTGCAGTGGAATTGGAGGAATCCAGTGGGTGAAGGAAGTGTGCCTGCTTTCTCCCATCTGCTGGAGGCGCTGACTCCTGTTGGAATCTGGTTCCACAGATATTGGCAATCGACCAGTGGCTGGGCCAAGTGGCCGTTCTTCATTTGTACGTCCAAACAGTGAGTGTTACATCGAGTCTACAGCACACAAACAGTCTATGCCAGCGTTTATGCTCAACGCGAGCCTCCTCCCACCCCTCTTCATCTAACCCTATCAACACATCCTTCTATTCCTTTCTTTGTGTTTATCCAGCTTCTCCTTAAATGCATCTATGCTATTCACCTCAACTACTCCAAAACCACTCTCTGGGTAAAGGAGTTTCTCCTGAATTCCCCATTGGATTTATTAGTGGCTATCTTCTATTTATCATTCCTAGTTTTTAAACTCCTCCACAAGTGGAAACATTTTCTCTGTGTCTACCCTATCAAACCCTTTCAGAATTTTCAAGACCTGTCTCCGGTCATCGCTCAGCCTTCTCTGCTGAAGAAAAGAGCCTCAGGCTTTCCTGATGAGTATATCCTCTCATTTCTGGTATCATCCTTGTCAATCTTTTTTGCACATTGTTCAGTGCCTCTATACTTTCATAATATGGAGACCAGAACATTGCACAGTACTCCCAAGGTTCGAAACAAGTTGAACATAACTCACTGCTTTTCAATTCTATCCCTCTAGAAATGAACCCCAGTGCTCGGCTTGCTCTTTTAATTATCTTATTAAGCTGCGTCGCTACTTTTAGTGATCCGTGAATGTGTACCCCCAGATCCCTTTGCTCCTCTACCCAATTTAGACTCTTATCCAAGCAGCATGTGACCTCTTTATTCTTCCTACCAAATGTACCATCAAACACAGACCTATATTGAAATTAATTTGCCAATTACATGTCAATTCTGCCCATGGAGAAAATCTATGCTGCATTTGCCTTTTAGTTTTAACTTTAATAACGTGGCTGCTCAGCTCTGGGAGGATAGTCTGCCTCCTCAGTTACTGTACTGACTTTAAAGGAAAGGTAAATTACGGCCGGGGTTATAATCAGTGCGATATATGTCCAAGTCAGGACAATGTGTGACTTGGAGGTGATGGTGTTCCCATGGACCTGCTGCCCGTGCCTTCTGGCTGTTGGAGGTCGTGGGTTTGGGAGGTGTTGTCAAAGAAGCCGTGGCGAATTGCTGCAGAGCATCCTGTCGATCCTACACACTGCAGCTATGGTAAGCCAGTGGTGGAGGAAGCAGATGTTTAAGCTGGTGGATGGTTGGTGTAGAGCTTCTTAAGTGTTGCAGCTACAGACATCCAGGGGAGTAGAGGCTTTTCTATCACACTCCTGACTTGTGCCTTGCAGGTAGTGGAGAGGCTTTGGGGAGTCAGTAGGTGAGCCACTCACCATCGAATACCCAGCCTCTGGCATGCTCTAGTAGTCACAACATTTACAGGATGATGTTGGTGGATTTGGCAATTGTATTGCCATTTGAATGTCATGGGAGGTAGTTAGGCTCTCTTTTGATGGAGATGGTCATTGCCTGACACTTGGGTGACGTGAATGTTAATTGCCACTTATCAGCCCAACCCTGGATATTGTCCATGTCTTGCTGCATGTGGACATGTTCTACTTCATCATTATATGAGGAATTGCGAATGGAGCTGAGCACTGCAGTCATCAGTGAACTGCCTTACTAGTGACCTTATGATGGAGGGAAGGTCATTGATGAAGCAGCTGAAGATAGTTGGGCCTAGGATGTTACCCTGAGGAACTCCTGCAGCAATGTCCTGGGGCTGAGATGTTTGACCTCCAACAATCACAGCCAACTTTCTTTGTGTCAGGTATGACTCCACTGGAGAGTTTTCCACCTGATCCCTATTGACTTTTTTACCAGAATTATAGAATGATCCATCACAGGAGGAGGCCATTTGGCTCATCGTGCTCTTTGAAAGAACTAGCCAATTCGTCCCACTTCCCTGCTCTTCACCCATAGCCCTGTAAATTTTTCCCCTTCAAGTATTTATCCATTCCCTTTTGGAAGTTATTATTGAACCTGCTTCCACCACCCTTTCAGGTAGTGCATTGCAGATCATCATAACTCACAGTGTAATTTTTTTCCCCCCATGTTGCCTCTGGCTCCGTGGTGCCACGCTCTGAATGCTGCCTTGATGTTAAGGGCAGTTACTCTCGCCACACCTTTGGAATTCAGCTCTTGGGTTCAGCATATGAGGGAGAAAGGAATATCGAGTTATGCTGATAGTTAGATGAGGAAAAATGGGAGGAGGCTCCAGTGGCGCACATACGCCCATGTGGACTGATTGGGCCGAATGGCCTGTGTCTGTGCTGTATATTCTATGTAATTCTATGTAACCCAAACTGAGCATCATTGAGCAGGTAATTTAGTGAGTCAGTGCTGCTTGATAGCACTGTTGATGACTCCTTCCTGACGATTGAGAGTAGGTGGTACTTGGCTGGGTTGCATTTGTCCTATTTTTTGTGGGCAGGACATACCTGGGCAATTTTCATATTGTCAGGTAAATACCAGTGTTGTAGCTGTACTGGAACAGCTTGGCTAGAGGTGCGGATAGTTCTGGAACACTGGTCTTCAGCACTACAGCCGGAATGTTGTCCAGGCCCATAGCCTTTACTGTGTCTGATGCACTCAGCCGTTTCTAGGTGTTGTGTGGAGTGAATTGAATTGGCTGAAGACTTGCATCTGTGATGGTGGGACCACAGGAGGAGGCCAAGAAAACAAAGATAGATTTGAATTTATATAGCACCTTTCATGACCGCATGATGTCCCAAGTGCTTTACAGCCAATTAAGTTGTTTTACAGCGTAGTCACTGTTGTACTGTAGGAAACATGGCAGCCAATTTGCACACAGCAAGATCCCACAAACAGCAATGAGCTGATGATCGGTTTTTTAGTTATGTGGTTGAGGGATCAATATTGGCCAGGACACTGGGGATGAACTCCCCATCTCTTTGAAATAGTCCCATGGGATCTTTTATGTCCTCCTGAGAGGGCGGATGGGGCCTCAGTTTAATGTCTCCTCTGAAAGACAGCACCTGAGAGTGCAGCCCTGGAGTGTCAGCCTGGATTTTGTGCTCAAGTTTCTGGAGTGGGACTTGAACCCACGACCTTCTTACTCAGATGAGAGTGCTGCCAACTGAGCCACAGCTGACGAGGATCATCCACTCTACTTCTGGCTGAAGATAGTAGCGAGCTCCTCAGCCTTGCCTTTGACATTGGCTTGCTGGCCTCTGCCATTATTGAGGATGGGGATGTTCATCGAGTCTCCTCTTCCCGGTAGTAGCTCAATTGTCCACCACCATTCGCAACTGGATGTGGCAGAACTGCAGAGCTTTGACCTGATCTATTGGTTGTGGGATTGCTTAGCTCTGTCTATAACATTCTGCTTCCTCTGTTTAGCATGTAATGTGCAGTCCTGTGTTGTTGCATCACCAGGTTGGCACCTCATTTACAGGTATGCCTGGTGCTACTCCTGGCATGCTCTTCTCATTGAACCTGGGTTGGTTACCTGGCTTGATGGTGATGGAGGAGTGAGGGATATGCTGACCATGAGGTTACAGATTGTGGTGGAATACAATTATCCTGCTGATGGCCCACAGTGCCTCATGGGTGCCCAGTTTTGAGCTGCTAAATCTGTTCCTAATCTATGTCACGTAACGATGGTAGTGCCACACAACACAATGGAGGGTGTCCTCCGTGTGAAGACGGGACTTGGTCTCCACCAATACCATCAAGGACAGACGCACCTGCAGCAGGTAAATTGGTGAGGACTAGGTCAAGTATGTTGTCCCCTCCTGTTGATTCTCTCACCACCTGCTGCAAGCCCAGTTTTGCTGTTGTGGCTTTAAGGAGAAGGCCAGCTCATTCAGTGATGACAGTACCGAGCCATTCTTGGTGATGGACATTGACGCCCTCCACCCAGAGTATATTCTGTGCCCTTGCTCCCCTCAGTGCTTCCTCCGAATGGTGTTCAACATGGCGTACTGATTCATCAGCTGAAGGAGGGCGGTAGGTGGTAATCAGCAGGAGGTTTCCTTGCCCATGTTTGACCTAGGTATGCGACTTCATGGGGTCTGGAGTCGATGTTGAGGACACTCATAGCCATTCCGACCCGACTATATACCACTGTGCCACCACCTCTGGTGGGTCTGCCCTACTGGTGGGACAGGACATACCCAGGGATGGTGTTGGAGGACTTTGGCTGATAGTCATAATCACAGGGTCATATCTATCTGGCTGTTACTTGACTAGTCTGTGGGATAGCTCTCACAACTTTGGCACCAGTCCCCAGCTGTTAGTGAGAAGGACTTTCCAGGGTCGGCTGGGTGTGTCGTGTCCTGATTCAATGCCTAGGTTGTGGCCAAATGGTCCGTCCGGTTTTATTCTTGTTTTCCTTTCTAGCAGTTTGATACAACTGAGTGGTTTGCTAGGCCACTTCAGAGATCAGTTATGGCTCAACCATGTTAGTGTGGGACTGCGGCCACGCATAGGTCATACCGGTTAAGGAGGGCAGCTTTCCTTCCATTCGTCGACTGGTTGGGCCTTTTCAACAATCTAACCACTTCATGGTCACTTTTACTGATACTGAGAGTTTTTTTTTACTGAATTCAAGTTCTGAGACTACCATGGTGATATTTGAACTCATGTTCTCTCGATTATGAATCCAGGTCTGGATTACTAGTCCAGTAACATAACCACTACGCTATTGTCCTTGCACTGGAAGCAAGCTTAATGTGACGAATCACTTTTCAGCTTGCTGCAATGTGTGAGAGTGTGGTTGATGCAGTGAGACAGATGCCACTGTACCGTTAGCTATCAGTACCAAAAAAGGCGGTGGATACACTTCCGTGAGCCCCCGATTGGCTGTCCTCCTGTGTTTCTGTTCAGTGACTGAACAGGAAAACGGGCCTTCAGATGTGGTTCGGCCTTTGCGAGTAACACGTATTTAAC
This sequence comes from Squalus acanthias, assembly GCA_030390025.1. Classification (NCBI taxonomy): domain Eukaryota; kingdom Metazoa; phylum Chordata; class Chondrichthyes; order Squaliformes; family Squalidae; genus Squalus; species Squalus acanthias. The sequence continues at coordinate 78,885,097 of CM059429.1, read as the reverse complement.
TAACTGTTAGTAACAGCAATGTCAGCATAGTGTGGAATGCTTGGAAATGTTGCCCATTCTCACGCCGCCAACAGGAAGTTTGAGGTGGGCCATCTTTGCATGTTTCAATCAGTGCTGACTTGATATTTTAATTGTTTTGATTATTAATACTTGCATTTATGTAGCGCCTTGTCACATTGAAACATTTTAAATCACTTTCCATAGAGATAAGTTGTTAGATTTTCTAGGTAGTGTTCCTGTTGTACAAACTTTTATACACTACTTGTCTCGTCTCATACTTCAGATATTTTTAAGAACACTTGACATGAACATTTGTTATCAGTGGATTTCCCCTGGCATTGCTCGCAGTGATCAGAGGATAGGGTAGCAGTTTGTGGGAAACCGTGGATTTTTGGTCTTGGGAAATTTGAGCCAATCAAGACAATTTTTTGCCTCGGACACATTTGAAGTGTCGTGCCCTATGTGGAAGATATCTGATTATTCATAATATACAGACAATCACTTGTGCGACTGCTCTAGTGAGGAGAGTAAATGAAGACAATCACTGCCCCTGGCACCAGGTGCTCTGTGTCCTTCAGGAAAAGGTGAACCAAAGCCAGACTGATGAGAATTGGGAGATTTTGAGAAAATGTACGAGTGAAAACACAGTGGGGAATAGGTCTAAAATTCAGTTACTAAGCGAGAAATTGAAACCCGAATGTGATTTGTGTTTCTGGGCAGATGCAAATTTGATAGCACTACAGAACCATTTCCAGGAGGAGTTTTTGTGCCCCGCCCCCCCACCTTTTCCACATACTGCCTTTTTGATTGGATGATTGCACAGCTCTGAAAAGAGTCAGGGGCAGCCGCATTCTTCTGCATTTTTCCATGCTCCCATTTATGCTTAACTGGTAACTAAGTACTCCAGGGAATGACTCCAGTCAGTGCGTCTCCTTGAGACATGATGAAGCACCTGGGCCGGGCCCAGCCCAGCCAACTTCCCCTTCTCCTCACCTCCATGGCTGAGATAGGGAACTCGTGTGGGAGAACGTGAACTGGAATCTGCTTTCCTGTGAGACAGCGGGATATATTTAAAAATGTATACTGCTGAGAAGATGCACGGCACCATCCTTTATTCTGAGAGCAAGGCTTCTGTTTGAGCTGAGTGTTCAGGGGTGTGGCAGACCAGTTATGGAGCTGCTGAGAGTCCAGCTTTGTGAGGTAGGTGTGTTCACTAATAGTGTCCAGCAATGGATATATTTACTGGCTCCTTAAATGGGCTCTTTAACCAGCTTCAATGTAAGATGACATGCTGGACACTTTGGAGCAGTATGCTGTGTGCAAGTACTGATAAGTGTCACCATTTACTTGTGAATTGATCACACTAGGAGAGGTGGGGAGGGGTTTGCCATACACTAATATCTGCTCTCTCAGCCAACATGGTCCGCAGTACTTGGTCATTTCTGTACTGATAACAGGTGTTAGAGCAGCAGGTACCAGGTTGTAGTGATGGTGTGGAGTCTCGCTGCAACAGTGGTAGCAGTGAGAGTGAAGCAGTTAATCAGTGTTAAAGCCCAGCCCGAGTATCTTGAACACATCCGCTTTCTTGGGCCATCATTGTGGGCACTGCCTGCTGCTGTTGACGGAGCTGCTAGGAGCTAAATGTTACTGTGTGACGGGTCCAATGACAGGGCCGTTCATTGTTGATTGTACATGTAGACAGATTCATCACAAAATCTTGTGCCATTACTCACTGTCGTAAGACAATGGCATAACAGTGCACCTCTCAGAGCATGATAAACGGGGGCTTTATAGAGGCAAGGTGGCAATCACGAGAGAGTCCTTGTGATTGTGACTTTTCCTTTATAAGGAGCCAGTTTTTAATCGACTTTCGTCGACATTCCAAGCAATTTGATTGGGTCAAGCTGACCCCCGACCAAGTTGCTGTGTCCATTTTGTAGATTGAATGAAAATGAAAGCTGGCATCTCCTGCTGCTGGCAGATGCATATTTACACAGTACTACCTCTTGCATCTTATGTGTACCTCCTCCAGTTTAATGCACTGTAGTCACCGTTCGCATTGCGGTCACAACGTTGTGTGGACCAGATGCAGATTGGGTGACTACTCTGCTGGCCGTCTCTGTTCTGTCTACAAGTGTGTCTCGCCACTTTAACTCCCACTCCCATTCTCTTGGGCATGGTGTAGCCCTCTGAACACTGACTTCTGTACCTTCAGTGCTGAGCTATATCCCCCAATTCCTTGGTGGCAGTGGGGTGCTATGAATGCATGGTGGGTTTGTTGACCTCTCCGTTGGCAATAGACGCTCCATTCGTACCCAGGCCTGGTGGGAGAGGGGGGGAAAGACCCTCTGTGCCTGGGGCTGGGTTTTCTCTCTTTTGGTGGTGTGTGTTTTAAAACAAGGTATTTCCTTGGATTGTGTTTTCTCAAGGCCCCACATTCTGTTTCCTCTTCTCCCTGGAGTTCTGTACTGGCCACATGTTTATTTCCATGTGGGCTGATCAATGATGCACATCACACATGTGCTGAACATCAGAATGCTTGGGAGAGTGAACCTCCAGATAGTTTTGAAATGTTCTGGTAATATGTCGCCAGTGAATGTTCAGGACCATGTCAAGGAAGCACATTCCCTAGCAGCAGGGACAGTGTCAGTGAGAGGCATTGTCCAGCAGTGCTGGATATTTGGGACAGTGTCAGTGAGAGGCATTGTCCAGCAGGGCTGGATATTTGGGACAGTGTCAGTGAGAGGCATTGTCCAGCAGGGCTGGATATTTGGGACAGTGTCAGTGAGAGGCATTGTCCAGCAGGGCTGGATATTTGGGACAGTGTCAGTGAGCCGCACTGTCTAGCAGTGCTGGATATTTGGGACAGTGTCAGTGAGCCGCACTGTCTAGCAGTGCTGGATATTTGGGACAGTGTCAGTGAGCCGCACTGTCTAGCAGTGCTGGATATTTGGGACAGTGTCAGTGAGCCGCACTGTCTAGCAGTGCTGGATATTTGGGACAGTGTCAATGTGAGACATTGTCTAGCAGTGCTGGATATTTGGGACAGTGTCAATGTGAGACATTGTCTAGCAGTGCTGGATATTTGGGACACAACATGAGGTGTATGCCCCAGAAGCGCAAGTTTTCAGTGTTGAAACAAGTTGAACTGTGAACTTCATTGTTGGGAGAACACTAAGCATTGGTTAACTCCGTACAGCGAGAGCGCTGCAGTTGTACCAGAGCTTGGTCCGGTTTAGTCTCCAAGTCGTAAATGTAGTCTGATCAGCACCAGTGTGATGCGCTTAAACCATAGAAAAAAGGTTTTGTAGTTTTAAAATAACTTGCTTTAAAGAATTGGAAATGGAGAACCCATCGATTAGTGCTCACTACAGAGGAGGATCACAGCAGTTGTGTGCTGCAGATTAATGGTGTTGTGGAATGTGACTGATGAAGGATAGTTACTACTTTAGAGCTGACATTTTTAAGTGTTTCATTGTTGCTGTGTTTGGTTTTCAAATTTCTTTTTTTTTAAATTGAATATTGCAGTGCAGCAACACCTCGGTCACACAGTACACCTTACACCAGGCCACTGTAAAATTAGCTGTATTTTGACGACTCGATGTATTGAGGTTCCATTGCCGTCCTGTTTCCCCACCAGTCATTTACTGTGCACAGCCATCAGCTGGGGATGAAGTCCAAGTACGAGTCCCAGATATGGTTATGTGGCTGGTGTTGGCTGCAATGGTGGAGAGAGAGAGTGGTATATATTTCCATCCAGCCTCTCTCTTTGGTGGGGGGGGGGGAGCAAGAGCGAGTTGGCTGTTCCACACAAATACCCCCAACCCCCTCCCCAAGTTATTAAACAGTGTCTCCAGCGCTGTCACTGAGGAAGACTAGAGCCACAGTGCCATGGGAGCAATCACACCTGTAAGGTTGCACACGATCTTGACTTGGACATATATTGCCGTTCCTTCATTGCCACCAGCTCAAAGTTTTGGAAGTCCCCACGTAACGCCATCATGGGAGCACCACAGCCTCAAGAATTACAGCGCTAGGAGAAGCTGGCCCATCGCCACCAGCACCTCCGGGCAATTCTGGTTAGATCAAAGAATGCAGCCTTGCCATCATTGCCCATGTCCCAAGAGCAAATTTAAAAATAACATTGGTTTGTCCACGCAAGAACATGTGCTCCTTGATGCGGGACAATTCAGGCTGTGCTATTCACTGCCTCATAGGTTTTGTGATTAGAAGTTATGATGTGTGATGCAATGCAGTTGTGTTTGTGTTGGTAGATGGTGTGCTTTCACCTACTTTAGTAACACAGCAGTAGCAGGAAGTGGCAATTATTGTCACAGCTCAACTTCCTATTTTGTAAAGGCATTCGATAAGGTGCCACACAAGAGGTTGTTGCACAGGATTAGGGCTCATGGGATTGCAGGTAAAGTTTACTGTGGATTGATTGGTTAACGGACCGAAAACAGAGAGTAGGAATAAACAGGTCATTTTAGGGTTGGCAGGTTGTAACTGGTGGTGTACTGCAAGGATCAGAGCTTGGGCCTCAGCTATTCACAATCTATATCAATGACTTAGATGAGGAGACCGAGTGTAACGTATCCAAGTTTGCTGATGATACAAAGCTAGGTGGGAAAGTAAGCTGTGAGTAGGACGCAAAGGGATATAGACCGGTTAAGTGAGTGGGCAAGAAGGTAGCAGATGGAGTATAACATGGGGAAATGTGAAATTATCCACTTTGGTAGGAAGAAGAGAGAAACAGAATATTTTTTAAAAGCCAAGAGACCAGTAAATGTTGGTTTTCAGAGGGATTTGAGGATCCTTGTACACGAATCACAGAAAGTTAGCGTGCAGGTATAATTAGGAAGGCAAATGGTATGATAGCCTTTATTGCAAGGGGGTTGGAGTATAAGAGTAAGCAAGTCTTGCTGCAATTGTATAGGGCTTTGGTGAGAACACACCTGGCATACTGTGTACAGTTTTGGTCTCCTTACCTAAGGTAGCATATACTTGCCTTAGAGGGAGTGCAACAAAAGTTCACTAGATTGATTCTTGGGATGAGAGGGCTGTCCTATGAGGAGAGATTGAGTAGAATGGGTCTATATTCTCTGGCGTTTAGAAGAAAGAGAGTTGTGCTCCCATTGAAATGTATAAAATTCTTAGAGGGATTGACAGGGTAGATGCAAAGAGGCTGTTTCCCCTGGCTGGAGAGTCTAGATCTAGGGGGTCATAGTCTCAGGATAAGGGGTCGGCCATTTAGGATGAGATGAGGAGAAATTTCTTCACTGAGGGTTGTGAATCTTTGGAATTCTCTACCCCAGAGGGCTGTGGAGTCTCAGTTGAGTATATTCAAGACTGAGATCAATAGATTTTTGGGCACGAAGGGAATCAAGGGATTTGGGGATCGGGCGGGAAAGTGGAGTTGATGTAGAAGTTCAGCCATCATTTGATCGATTGGCGATGCAGGCTCAAGGGGCTGTAAGGCCTACTCCTGCTCCTAATTCTTCTGTTCTACAAGCTTCGGAGTTAAATCTGTTGTAGATGCTTATCTGGCTGTAACCTTATTTCCTTTTTATCTCTTAACTTTCTGGTAAGTTACAGAAGCCAATTGACTCTGAGATTTCATTATTGAAGGATGTGGTATGAGTTCTGTGTAAGCAGGTTGAGTAGAATGTAAAATGGTCACCAGGTGACCGAGTAAGTGCGAAGACGTACATGTACAAAACACAGGTGCAAGCAGACTCGGTTGGCAAGGTCAAGTTTGAGTTTCAGGCTCAATGGGGATTCATACAACTTCCACATTTATAATATATTAATCTTATGCCTGCATGCACTTCCTGTCTACTCTTTCCATTCCAGTGGAAACACTTGTGCAGTACTGAGGGAGTGCTGCACTGTTGGTGGTGCTGTCTTTCAGAAGAGGCGTTAAGCTGAGGCCCTGTCTGCCCTCTCTGGTGGATGTAAAAGATCCCACTGCGCTATCTTGAAGAAGAGCAGGGGAGTTCTTCCTGGTGTCCTGGCCAATATTTATCCCTCAACCAACATCACAAAGCAGATTCTGGTCATTATCTCATGGTTGTTTGTGGAACCTTGCTGTGTGCAAATTAACTGCCGCATTAATGGTTCCTACATTATAACATGACTACACTTTAAAAGTACTTCATTGGCTGTAAAGCGCTTTGGGATGTCCTGAGGTTGTGAAAGGCGATATATAAACGCAAGTCTTTCTTTTCTTTTTTATAAATTCCTGTGTCCACATTTATAATGGAAACTGTATGTAAACGTGTCATTTATCAGCTGACTGGGCAAAGCCATGGGCAATTTACTAGTACATGTTTCTAGATCAACTGTAATTTGTTGATTGTGGAAACATTTCCTCTAGATAGGTTAGATGTTGCTGAGGTGTACCTTGTGTGTGAAACTTAATAGCTTATTCATTCTCTGCCAAAGCCAGCTGCTGTTATATTTATCGAGCAGCAAGGTACAGGTGGCAGCTGTTACAAACACTCTTGTTTCATGAATTTGAACCTGGTGACAAGCAGCAAAATACTTTTGAGAATTCCACAGGGTGAAGTGGCATGTTGATCACTGGTATTCTGTGCAGACTGTATTTTTTGGATTGGCACAGAATGAGTGCATATTCCTGACATAACACGGAGGTCTGGATTAAATGCTCATTGCTTGTGGCGCTGCTTTGGTTATATTGAATGTAACTTACAGCCCAGCCACCTCTCTCCAATGGGGTAGAGTGCGCACTCTGACAGAGTCAAGGTAGTTAGCCTACAACTGTTGTGTGAATGGAGTCCACTTTGCTTAGGTTTCAGGACTCAGATTCGCAGTTGGATTCCCTGCAGGAGAGAGCGTCTCACTCCGCTTCACTTTAGAGTCAGTTCAGGGCTTTACACTGTACCAGTTTAGCATCAGTGCAAAGACGAAACCGCTTTACACCGTCACGAAACGTGTAGTACAAAGGCACCCTGTGCCATCCTCATCTAGTTGGCTGGTTTGCATATGGCTTCATATTCTGCTGGCAGTATGAAATGGGTTACCTCAGCAGTCTATCCAACAGAGCTTGCAGTACTCTACCAGTGAGCGGAAGTTGGCTTTGTACGCTACCAGAGATAGTGACGATAGTACCCATTGTTCTTGAGTTGAAAGCCACCCTCACTATTTATTTACCTCGGTGTGATTGGATGTAATTACCAAGCCAAAGAACATAATGTTTGTGCAGAGCTTGCTGGCTTCGTATCACGGAGGTGGGTGGACAACATCATGGAACCTCTGTCTTAGTCACTGGTTTGGTATTCTCTCTGCTGAGGGTAATAAATCATTTGCCCATTAGTCAGTTGGTTGTTCAGGTGACGCATAAACTCCTCTCGGTGCACTTGTCAGCAAAGGGAGTGTCATTTTTGATGACGACAATTCATTGAAGGTTAGACACAGCAAATATCAGAGTTCCTTAAAAAACCCCAGTCCAGGTGTTTGTGATAAGATAACAAATGCCTCAAACTTTGCTTTCACTAAGAAAATCGTATTGTGTAGTTTAGCAAGCTAGCCAAATATGTCCCAAGAGACCAGTGTGGCAAAAATGAAGCATTTTGGCTCTTTTTTAATTGGTTTCTTTATTATTGGCCACAGGGCTAATACAGCTTTCAGTTGGCTATTTCTGCAAGATACAGGAATATATTATGGCCTGGTATTCTAAAAGTATTAACTATATATCTGTACCTTAGTTCCTGTCTAACAAAAGGGAGTTTAATGGGCTATTATTGAAAGGGGGGGGGGGGTTAAATACTCTGTTGATTGACTGCAGAGTTATTCAGCTCAAGCGGTTGGGTAAAGTCTTTGGTAGCTGTCTAGACTATAAGTAGAGTACTGGTCATTTACCTGTTTAGAAACCAACAGACAAATACATTTTATATGAATATTCAGTCGACTAACGAAGATGAGATTGTCACATGACGGCATGTGATGTATTCCAGTAAGTCAGAATACAGCGACCAGTGTTGTTTGATCCTGGGATCTCACTACATTTACCTAGATATTGGGCAGTTGAAGACATGTTCTAGTTTGTAAGGTCTGCTTACAGGAGTGGTCATCAACATTGAACCCAAGTAGCAGATCTACCACAAGAAACCAGCTTCTCAACAAGGCTGAAGTGCTCGACCTTGGTAAAGATGCTCGGTGTTTCTCTGACTTTGTGCCTAGCACAGAGATTTGCTCCATTTCTGGACCAGTACGTTGAAATCTACCCCAGGCTGCCTGATTAGGATGATGCAGCAGCTTCTGATATGCTGTGGTTTCAATGATCATCTCATGTTGACCTTTTATGGACAGGTGCAGTGTTTGGGGGTCTGCACCCAGCACCAGCACCAGCTGACCAGATAGTTCAAATAGATAAACCAAGGAAGCAGCTTTTTTTTCTGATCGGTGCTCAGATTTTCACAGTACCTCTTGGGTCAGTCGCTTTTCCAGGATCAGAGGAGATGTTTAGCATTCTCGTGCTTGATCTTCTTTTGGCCCAGGTGTGTTACTGTACTTTATATATCTGATGTTGGATTTTAGGTAATTTTTCAGTAAATCTGAATGGCAGCCCCACGTCCATAGAGGTGTGAGCTGTGCCAGTGTCGTCCTTGAGCAGAGTGATGGTGGCATTGGGCCCAATGTTGGAAACAGACTTGACCGTCTTCCTGTGTGTGAATGTTGTGGATGCAGAATGCCTCCTCACGGGTGCTTACACAATAGTCACTGCACCGTGAAAATAATTTATTGTGCACAGCATGTTGAGGCGCATGTGCCTCTCTCTCCTCCTTTTAAGGCTGTCCTGAAAACCTACCTCTTTGACCAAGCTTTTGGTCATCTGCCCTAATATCTCCTTATGTGGCTCGGTGTCAGATTTTGATAACATTCCTGTGATGCGCCTTGGGACGTTTTACTACTTTGAAGGTGCTATATAAATGCAGGTTGTTGTTGACTCACCGCAAGTTTTATGCCCCAGCGGTAAGTTGAAAATTACCCCCCACCCTGTCTCTATGCTGAGTGACTACACTCTGCTGCACTCACTCATCTTAACTTGAGCTAAGCTTCCCTTTTGTAATTTAACTATTGTTGTAAATGTCCTGCAGGGAAGGGAACCTACATGTGACTTCAGTCCTATGTGGCTGACCCCTTTGGCCAAACAAGCCACTGACAGAAAGAGCCACAAATGGTCACGCCCTTTTACATGACCACTGATACTGGGAGAACAGCTTTTGGTCACATGTCCTAATATCTCATGTGGCTCGGTGTCAAATTTTGTTTAACGCTCCTGTGAAGGGCCTTGGGACGTTTTACTGCGTTAAAGGCGCTATATCAATGTAAGTTGCGAGAAGGTGTCACACAGATTCAAGTACTTTTCTTGCCTTCTACTAGTCTTTGGATCCTGACTGAGAATACAGTATCGTGCAGTTGGATCCTCTCAGTTTTGTACTTCTGGTGTGCTGATGACTGGGTTTGCCATGCTGAAAGTTGGTACACAGAGATAGGTTTCAGTGTCATCTTGACCTTCCCCATCAACGAAAGCAGCAGGTCTATTTGGCTCATGTTGCAGGACATCTTTTTTTAACTAAAGAGTCTGGGCAGATGCCAGTGGGTTTGCTGCACTGTTGGGATGTGGTGCTCTGGTGTGTTGGATATGACCAGGATGGCTGAATGACTCGAATTAAGAGATCCCAGGATTTTTACTGGTGCTTTAAAGATTGTGATCTGCGATTCTGTCTGTAATTAGGGCCTTTGGTTTACAGTGACTGAATATCTGCAATTCAGTCTTTATTACATGGGATTTATTGGTGTTTTGGTGGTCACATTTTGTCTAATATTTCCGTGAGAGCTGTAGGTTGATTGCTTTGTTTTGATCTGCGTGGTCTGAGCCCCAGTGAATTGTGGATCTTTTGTTAGATGGCATGCTGGGTGGAGGCAGCAGCTTCCTCCTTGGTGGTTTCCAATTGGCCCAATCATATAGCTAAACCTTGCACTTTGTATTCCTTCCCGGATATCAGTGAAAGGCTTTTTAGATCCAGACCAAATGGTGACTGTGTACCAGCTGGTGATTTCTCCACACACCAGTAGATAATCTGTGTTGGTCAAAAATGACATGACATGATACTGGTGGTGAATGGAGTGTTGGATCTTGTGTGTGTGTGTGTGTGTGTGTGTGTGTGTGTGTGTGTGTGTGTGTTGGATACAGTAAGAGGGCTGGGGGTGTGGGGAGCACAAGAGGGTGATGGAATTCAGTCCGATACCCAATGATTTCCTCACTGCACACTGTGATCGGAGGCCCTTCTAACGAGGATTGACTCCCTGCGACAGCCCCTATTGTGCAGTGCTCCTGCGCAACCTGGGCACTTGTTGGGACTGCAGTTCTCTCATCTAGTGTGTGGATACACGTGATGGTGGAGCGGGGGCACGGAGGTACAATCCTGATGCTTGCTCTTCGTGCTGAAGTTTGTCATGGCTGTTGAATGATGAATCGTGTCCCCCTCCTCCCCAAAACCTAGTGACAATTTCAGTGCACCCATCACTACCCTGGCTGAGACCAGTTAACAGACCACAGATCGAACCTGGGACCTTCCTAGTGTGTGTAGCCGAATTCCACAGTGCACTGTATTCACCTGCAGCTCTTGTCTTGACGGTGAGAAAGTAGAGAGGTGTTCAGAGTTGTAGCTCCTGTTGTGTCCTTCCTGATCTTAAGGATACCTATAGATCGGGATGATCACCTACTCTAGAACACAATAGTTCTGGAATTGTGGAAATGTCTGGAATTAATCTGGTTGGGACTCAATGCAGGCTCGAGTGTTTGAGTCATGTCTTGCTATCGGCTTGAACTGGACAATTTTCGAGATCTTTTTGCCCCAGGTGTACATTTGCTTTGGCTCGCACAATGATACATTGAAGTGTTAATTGGTTAATGAACCCAGCGGGGGATCATTATTGTCTTATCCTGTTGCCAAAATTGGCCCACATTCTTGGTCGGAAACATTTCTGTTAAAAGTGTCTTCATCCAGTCTGGCACACAGAGTATGAGAAGCCGCAGTCACAGTTCAAATCGTTGCACCCCCCACCCCCAAACCTGGAGTCATGACTTTGACAGCTGTTTGAGACCTTTGGGGAGAGGGCAGGGCACGGCACTTGATTGGCTGGTGCCTCTGCGATAAACAGCGTGTGGTCAGAAACGTGCTCTTAAAGAATTATATTGGCATAGAACAGGCAGTCTTCAGAGGGCATGCGGTGTTTCAAGCTTGCAGCCACCTGCTGTAAGACTGAGTGTCTTATGTTCGAGCCACCCTGACCAGGGGAACCAGGCTAATGTAGGTTTCCAGTAAGGGAACTTCCATTTAAAGGACGTCCGTTTGTGTGTCTAGAACAAGGGAACAAGGGGGCATGGTCTTAAATTAGAGCCAGGCCGTTCAGGGGTGATGTCAGGAAGCACTTCTTCACACAAAGGGTAGTGGAATTCTGGAACTCTTTCTCTTCTCTCCTCCCCCCCCCCCCCCCCCCCCCCCCGCCAATTAAAAAAAAAAGTGGTTGAGGCTGGGGTCAATTGAAAATTTCAAAACTTGAGATTGATGGATTTTGTTCGGCAAGAGTATTAAGGGTTACGGAACCAAGGCGGGTAAGTGGAGTTAAGATACAGATCAGCCATGATCCAATTGAACAGGCTTGAGAGGCTGAATGGCCTCCTCCTGTTCCTATGTTAAAGCTTCAAATTTAGAGAGTAGGCAGGTTGTGCCTGTTATTTTATATAGTGTGTGGGGAAATGTATGTCACTGTACTCATTTATCTTGTGGAAATAAAACCACTCCGATTCAAAACCTGTATGAGTTAGAAAGGGTGTTTATTCAGTTCACCGTTAGTAAAGAGGAGAAATCATGGGGCAACACCAGATACATTCCAGAATAAGGATTTTCTGTTGTAATTCCTGGGTATTGCTATCATTTATCTCGATATGGGACAGGGAAAGGTGCACTCCACATCATAGGGAAAGTAGGGGCCACTTGCAGGTGATGAAAATATCTATGGTACAAACTCAAAAATGTGACTAGCCCAGATAGTATATCTGACCAAGGTCAACCTAAAGGGTGATAAATTCCTTATGGGAACAGTACACACAGAGGATTTAGATCGTGCTTCACTTTTTTAGTTCCGTAATATCTCCGAAAGCTGCATTTGCTCAGCTGCACTGTGACCTTGTTTGTACAGCAAGACTGCAGTGAATGTTTAAGATTCCCAAACAATCCAGGTTATTACAAAGACTTGTGCACTAGTTTGTTGCTGGGTGTGCAATCGTGCCTCGAGGCTGGTCAGACGGACAGCGAAGATGTGAAGCGCGAGGCTGAAGCGGGTTCCTCACTGTTTCGTGGTCAGGATCATGTTGTGAATTTGAAGGAGCCTGCGTGTAGATTGGTGGACCAGGTGTTGGCAGCCTGATATGGAGGGTGAGAGCAGGGCAGAGAGAGATGGTTATGTGAGAAAGAAGCATTAACAAAATGGGGCGAACCTCCACTTGTCAGTCAGTTTGAATGGATTGACTGCTGCTCAACCTGCTACTGAGAATTGGGAGCTGCCTCTTGCTTTGTACATAGGACTAGGTGTCACCCTGGGGTTTCTGAGGTTTGGGGAGTTGGGGGGGGGGCGGGCGAGTGTGCAGGAGGATGCTGTGACAGCTGATGGTGCTTCTCTTGGTCTCCTGCTCTTCCAGGTTTCTGGCCCCTTTCCTATGTTCACTGTTTATGCTTCTGGCATTTCCTAACAGAAATGGATGATATTGGGGATTTTATTTGCCTTCAGTGTCTGGAACAGTTGCATGCACTTTGTAAAGAAAGTGAGGTTATCTGATGTATGTACTGTAACACTCATTCTGCATTTCCCCCTGTTGTCTGATTTTTTTTTTAAAGCTTGGGTTCCAATGTAATAATTACGTTCTATTTGAAAATTGATTCAATGTCCTTTTATATTTTTAAATTTTACATGCGCCATGTAGCTGAATTTTCGACTCATCCTTCAGTGTAATATGGTGCAGGTTAGACACAAGAATATTGCATTCGAAAGGCGTAACCTTCTTTACTAAATTCTGCTCAAGAAACTACCTGAAGACTTTGACAAGAACTGGAGCAACTATGCAAACAAGTTACAAGATGGGAAAGACTTCCTGCAGCACTGCTTTAAAATTCACTTGTTTTTGAACGATGACATACGTTTAAGAGTTGGTTGACTTGGTACAGCCCAGTGTTGGTATGTAGTGCAGGGTCGTGGCACCCACAGTATGAACTAGTTCCTGGTAATGCTGCAGTACTGGCTTGCTATCTTTAGAGAGCGATAGAGCAGCTTACCTTGGTGTACTTGGATTGCCGAACCACCCAGCAATGTTAATGGCCTGATCTCTGCGATAGGATTACTCTTTATTAAAAGCTCTGCAGCAGGGACAGTTGGACCTGTTGTAGCTGTACTGAGCCAACAATACTCTTATTTTTACAAATCCTTTGCCCTGTCCGCTTGTGGAGATGTATTTCAGTGCTAACTGTTGTTTCCTTTTTCTAGGGCTGCATAATCTGGAATTATGTCCAATAATGGAGAGTTGGAGGACAAGCCACCTGCACCCCCAGTACGCGTGAGTAGCACTAGCTTCTCTATGGGCAGTAAGGACACCCTGTTGACCAACCACAATGCCAAACCGCTGCCATCTGTGCCCGAAGAGAAACAGAAGCGGACGAAACTCAAGTCTATCTTCTCAAACACTGGAGAGAAAGGTAGAGCGGGGAATCCAGCAATGGGGCAACAAAGGGTGGGTGTGGTGCAATGTTCCCTGTAAGCTGCGCTTTGTTCTGCGTGGCCTGTTTCTTTTACTGCGCAGTCCCTTTAAATTTAAGCGCATGCGCGGCACTTACAACGGGAAAGCCGGTGAGGGGCCTGCGCGGGACTTTTCCCATTACTGTGCGGCCACGCAGCTTAGAGGGAACAATGGTGTGGGGTGCGGAAGGGGCGTCGCGGGGCCGGAGCGGGCGAGAACGGGGGCGTGGAGTGTGCCACTTGGGCATGAGATATAACAAGAATGTGTGAAGTAGTCATATGGCGAGGGGATTGAGGAATGGAATGTGGGTGCAATAAATGGTGATGTGTTTGAGATACGTGGAGGGGGCAGGTGTAGTGAATGTCTGATACAGTGGGCAGGGGTGGCATATAGTTGTAGTGCTGGGTGTTGGGTATAATGCAGGTGGCTATCTATTGCATGCACTTGCCGTGGCTACAGGGGCTGGACAAGGGCTGTACTGTACAACACAGTTCTGCATTCAAACCCTTGGCTTCATGATGCACTTTACCTGAGACTCCGTGTTTATTTTTCCCAATTTTCAACACAAGCCGACAACTGTTGGAATTTCTCCAGAAATTTGGGCAGAGTTAAGACTTGTTTTCTTGTGCCACACAGTTTTGTCTGTACAAAGATTGTGGTATTGGTTAAAGCCTTTCTGTTAGGCAGTTGTGCATTTGACAATGGATTAAATCTAACAAATAAATGGTGTGCTCCAGCGCAATAGAGTCCAGTACGGGGTTGGCAGGCTCCCAGAGTTCACACTGCTAGTGAGCTGGCAAAATGTTCGTGCTCTGATTTTCCTTGTGGTGAGCTTGTTTTAGGGAGGGTGAGCAGGAGGGACGCTGGACTTTCAGTAACAGTCAGCACAGGCAGTGTCTCCACCTACCCCACCCAAACAATCATTGACTGACTTTCAACTATTCTGGAATCTTATCGCTCGATTTTAGCACAATGAACTGTTTGTGCAGTCCCTCCGCTTTATTATTCTCAAGCTTCAATGAAACCTCTGCAATGGGAGGTTTCCCATCCCCCCTGTGCACCAGCCATTTCTTTCTGTATGCTTGCATCTCTTCTCTTACAGCTTGAGATTGTACTGATCTTGTGAGATTGATCTGAGCGTAAAAGTTTTTGCAGTTCACAGCGTAATAGCTGATGATGAGACCTCCAGGGGAGACTCTGAGGAACTGATTAAACCCATCACAAGGTGTTGGAGTCCAAGTCGGGCCAGGGCTAATTTCACGCAGTAAAATCTTAACACTCGCCCTGATTGAGATCTGCAAGCATTAAGATTGAACAAATTCAGATTGAGACCTAGATTCAGGGAGACTGATTTCAGTTGATATTACATAGAATTTACAGCACAGAAACAGGCCATTCCGCCTAATTGGTCCATGCCAGCGTTTATGCTCCACACGAGCCTCCTCCCATCCCATCAGCATACCTTCTGTTCCTTTCTCCCTTATGCGTTTATCTAGCCTCCCCTTAAATGCATCTATGCTATTCACCTCAACTACTCCTTGTGGTAGTGAGTTTCACATTCCAACCATTCTCTGGGTAAAGAAGTTTCTCCTGAATCCCCTATTGGATTTATTAGTGACTATCTTATATTTGTGGCCCCTAGTTTTGGATTCCCCACAAGTGGAAACATCTTCTCAACATCTACCCTATGAAACCTTTTCATAATCTTAAAGACCTCTATCAGGTCACTCGTCGACCTTCTCTTTTCTAGAAACATGCATACATATTATGGAGACCAATGGGAAAAGTGGGAAATATATGTGGGGTTGGGATAGGAGGTCAACTGGAAATGTATTGGACGTGGGGTTTGGCTTGAGTTTGCTAGGGGCTTCAATGTTGCCAATTAGAAGAACCATCCCCATGCTTGAGTGGTTCACTTTACTTATTTGGCTTGTTTGAAGGTTAGATGGATGACTTGAAAGAATGACACAGAGCCAGTTGAGATTGAGTCTCTGATTGCTGTATAAGCTGCGATAATGTTCGAAGTAGAAGTCTTTATTGGCTAAATTACAGTCAGCAAGTTAGCCAATTCAAAATAAAAACTATATATTTGTTGCACTGATGTCCACTTTCCCTTTGACCACGATAAGAGAAGCTGTTGCCTACAGTTTTGTGATTCAACATGACCTGTGTGTGGTATTTTGCCATGCTTCCTTTTTTTTTAAAATTCATGTTTGGGATGTGAGCATTTTATCCTGAGAAGGTGCTGGTAGTTCACTTTAGAAGGCATTGAGAGTCAATCATGTAATGTGATACTGAGGTCAGGTGCAGGCCAGACTGGGACGGGATGGCACATCCACTTCCCTGAATGACGTTGATGAGCTAGGTGGGTTTTACAATAATCACCACAGCTTGTCAACATTTTTTTTTCCTGCTGCCAGCTCACAAATGACCAGATTTATTCAATTCAATTTTACCGTCTAGAAGGACAAGGGTAGCAGGCGCATGGGAACACCACCACCTCCAAGTTGCAGACCATCTTGGAGAGGACTAGGAAATATATTGCCGTTCCTTCATCGTCGCTGGGTCAAAATCCTGGAGCTCCCTACCTAACAGCACTGTGGGAGTACCTTCACCACACGGACTGCAGCGGTTCAAGAAGGCGGCTCACCACCACCTCCTCGAGGGCATTTAGGGATGGGCAATAAATGCTGGCCTTGTCAGCTACGTCCACATCCCGTGAATGAAGTAAAAAAAAAAAAATTCAGCTTCACAACTCGCTGTGCGGGGCTGGTGTCTGAACTCTCAACCTCTGCACTGCTAGTCGAGTACCATAACCACTATACCACCATGCCCATTCTGCTGTGTCATGCACCGTGGGTAGCCTCTACGGGGCGGGTGCGTGACTGCGTTCTGTACCTTAGGCTGGATCAGAGAGAATTCGTCCATTAACCTATTACCATTTGGAATCTCTGAGCATGTTCCTTTGATGAATTGGTTCTAGTTGTTTTTTTTTTTGGTTGATTGACAACTGCTCTGGCCTTGTGTTGCTTATACAGGAAATAAGAAGAGAGAAAAAGAACGGCCAGAAATATCTCCTCCGTCAGACTTTGAGCACACGATCCATGTGGGGTTCGATGCTGTGACAGGAGAGTTCACGGTGAGTACATAATGAAATGTGCAATTAATTAGTTCATTGTGACCATTCTGGCTTGACTGTTGGGAGGCTTGGAATGGGCCCTATTCCAGCGAATGTGCTGGCAGCCACCTCCTGTTGTGTCAATCTGTGTAAAGGTCACACAAACCTTCTGCCTATAGTCTTGGGAGGTAACAGCCACCAAGTGCTACTGTCCTGCCAAGGGGCTCATTCAGCAAGTTCCCACCTTGCTGTGACAGGGTGTACAGATTGCCGTTGGACATTTGAGAATGTTCCCGTGCTTATATTTTGACAAATTATGCCCTCTGGTTCTGGATTCCCCCACCAGAGGAAATAGTTCCTTTATCTACCAGACCAAATCCTTTTACTGTTTTAAACACCTCGGTTAGATCACCCCTCAACCGTCTAAACTCGGTGGAATACAAATCAAGCTTATGCAACCTGTCCTCATAACTTAACTCTTTAAATCTTTTGGGTGAATCTGCGCTGCACCCCATCCAAGACCAATATATTCTTCCTGAGGTGCGGTGCCCAGAACTGAATGCAATACACCAGATGGGGTCTGAACAAGGTTCTGTACAACTGAAGCATAACTTACTCCCCTTTATTATTCCAGCCCTCTTGAGATAAAGTCCAAAATTCCATTAGCCTTTTTGATTATTTTGCACTCCATGGACTTTCTGGTTCCTGAGTATAATTCTGTTATGTGGCCTTTCAGATTTATCTCCTGCAAGGTGTAAATAGAAATTTTCACTCAAGATTCCCATCCTCCCCTGTTCCATTTTGCTGTGGGCACGTGTCGAATGGAGACCAGGCACGAGCCCTTGCGGGTGGGAGAGTTGCTGGTGGGCTATTCTGGTGCACAAACTGCTTTTTATAGCCAACTGGAGCATGCAGAGGCTCAGGAGCTGGTCGAACGCTGGCTCCCTGGCTGCAGAAGGTGTACGGCCAGGGCAGGGAGGAGCAAATCTGTGAACAGGACCCCCCCAGTACATATCGGGCGGCCCAACCTTCTCGTGTATCATCTGAGTTCAGATGGGTTCATTCGTGGGCCCAGTGCGATGTTTGTGTGTATCCCAGTCCCTGCTTTACTTGAAGCTGGTGTGGTGGTGTTTTACAGGGAATGCCCGAGCAGTGGGCTCGGCTATTACAGACATCCAACATCACCAAACTGGAACAGAAGAAAAATCCTCAGGCTGTGCTCGATGTGCTCAAATTCTACGAGTCCAAAGATACGGTGAAACAGAAGTATCTGAGCTTTACAGGTATGGCGATAAAAGAAATGCTTCCTGTCAGAGGACTCAAGTGCTCAGACCGAAATAGTTCATGTGGACAATACTCGGCCTTTGGTTTCAGCTCTCTTTTTCTTTTAAACAGACCAGCCAGACGGTTTTCCTGCGGTCACACCTGCGGTGAGTATCTTGTATTTATAGCATTTTTTTCTTGCATTGTGCCTTACCTAGCTACCTCCAGCTGCATGTGTTTAGGAGGCTTCTGCACAGTATGGACTACTTGTTGGTTCAGTGTGTGAGAGATTATTGAACTTAAAAGATCAAGATATTGTGATTCATTACAGAGTGAGACACCTGTATATGTGCTGTAAAAATGGATTACAGGGCCTTGTATTGATTTGATATGGGAACATTGCACGGAATTTAGATAATAAATGGGGAAGGGGGATTATGTATGAGGGAGACACTGTACAACTGAGTGATACAGAGGGAGGACACTTCACCTGTACAGGCTGGAGGGGGACTGTGATGTATGTACATTACAGATGAGGGAGAGGAATGCGATGTAGTTTGTATGCAGGTGTTATAAAATGTAATCCCTTGTCTTTAGCGTAGTTCAAAAGGCACAGAACCTTCAAACGTACCGACTGTCCCGGAGGAGGATGACGATGACGAGGCCCCACCTCCAGCCATTGCGCCGCGGCCAGAGTGCACCAAGTCGGTGAGTATTGTGGAACCAGGAGTTCCAGCACAGCAGGAGGTCACTGTGTCTGTGCCAGTGAGAGCTCCCCATTGGAGCTGTCTGCCCTAATCTTGCTTCACCACTCTTTGCATTTTTCTTTGTTTCATTCGCTCCTAAGTATCATGCTTGACTCACTAGCTACTTGTAGGGAGGCATTCCATTCTCTATAAACCCCTTGTATGAAAACGTGTCTGCTGACCTTCCTCTTTGTTTCTCCTACTCCTAAATTTATACCCCCTCGTGACTGATTCATCAGCTAGTGGAAATAATCCTTCCTATTTTACCCTCCCAAACACTTCTGTTAGAACCCCCTTTAACCTCCTCGACTCCAGTGAAAGCATTCCTAGATTTTCAAGCAGTTTGTCCTAATATTGTCTAATCCCTGGTATCTTATTCGTGAAGCTGCATCTCTTCAATGGGTCTAATATCCCTTCCATACAGGGACGTCCAAAACCGCACAAAGTACCTCAACTATGGGTGTCCTGTACAGATGCATGATCATCTCTGTGCTTTTGTGTTCAGTGCTCCAATATATAAAATCCAGAGTCCCATTTGCTTTTTTTTTGGCTTTTCTACCTGCAATCTTGATTTTAAAATCTACATCTGCACTCCTAGATATGCAGAAGTTACAACATGAAAACAGACCATTCAGCCCTGTTGGTGTTTACCCTCCACACGAGCAAATAGTTCTAATCACATTTACCCCACCCTGTTCCTGTAGCCCTTCAACCCTTTCTCCTTCTCCACCTATTCAATCGAATCTTGAATGTTGACATTCTTTCTGCTTTAACCACTGTTCCTCCATTTCTTTGAGTATTTTACTAATTTGGGTATATTTTTGATCTCGCTTCTTTTCCAGACAGTGTACCATTTTCATTTATCTACATTGAACTACATTACAGGCTCTCAGTAGTGCAACTTTCCTTATTGGACATATAACATAGCAATTTAAAAGAGTCCTGAATGCTTTCTCGGAGCCCCTCCCCACTTTGGACCACCATTGGTGGTGTTATCCCAGGATGTCTCTGGATGAAGCCTGCATTATTACAGCCCTATTGCTTTTGCAAGCTTCTTTGACTTGTCTTCAGATCTCTTCCTCTATTTCTTTCCCACTGTTTGGCAGTCCGTAATGGGCACCCGATATTCTTGCCGAGTTCTTATTTCTTAATTCAGTCTGCAGAAACTCCATCTGAATGCCACATTTGGTACTGTTTCCTTTTAATACTCGAATTGCGACCTATGTACTGCCTCAGCGTGTCTGATAGCTGTAGAGTTGTAGTATTAACAGTGCCCAGTGACCGTGTTGGGGCTAGTACTTGAAAAGGGGTGTCAATGAATCAGAATAGTGTCTGTCGGGGCTGCAATCCGGGTATTGGTTACTGTGGAGGAAAACCAGCAAATGCCGGAAATACACAGGAGGTCAGTCAGCAGCTGTCAAGAGAAAAGACAGGCTATGATGTAATCCTTCCTCAGAATTTCTGTCCTGTGTATTTCCAGCATCGTCTCTGTGTGTCAGATTTTTAACGTGCAGTTTCCCCGTTTTATTTCATTGGTCACTGTGGGATAAGAACATAAGAAATAGGAGTAGGCCACACGGCCCCTCGAGCCCGCCCTGCCCTTCAATAAGATCATGGCTGATCTTCGACCTCAAGTCCACTTTCCCGCCCGATCTCCATATCCCTTGATTCCCCTAGAGTCCAAAGATCTATCTATCTCAGCCTTGAATATACTCAACGACTGAGCCTCCACAGCCCTTAGAGGATTGTGAATCTTTGGAATTCTCTACCCCAGAGTGAAGAAATTCCTCCTCATCTCAGTCTTAAATGGCCGACCCCTTATCCTGGGTGCCCCCCTAGTTCTAGACTCTCCAGCGAGGGGTAAACAACCTCTCCGCATCTACCCTGTCAATCCCCCTCAGAATCTTATGTTTCAATGAGATCACCTCGCATTCTTCTAAACTCCAGAGAGTATAGGCCCAATCTACTCGATCTCTCCTCATAGGACAACCCTCTCATCTGAGTGAACCTTCGTTGCACCGATGTTAAAGGGTAGCTGTGACTGAGTGTGGTGGCTGAAGTTTTGGTGACTGTGGGGCTGTGGTGTGAGGTGGTTATCGGTGCCTGACTGCTGTTCATTAAGGCTGTGGGTAAGCAAGTATTGGAAACGTTGATACCACTTGCATTAAGAGCAGACTCTTGACTACCCTGATGGGTAAATGGACCGACATGCGTACTGAAACCACGGGAACCAAGAAGGCCCCAAGTTCAATCCCCAAGTGCGTTGGCCGTTCTTAGTCGAAGCAACAGTAGAGACACTGCAGTTGGCCTCAGCGCCCCGATCTAGGGAGGCAACAATTGTCAAGAGTTCCCATTCCTGATCGTTATCCAGTGACCTGTGCTGGCCATCAGGAGACGACAGAATTCGGCTCAGCTGTGAAGTTGCCCCAAACCCGGGCCGTCAGTCACTGTCTTAATTCACAGGCGAAGAATGTTGACTTGGGTGAGGTATTGTAGGGTGTTGGCACCCATGAGGCTGTATTCCAGCACGAGTCAGCACCTTCAGGAACGATGGGGAGTAAATTGAAAATGGTTTTAAAAAGGGAGTGTGTGTGTATATGTGCGTATGCATGCATTAACATTGTTCCACAGTATGTGTGTACGTACGTGTGGGCATGAGCACGATCTTAAGTTTGAGAGTGTGTGCCTGTATATCAGCATTACCTCATTGCACTGTTTTTTCTTCTCAGGTTTACACGCGGTCTGTGATTGATCCAATCCCACCTCCTACCAGCAGAGAACCAGATGGCGATGGCACTTCAAAGGGATTGGACAAAATGAAAAAGAAAACAAAGATGACAGATGATGAGATTATGGAAAAACTGAGTAAGTACTCGGTGTTTAACTCTGTGCATGAGAGTCTCTGCATTAACCATGATGTCTTGTTGCAATCATCAGGTGTGGGTATGAAGCAAGGTGTTCAGCGGCAGTGTTGTACTGGTACTGAAGATGCTGGTGTTAATATAAATACCAAAGCTCAGTTTAACAATATAGGTATAAACAAATGGAGTTTGGGTTCTTGCTAAAGTTTACACCTTCCCATCTCAGAGCATCAATTTCTGTCTTAAGATTTGCTCAATATATCAGATAAACACGATCAGAGGACCCCATTGATTTCTGACCAGCAGTCACCATCTCAACGCTGATTAAAATGAAACGAGCAAAATCCACACATTTAGTAAAATCGACACAGGATTGTAATTGCGTACTGCACTGGAGAGATGCGGAGATTGACCCTGACGGCGAGTGAGTTCTGCACTTTGATGCAGATGTTGATCCTGACTGTAATTGAGCGTATGCATTGGGGAGATGAGAGATTGACTGACTAAGGATGTTAGCACTGACTGTAATTGAGCGCTGTACATTGGGAAGATCGGGAGAGTGAAAACTCTGGTTAGATTGCATCTGGAGTACTGTGTTCAGTTCTGGGCACTGCACCTCAGGAAGGATATATTGGCCTTGCAAGGTTGCAGTGCAGATTCACTAGAATGATACTGGGGCTAAAAGGGTTAAATTATGTGGACAGGTTTTATAGACTAGGCTTGTATTCCCTCGAGTATAGAAGATTAAGGGGCGATCTAATTGAGGTGTTTAAAATGATTAAAGGAGTTGGTAGGGTTGATAGAGAGAAACTATTTCCTGAGGCTAGGTCAATTGAAAATTTTAAAAACTCAGATTGATAGATTTCTGTTAGATAAGGATATTAAGTGTTACGGAACCAAGGCGGGTAAATGGAATTAAGATACAGATCAGCTATTATGTAATTGAATGTCAGAACAACTCCCCAGATAATGAAGCAGTCCATGCCTGCATGCAACAAGACCTGGACGATGTTCAGGCTTGGGCTGATAAGTGGCAGGTAACATTCGCGCCACAGAAGTGTCAGGCATTGACTATTTCCAACAAGCGAGAGTCTAACCACCTCCCCATGACATTCAACGGCATTACCATCGCCGAATCCCCCACCATCAATATCCGGGGTGTCACCATTAACCAGAAACTTAACTGGACCAGCCACATAAATACTGTGGCAACAAGAGCAGGTCAGAGGCTGGGTATTCTGCGGCAAGTGTCTCACCACCTGACTTCCCAAAGCCTTTCTACCATCTACAAGGCACAAGTAAGGAGTGTGATGGAATACTCTCCACTTGCCTGGATGAATGCAGCTCCAACAACACTCAAGAAGCTCGACACCATCCAGGGCAAAGCAGCCCGCTTGATTGGCACCCCATCCACCACCTTAAACATTCACTCCCTCCACCACCGCCGTACCATGGCTGCAGTGTGTACCATCTACAAGATGCACTGCAGCAACTCGCCAAGGCTTCTTCGGCAGCATCTCCCAAACCCATGACCTCTTCCACCTAGAAGGACAAGGGCAGCAGGCGCATGGGAACACCACCACCTCTAAGTTCCCCTCCAAGTCATACACCATCCTGACTTAGAAGTATATCGCCGATCCTTCATCGTTGCTGGATCAAAATCCTGGAACTCCCTCCCTAACAGCACTGTGGGAGTACCGTCACCACACGGACTGCAGCGGTTCAAGAAGGCGGCTCACCACCACCTTCTCAAGGGCAACTTGGGATGGGCAATAAATGCTGGCCTTGCCAGCGATGGCCACATCCTATAAACGAATTTAAAAAAACAGGTTCAAGGGGCTGAATAGCCTGCTCCTGTTCCTATGACTGACTAATTGAGCACAGTCTTTTGGGGAGATGGGAGGTTTGTGATGTGTATAATAGCACTGGATAGGGGTAGGGACTTTGAGATTTGAGAGTACTGGGTGGTGAAATCTCTATACTTGGGACAAAGGGTTTTTTTCTAGGTGGGAGATGTGGCGATTGACTTTGATTATACCAAAGGACTATACACTCACAGAAGGTGGTACAATTTATCAGAGCTATCACAGAGCATCATCTGTGGGCTGCTTGAAAGTCCTGAGGCTTGGTGTTGTGTTCTTTACATTAACCTCACTTGTGCATCTTTGTTACAGGAAGTATTGTGAGTGTTGGAGATCCGAAAAAGAAATACACCAGATTTGAGAAAATCGGGCAGGGGTGAGTGCTGGTCCTTCAATTCCTGTTGAATCATTGCCGGGTTGGATATACTAGTTTAATGTTCGAAGATGGATAGAACACGTTTGAACACTCTAATTTCTCCTAAAAGGCCCCAGATCATTGTTGTGTCCCCATTTTAACGCTGTCCCCATTTTAGCAAGTTCAGTATCCAGTTTTTACTTTCCAGTGATCAGGGTAGTAATTTTTAACAGTGCATTAATGCAGGAATACTTTGTGATTTTATCACTATATCTGTTTCCTTACAGTGCTTCTGGGACAGTATTCACAGCCATTGATGTAGCAACAGGACAGGAGGTATGTTACTGCTGAGACACTAAACTCAGGAGCTGTCTGTCACTGAGCACTGAGCTAGACTTGGGTTGGGGGGTGGGGGGGCTGGGCTGTCCACTTCCAAGCGCTGCGATAGATTTGGGGGCTGTCCGTAACTGAGCACGAAGGTACACCATACTCACGAGTTGAGAGTTACAAGTGCTGGAAGGGTGTATTCATTACTGATCTCTGGGAAGGTGCTTTATTTTGGCGGTGTCTATTACAGATCTCTGGGAAGGTGCTTTATTTGGACGGTGTCTATTACAGATCTCTGGGAAGGTGCTTTATTTGGACGGTGTCTATTACAGATCTCTGGGAAGGTGCTTTATTTGGACGGTGTCTATTACAGATCTCTGGGAAGGTGCTTTATTTGGATGGTGTCTATTACAGATCTCTGGGAAGGTGCTTTATTTGGACGGTGTCTATTACAGATCTCTGGGAAGGTGCTTTATTTGGACGGTGTCTATTACAGATCTCTGGGAAGGTGCTTTATTTGGATGGTGTCTATTACAGATCTCTGGGAAGGTGCTTTATTTGGAAGGTGTCTATTACAGATCTCTGGGAAGGTGCTTTATTTGGACGGTGTCTATTACTGATGCTTTAGTTGGGACCTGTCTTTTATTGCCCATTGGGAGTGAAGTTGGCTAGTTACTTATCTGAGTGTTGTGAAGAGTTCTGCAAAGCCAGAAGTGCTGCTTGGGTATGCAGTGCCCTGCAGGACCTCATCAATGGGTCTGAACCTACAGTCATGTGGTTCCTAGTGGCAGAGTGACTGCCTGATCTCATTGTGAGAAACTAGATCTTCGAGGATTTTCCATCAAGTTCTTTCAGAAAATTGTCATAATTGTTCTCTTGCTCCTGTAGCCAGTCAACAAAGTCTGCATCCATCCCTGTTCGAAAATTGTACCCATGATAAGATGAGAAAACCCATCTATATTCTTTTTGTATATCAGTCCATTTAATGAATGTATAGTAACAGGACAGAAGGGTCAGCTGCTGCCAATATGGAGCGCACTTTGTGTGTCTGTATTTGTAACAGGCGTGCTCACCTGTGCGGTGGGACGGTGGAGGAGTCGGACAGATGCAGCATCAGCATGTGATGTATTTGCTTTCCCAGGTGGCAATCAAACAGATCAACCTGCAAAAACAGCCAAAGAAAGAGCTGATTATCAATGAGATTCTGGTGATGAAGGAACTGAAGAACAGCAACATCGTCAACTTCCTGGACAGGTAACTGGGAGAGAACGGGGCGGCTTTCTGCCCACCTCTGGTCAGCACCTGCTTTGGGCTTTGCATCCATGCCACTCGGAAGCATGGTGACTAACTCCTCCTTAGATACTTCTCCCCAATGGCCTCATCTGAAACCATGGCCGTGCATATGGTAAATCTGTGCTGTTGCCTCTCCATGTGCCAGTGTGGTGCACCACAGGGGAAGAGGGACCTAACCAGTGCTGACAGTACAGTGATGAGCTTTCCCTGCTTGTATCTGTATGTACTCTTGGTGTTGTAGACAAGTGGGTTACTTACAAGGCTTTCTCTTTTTGTCCTAGCTACTTGGTGGGTGATGAGCTGTGTGTTGTGATGGAATATCTGGCTGGAGGTTCACTGACTGATGTTGTTACAGAAACCTGTATGGATGAGGCACAGATTGCTGCAGTGTGCAGGGAGGTAAGTGCACATTTGAAAACCCCCTTCCAATTCTCCCACAGATTCCTTCTCCAAGGCTGAAAACTCCTACTAATCCATCATTTGCGATCCTGCTAAAAGGAACGGTGACTGTGATGGTATAAGTTGTTTCATCTTCATTTGTTTTCACTTCCCAGTGTTGGGTAGGAAAACCGAAAATGTTGGCAAGGCAGTCGGTTTCTGAAGCCGGTTCGGGTGAACTGCTTCATCAGAACTTCAGTCCTGCATTGTGCGTTTCAGCCCCTCTCCTTGGTTCCTCATTTTAAAAACAAGATGCTGACTCACCCGTGAATTGCCAGCATTTTCAGTTCCTTTTTCTGATTTTCCACACTTGTAGTTCTTTCAATCCCTACAATTGACATTTGCCAAAACCCATGGAGCACCATTTTGTTCTTTACAGTACATCCTATGAGGTGTCTTCCCATCCTGTGTTTCGTAAAGCACCTTCGTCCCACCTACCACTGTCCATTCAGCCACTCTCCGGTTCCTTATCTCTCTTTGGTCGGCCCCTCGTTGGCTATCAACAGCATCTAGAGTTCAAGAGCTTTTTCCCCTCCTAAATTTGCCATTCTCCTTTCTGTACCCTGTTCTGTATTTAAAGGAAAGAGGGGAACATATTTAAAGAATTGAAGATAGCCGGGGAAATTCTGTCTCGTGGTCCTCTTCAGATTTAGTTGAACTGTCCTGTTCTGAAGGCTACATGAATTTTGGATTTGATTACTCACAAATTCCTTTTCGAAAAGTGAGCTTGTGTGTGATTTGCAAAACAAGGCAAGAACTACTTGCATTTATATAACACCGTAGAAAGTGACCCTTCAGAGGCTGAAAGGGAAAGAACAATCGAGGCTTTCAAAGGTGGAAAGAAACGGGCCAGGGCTGTTAAGGGCTCTGGCACTGATGGTGGAATGGAGGGAGATGAAGAATTAAAGAACTGAAGAGTGCAGGCAGAGCGTAAGGCATTGTGGAGCTAAGGTGGTGCAAAGCAATGGAGGGATTTGTAAACAAGGGTTTTAAATTTGATAGCATTTCGTGAGAGCCAGGAATCCCTTTCTCCATATGGCCTCCACTCTAACCAATGTTGCTCCAGTTGAGTTCGGAAGTCTTTTGAAGCAAGTGACCAAAAAACATTCCCCAATGGTCCAGTTAGTAAAGACTGAAAACCGATCTCAGCAGAGCTGGCAATAGAAGCCCTACATTTGTGTTCCGCCTCCTTACATTATTGCGGTAAAGATCAGCCAGGTTTCTAATCCTGACTGCTGTCAACTGACCCCTACTAGAAAGTATGTAACAGATGAGGACAATTTCAAGCTTGGTTGTAATGTCTCCCACCAAGCTCCAGGGTCAGTCAGATCGCCTACCAACACTTCCATGAGCAACTGATGCCTGTGGAACTATACTCCAGGAGCCGGTCTTCAGGGGGGAGCGGGGGGAAGAAGATTAAGTTGGCAACAAAAAATTGCTGACATTTGTGTGATGTGACCATCTCATCTTGGAGTACAACACTGCCCCAACAAACTGCTCCTTCAAAGGGATAATCTAATAGGAATGTATCTGCAGAGTATTTCATTCATAGCTTTTTTGCGAGATTTGAGCAAGTTAACTTATTGAGTGCGAAGCAGTGACCAATCTTTGTTTTTCCTCTGGGCAGTGCCTACAAGCATTGGAGTTCCTGCATGCGAACCAGGTCATTCACCGAGACATCAAGAGTGATAATGTGCTGCTGGGAATGGACGGATCAGTGAAGCTCAGTGAGTAACAGTTTCACCCCCCACCCTTGTGCTAAAATTCACACATCCCGCCATCAGATTGAGACAGGATTTGTCAACTGAAGTCTTGAGAACTGTACAGAAAATATAGCTTAGCCTTACTTTGTAATGTCATTATTTTTGTTCCCTTTTGTTTAGAGTTGATCTTTGTTTGGCTGCTCCTCCAATGTAGCAGTTTTTTGAATGTACGACCAGCGATGCCAAATTTGGCAGTTCTGAATAAAGGCCAAGACTTTAGCCAGCTGCATATTGTAGGCTTCAGTTGTAAAGCTGCACAGTCCCTGCATTTTGCTCCTCACCATTCCATAAATTGGCTACTTTAAAAGACATTGCATCCACAGAGGTGACGATAGGCACACTCTCCACTTAATATGAAAGTAACCGACTCCAGGAAACTCATGTACCCACTGAAGCTGAACCTCAAAGAATAATTTTCTAAAATCTGACCTATTAATGCTGGCTTATTGCTGAAGCTCTCCATTTAGTTTAAGCACACAAGTATGGTCACTTGTTACCCCACCCAAATGCTTTGATGTTGATGCCATTGTTTCTCTTGTGTCCGTACAGCTGACTTTGGATTCTGTGCCCAGATCACACCAGAGCAGAGCAAGCGCAGCACCATGGTGGGCACACCTTACTGGATGGCACCAGAGGTGGTGACGAGGAAAGCTTACGGCCCCAAGGTTGACATCTGGTCGCTGGGAATCATGGCCATTGAAATGGTGGAAGGAGAGCCCCCTTACCTAAACGAGAACCCGTTGAGGGTGAGTCGAAAACCTCTGAATTTTGTTAAGTCCAGATGTGGAGACAGAAGTGCGTGGTACCAGGCTTAAGGCATCTGAACTATAAAGGGAGTTTGAAGAGCCTGGGATTGTTTACTCTGGAGAACAGAAGGCTCCGAGATATTAAAGCATTCAAGTTTCTTTAACATTTGTGAGCTTGCCCCATGCTCCAGAATCAGGAGACATGGCTCAATTTGAAAACATAGACAGTGCACAGACAGTTTAGATTTAACTATATTAGGCAGAGGGTGATAAATCTGTGGAATGGACTGCACAGGTCAGTAGTGGAGACAAATAATGTGGGAACGGTTTGGGAGAACTGGAAAGATATTTGAAGGGAGCGAGAGGTACTTGTTGTTTGGCCCAGCCAAAGGATTTTTTTCTCTTATTCGTTCCTGGGATGTGGGCATCGCTGGCCAGGCCAGCATTTATTGCCCATCCCTAATTGCCCTCGAGAAGGTGGTGGTGAGCCGCTGCAGTCCGTGTGGTGAAGGTACTCCCACAGTGCTGTTAGGGAGGGAGTTCCAGGATTTTGACCCAGCGACGATGAAGGATCGGCGGAGGTGGTGGTGTTCCCATGTGCCTGCTGCCCTTGTCCTCCTCGGTGGTAGAGGTCGCGGGTTTGGGAGGTGCTGCCGAAGATGCCTTGGCGAGTTGCTGCAGTGCATCTTGTAGATGGTACACACTGCAGCCACGGTACGCCGGTGGTGGAGGGAGTGAATGTTTAAGGTGGTGGATGGGGTGCCAATCAAGCGGGCTGCTTTGTCCTGGATGGTGTCGAGCTTCCTGAGTTTTGTTGGAGCTGCACTCATCCAGGCTAGTGGAGGGTATTCCATCACACTCCTGACTTGTGCCTTGTAGATGGTGGAAAGGCTTTGGGGAGTCAGGAGGTGAGATACTCGGCACAGAATACCCAGCCTCTGACCTGCTCTTGTTGCCACAGTATTTATGTGGCTGGTCCAGTTACATTTGTGGTCAGTGGTGACCCCCAGGATGTTGATGGGGGATTCGGCGATGGTAACGCCATTGAATGTCAAGGGGCGGTGGTTAGACTCTCGCTTGTTGGAGATAGTCATTGCCTGGCACTTGTGTGGCGCGAATGTTACTTGCCACTTATCAATCCAAGCCTGAATGTCATCTAGGTCTTGCTGCATGTGGGCATAGACTGCTTCGTTATCGGAGGAGTTGCGAATGGAACTGAACACTGCAATCAGTGAACGTCCCCACTTCTGACCTTATGCTGGAGAAAAGGTCAATGATGAAACAGCAGAAAATGGTTGGGCCTATGTCACTGCCCTGAGGAACTCCTGCAGCGATGTCCTGGGGCTGAGATGATTGACCTCAACAACCGCAGCCAAACTCCTTTGTGCTAGGTATGACTCCAGCCAGTGGAGAGTTTTCCCCCTGATTCCCATTGACTTCAGTTTTACTTGGGCTCCTTGATACCACACTTGGTCAAGGGCAGTCACTCTCACCTCACCTCTGGAATTCAGGTCTTTTGTCCATGTTTGGACAAAGGCTGTAGTGAGATCTGGAGCCGAGTGGTCCTGGCGGAACCCAAACTGAGTATCAGTGCGCAGGTTATTGGTGAGTAAGTGCCGCTTGAAAGCACTGTCGATGACACCTTCCATCACTTTGCTGATTGCGAGTAGACTGATGGGACGGTAATTGACAGGATTGGACTTGTCCTGCTTTTTGTGGACAGGACATACCTGGGCAGTTTTCCACATTGTTGGGTAGATGCCAGTGTTGTAGCTGTACTGGAACAGCCTGGCTAGAACACCTCAAATTTTCAGTTGATCAGCGAGAGCCAGCATGGATTTGTGAAAGTAGGTCATGCCTGATCGAATTTTTTGAAGAGGTGGCTAAAGTAGTGGACAAGGGAAATGTCGATGGATGTTATTTATATGGACTTCCAGAAGGCATGTGATAAAGTCCCACATAAGAGCCTGTTAACTAAGGTAGAAGCCCATGGAATTGAGGGTAAATTATTGACCTGGTTAGGAAATTGCCTGAGTGGCAGGAGACAGCGTAGGGATAATGGGTAGGTACTCAAATTGGCAGGATGTGACTGATGGTGTTCCGCAGGGATCTGTGTTGGGGCCTCAACTATTCACAGTATTTATTAACGACTTAGATGATGGCGTAGAAAGTCGTATATCCAAATTTGCGGTTGACGCAATGATAGGTGGCATTGTAGGCAGTGTAGATGAAAGCGCAAAATTACAAAGGGATATTGATAGATTAAGTGAATGGGCAAAAATGTGGCAAATGGATTTCAATGTAAGCAAATGCGAGGTGGACCTAAAAAGGATAGAACATGGTACTTTCTAAATGGTTAAAAGCTAAAAACTGTGGAGGCCCAAAGAGACACATGGGTCCAGGTACATAGATCATTAAAATGTCATGAACAGGTTCAGAAAATAATGAAAAAGGCTAATGGAATGCTGGCCTTTATATCTAGAGGACAAGAATACAAGGGGGTAGAAGTTATGCTGCAGCTGTACAAAGCCTTGGTTAGACCACACCTGGAGTACTGTGAGCAGTTCTGGGCACCACACCTTAGGATGGATATATTGGCCTTGGAGGGAGTGCAGTGTAGGTTTACCAGAATGATACCCGGACTTCAAGGGTTAAGTTGCGAGGAGAGATTACACAAATTAGGGTTGTATTCCATAGAATTTAGAATGTTAAGGGGTGATCTGATCGAAGTTTTCAAGATATTAAGAGCCAGACCTTTCAGAAGTGAAATTAGGAAACACTTCTACACACAAAGGGCGGTAGAAGTTTGGAACTCACTTCCGCAAACGGCAATTGATGCTAGATCAATTGTTAATTTTAAATCTGAGATTGATAGCTTTTTGTTAACCAAAAGGTATTAAGGGCAATGGGCCAAAGGCAGGTATATGGAGTTAGGCCGCAGATCAGCCATGATCTCATTGAATGGCAGAACAGGCTCGAGGGACTGAATGGCCTACTCCTGTTCCTATGTTCCTAGACGTGGCTAGTTCTAGAGCACAGGTCTTTAGGACATCAGCCGGGATGTTGTCGGGGCCCATAGCCCTTGCTGTATGTAGTGCACTCAGCCATTTCTTGATATCACATGGGGAATCGAATTGGCTGTGGACAGGCTTCTGTGATGGTGGGGACCTCAGGAGGAGGCCGATATGGATTATCCACTCGGCACTTGTGGCTGAAGATGGTTGCAAACGCTGCAGCCTTGTCTTTTGCACTCACATGCTGGGTGCCGCTATCGTTGAGGATGGGGATATTCATGGAGCCACCTTCACCCGTTAGTTGTTTAATGGTCCACCACCATTCACGACTGGATGTGGCAGGACTGCAGAGCTTTGATCTGATCCGTTGATTGTGGGATCGCTTAGCTCTGTTTATAGCATGCTGCTTCTGCTGTTTTAACATGCATATAGTCCTGTATTGCAGCTTCCCCAGGTTGGCACCTCATTTTTAGGTACGCCTGGTGCTGCTCCTGGCATGCTCTTCTACACTCCTCATTGAACCAGGGTTGGTCCCCTGGCTTGATGGTAATGGTAGAGTGAGGGATATGCCAGGCCATGAAGTTACAGATTGTGGTGAATTCAATTCTGCTGCTGCTGAATCATGGACAGATGCATCTGCGACAGGTAGATTGGTGAGGACGAGGTCAAGTAGGTTTTTTTCCTCGTGTTGGTTCTCTCACCACCTGCCACAGGCCCAATCTGGCAGCTATGTCCTTCAGGGCTCGGTCAGTAGTGGTGCTAACGAGCCACTCTTGGTGATGGACATTGAAGTCCCCCACCCAGAGTACATTCTGTGCCCTTGCTACTCTCAGTGCTTCTTCCAAGTGGTGTTCAACATGGAGGAGTACTGATTCATCAGCTGAGGGAGGGCGGTAGGTGGTAATCAGCAGGAGGTTTCCTTGCCCATGCTTGACCTGAAGCCATGAGACTTCATGGGGTCCGGAGTCAATGTTGAGGACTCCCTCCTGACTCTGTGCCACTGGTGGGCCTGTCCTGCTCATGGGACAGGACATACCCAGGGATGGTGATGGAGGAGTTTGGGACATTTGCTGAAAGGTATGATTCTGTGAGTATGACTCTTGCTTGACTGGTCTGTGGGACAGCTCTTCCAATTTTGGCACAAGTCCCCAGAAGTTAGTGAGGAAGCCTTTGCAGGGTCGACTGGGCTGGGTGTGCCTTTGTCATGTTCGAAGCCGGTGCCTAGGTCGCTGCTGGGTGGTCCATCCGGTTTCATATTGTTTGCATAGCGGTTTGTTACAACTGAGTGACTTGCTCGGCCATTTCAGAGGGCAGCTAAGAGTCAACCACATTGCTGTGGGTCTGGAGTCACATATAGACCAGACCAGGTAAGGATGGCAGATTTCCTTCCCTAAAGGACATTAGTGAACCAGATGGGTTTTTACGACAATCCGATAGTTTCATGGTCACCATTACTGATACTAGCTTTTTATTCCCTATTTATTTAATTAACTGAATTTAAATTCCCCAGCTGCCGTGGTGGGATTTGAACTCGTGTCTCCGGATCATTAGTCCAGTAACATAACCACTATGCTACCATTTTATGCTAAGATTGCCGAATCTTTTCCGATCTTGTACTTTTCTCTCTTCCTGCAGTCTCCTCAACTTTCTCTTGCAGTATGAGGCAAGATCACGCAAATCTGCTTGGGGTTTTCTTCAAGTTCACGGGTGGCTGGAAGGCACTGAGACTGTCCTTTAGAAAGAACCTGAGCAGCCAATAGGCAGGCTCCATTTCACCTCTGCTCAAACTCTGTCAGAAGTGCGTGTGATCAGTGCCTCAACATGCCACGGTTGATTGGAATCCTCCATTAATATAACCGTACTCTTTTCACTTATCCTCCTTATCGCTTCATATGCAAAATTCCTTATCCTGGCAGTCTGTAGGAACCCCTTTGTGAAATGTTTGTGTTCTCCATCAGAACTGCCCAGTCTGAGTGTAGTATAGATGGGAGCAGGAAGTTTCAAACAAACATTGATGAGATTGAGCAAGGGGGGAAAAATTGACGTCATCCACTTTGGTCCCAAGAAAGATGGTGTTTTCTGAATGGTGAGAAGTTAGGGACTGTGGAGGAGCCGAGAGATTTAGGGGTCCAAGTACAGAAATCACTTAAAAAAAAAAAAAAAAAAAACCCCCAAAAAACGAGTTGACAGGTACAAAAAATAATTAATGGGCTAATGGAATGTTGGCCTTTATCTTGAGGTCTGGAATACAAAGGGGTGGAAGTTATGTGAATTGCATAAAGCTTTGGTTAGACCCCATCTGGAGCACTGTGTTCAGGTCTGGGCACCACACCTCAGGAAGGATATATTGACCTTGGAGGGGGTGCAGTGCCGATTCACCAGAATGATACCAGGACTAAAAGGGTTAAATTGAGGTCAGGTTGCATGAACTAGGCTTGTATTCCCTTGAGTATGGAAGATTAAGGGGTGATCTAATGAAGGTGTTTAAGATGATTAAAGGATTTCTATCGGGTAGATAGAGGGAAACTATTTCCTCTGGTGGGGAGGAGTCCAGAATAAGGAGACATAACTTTAAAATACGAGCTCGGCTGTTCAGGGGTGATGTCAGGAAGCACTTGGCACGAAGCGTAGTGGAAATCTGGAACACTCTCCCCCAAAAAGCTGTTGATGCTGGGGGGGGTCAATTGAAAATTTCAAAACTGAGATTGATAGATTTGTATTGTCGGGTATTGAGGGTTACGGAACCAAGGCAGGTAAATGGAGTTAAGATAGGGTTTTCCAATCTCCCATCTGTTCTAATCTTAGAGCTGGTTAATCTTGTGTTGAGTAAGGCATTTGTGGAGGATAGTTTTACCACATCATTGTTTTCTATGTAGCCCCAAATCACTTGGAGGACCTTAAACCAGGGTATTAATCACTGAATCTTTATACTTTACCTCTTAACTACATGGGAGCTTTGGCAGATAAAAGGAAGAGGCAGGGCAGGACTTTATTAAACTATAATGAGGTTGGACCATGCCTTTCTGACATAACATCTCTTGTTGACGTTCGCTCTTTCATTTATCTGTGTATGTTGCAGGCCCTGTATCTGATTGCCACTAATGGCACTCCAGAGCTGCAGAATCCAGAGAAGCTCTCCACAATCTTCCGCGATTTTCTGAACCGCTGTTTGGAGATGGATGTGGAAAAACGAGGCTCTGGAAAGGAGTTACTGCAGGTACGGATTATTCCTTAAAATTCCAGGCCAGTATCAATCCCACAATATTTTTGATCTCGGGTTACATGAGAATTCAGATCAGTATGTGCCGATGCCCAAACAGGCCTGCTCTATTTAGTTTGCGTGTATGTGCATGTGTGTGTGCGGTGCATAGATACTCTTTATTCACACCTGTCATTGTACAGCATCTCATAGATATATAGGGAGGATCTCTCTGACTCCCACCCATGTGTGAAAACTGAAGCCAGGTCTTTTGTTTTCATGGTTGTCTCCCATCCCCTCAAAAATGGGAAAACAATTCCAGAGGAAGCTGGGAAAATGGAATTCAGAGAGCTTTTTTCTCCCTCTCCCTCCCTCAAGTTGGGAATGCATCACTCTCCTTCCTGTTGGAGTGGAGATCGATTGCTGTAACTGGGGAGTAATGTGCTAACTGGAAGCCCCTGTAGGCATTTGTCGCTGGTGTTGAGGGACTATAATGTCGTTCTATCCAGTACTGTTTTGAGTTAACCACAGTCTCTGGGTATGCGAGATCTCTGACTTCTCTCTCTTTCTCTCTTGCAGCATCCATTCCTGAAGCTGGCCAAGCCCTTGTCTAGTTTGACGCCGCTGATTCTGGCAGCCAAGGATGCGATGAAGAGCAATCGCTAGGATATCATCCTCCTCTCGACCCCTCCCCCCCCCCCCCCCCCCCCCCCGCCCCCAAAGAATCGGAATCAAGTATCACGGTCTGCGTTGACATGGCAGAGCAGCTGCAGGGTCCCACACGGGCATTGCACATGCCTGTCACTGGCCACCTGCGCAAGCAAGGTCGATGCTGCTTTTATATTTTTTCAAAAAAAAGTTTTCCCTCTTCCCTCCCTCTACATTTCAATACTTGAATTGCAGATCGAAAGACAGATTGGATGCCTCCTCTGTGGAATCTGGACTTTCCCCAGCATGCAGGTTGCTCTGCCAGTTGCTTGTCTCTACTTATGGACATTATGTACTGTATCGGGTGAGCGGGGCTTTGGGATGTTCTGCTTGATGCCTCTTTTTTTGTATATTATGTATCTCAGTGGCGGATTGCATTGTTAGAATTCAGGAGAGAAGTTGAGTAGCTGTCTTGTTTTTTTTTAAAAAAAAGTACTTTTTATTTGTACTAACAATCTGGAGTTCTGACTGGTCACCTGCAGCGGCAGTTTCTGGGACAACGAGACTCCAGCCTCCTCCGTACTCGTGATCAGCGTGATTATTATTTTTTGTTGTTGTTGTTGGTCTTCGTTAGTAATGCCTCAATGACTCATGTACGCCTTCAAAGGAGGCGTGGGAGCCTGTTAATTTTTCTGTAGCCATAATCGTCCAGGAGTGTTGGTGGATTCAGACTTGTATTAAGACACTCGGCAAAATTTTTGAGAACCTTGTGATTTGTTTTTGCAGTGGGAACTGGACTTTTCTGCGTCAGCTGCCAAATACCCCCAGTGTTTGCATTGTAGCCACAACAGTGCATTACCCTCTTAATGTTGGATGCATTCATAGTTGCCTCACTGACTTCCAAGTCCCAGTAAGGCTGCTGCTGATTAAAATGGGTTGAACGTTTAGTGTAAGAACTGGCTCGTACAGGTGGAGCAGAGTTTTCAGGCCGTATAGTAAAGGAACAGTATTCCTGTCTGGTGTATGCAGGTGGTACATCAGGATGGCACAACTCCACGTGCCCCTCAGCACCCCAAAGTCTTAATTTATTTTCATCACAAAGTACATTGTTAGCGTGGTTTATTTTCAGATGTTAAAAAATGCCGTCTGCTTAGAATCACTGCGGTTAATGCTTCAGGTCTTTGTAGAATGCATCCTCCGTGCATGCATCACCATAGTCACCACACCTGCTGTGTGCAGCACCTGACCTGCATGGTCATGTTCATGCATGTACAGCACCTGACGTGCGTACACCCCACATCAGTCTGAACTGTACCCTATGCATGTATGGTCTATGCATGCATCTCCGTGCACACCCTCCACACATACCTGCACCACTCTGCACTGCACCCAACCTCTACCACACATGCACTGCGCTACACCCCATTACATCAAGCCGCACTGCACGCAGCACACTGCAGTCACCACATTATGTAGCAGATCATATGGTGCCTGTTTGTAATGGAACAAAATGATCAAGTCAGGTATAGCAGTTGGGGCATATGTGGGTAGAAGGTGGTGGGGCACGAAGTTCTTGTGTCGAGCACTTGGGGTGGGCCTTTTGAAATTAGCCACAGTATGGTATTGTCTCCGGGGGTGGGGGCTGGCTGACTTTAGGTGACTGAGATTGCCCTCCCACCCTTCAGTTTGTGGAGCTGCTGCCTTTCAGAACTCTGTATACCACCACAAGGAAGTGATGTGCAAGCACGACCGTTCAACGCATTGTGACTGCGGCAGTACTGTCAGACGGAAAATACTCAACTCACTCATGGTTCCCAAAGCAGCACGAGTGTTGGTGAATTCTGTGGCTTGTACTGCAGTATTAAAAGGAGCAAATCTAACAAAAGGCTGAACACATCCATTAAAGTGCCTAACAGTAGAGTCTGATATAACTGGGGATTTGGGGTTTTGAACTCTTTTCTAATTAATACTAAAAATAAAATTTTTAGAAAAACACGTGTCGCATTTTCTTTTGTGTTCAATGTATTTAATTACATTGACAGTGAGAGTGTGGCTTTATGGAAGGAAGTCTGAAGGAAGAGATTGGGGAAGTCGGTGGCCATTATATATTTAGAGTTTAGCTAAGCTTTTGACAGTCTGGTGCAGAGATTTGAACAGGAGATTGATCCACAAGGAAGGAAAACATGGACTACAACAATAACTTGCATTTATATGGGGCCTTTAATGTAGTAAAATGTCCCAAGGCACTTCATGGGAGCGTTATCAAACAAAATTTGACACCAAGCCACATGAGATATTGGTCAAAGAGGTAGGTTTTAAGAAGAGTCTTAAAGGAGGAGAGAGTGGTAGAGATGCGGAGAAGTTTAGGAAAGGAATTCCAGAGCTTAGGACCCAGACAGCTGAAGACACGGCTGCCAATGGTGGGGTGAAGAAAATCAGGGATGTGCAAGAGGCTAGAATTGGAGGAGAGATGTCGGAGGGTTGTAGGGCTGGAGGAGGTTACAGAGATAGGGAGAGGCGTGGCCATAGAAGGAACAAGGATGAGAATTTTAAAATTGAGGTGTTGCCTAAACTGGGAATTTCAATTAAATCAAGGCTTTGTACCTGTTCAAAAGACATTTACATTCATTTAGTGACTTGTAATTCTTATGTGAAGTCTATAGAGGAAAACCTTTCAAATAAAAGCGGAGAGATATTGATTCACGTTTCTCTAGCACAGCACAATGGAACTGTGGCGTATGTTCCTCTATTTGCCAACCCCGAGGAGCTGAGGGACATGATAGATGATTTGGGATTTCATTGTGGAGTGAGCTGTGCAGATATAAGGCCTTAACGAACCACATTGATGGGAGGAACTGGACTCCGCACTGTCTCCCTAACGATTGGACAGCAGTCAGGGATAGCATTTATGCTAAACTCAAAATATCTGCTGGGGATGGGAAGGGTAGAAATGGATATGGCCAATGACCATGCAATACCAGGAAGTGCTAACTTGCCTTGGGGCTACTCTTCTGCGACTGGTGAATAGGATTCTGGCTAAGGGGCTTTTTTTTATGATTCATTCACGGGATGTGGACATCGCCGGCAAGGCCAGCATTTATTGCCCTTCCCCAACTGCCCTCGAGAAGGTGATGGTGAGTGGATTTCTTGAATCCAACTGCGAGGCCATTTCAGAGGGCAGTAAAGAGTCAACCACATTGCTGTGGATCTGGAGTCACATTGAGCTCAAACCAGGTAAGGATGGAAGATTTCCTTCCCTCTAGGATGTTACTGAACCAGATGGGTTTTTACGAGAATCCAGTTGTTTTGTGGTCACCATTACTGATGCTCGCTTTTTATTCCAGATTTATTTAGGGATGGACAATAAATGTTGGCCTTGCCAGTGACGCCAACATCCCAGGAACAAATAAAAAAAATATTAATTGAATTTAACTTCCCCAGCTGCCATGGTGGAATTTGAATTCTGTCTCCGGTTCATTAGTCCAGGCCTCTGGATTACGAGTCCAGTAACGTAATCACTGCTACTGTACTCTCAATTACAGTTTTCCAACCACAAGGGCGATCCTAGTGACACCAAGAACTACCAAGGAATCTAACTGATATCAGCGATTATTAAGATGGTTCTTTAGGCTGTCCCGTCTTATCCACGGATCAGATCAAAGTTCTGCAGTCCTGCCATATCCACTCGTGAATGGTGGTGGACCATTAAACAACTAACGGGAGGGGGAGGCTTCATGAATATCCCCATCCTCAATGATGGTGGAGCCCAGCACGTGAGTGCAAAAGACAAAGCTGAAGCATTTACAACCATCTTCAGCCAGAAGGGCCGAGTGGATGATCCATATTGGCCTCCTAAGGTCCCCACCAGCACAGAAGCTAGTCGATTCACTGGAGTCATACCTAGCACAATGGAAGATGGTTGTGGTGGTTGGAGGTCATTCATCACAGCTCCAGGACATCGCTGCAGGAGTTCCTCAGGGCAGAGTCCTAGGCCCAACCATCTTCAGCTGCTTCGTCAATGACCTTCCCTCCATGCTGATGACTGCACAATGGTTAGTGCCATTCGCAACTCCTCAGATAATGAAGCAGTCCATGCCCGCATGCAGCAAGACCTGGATGACATTCAGGCTTGGGCTGATAAGTGTCAGTCAAAGCTTATCTCCACAAGCCAGCATCTAACCAGCCCCCCTTGACATTCAACGGCATTGCCATCGCTGAATCCCCCACCATCAACATCCTGGGGGGGTTACCATTGAACAGAAATTTACTGGACCAGCCACGTAAATACTGATGTTGACTTTATGCAGAGCTCGTCAGAGAAATCACTTTATGAATCTATCTTTAGATAAATAATATATTACATGTCCTTATTTGGGAATCACCATTCTGTTAAGTCTCTAGGTGGCACCTCGATAGGATTTTCCCATTATAAAGCTACCTTTATTCTCTGCCCCAAAGAGCTGTGAATGCTGCGTCTTTGAGTATATACAAGGCTGAGATCGATAGATTTTTGGACTCTAGAGGAATCAAGGGATATGGAGATCGGGCAGCAAAGTGGAGTTGAAGTCGACGATCAGCCATGATCTTATTGAATGGTGGAGCAGGCTTGAGGGGCCGTATGGCCTACTCCTAATTCTTATGCTCTTATGTTCTATTAACTTCCACAGTCCTGCCCACAGCTGCACATTTAGGGGCCATAAATATAAGATAGTCACTAATAAATCCAACAGGGAATTCAGGAGAAACTTCTTTACCCAGAGAGTGGTGAGAATGTGGAACTCACATGGAATGGTTGAGGTGAATAGTATTGATGTATTTAAGGGGAAGCTAGATAAACACAGGAGGGAGAAAGGAAACAAAGGATATGCTGATAGGGTGAGATGAAGAGGGGTGGGAGGAGGCTCGTGTGGAGCAGAAACACCAGCACAGACCTGCTGGGCCGAATGGCCTGTTTGTGTTCAGTAGCTTTGATGTAATTCCATCAAATCATTTGATTCCAGATAAAGACCGATACTTATTGTGATTTCCCCCCCTCCCTCCCACGTTAAAGTTGGTACCGAGCAAAGTTCCTTATCCTGCAGAGGCAAAAGGTGATCCAGATGTCGATTGTGGGATCGCAATAAGCATCATGGATTGCAGTCTACATTCCTGTGCCATTTACTGCCTGTTCCCTCTGTCACGGTTCAGGGTCTTTTGACCTTTTACTCCACAGGAAGGATTGAAAGA
Source organism: Squalus acanthias (assembly GCA_030390025.1). Lineage (NCBI taxonomy): Eukaryota > Metazoa > Chordata > Chondrichthyes > Squaliformes > Squalidae > Squalus > Squalus acanthias. Next base: position 78,844,419 of record CM059429.1, on the reverse strand, counting down.
GTGTTTTAAAAACTATGTATTCTGCCAAGTCAAATAGAATGTCTGAGTCAGTGGTTAGTTAAGATGCTAATGAGCTACCTGTGATATCATTTCCTCCTAGACTGTGAACAATAAGCAATTGTCTGTAATTCATAAATACGTCACACCCATTGTGTTGGGAGGTTTCTGATCGCTTTCTGACTCCGAAAAGTCAGGAATAATGCAGAGTTACAGACATCTAAAGGAAGTCTAGCTTTTGCAACAGTTCGGCCTCATAAAAAGCAGACTCACAGTCGGAATGTGGAGGAGTTAGTCTGTTTAAGTTGAGCAAGGCAGCCCACCAAAGTGGGATAACGTATCTTATTCATTATTTTTAAATTACTGCGTAAAGACAAGTTATATTGATGAAAAGAAGCGAATCCAATCAGAACTGTTGTCCTGAGTGTCTGATGGGAAATAAAACAGCTGAAAGTTTAGTATCAAGTCTAGTCTTGCCAGGTGTTTGCTTGGCCCCGCTTTGGAGAGGTTGAAGAAATACACGTGCCGAAGATGCGAGTATTCGGTCTGGATCACGGGGATGCTACTGTAACATCTCTGGGTTATGCCACCGTGCAAGTAGGTCTAGGGCAATGTCAGTCTGCTCCGGTAAAAGTACAAGACCCCTTAAAGGAGCAACTAATGCCATTGAACCCAAGTAGATATCTGCATCAGACCCTCATACACCTTTCATGTCACACTGATGCACCTTTCCCAGTATTTTCCACGGGCTATTGTGGCTTCTCAGTATTCACGGTCTTCCACTTTCCACACTGCATCATTCACAGTCTTCATTCTTCAGCTGCTAAGGCCCTAAGCTCTGGAATTCTGTCCCTAAACCTCTCCGCCTCTCCTCCTTTAAGACACTCCTTAAAACCTACCTCTTTGACCAAGCTTTTGGTCACCTGTCTTAATATCTCCTTGAATAAAAACAGAAAATGCTGGAAATGCTCAGCCGGTCAGGCAGCATCTGTGGAGAGAGAAACAGAGTTAACGTTTCAGGTCAATGACCTTTCATCAGAACTGGAAAAAGTAAGAAATGCAACAGGTTTTAAGCAAGTACAGAGGCATAGAAAGGTGGGAGGGGAGGAAAGAACAAAAGGGAAGGTCTGTGATAGGGTGGAAGGCAGGATAGATTAAATGACAAAAGGGATGATGGTGTAAGGCAAAAGGGGGATGGTAATGGGACAAGTAAAGAAGCAAAAGATGGGTCTAGAAGAGGTGTAATTGGCAATAGCAGAATCATTACCATCAGCTGCAGTCCGAAAAAAATGGGAGCAGTGGTTATAATCTGAAATTGTTGAACTTAATGTTGAGTCCGGAAGGCTGTAAAGTGCCTCATCGAAAGAGGAGGTGCTGTTCCTCGAGCTTCCGTTGAGCTTCCTTAGAGCAGTGTAGGAGGCCGAGGTCAGAGTGGGAGTGGGATGGAGAATTAAAATGACAGGCGACTGGAAAGCAATCAGCCCACTCCCTCTCTGTCGTTGGTCTCCTACACTGTTCTAACCTGAAACGTTAACTCTGTTTCTCTCTCTGCAGATGCTGCCAGACCTGCTGAATATTTCCAGCATTTTCTGTTTTCATTTCAGATTTCCAGCATACGCAGTGTTTTGCTTTTGTATTAATATAGCCTTATGTGGCTCGGTGTCAAATGTTGTCTGATAACGCTCCTGTGAAGCGCTTTGGGACGGTTTCCAACGTTAAAAGTGCTATATAAATGCAAGTTATTGTATCGTTGCATGCTTTCCTCCTCTTCTACAGTGCAATGGCACACCATGATTCTCAATCTCTTCTCCCTTCCTCAGTCCCCTCGTGTCACACCTACTGTTGCCCCGTTAATATTCCGGAGCTGTTGGGGTCCTGGATGGGTATTTCAATTCAATTTTAAAGGTTTGTACGTGTAGGACATTTTTAAAGTTTTGGTTCTTGATGTTTTTTGAGCAGAAAATCTACTTTGGGAAAAAAAAACCCTCTTACACTTGCAGTTAGATGCCGTTATTCTGAATATGCAGTCGGGGCCAGGTGTAAACACCCAGTTGATAATTGACCAGCCACTGCTTGGTTCTGCTTTGTACACGTGTATTTATTCGTACTGTCCTTGAGTTCATGTTGAATGTACACGTTACCATATAATCTGTTTTAAAAAAAGCAACAAGGTGTTTGGAGCCACACGGAATCAGGTCTTGAGCAAATTATGGCTGGGCTCAATGTCTCCTTCGGGTATTTCTTTGCTGTTGTGGCTTTCTGTGAGGTGGTCAGGAGGATCTCCAAAAAGCTTTTGCCACTTAAGATCTACTCCACCTTCCTGGTGGAGCTGGCCTCCTGCTTCCAGCTGGGTGCCTGCTGGTTTGAGCTCAGGATGTTGGTCATTATCGGGCCGTGGGGAGGTGGGTTTGGAATGGATGTGGTTATGACTCTGCTGTTTCTCCTTTACTTGATCCACGAAGCCACGTTTGACGGAGCTGAGGCCAACCCGCTAGTCACCGTTCAGGAATTGCTCCGCTCCAACTCTCCTGTGGTCGCCAGCACTCTGAAGATCTTGGCCCAGTTTGGGGGGACACAGTTGGCCAAGGTAGTCGCAAAACTGTACTGGTCCTGGGAGCTGACAGATTTACACCTCATCCAGAACATGATGGCCATGGACTGCAGCTCAGCCATCCAGACATCAGTCAGCCAAGGAGCCTTTGTTGAAGCGGCTTGCGCCTTCCTTTTCCACCTAGTTGTGATGAAGTTTGAGGGAGCAGCTTTTGGATACAGGATCCTGTCCAAAGCCCTAACCATCACTGCCCTGGTGCACGTAGGTGAGCCTCCATTCCACCGTTCGTCGTGAGAGATTCTGAAAGCAATATACATGTATAATGTATGATCTCCTATCAAATGGCTCATGGAGAGTTGGAGGGTGGGGTGGGGAAGGATCCGGGAAGACATGGGGCGGGGTGTGTTTCTGTAATGCGTTCTGAAGCTCTAGATGATTACATCCCATCACTGTCATATTGTCCGGAAATGTATATACTATCAGTGTTTTTTAGGAGGCCTGCAATCCCTTGAGTGGGAGGAGCTGTTGCGGTGGGTAGGGGGAAGATGAGCGAAACCCAAGATGGGGGGAGTGGGCGAGGGCTGGTCCAGGTGGACCTTTTATTCAATAAAATGTCAGGGAATCTAGAACTAGGGGGCATAATTTCAGAATAAGGGGGCACCCATTTAAAACGAAAATGAGGAGGAATTTCTTCTCTGAGAGTCCTGCATCTTTGGAATTCTCTTCCCAGAGAGCTGTGGAGGCTGGGTCATTGAATATATTTAAGGTGGAGATAGACAGATTTTTGAATGGTAAGGGAGTCAAGGGTTATGGGGAGCGGGCAGGAAAGTGGAGTTGAGGCCAAGATCAGATCAGCCATGATCTTATTGAATGGCAGAGCAGGCTCGAGGGGCTAAATTACCTACTCCTGCTCGTACTTCTTATGTTCTTATAGAATGGGCAGAGGCAGATGGAACAATGGGCGTCTGTGGGCAGTGGGGTCTGTGATACCGGGAGAGGGGGTATGGTGCCAAGTGTCTGGGAGCAACAGGTGTTGGTGGGCGTGAGGGAAATGTGGGCCATGGACTTGCCTGATGGGATGAGCTGGACAGTGATCCTCTGCCTACTCCCTGCCATGCTGCCCAACCCCATGATCACTCCCACTGATACTGAGGCACAGGACCTCCTCACCCTTCCCTTCCAGTTGTTGCCAAACCACGAGTACCTATCTCCAACTTGGTATAAGTGGCTTACCATCTTAGCGTATCCCGCCTTCAACAAAAGGGCAAGAGATGAAGGTTGAGTACAAAGGTAATAATATTCAAGGCCACTAATTTAGTTTTCACAGAAAAATGGACAGAACCGCAGAAATGCTGCAATAACGTAATAAAAACAAAACTTGACTCATTCAGTCACCATAAGTCAGCGGTGCTAATAATAAAACATTGGTGTTACGTGGCACAGCACCCTGGGTGCTGTATGCTCTGGGTCACACTCAGTAACTGCATGGGAGATCTGGCCCAGCGCACCTTATGGTCATACTGGAAATTAACCTACTGACTCAAATTTCATTTTGATAAAATTGTAAAAAAATCACAACTGCACAGGTAGGGAATGCACCAATCAAAAGCAGGTACATAAACCTCCATTGAAAACTATGAATCCAAAATTGGCAGTCAGCAGGAACTACCAATAATAAAAGGAGAAGGGGAACCAATTAAATCATTCCACATTTTTTGTTGCTTGCCATCTTGCTTTCTCCACCAAGCTGAGGATTTACTACTGGAAATATGGCTTGTGACATAATACGAACATAAAAATGACAATATTTACAAGAAAGTGATTAAACCCCCTCAATACAGGAGCATTCGTTGTGTTTGAAGTGCCTTTAACAAGATTCTCCATCAGAAGCCTGTGCATCTCTGAGAAACCCAAGGCTTGATTTCTGGGCTCTTGGGATGTGGGCGACACAAGCAATGGAGTCCAATGGTATTTATGGACCATCTCTAGTTGCTCTGAGGGCATTAGGTGTTATCCACTGAGTGAATCAGTTAGGTTTTTACAACAATCCAGCAGTTTTCATGGTCATTATTAGGTGCTGGCCCACAAATGACCAGATGTTTTGAGATTGATGTTGCAATTTGGCATGATGTGATTTGAAGTCATGAACTCTGGGTTGCGAGTCCAGTACCATAACCACTAGGCCACCATACCCTGAACAGACTTAGCATCATAGGATGCTGCATTCCCAGTATGCATTTGTACCTACAACTCCCAGAATTTTTTACGATTGACAGAAAGACTGGACATTCACAGCTGTTAGACTAATTCATCAGATCGATCTTTAAAATGTTTGTTTATACTTTGGTTTGAAGTGCTCATTGAAATCACTCCACAAAATTGTTCTTTTTTGATAGGCTTTATTGATAAGTCACATATTCAACAGTGAAACAGGTCATAAAGTCCTGTAAACAAGCTATCTTCAATAGACCAAAAAGAACAAATCATATATTACCAATCTAGGAGATACCAACTGTCTGCTCACCTCGACCAATTCTACCTTGAATGCCTACTCCTGGGGCTGTACGCACCCGAGATGCTCAAAGTCTCACCTTTTAAACTTTTCAGGTGTATGTGACCACAGGCACATCTACCCATTACACGACTGTACCAAAGGAATTAGAAAGAATTTCATTTAAGAGGAAACTAATGAGTAAACACATTTACCTTACCCACAGTTCAAATAAGGAGCTGCATTCCTAACTAGTGAACAAACATGTACCGTATCTACAGCTCAGCACACAGCAATTCAAAGGGTACAAGTGGCTATCCTGACCAGCCTTTGTGTTTCATGTCCTGTGGATGTCTGACAGCCTGAAGAAGTGAGGAGAGATGCATATTTGATTTCCTTCAGTCCTGGGTGAATTCCGACGGAGTTGTAATGTACATCTGGCCAGTTTTCTATAAATCAGTGTATTTTTTATTAATTCATGGGATGTGGGCGTTGCTGACAAGGCCAGCATTTATTGCCCATCCCTAGTTGCCCTTGCGAAGGTGGTGGTGAGCCTCCTTCCTGAACCGCTGCAGTCCATGTAGTGAAGGTACTCTCACAGTGCTGTTGGGTAGTGAGTTACAGGATTTTGACCCAGCGATGATGAAGGAATGGCGATATATTTCCAAGTCAAGATGGTGTGTGATTTGGAGGGAAACTTGCAGGTGATGGTGTTCCCATGTGCCTACTGCCCATGTCCTTTTAGGTGGTAGAGGTCACGGGTTTGGGAGGTGCTGCCGAAGCAGCCTTGGCGAGTTGCTGTTGTGCATCTTGTAGATGGGACACACTGCAGCCATGGTGCGCTGGTGGTCCTCTTTTTATTGAACCAAATTAACTGTAAATTAACTGAAAATTAACAAAACTTTAAATAAAACTTATCAAATTAAATTACAATTACATTGCCCGGGGTGACGATGCACTCCAGTCCCCGCGGCGCCCACCGGTCTCGAAAGGACTCAAGCGTGCCGGCGGACACCGCGTGCTCCATCTCCAGGGCCACCTGAGCACGAACATAGCCGCGGAAGAGAGGCAGGCAATCAGGCCGAACGACCCCGGTGCGCTGGTGGTGGAGGCAGTGATCTAGGAGATGCAGAGAAAGGCAAGAGAAGCCATGGAAATTAGGAACGAGTCCTCAGGTAAAGTAATGATCAGGGACCTTTGTCTCAGGGTCAATGTTACTGTTAGTTTTAGTGTGTGAGACCATTTGCTATTTTCTGTCTTGTGAAGAGGAATAGTGAAGTTCTGTATATTACTATCAATCTGTCTTTGCTGCTATTTACTTATCTATTTATTGTCAATAATTTGTTTGGTAGTTCATAGCCTAAGCCATGGTCTGATAGAATAGTTAATCCGCAGCCTTCCCAAGTGAAGGAAATCACGTGTGAGCATGTGATGTATCCAATAAGAGTGTGAAGGGTTTCTGCCGGATTCCTTCAATCACTGCAATTAACCAGATATTGAGCAGATAAAGACACATTCTAGTTGTAATGAGGAAGGGCTTGGCTACAGAAATGTTCTTCGGTGCTGAGCACGAGGAAAAGATCTGAGGTAAAAGTCCAAATATATAACCAATTACTTTCCCCCAGTGAGATTTCAATTTCTGTAACTGGAGTTAGTGAGGAGAACACATTTATTTATCGCCCTGAGGCGAGCAAAGCAAGCACAGTATCTTTTCCAGAAACCAATCAAAAAGCAATTAGCTTCACAGTCTTTAAGCAGAACTCTTAGAAACTTCTTCCCAAATCATTTCGGTGAAGATGTGCTTCTCTTCCACCTTCCTCACTTCCACCTCACAGCACCCTATCCCCGCACCAGCATACCCTCTAACTCACCCTGAACAACACCTCACAAGATCCGCTCCGATGTAATAAATACAGAAATAGTCAGTGCGTCCATCACCATTGGTAAAATCTATTCTATCAACATAACAAAACAGATTATCTGGTCATTATCAGATTGCTGTTTGTGGGAGCTTGCTGAGCGCAATTGGCTGCTGCATTTCCTACATTACAACAGTGAGGACACTTCAAAAAAAGTACCTCATTGGCTGTAAAGCGCTTTGGGACGTCCTGAAGCCGCTAAAGGCGCTATAGAAATGCAAGTCTTTTTTTCTTTGTTAACTGATGAGTAATTTGCGACATGACGTGTGGGGAGTGTGGCACGCTCGGGAGGAACAGGTGACTGTGGACCCAAGGTTCCCAAAGTCTCCACCACTGGAGTTTTCCTTGCATTAGGTCTGGGTCTGTTGTAGACTAATTCATAAAGATTGATTGCTATGACTCGTCAACAACTCCATTATATGTTTCATGGGATGAGATGGTTGGCTGGAGAGTCTAGAACCAGGGGGCACAGCCTCAGGATAAGGGGTCGGCCATTTAGGACTGAGATGAGGAGGAATTTCTTCACTCAGAGGGCTGTGAATCTTTGGAATTCTCTACCCCAGAGGGCAGTGGATGCTCAGTTGTTGAGTATATTCAAGGCTGAGATCGATAGATTTTTGGACTGTAGGGGAATCAAGGGATATGGAGATCGGGCGGGAAAGTGGAGTTGAGGTCGATGATCAGCCATGTTCTTTTGAATGGTGGAGCAGGCTCGAGGGGCCGTATGGCCGACTCCTGCTCTTATTTCTTACGTTCTTATCATGCGACTTCCAGGTTGGTAGAGGGTGAACTAGATGGACCTTGGTCTTTTTTTTGTCTGGCAATTCCTATGTTCCTATGATTTTATGAAGGGTCCACTACCCCAATATTAACCTGGCTTTTCCTTTTACAGATGCTGCTGGCTCTGCTATGTATTTCCATAATTTCTGCTTTTATTTCAAATTTTCAGTGCTTCGAGTATCCCTTTATGTCTGTGGAGATAAATAAATCAGAGTAATTGATTATGTGTGCGGGATATGCTCTGGAGCCTGATCTCTTGGCTTGCAATGTTGGCCATGTCCTGCGATGGACTACAAGAAGGAGTTGAATTTATAGCTGTGTCTGGTGTCTAATCTGTTGCTTTGATCTCTTCTGCAGCTGGCCCATATACTACAGCTCTGTTTAACCCAGCACTTGCATTCCCAGTCACATTCCACTGTTCAGGAAACACATTGTCAGAGTACATGATAGTCTACTGGCTCAGTCCATTCATTGGTGAGTAACAGCGATCCCCTTCCTGATTCATGGGGCCTGAGGGACTCCGTGCTCGACCTCAGCCTATCACTGCTCCATGTTCATAATGGTCAATCCATCTGGACTGTTGGTTTGTGTGATGGTGACTTTAACATTGTGTCATTGTGTGTCCTTAGCGTGTCCATGTGACTGCATGTCTGTGTGGTAATACTGTCTGACTGTCTCTGTCTGTTGAGACTGTCTGACTATCTCTGTCTGTTGAGACTGTCTGACTATCTCTCTGTTGAAACTGTCTGACTATCTCTGTCTGTTGATACTGTCTGACTATCTATGTCTGTTGATACTGTCTGACTATCTCTGTCTGTTGATACTGTCTGACTATCTCTGTCTGTTGAGACTGTCTGACTATCTGTCTGTTGATACTGTCTGACTATCTCTGTCTGTTGAGACTGTCTGACTACCTCTGTCTGTTGAGACTGTCTGACTATCTCTGTCTGTTGATACTGTCTGACTATCTCTGTCTGTTGAAACTGTCTGACTATCTCTGTCTGTTGAGACTGTCTGACTATCTGTCTGTTGAGACTGTCTGACTATCTCTGTCTGTTGATACTGTCTGACTATCTCTGTCTGTTGAGACTGTCTGACTATCAGTCTGTTGATACTGTCTGACTCTCTCTGTCTGTTGAGACTGTCTGACTATCTCTGTCTGTTGAGACTGTCTGACTCTCTCTGACTGTTGATACTGTCTGACTATCTCTGTCTGTTGATACTGTCTGACTATCTCTGTCTGTTGATACTGTCTGACTATCTCTGTCTGTTGATACTGTCTGACTATCTCTGTCTGTTGATACTGTCTGACTATCTCTGTCTGTTGATACTGTCTGACTCTCTCTCTGTTGAAACTGTCTGACTATCTCTGTCTGTTGATACTGTCTGACTATCTATGTCTGTTGATACTGTCTGACTATCTCTGTCTGTTGATACTGTCTGACTATCTCTGTCTGTTGATACTGTCTGACTCTCTGTCTGTTGAAACTGTCTGACTATCTCTGTCTGTTGATACTGTCTGACTATCTCTGTCTGTTGATACTGTCTGACTCTCTCTGTCAGTTGAGACTGTCTGACTATCTCTGTCTGTTGATACTGTCTGACTGTCTCTGTCTGTTGAGACTGTCTGACTATCTCTGTCTGTTGATACTGTCTGACTCTCTCTGTCTGTTGAGACTGTCTGACTATCTCTGTCTGTTGAGACTGTCTGACTGTCTCTGTCTGTTGATACTGTCTGACTGTCTCTGTTGAGACTGTCTGACTATCTCTGTCTGTTGAGACTGTCTGACTGTCTCTGTCTGTTGATACTGTCTGACTGTCTCTGTTGAGACTGTCTGACTATCTCTGTCTGTTGAGACTGTCTCTGTCTGTTGATACTGTCTGACTGTCTCTGTCTGTTGAGACTGTCTGACTATCTCTGTCTGTTGATACTGTCTGACTCTCTCTGTCTGTTGAGACTGTCTGACTATCTCTGTCTGTTGAGACTGTCTGACTGTCTCTGTCTGTTGATACTGTCTGACTGTCTCTGTTGAGACTGTCTGACTATCTCTGTCTGTTGAAACTGTCTGACTGTCTCTGTCTGTTGAAACTGTCTGACTATCTCTGTCTGTTGATACTGTCTGACTCTCTGTCTGGTGATACTGTCTGACTCTCTCTGTCTGTTGATACTGTCTGACTCTCTCTGTCTGTTGATACTGTCTGACTATCTCTGTCTGTTGATACTGTCTGACTATCTCTGTCTGTTGATACTGTCTGACTCTCTGTCTGTTGAAACTGTCTGACTATCTCTGTCTGTTGATACTGTCTGACTATCTATGTCTGTTGATACTGTCTGACTATCTCTGTCTGTTGATACTGTCTGACTATCTCTGTCTGTTGATACTGTCTGACTATCTCTGTCTGTTGATACTGTCTGACTATCTCTGTCTGTTGATACTGTCTGACTATCTCTGTCTGTTGATACTGTCTGACTATCTCTGTCTGTTGATACTGTCTGACTATCTATGTCTGTTGATACTGTCTGACTATCTCTGTCTGGTGATACTGTCTGACTATCTCTGTCTGTTGATACTGTCTGACTATCTATGTCTGTTGATACTGTCTGACTATCTCTGTCTGGTGATACTGTCTGACTATCTCTGTCTGTTGATACTGTCTGACTCTCTCTGTCTGGTGATACTGTCTGACTATCTCTGTCTGTTGATACTGTCTGACTATCTATGTCTGGTGATACTGTCTGACTATCTCTGTCTGGTGATACTGTCTGACTATCTCTGTCTGTTGATACTGTCTGACAATCTCTGTCTGTTGATACTGTCTGACTATCTCTGTCTGTTGATACTGTCTGACTATCTCTGTCTGGTGATACTGTCTGACTATCTCTGTCTGTTGATACTGTCTGACTATCTGTCTGTTGATTCTGTCTGACTATCTCTGTCTGGTGATACTGTCTGACTATCTCTGTCTGGTGATACTGTCTGACTATCTCTGTCTGGTGATACTGTCTGACTATCTCTGTCTGGTGATACTGTCTGACTATCTCTGTCTGTTGATACTGTCTGACTATCTCTGTCTGTTGATTCTGTCTGACTATCTCTGTCTGTTGATTCTGTCTGACTATCTCTGTCTGTTGATACTGTCTGACTATCTCTGTCTGTTGATTCTGTCTGACTATCTCTGTCTGGTGATACTGTCTGACTATCTCTGTCTGTTGATTCTGTCTGACTATCTCTGTCTGGTGATACTGTCTGACTCTGTCTGTTGATACTGTCTGACTATCTCTGTCTGTTGATACTGTCTGACTATCTCTGTCTGTTGATACTGTCTGACTATCTCTGTCTGTTGATACTGTCTGACTATCTCTGTCTGTTGATACTGTCTGACTATCTCTGTCTGTTGATTCTGTCTGACTATCTCTGTCTGGTGATACTGTCTGACTATCTCTGTCTGTTGAGACTGTCTGACTATCTCTGTCTGTTGATACTGTCTGACTATCTCTGTCTGTTGATACTGTCTGACTATCTATGTCTGTTGATACTGTCTGACTATCTCTGTCTGTTGATTCTGTCTGACTATCTCTGTCTGGTGATACTGTCTGACTCTGTCTGTTGATACTGTCTGACTATCTCTGTCTGTTGATACTGTCTGACTATCTCTGTCTGTTGATACTGTCTGACTATCTCTGTCTGTTGATACTGTCTGACTATCTCTGTCTGGTGATACTGTCTGACTATCTCTGTCTGTTGATACTGTCTGACTATCTCTGTCTGTTGATACTGTCTGACTATCTCTGTCTGGTGATACTGTCTGACTATCTCTGTCTGGTGATACTGTCTGACTATCTCTGTCTGGTGATACTGTCTGACTATCTCTGTCTGTTGATACTGTCTGACTATCTCTGTCTGGTGATTCTGTCTGACTATCTCTGTCTGTTGATTCTGTCTGACTATCTCTGTCTGTTGATACTGTCTGACTATCTCTGTCACGTGTATAACTGTGTGCAGCAGGATTGATGCTCCTGTAACTGAATCATTGCTGTATTGCTAACAGCTCTGACTGCCACTGTAGGTGGTCTTATGTATAATTGCATCATTGTACGTGTGTGTTAGCCACACTATTTGTGTCACTAGAGAAATGATCCAAAGAAGGTGGTTTGATAAGGGACACAATCCAGATGGAGGTCAATCACCGGGGACATGATGGAAAGAAAGGAAACAAACAGACCAGTTTTTAAAACATTCCAAGAACTGTTTACCATCTGAGAAATAGGGACATTTTATAAAACCCTGCGGAGAGACGCATTTAAAAATACAATTCTTTACCTTTCTGATGGCTACTTTAGTGTGAGCCACACACACCAGGCTGATCCTCGATCTGTGCTGTGTCAGCTGATTTTAGCTGGAATAATGGGAAAGACACTACAATTGGCCGCAGTGCCCCAGGTTAGGAAGGGGAAAATCGGTCAGAGTTCACACTTCTGTTCACCGCCCAGTGACACCCGTGTGAGTGAGTGTGAGTGTGTTGTGTGTGAGTGTGTCTGTGTGTGTGAGTGTGTCTGTGTGTGTGAGTGTGTCTGTGTGTGAGTGTGTGTGTGTGAGTGAGTGTGTCTGAGTCTGTGTGTGTATCTGAGTCTGTGTGTGTGAGTGAGTCTGTGTGTGTGAGTGTGTCTGTGTGTGAGTGTGTGTGTGAGTGAGTGTGTGTGTGTGAGTGAGTGTGTGTGTGTATCTGAGTCTGTGTGTGTGAGTGAGTGTGTGTGTGTCTGTGTGTGAGTGAGTGTGTCTGAGTCTGTGTGTGTGAGCGTGTTTGAGTCTGTGTGTGTGAGTGTGTTTGAGTGTGTGTGTATGTGTGAAACAGATCAAACACCCCACTGACTATTGCTGCCTGGAATAACACATGAACAATGGGACTTAGATCAGGTACTGGGACCGCCCGGCTCTCATGGATCTGCACCATCAGGTAGTCAACACCTTCAGGAGAGGGGAGAATATTGTCAGAAAAGGAGGAAAAATATACTTCAATTTCAAGTGATTTGTGTGGGTTAGATTAGGAACATGAAGTGATTGATGGGAAATCCTGATTCTCAAGGAAATGCAACTTTGGATAACTGAGGTTTGATCATTGGACTTCCAGCGGATTTATTGGATATCTCGAGTCATCACGGATGATCAATCTGCTTGACAGGCTCTTTATGATTATTAATGAGGCCGACAGCTCCTAAAGGTACTCAGGACTCCCATTGTTAATTCTCTAACTGATACCGATCCCCTCTGTTGCAGCAACAATTCTGGCCATCTTTCTGTTCAATGGAAACATTCCTCTGCTTTTCTGCAAGAATCTCCTCTATTCCCAAAGGACAAAGTACAAAATTCCTAAAGGGAAATCAACACCAGATCCAGAAGAGAACAAGGCAGTCAACAGGCAAGGACAGGCGACTTCTGGAAGAGGGGCTCGGAGATGATCACTGGGACAGAAAAAGAAAAGTGAGATCTGAGAGGTTTGATTTGGGGAGTCTGTGTGTAAACAGTGTGTTTTATTTAGTGTAATGATCTGGAATGCACTGCCTGAAAGGGTGGCGGAAACAGATTCAATAGTGGTTTTCAAAAGCGAATTGGATATATACTTGAAAAGGAAAAAAAATACAGGGATATAGGGAAAAGGCAGGGGAGTGGGACTAGTTGGATAGCTCGTTCAAAGAGCCGGCACAGGCATGATGGGCCAAATGGTCTCCTTCTGTGCTGTAAGTTTCTGTGATTCTATAATTGGTGGTTGAGTGGTATTTTATAACCCTGTATTGGAGCTTGTTCTAGTGTACACACACTCATTGTATACATTCGATGTGTTTCATTATGTATATATCCTCTGGGTATCTCGCCTTGTATACAACCTAACAATATTTAATTCCATGTACTGTCCCCTCCCAACGATTACTTTTTTTTCAGACTCAATAACAGGGACTAGACTTCAATTAATTGTGGTTTATATGAAAGAGAGTAAATGCCAACAGTGGAATTTGGAAACTCCATTACACCCTGCTCACGTGTTAAGAGGATGTGACTGGCAGGATTGATGTGGTGCTGGTGGAGGTCTCCAGGTTTCTCCAAACAACTTTTACCTGATTATCTCATATCGCTCTGTCAATGCCAGGTGCAGCCACTGCACACACATTGGTGTCAAAACATACCTTTGGGTTGAGAATAAAAGAATTTAAAAATTATTTGCGTCAACATTATTTTCCAGACTGCCTTTAACGGGTTCCATGGTTGATTTACTTTTGTGGAATAAGACTGACTGACTGGGGAGAGTTCGCTTTCTCTGGATCACGGTACAGTCTGGGGCTTTCTGTGGGATAGACATAGAGCTCCGTCCTGCTTCAAACAGGGAGAGGTCAGGCCAGGGCTGGAGAGGCCCATGAACTCCTTGCAGGGCCCGGGGGAGGACACCTGCTCCTCCTGGCCCACAGGATTCAATGGCCTCTTCAGGGCACTCTGCGACTCTTGCCATGGTTCTGTGGTTGAGGTGGGCCCTTACGGACATCCCGAATCCAGGAGTTAAAATGCGATTGCGGCGCCAGTGACATCATCGGGCCAAGACTTTTTGATGTAATATAGCAGTCTGCACAGATTGAATGCAATATAAGGGATAGGAAACACCAATCACATAGATTGAACTCAAGGTAAGAAAGAAAGACTATAGCGCCTTTCATGACCACCGGACAACCCAAGATGATTTACAACCAACTAAGTACTTTTTGAAGTGTAGTCACTGTTGTAATGTAGGAAACGTAATGTAGGTAAGAGATAGGAAACTCCAATCACACAGATTGAACTCAATGTAAGAGATAGGAAACTCCAATCTCACAGATTTTTTTATTCATTCACAGGATGTGGGCGTCGCTGGCAAGGCCAGCATTTATTGCCCATCCCTAATTGCCCTTGAAAAGGTGGTGGTGAGCCGCCTTCTTGAACCGCTGCAGTCCGTGCGGTGAAGGTACTCCCACAGTGCTGTTAGGGAGGGAGTTCCAGGATTTTGACCCAGCGACGATGAAGGATCGGTGATATATTTCCAAAATCAGAATGGTGTGTGACTTGGAGGGGAACTTGGAGGTGGTGGTGTTCCCATGCGCCTGCTGCCCTTGTTTTTCTAGGTGGTGCCGAAGAAGCCTTGGCGAGTTGCTGCAGTGCATCTTGTAGATGGTACACACTGCAGCCACGGTGCGCTGGTGGTGGAGGGAGTGAATGTTTAAGGTGGTGGATGTGGTGCCGATCAAGTGGGTTGCTTTGTCCAGGTTGGTGCCAAGCTTCTTGAATTCTGTTGGAGCTGCACTCATCCAGGCAAGTGGAGAGTATTCCATTTTGTGCCTTTTAGATGGTGGAAAGGCTTTGTGAAGTTAGGAGGTGAGACACTCATCGCAGAATACACAGCCTCTGACCTGCTCTTGTAGCCACAGTATTTATGTGGTTAAGTTTCTGGTCAATGGTGACCCTCAGGATATTTATGGTGGGGGATTAGACGATGGTAATGCCATTGAATAGTAATTGCTTGGCACTTGTGTGGCGCGAATGTTACTTGCCACTTATCGGCCCAAGCCTGAATGTTGTCCAGGAGCAGAACTGCCAGTAGAACAGTCTAACATCAACCATTTCATCTCATTCTGATGATGCACTCCAGCCCCCGCGGTGCCCACCGGTCGCGGAAGGCCTCGAGCGTGCCGGCGGACACCGCGTGCTCTGGAGTGCATCATCATCCCGGCCAATCAAATTTTAATTTAATTTGTTAAGGTTATTTAAAGTTTTATTAAGTTACAGACAATTTGTTTAAACACCCACCGAAGAAGAGTACACAGTTCTTTCAACTTAACACCGACAAGAGCAGGTGAGCAGGGGAGTTCTCCCTGGTGTCCTGGCCAATGTTTATCCCTCAATCAACATCACTAGAACAGATTATCTGGTTATTATATCATTGCTGTTTGTGGGAGCTTGCTGTGCAGAAATTATCTATTGCATTTCCCTACATTACAACAATGACTACACTTCAAAAGTACTTCATTGGCTGTGAAGCGCTTTGGGATGTCCTGAAGATCACGATTGATGCTATATAAATGCAAGTCTCTTTCTCGTCTCTCTTTGACATAGTCTCAGCAATGGATCTTTGGAGTTGGAGTTGGGGGGAGATTTCATTCTGAGTCTTCAGGCCCCAGCCTCTTGCAGACTGAGGCCTTCACACTCAGTCAGGCAGCTAGTCCCAGCCTCCTTCTCCCTGTATCCTTAACCTTAGCAGGGGCTCCCAGTTTCCTACTCTTGTAACCTTTTGCCTCATTAGAATAATTATGCATAATTATGAAGTTATGGCTAAGCAACTTAGCCCTTTGGAACCAGCCCAAAGGAGCAAGCGCAATTTCTGGCTATCCAGTCTAAATTAAAGGAATGTGCATCCTTAAAGGTGAGTGTCTGCATATGGGGACAAATAATTATTTCAGCTTCATCAAGCTTTGAAATCAATTTTGCATATTTGTGCCTTGATCGAGACTGGGGGAGGATGGGAGAGGAGGCACTCTTCCAATTCTGGCATGTTGTGTATTCCCCACTCCTTTCTCCCCACCATCGGTGGCCGTGACATCAGCTGCAGAGGCCCTAAGCTCTAAAATTCCCTTCCTAAACCTCTCCGCCTTGCTACCTCTCTTTCCTCCATTAAGGCGCTCCTTAAAACCTACCTCCTTGACCGAGCTTTTGGTCATCTTTATTAATATATCCTTGTGTGGCTTGGTGAAATTTTTTTAGTCTGATTACGCTCTTGTGAAGTGCCTTGGGACGTTTTACTATGTTAAAGGTGCTATATAAATGCAAGTTGCTGTTGTTAAGGCATAAATGAAGTGAAAGAAAATCCCATTGTGGAGGCACAAAGTTTAACCTGTAGGCAGGTGAATGGGTCGTAAGGCAGGTGAATGGGTCGTAGGGCGAGTGAATGGGTCGTAGGCGAGTGAATGGGTCGTAGGGCGAGTGAATGGATCGTAGGGCGAGTGAATGGGTCGTAGGGCGAGTGAATGGGTCGTAGGGCGAGTGAATGGGTCGTAGGGCGAGTGAATGGGTCGTAGGGCGAGTGAATGGGTCGTAGGGCGAGTGAATGGGTCGTAGGGCGAGTGAATGGGTCGTAGGGCGAGTGAATGGGTCGTAGGACGAGTGAATGGGTCGTAGGGCGAGTGACTGTGTCGTAGGACGAGTGACTGTGTCGTAGGACGAGTGAATGGGTCGTAGGACGAGTGAATGTGTCGTAGGACGAGTGAATGTGTCGTAGGGTGAGTGACTGTGTCGTAGGACGAGTGACTGTGTCGCAGGACGAGTGACTGGGTCGCAGGACGAGTGACTGGGTCGCAGGACGAGTGAGTGTGTTGTAGGGCGAGTGAATGGGTCGTAGGGTGAGTGACTGTGTCGTAGGACGAGTGAATGGGTCGTAGGACGAGTGAATGTGTTGTAGGGTGAGTGACTGTGTCGTAGGACGAGTGAATGGGTCGTAGGACGAGTGAATGTGTTGTAGGGTGAGTGACTGTGCTGTAGGACGAGTGAATGGGTCGTAGGGTCAGTGACTGTGTCGTAGGACGAGTGACTGTGCCGTAGGGCGAGTGACTGTGCCGTAGGGCGAGGGACTGTGCCGTAGGGTGAGTGAATGGGTCGTAGGGCGAGTGAATGGGTCGTAGGGCGAGTGAATGGGTCGTAGGGCGAGTGAATGGGTCGTAGGGCGAGTGAATGGGTCGTAGGGCGAGTGAATGGGTCGTAGGGCGAGTGAATGGGTCGTAGGGCGAGTGAATGGGTCGTAGGGCGAGTGAATGGGTCGTAGGGCGAGTGAATGGGTCGTAGGGCGAGTGAATGGGTCGTAGGGCGAGTGAATGGGTCGTAGGGCGAGTGAATGGGTCGTAGGGCGAGTGAATGGGTCCTAGGGCGAGTGAATGGGTCGTAGGGCGAGTGAATGGGTCGTAGGGCGAGTGAATGGGTCGTAGGGCGAGTGAATGGGTCGTAGGGCGAGTGAATGGGTCGTAGGGCGAGTGAATGGGTCGTAGGGCGAGTGAAAGGGTCGTAGGGCGAGTGAAACGGCCGTAGAGCGAGTGAATGGATGAGTGAATGGGTCGTAGTAATGGGTCTCACAGTAAAGAGCGATCGATTCTCACAGTAAAGAGCGATCGATTCTTACAGTAAAGAGCGATCGATTCTTACAGTAAAGAGCCATCGATTCTCACAGTAAAGAGTGATCGATTCTCACAGTAAAGAGTGATAGATTCTCACAGTAAAGAGCCATCGATTCTCACAGTAAAGAGCGATCGATTCTCACAGTAAAGAGCGATCGATTCTCACAGTAAAGAGCGATCGATTCTCACAGTAAAGAGCGATCGATTCTCACAGTAAAGAGCGATCGATTCTCACAGTAAAGAGCGATCGATTCTCACAGTAAAGAGCGATCGATTCTCACAGTAAAGAGCGATCGATTCTCACAGTAAAGAGCGATCGATTCTCACAGTAAAGAGCGATCGATTCTCACAGTAAAGAGCGATCGATTCTCACAGTAAAGAGCGATCGATTCTCACAGTAAAGAGCGATCGATTCTCACAGTAAAGAGCGATCGATTCTCACAGTAAGGAGCGATCGATTCTCACAGTAAAGAGCGATCGATTCTCACAGTAAAGAGCGATCGATTCTACAGTAAAGAGCGATCGATTCTCACAGTAAAGAGCGATCGATTCTCACAGTAAAGAGCGATCGATTCTCACAGTAAAGAGCGATCGATTCTCACAGTAAAGAGCCATCGATTCTCACAGTAAAGAGCCATCGATTCTCACAGTAAAGAGCGATCGATTCTCACAGTAAAGAGCCATCGATTCTCACAGTAAAGAGCGATCGATTCTTACAGTAAAGAGCGATCGATTCTCACAGTAAAGAGCGATCGATTCTCACAGTAAAGAGCGATCGATTCTCACAGTAAAGAGCCATTGATTCTCACAGTAATGAGCGATCGATTCTCACAGTAAAGAGCCATCGATTCTTACAGTAAAGAGCCATCGATTCTCACAGTAAAGAGCCATCGATTCTCACAGTAAAGAGCGATCGATTCTCACAGTAAAGAGCGATCGATTCTCACAGTAAAGAGCGATCGATTCTCACAGTAAAGAGCGATCGATTCTTACAGTAAAGAGCCATCGATTCTCACAGTAAAGAGCCATCGATTCTTACAGTAAAGAGCCATCGATTCTCACAGTAAAGAGCTATCGATTCTTACAGTAAAGAGCGATCGATTCTCACAGTAAAGAGCGATCGATTCTTACAGTAAAGAGCCATCGATTCTTACAGTAAAGAGCCATCGATTCTCACAGTAAAGAGCGATCGATTCTCACAGTAAAGAGCGATCGATTCTCACAGTAAAGAGCGATCGATTCTCACAGTAAAGAGCGATCGATTCTCACAGTAAAGAGCGATCGATTCTCACAGTAAAGAGCGATCGATTCTCACAGTAAAGAGCGATCGATTCTCACAGTAAAGAGCGATCGATTCTTACAGTAAAGAGCCATCGATTCTCACAGTAAAGAGCGATCGATTCTCACAGTAAAGAGCGATCGATTCTTTCTGTATAAATTAATCAATTTTTACAGTAAATAGTGATCAATTGTTACAATATAAAGTGATCAATTCTTACAGTAGAGTGAACAATTCTTACTGTACAAAGTAATCAGTTTTTACAGTAATGAGCGATCAATTCTTACAATATAAATTGATCAATTCTTACAATATACAATGATCACTTCTTACAGTATAAAATGATCAATTGTTACAGTAAAGTGTGATCAATTCTTCTGTCAAGAATGATCAATTCTTCCGGTATATTGTTTCATCATGTTCCCACAGTGTCGCTATGTCAGTTCATTTAAATCTCTTCCCAAATTGCGCTTAGTAAAACTATTTCTCTTCGAATTGCATGATAAATATTTACATACATTCAATTACATAAATCGAAAGGCAAAGATATAGAAGAAAACTTTAATAGAATAGGAATAATCTCAAATCATAATTCATTAGATAAAGCTTCATCTATAAGCGTCACTGCCTCCCACATTCTACCCTACGTAAACTTGAGGTCATCCAAAACTCAGCTGCCTGTGTCCTAACTCGCACCAAGTCCCGTTCGCCCATCTCCCCTGTGCTCGCTGACCTACATTGGCTCCCGGTTAAGCAGCGCCTCGATTTCAAAATTCTCATCCTTGTTTTCAAATCCCTCAGTGGCCTCGCCCCTCCCTATCTCTGTAATCTCCTTCAGCCCCACAACCCCCCGAGATATCTGCGCTCCTCTAATTCTGCCCTCTTGAGCATCCCTGATTATAATCGCTCAACCTTTGGTAGCCGTGGCTTCTGTTGCCTAGGCCCTAAGCTCTGGAATTCCCTCCCTAAGCCTCTCCGCCTCTCTACCTCTCATTCCTCCTTTATGACGCTCCTTAAAACCTACCTCTTTGACCAAGCTTTTGGTCACCTGCCCTAATTTCTCCTTATGTGGCTCGGTGTCAAATTTTTTTTTTGTCTTAAAATACTCCTGTGCAGCACCTTGGGACATTTTACTTCGTTAAAGGCGCTATATAAATACAAGTTGTTTTGTTGTTGTTGTTGCAAGTCTATTTACAGATCCTTCCAGAAGATGGGGACTCTGAGCTTGCTTTTCTCTCCAGTCTCCCAGTTCACTGCTTTATTTGAGCCAACCTGAGCTTGCAGGTTAAGTCCACAGTCTCCACTAATAAATGTGTTGTCGCTGTCTGTCACCTTTAGCATTGTAAGGTTTCCAAAATTTGCAGATCCCCAAAACCTAAGGAAAAAGGACTTTGGAACTACCCCTGAGTGATAAAAATGCATTTGGGCCTAACATAAGGAATTTAAGACCAAAAACCAAGTTTTGGCATTTTAAATACATGTCTGGACCTGTAAGGGAGAAAAGGCTGCACAGGAGATGGGTTCGACCTCTGTAAAAGTAGGTATGGGTATTGCAGTTAAATTGCATTGTCTGGGGAATCGGGATGACCTCACTCAAGCCCCAGCAAGCATTAACATTTGGACGATAGACCCTGGGAGAAGGCAGCCCCACCCAAAACACAGGCCCCATTAAGACCTATCACAGACCCATCAAAACCATGCATAATTCAAATCGCTCCGGACCATTCTATAGAAAAACCCGAGTCCAGCCTAGAAACCCAAAACACGAAACCAATCACCTGTAATCAACCGAAGAGATCGACAGGACGCAAGCCATTTGACACTTAGTAAAGTCGTTACTGTTGACGAGGTCTTACAATGACCAGGATTTGATTTGGTTTTGACAAGGCCACTTCAATTTAGTATAATTGAAGGCCCATCAAGCAGTTACAACAGTTACAAGTTCGAGTTCTCCAGTAAAACAGTTCAAGTTCAACAGAAGGCAGTTCTGCAGTTTTCGAATTCAATTTGAAAGCCTGTTTTCAGCGGAAGTCAGTGCTGGAGTTACAGAGTTCAGGACAAGCAGGCAGAAGGCAGTTTCCACAGTTCTGCAAGAAGGCAGTTCCACAGCTCGGAAGAAGACAGTTTAAACAGAGGCAGAGTTACAGCAAGAAGTTCAACAAAGAAGGCCAACAGCTTCACAAGCAGACCGACACGCAAGAAGAGACCAGAGCGACTGCCTCAGTGACCATCGGACACCTCGCGGCAACAAGGGCCTTACGAAACCTTTTACTCAAAAGACTCTAAACCCTAACTCTAAACTGTCAAGGATTCGTTTGGTGAGCATTATCCCTGGTTCTCCAGAGTCCAACCTAGCTAGTGAAGTGGGATTGGGAGGGGTGAAGTATTCTTCTAATGTTATTTCCCTCGCCTGTACCGCGTGTTCCCCAACCTGTGTTTAAGTGTTAAGTGTGTTTTAAGTTTGTTACCTTTTTCTTGTTAATAAAGTCAAAGGGGGAAAAATTAGGTCGCACCCCATTTGGGGCGCAAATATCGTCTGGACGCAAATATTAGCGCCTGGTGCTAATTATCGCCACTGACTGGAAACTTCACTTTTACCGCCCCGGGAGGTGAGTGGAGCGCTAAATCAGGCGCTGCACACCTGTCTTAAGGCGCAAAGGCCGAGCAGTGAGGCGCTAACTCAGCGCGCGAGCGCAGCGCAGCTGCTGCCAGTTAGCGAGGGAACACAGACACACTGGCGCCGGCCACTTCTTAAAGCGGGGGGGGCCAACTTGCTCCCCAGCCACACCCTGCTCATTGCAGCCTTGAATCTCCGCCTGGAGAGACCTGTGAATCCATTTTGCTGCCAAGGATGGAGAGGGTGAGAGAACGAGCTCATCGCTTCACCGAGCGGGCCTTGGATGCTCTGGTTGGCACGGTGGAGCGCAGAAGATGTATACTCTTCCCTGAGAGTGGCAGGAGGCCTTTGCCACGCGAGTTCAGAAGAGTGTGGAGGGAGGTGGCTCAGAGCGTCTCCTCCAGGAGCATGGTGCCCAGGACCCATACTCAATGCTGCAAAAAGTTCAATGACCTCACTCGGGTCGTCAGGGTGAGTGGCTTTTTCTCAATACCTCTCCATCCCTCCATCTCAACCTCACTCTATGGCCAGAGGGTCTTAAAACCCCAATGCACAACACTCATCCAACACCTATGGCCCTTTCATGAAACACACACACACATTCCACACTTTGCATACAGTAAGGGCTATTCACCTATGGGAGGCACATCAGGCAAGACCATGGCTTCATACAGTAAGGGCTATTCACCTATGGGAGGCACATCAGGCAAGACCATGGCTGTATATTTACTCAGATGCTGTCCTTTTTCTTACAGGCCAAGCTGGCGCATAATCGGAGACAGCAGCAACGGACAGGTGGAGGGCGGCCTCAGCTGCAACCCCTCAGCGATCTTGAGGAGCGCGTCCACAGGATTGTGGCAAGCCGGGTGATCGGTCCCGTCGCCACTGGAGACGCCGACCCCGTTCTGGACAGCAATGGTAAGGTCATCACCTTTTTGTCCTCTGTCCTTCCACTTGTCCCTCACAACACCAGCCTTTGACACTTTCAATCCAACTTGCTAACTCGCTGCACTTATTCCTCCCTTACTGCCACCCTGTCCTCACGCTAAAGCCACTCTTGTACCTCCCTGCTTTCAGATGGTGATTCACCAGCTGAGGAGACGGGCCCTGAAGCTGCCACTGGGAGTGAAGCTGCAGCCGAGGAGGAAGAGGAAGCCGGAGCATCAGTGCCACCCTCTCCCGAGGAAGCCCATGCCCACACTGGGAACACGCCTTCCCTGGAGGGGAGCAGGGGGGAAGGGTCTGATGAGGGTGAAGCTCCAGGACCCAGCGGGCTGCAGCAACGCCATGGGGGTAGGGAAGAACGGGGGCCTTCTCCCCAGAGGGAGAGTATGCCAGACACTCCTACTGCAATGGACGCAGAGGAGGAGCGGCTGATCGCAGAAATGAACACCCAGGTGGTGGGCATGCACACTGAGCTCATGGGTGCAGTGGGAAGGGTGCCCGAATGCATTGAGTCACTGGCAAGGAGTGTGGAGCACTTCGCTGTAGCAAAGGCGGATGCCACACTAACGCTTAGTGCTGCAATTCAGTCACTGGCTGCCGTGATCCCATCTCTGACTGCTCTCATGCAGACTCAGATTGAGGCCACGCGAGCACAGACTGCTGCCAACCTCGATGGTTCGTTCACATGTCCCCGGGGCTGTCACCGCGCCGCAGCAGGCCAGCAATCTGTTCTCCAGCAGATTGCTCCGGATGCTGAAGTGCTGCCCCGTGGGAGTGCCAGTGTGTCGGGCGAGCAGGGAGTTGCTGTCCTCTCTCACGATGACAGCATTCCTGCTGCCAACACTGTCACTTCTCCACTGCACTTGCCACCGCCTGTAGGACAGACTGCTGCCGCCCATGCAGAGTTGGTGCAGTCTGCAGCCGGGCCCTCCAGGCCCAGAACTGGTCGAGGCCGTCCTTCAGGGGCATCTGCAGTGTCAGGGTCTGACGATCAGCAGCCTTCCACCAGCCTTGCTGCAGCCACTGAGGTCCCATTACGGAGGAGCAGTAGGGTTAGAAGGGGGGAAGTGCGCAAGGGAAGGAGATCACCCTCGAAGGGCAAAAAGTAGGAGGTGTGACAAAATGCTGGTCATTTTTTTATTAAAGGTCGAGGTTCATGGTCCAACTTTTGTTTAGTGTTTTGGACGTTATCTCCAGGTTGTGAGAACCAGTTATGTTATTGACTGTTTTTTTGTGTTTATTTCTATGAGTTTGTCATGAGGAATTGACACACACAGAGTTTGTAAAATAAATAAGTTTCTGTATTCAAAATATACATGGTTGGTGGTTGGAATTATTGGTGCCTTGGCCGGCTTAGGGGTTGCGTGCTGGGTTCATTGATGTTGTTAGCAATGGCAGAAGCCATTTCCACAGCAGGGGCCCTAGAAGCGGCTTGCTATTAGCCGTTGACGGACGGCCCTTGCAGTTTCACCATTGTGGGCCGCCCTCCCGCCTTGGTGCTGCTGATGATCATCCTCCTCGTCCTCTTCCTCCTCTTCCTCCTCCTCCTCTGGTGGTGCTCCAAGGCCTGGTGGCATTGGCTGGGTCCTGAGGATTGCCATGTTATGCAACATGCAGCACACAACTACGAAGTTGGATACTCGCTCAGGCGAGTACTGCAGGGCTCCTCCAGAATGGTCGAGACAGCGGAACCGTTGCTTCAGCACGCCGATTGTGCGCTCAATTATGTTCCTGGTAGCTTGATGGCTCTCATTGTACCGCAGCTCAGCAGGGGTGTTGGGCGTACGGAGCGGTGTCATCAGCCAGGTGCTCAATGCATACCCCTTGTCCCCGAGAAGCCAACCAACTGGCTGATGCGGTGCCTCGAAAAGTTCTGCCACAGTAGTCTGGCGCAGGATAAAAGCATCGTGGCAGCTGCCAGGATAGTGGGCATTGACAGCGAGTATCAGCTGTCTGTGGTCACAGACCAACTGAACATTCAAGGAATGGAACCCCTTTCTGTTCCGGAATTCCTCGGCATTCTCATGCGGAGCACGCAAAGCCACATGCGTGCAGTCAATGGCGCCCTGCACCATGGGGAAGCCCGCTACCCTCGCAAAGCCCAGAGCGCGGTCACGCTGCTTGTCTGGGGTCATGGGGAAAGAGATGAACTCTCGTCTCCTTTTAAAGAGGGCATTTTTGACCTGCCGGATGCAGCAATGCACCGCGAACTGGGAGATATTGGCGAGGTCCCCAGCAGCAGCTTGAAATGAGCCAGTAGCGTAGAAGTTGAGAGCCACTGTGACCTTCACTGCCACCGACAGAGACGTCCTGGACCTCAGTTGAGGCTGCAGATCTGGATGCAGCAGGTGGCAGAGCTCATTGACCACCTCCTTGCTGAATCGCAGCCTTCGCAAACACAGCTCCTCAGACATATGAAGGTAGGAGAGCTGTTCACGATATACCCTGGGAGGGTAAGCTCTCCTGTACATACGCCTGTTGGCCCTCCTCCGTCTGGCCATCATTGCCACTCTCTCTCTGCGTCTCTGTGTCCTCCGATTCAGCTGGAGCAGGACGACGCCCCCAATCAGTGCAGCCCCCATAGTCTCTTTGCAAGCAAAGTAATGAAGGACAGCAACTAAAGTACAAGCGAAGTTAGGATCAGTAGGCAAAACTACCTCACAAAGCGTTGAGTCAATGCAGAAGTCTCTCTTTCTCTCTCTCCGAATCTCTCTCTCTCTCTCAGAACGAGTGGTGCAAAAATGTCAACCACAGAAAAAGACAGGAAGAGGCCCCCTTTAAATAGCGCCCCCCCCAGCCCCACAGCGATTGATAGCGTTCCAGTCTTCCGGTCGTTGGATGCGCCAGGTGGTAAGGCAGGGGGCGCCACTCAATTTCCGCTCCGGGGCGCCACAAGGGCGTTGCACCATGGAATGACGTCACAATCTGCGCGCGCAGGTGGTCGCAGCGGTAAGGTTTAGCGCCGCCGCACAATCTCTAGTTAAGTTCCCGAGCGGCGCAAACATCGCTGCGCCCGGGCGTTAGCGGCTTTGCGCCCCATTAGCGCCCTCTTAAGGCGCTAACGGGAGGCGCAACCAACTGAATTTTTACCTCAAAATTCTTTCATCAAAACCTGTTGTCTACTGCATCTTTGTTCACAACCCCCAAATAAGTCCAAGGTCTAGAACCAGGGGCGTGGGAGCGATTCGAACCGCTCGCTGAGTCAGAGGTGAGGCTGACCCCTACCACACCACCCCCTACAGCATACCCCACCTCAAAAGAACTTGTTTAACACGTATTTTCGCAGTCACTAAAGCAGGACAGCGGTGAGCAGGAATAGCTTCGACCCACGTAGTGAAAGAATCAACAATAACCAGGAGCTATTTATTTGCCCTCGCAGTCTGAGGCAGCTCGCCTCTGCAGTCAATTTGCAATTATTCCCGAGGTCCCTCAGGGGGTTGACTAAGGAGCAAGGCTCACTTCTTTCGGGAGAGAGGATTGTAATGTGCACAGGGGAGACAATTGTCAAGGTGGGTCCTTGAAGTCATCTTTCCAGTGTGGCCACCATTGACTCGGTCCCCCAAAATCACGATCACCTGTAAAAAAGAATAGAAAATCCATTGTGGCTCTTCTGGAGCACCCTAGAATGGGTTAATCGCATAGGGTCAATTTTCTGATTTCCTTCTGTCACCATGGAGAGTGTAGTTGATAAATATCCACTCAAATTAAATCCTGAACCTTAAAAAAGTGAATATCGCACATCTTCACATTCAGCAATGCAACTTGGCAAATAAGGAGTTAATTATTTCTGGGCTGTGAGAAACCTCAGGGAAGGTGTAGTTAGCCATCACAACAGCAGTTTCAGACTTGCTCTATGTTAATTTAATTAAAGTGATTTGAAAAGTTCATATTCATTTAAAACAAAACATCATCCTGTAACTGTAACCTGGTAATTCTCCAAAACTCCCTTTAATTTTGTTTCTTTTACCTCCTTGTGCATTTAACAGTATAACGTATCCTATAGATTTATAGAACTTGCCATAATCAATTTAACTTAAAACAGAACCTGCACAAAGATCATGACACAAAGTCATAGTTATGATTTACCCAATCAAAAGCATATGAATTTCGCCAAAATAAATTTCAGCCTAAATCGCCTAGGTTTCCTCTTTGATTTTTTTCTAAACATTATCCGTGAAGGCACAATAGTTCTCCCATCTTTACCATTGCCACCTTAAGTGACTAGAACTATGAAGAACTTGCATCTTAAGAAATGCAAATCTGTTAAAACAAGCAGAAACCATTAGTCAGTTGATAACCTCACTATTAACTTTCATATTGCTGTGAAACATAATCCTGTAATCTTGTTGGGGAAGACAGAATTTTCATTTGTTCATCTCATTTTAAAAATATACATAGTTTTTCCTGACTCTGTGTCATGTGTTCAAAAGGTTATACCTATAAATGCTTCAGGTTAAATCCTAAATTTTGTTAAATCATGTATCCCCGTTTTATAGTTAAGAGTGTTCAATGCCTCTTCTTTTATTAGCTCTCTGGTGTAAGCGTTGAAACAGTCCGATCACGAGATCAAAGGGGTGTTGTCAGCTTCCTGACAACTATTCATTGCCAAACTTAATCCAGTACATCCAGGCTGAATTAACTGTTGCAATTTCTTTAACAACAGAACCAAACAAATGAAACAAAGTAGGACTACCTTAAATCTCCCAAGAGTTTGGGGGCACAATCTCAAATTGAATGTCATTAATGCCTTGTATATAACTAGGCTTTCTTAGCTATCGATTGGACTCACATTTTCCAATATTTGGGTCCATTACTCTTTTGAATTTTTATAAACGACCTAGGGAGCAGCATTATAAAGTTTGCAGATGATTCGAAACTTGGCAACGTAATAGATAATGATGAAGATAGTTGTGGACTTCAGGATGACATAGACAGGATGGTGAAATGGGCAAAAGCATGGCAGATGGAGTTCAATGTGGAGAAGTGTAGATGAGCAGAGAAACCTTAGGGGGTGATTTTGCCAATGGGGCGCGTTGGGGGCGGGACTGCTGCTTGTCGGGTATTAGTCCCGCCTCCATCAACGTCCGGCCAACCCACGCTATTTTCCCTTGATTTACCTTGTTAAGCTCACCCAGCGGGTTTAGCAGGCCAATTAAGGGAAAGCCGGTGACAGAGAATGTCAGTGTACGACGTTTCATCTGTTAAAAATTTTTGACAGATGAATTGTCATCGTTTGACAGCTTTGAGAAGCTGTCAAACACTGACAATCTCTGTTGTTTGGTGAGTTCTTGTACTCAAGGCTCACCAAACCTATTTCCTGAGCAGAAAGCAGATGGCTGTTGCATCGGAGAATGCAGCAGCCATTCTGTCATCTCTGTCGTGGAGATGCCGGAGCCTCCGGATCCCCAACGATTGAAGCCTGCAGGAAGAAACAAAGGTAAGGAAACTTTTTCTAACACTTTCCTATCACCTCACATACTTACCTCTCCACACTTACACCCATCACTCACCTGCACAGCGCACTTTTCGCACCTTCTGACCCCCGCAGACCCACTGCTCGCCTCGCTGACCCTGGTGGGGTTTCCCGACGTCGGGAAGCCCGCACCTCTGCTGGAAAAATGGGCTGCAATCCCCTTCCTGCCTCGAGGAGACGGGACCCAGCGTGGGTCGGGTACCCGCCTCCCGGCACGGAGGCAGGTTGGAGGCGGGCTGGGTACCCGCCCCCAGTTTCTACCATTTTCCCTGCAGTCCTGCCTCCAAACCCACCTCCCCAGGGCTGGCAAAATTGCCACCTTAGTGGCCATATACACAAATCCTTAAAGGTGGCAGGGCAAGTTGATAAGGTGGTTAAAAAAGCATATGGGTTACTTGGGTTTATAAATCGAGGAATAGAATATAAAAGGAAAGAGATCATGCTGGAACTTTATAAATCACTGGTTAGGCCTCAGCTGGAGTATTGTGGACAATTCATAGAATCATAGAATCATAGAAGATAGGAGCAGGAGTAGGCCATTCGGCCCCTCTAGCCTGCTCTGCCATTCAATGCGATCATGGCTGATCATCCAAATTCAGTACCCTGTCCCTGCTTTCTCCCCATATCCCTTGATCCCTTTAGCCTTAAGAAATATATCCAACTCCTTCTTGAATCTATTTAATGAATTGGCCTCTACTGCCTTCTGTGGCAGAGAATTCCACAGGTTCACCACTCTCTGGGTGAAGAAATTCCTCCTCATTTCTGTCCTAAATGGCTTACCCCTTATCCTTAGACTGTGACCCCTGGTTCTGGACTCCCCGACCATCGGGAACATCCTTCCTGCATCTAGTTTGTCCTGTCCTGTCAGAATTTTATAAGTTTCAATGAGATCCCCTCTCATTCTTCTAAACTCCAGCGAGTATAAGCCCAATCGACCCAATCTTTCTTCATACGTCATTCCTGCCATCCCAGGTATCAGCCTTGTGAATCTTCGCTGAACTCCTTCCATGGCAAGAACATCCTTCCTCAGATAAGGCGACCAAAACTGCACACAGTACTCAAGGTGTGGTCTCACCAAGGCCCTGTACAACTGCAGCAAGACATCTTTGTTCCTGTACTCAAACCCTCTCGCTATGAAGGCCAACATACCATTTGCCTTCTTAACCGCCTGCTGCACCTGCATGCTTACCTTCAGCGACTGGTGCACAAGGACACCCAGGTCTCGTTGCACTTCCCCTTCTCCCAATCTATTGCCATTCAGATAATAATCGGCCTTTCTGTTTTTGACACCAAAGTGGATAACCTCGCATTTATCCACGTTATATTGCATCTGCCATGCTTCTGCCCAATCACCCAACCTGTCCAAATCATCCTGGAGTTTCTCGGCATCCTCCTCGCAGCACACACGCCCACCCAGTTTTGTGTCGTCTGCAAACTTGGAGATATTACATCTAGTTCCCTTGTCTAGATCATTAATATATATTGTGAATAGCTGGGGTCCAAGGACCGATCCCTGCGGTACCCCACTAGTCACTGCCTGCCACTCGGAAAAAGACCCGTTTATTGCAACTCTTTGCTTTCTGTTTGCCAACCAGTTCTCTATCCAAGTCAATACCTTGCCCCCAATCCCATGTGCCTTAACTTTACACGCTAATCTCTTATGCGGGACCTTATCAAAAGCCTTTTGGAAGTCCAAATACACCACATCCACTGGTTCTCCCTTATCTATTTTACCAGTTACATCCTCAAAAAATTCCAATAGATTAGTCAAGCATGATTTACCTTTTGTAAGTCCATGTTGACTTTGTCCGATCCTGTCACTGTTTTTCAAGTGCTCAGCTATTACATCTTTTATAATGGACTCCAGCATTTTCCCCACTACCGATGTCAGGCTTATCGGTCTGTAATTCCCCGTTTTCTCTCTACCACCCTTTTTGAATAGTGGGGTAACATTAGCTACCCTCCAATCCATGGGTACTGTTCCAGATTCCATCGAATGTTGGAAGATGATCAGCAATGCATCTACTATTTCTAGGGCCACTTCCTTAAGTACCCTAGGATGTAGATTATCAGGCCCTGGGGATTTATCGGCCTTCAATCCCTTCAATTTCCCTAACACCATTTCCCTGCAAATACTGATTTCTTTCAGTTCCTCCCTTTCATCACACCCTATGTTCCCCAACATCTCTGGGAGGTTATTTGTGTCCTCCTTTGTGAAGACAGAACCAAAATATGTATTTAATTGGTCTGACATTTCTTTGTTCCCCATTATAAGTTCCCCTGATTCTGACTGCAAGGGACCTATGCTTGATTTCACTAATCTTTTTCTCTTCACATATCTATAAAAGCTTATACAGTCAGTTTTTATGTTCCCAGCAAGCTTACTCTCGTATTCTATTTTCCCCTTCTTAATTAATCCCTTTGTCCTCCTTTGTTGAATCTTAAACTGCTCCCAATCCACAGGGTTACTGCTTTTTCTGGTCAATTTATATGCCCTCTCCTTGGATCTTATGCTATCCCTAATTTCCCTTGTTAGCCATGGTTGAGTCACCCTTTTTGTTTTATTCTTATGCCAAACTGGGATGAACAAATTCTGTAGTTCGTCCATGCGGTCTTTGAATGTTTGCCATTGCCTCTCCACCGTCAACCCTTTGAATGACATTCCCCAATCAATCCTACCCAACTCGCACCTCATACCATCGTAGTTTCCTTTATTTAAATTCAGGACCCTAGTCTCTGAGTCAACTACTTCACTCTCCATCCTAATGAAGAATTCTATCATATTATGATCGCTCCGACCCAAGGGGCGTCGCACAACAAGATTGCTATTTAATCCTTTCTCATTGCATAATACCCAGTCTAAGATGGCCTGATCTCTGGTTGGTTCCTCGACATATTGGTCCAGGAAACCATCCCGTAAACACTCCAGGAATTCCTCCTCCATAGTATTGTTACTAATTTGGTTAGCCCAATCTATATGTAGATTAAAGCCACCCATGATGACTGCTGTGCCCTTATTGCACGCTTCTCTAATTTCCCTTTTAATGCCATCCCCAACCTCCGCATTACTGTTTGGAGGTCTATATATCACTCCCACTAACGTTCTCTGCCCTTGTTATTTCTCCGTTCAACCCATACAGATTCCACATCATCAGAGCTAATATCCTTCCTTTCAATTGTGTTAATCCCCTCTTTAACCAGCAATGCTACCCCACCTCCCTTTCCTTTTTGCCTATCTTTCCTGAATATTGAGTACCCCTGGATATTAAGTTCCCAGCCTTGGCCACCCTGGAGCCATGTTTCGGTAATCCCAATCAAATCATATTCGTTTACCTCTATTTGCGCAGCTAATTCGTCCACCTTGTTCCGAATGCTCCTTGCATTAAGACACAAAGCCTTCAGGCTTGTTTTTTTAACGCTCTTAGACCTATTAGAATTAGTATTTACTGTGGCCATGTTTGATTTAAACCGTTGTTTTCTCTGACTGCAACTTTTGTTTTTCTCCTTCCTATCTTTTGCTTTTATCCTTGTTTCCCTTTCCTCTGTCTCCCTGCTCAGGTTCCCAACCCCCTGCCATTTTAGTTTAAACCCTCCCCCAGAGCACTAGCAAACACTCCCCCTAGGACATCGGTCCCGGCCCTGCCCAGGTGTAGACCGTCCGGTTTGTACTGGTCCCACCTCCCCCAGAACCGGTTCCAATGCCCCAGGAATTTCAATCCCTCTCCCTTGCACCATTCCTCTAGCCACGTATTCATTTGAAATATCCTTCTATTTCTACTCTGACTAGCACGTGGCACTGGTAGCAATCCTGAGATTACCACCTTTGAGGTCCTATTTTTTAATTTACCTCCTAACTCCCTATATTCTGCTTTTAGGACCTCATCCCGTTTTTTACCTATATCGTTGGTACCTATATGTACGACAACTGGCTGTTCACCCTCCCCTTCCAAAATGCTCTGTAGCCGCTCTGAGACATCCTTGACCCTTGCACCAGGGAGGCAACATACCATCCTGGAGTCTCGTTTGCTGCCGCAGAAACGCCTATCTATTCCCCTTACAATAGAATCCCCTATCACGATAGCTCTCCCACTCTTTTTCCTCCCATCCTGTGCAGCAGAACCACCTATGGTGCTAGGAAGTTGGCTGCTGCTGTCTTCCCCTGATAAGCCATCTCCCTCAACAATATCCAAAGCGGTATATCTGTTTGAGAGGGGGATGGCCACAGGGGACCCCTGCACTACCTGCCTGCGCCTATTACTCTGCCTGGTGGTCACCCATTCCCTTCCTGCCTGTACACCCTTTACCTGCGGTGTGACCAACTCCCTAAACGTGATATCCACGATGTTCTCAGCATCGCGAATGCTCCAGTATGCATCCATCCACAGCTCCAGCGCCGCAATGCGGTCTGTCAGTAGCTGCAGCTGGATACATTTCCCACACACACGGTTGTCAGGGAGTGTCCCTGACTTCCCACATAGCGCAGGAAGAGCATGTCACAGCACCAAGCTGTCCTGCCATGACTGACCCTTTAATTAATTAATTAATTAAAATTAAAATTAAAATTAAATTAAAATTAAATGGATCCCACCAATTACACTGGAATTAAGTGATATACTCAAGTGCCCTTACTTAACAGTAGTCCCCGCTACACAAATAGAACGTAGAAGCCACAAAATTTAAGTTTAGAAAAATTGAGAAAGAAAACACTCACCAACCAATCACTTACCTGCTTTTTGGTGACGTCACACTACGAATATTTTTGCTTCCCTCTCCCGGAACCTGGATTTGTAAGCCGCCTCGGGGCTCACCTTAAATACCGCCGCTCGCCGTCTCTGTTCCCTCGCAGGTCTGCCGCCTCTGCCACCTCGCCGCTCTAGGCCTCGCTGCCGCCTCGGGGCTCACCTTAAGTACCGCCGCTCGCCGTCTCTGTTCCCTCGCAGGTCCGCCGCCTCTGCCGCCTCGCCGCACTATTCTGGGCAGCACACTTCAGGAAAGATGTAAAGGCCTTAGAAAGGGTACAGAGGAGGTTTACCAGGATGTCACCAGGGATGAGGGACTTCAGTTATGAGGAGTGGTTGGAAAAGTTAGGACTGTTCTCCTTGGAACAGAGAAGGTTAAGAGGTGACCGAATAGAGGTTTTCAAGATGATGTGAGGTTTTGATTGAGTAGCTAGAGAAAAACTATTCCCTCTGGCGAGTGGGTCAATAACTACAGGATTATAGATACAAAATCATTGGCAAAAGATCGAGAGGGGAGATGTGGAGAATTTTTTTCACACAGAGAGTTGTCGGGATCTGGAACGCTCGATCTGAAAAGCTGGTGGAAGCTGGTTCCATAAATAATTTTAAAAGGGAGTTGGACAGGTGCTTGAGGATGAGGAACTGTCAGGGTTACGGACATAAAGCGGGGGTCTGGGACTAAACACGACTGTTCTTTCAAAGTGCCAGCACGGGCTCGATGGGCCGAATGGCCTCCTGCTGTGCTGTATGTTTCTATGATACATTGAAAACAAAAGAAATTCTGGCCGGAATTTTCTGGCGTTGGTGCAGTTGCGATTGGAGGCGGGTCGAGATGGAAATTTGAAAACCCTTGGAGCGGGTCGGGAACCCGGCGTCATCACGCGCCTCTGTAAGCATCGGCGCAGGCCCCAAGGATTTGTATGATTGTTACTGCTGATCGACCAGCAGCCTGCTTGGCCCAGTGGTGGGGGCGTGGTGCAGTTGGACCTAGTAGCACAGGCACACCTGTGAGTTTCAATTTAACTATGGAAAAGACATTTGCTTTGGACAATGAGCGTCTCGATAGGTGATTTAACGGTGAATAGGTGATTTAACTTTGGACAATGAGACTTCGTATTTTAATGGAATTCGATGGATCTTCAATTGGATAAGACAACGATACCAGTTTCACTGGAACAATGGACTTCCTGGCCTCAATGAAAAACACTTTAACCTTGGGCAAAACACATCAGCAGTAAGACTAAATCACATCAAATATGTACCACAGGGAGGGGGAGACAAGATAAGGAATTGTCTTCCATCCCCCAGCCCTGTACATGTCCTGTGGTTTGGATTACTGGGTGTGGATTGGAATACAAGAGTTGGGGGAAGGCCCAGACTCGAAAAGGCGGGAATCAGACAAAGAAGGGTGATTTAAAAGACATCACTGCAATACACAGACCTGAATGAACTTTTAGGGTATACAGAGAAGGCAGCTTTGGCCATTCTCTCTCTCTCGCTCGCTTGCTCTCGCCTTCGCGTGCCCTGATCTCTGAACCAAGAACCGAGCACTCCGTCCGGGACGGAGAGAAGAAACCACCACGAGCGACAAGAGCCTCGCTTTGCTCTTCGACTGTAGGAACGAACCTCGAAACTGGGACTTGGATACTGCATCAGCGATACGGAACCAGGACACACGTTCTACACAGGGAAGCAGCGAGCAAGAAAACGGACAATCGGGGTGAGCATTATCCAAGCCCACGCATCCTTAAGACCACCGGTACTGTGTGAGGGGGTGTTGTGTGTCCCAACCAATCCAGAGGGGCTTAGTGGGGAGGTTCTGTGTGTATTATATAGTGTATGTTCCGGGGTTTGTGGGACAAGTCCATGTTATACTCTGTATAGCAACACAGTGTGATTTTAGGCGTCTTAATACGAGACAGGGGCCTGTTCAACAGGCCAAGTTGTATTGTTGTACTGTTTGTTTTACGCCACCAGGCATTTTACGTACTGGAGGCAGGTGTGTGTGTTAACCTTATTAAACACCGTACGGTTGAGTCCGAAAAGCTTGTCTGTGTTTCCAATCCTGTTCACCGTAATTCCTGTCATCTAGAACTAAGTAGGAGAGGTGATTCGAACCACCAAGGCAAACCACCTACACCTTTCCTTCGGGTGAATTTGCCAGCACGGCTGTGACCCGAACGGCAGAGGCGGCCGAGGTAATTTAGATCATTATGAGGTACTTGTCAGACCCTTAAACCTCTTTTTAACCCTACCTTTCAAATTTCCCTGGATGAGCACGGGCATCACGCAGCTCGGGAACCATGTCTGTGAACCTGAGGCGGAAGTTGAGTGGCCATTGATCCAGCTCATTAGTGCACATTAGTGAAAAGTACAATAAAAACTCCCACCTGACAGCTGGTCACTTTCCTAAAGCAGATGCTGTTGCTGACTGCATTGTCAGCACAGATTTATCTTTCTAGAGGTTGTAAGTGTTTTCAGCAAAGTCGAGATCCACTGTCACCTCATTGGTAGAACCTATCACACCATTGACAGATTGCTTCTGTCATCTCAACTTGACCTGCCATCTATTACATCAGCACGGGTGCCAATTATACTCTCTCACCTTGGTCCTCAGACCGCGATGAGCCCAGCAGCACCAACAACACCACCACCAGCCTTCTCCTCAACCACCTGATGCTGCACAGGACAGGGCATCAGCGCAGGGCTGCACTGCGCCGGAGGCGGTACCCCCAACACAGGATATATAGGCAGAGGATGAGCTTCCTCAACATGACTGAGCAGCAGTGCCAAAGGAGGCTCAGGCTATTGCGCCAGGTCATCGCAGACATTTTCAGATTGCTGGAGCAAGACCTGCAGCCCAGAGGACCTGGTGGACATGCCTTACCAGTGACTGTCAAAGTCACCAGCGCCCTCAACTTCTTTGCCTCAGGCTCCTTCTAGCAGCATACATTTGCGGCATCTCGCAGTCGGCCGCCCACAGATGCATCACACAGGTCACCGATGCCCTCTTTGACAAGTCAGCCAATTATATCAACTTTGCCACTGATGAAGCCAGTGTTACTGAGCGGGCGCTGGCCTTTGCCACTCTGGCTGGCTTCCCATGGGTGCAGGTCGTCATCGACTGCACACATGTGGCCATCAGGGCACCTCATCATCACCCAGGAGTGTTTGTCAACCGCAAGGGCTTTCACTCCCTCAATGTGCAGCTCGTCTGCAACCATAGGAAGATCATCATGCATGTGTGTGCCAAATTCCCTGGCAGCTGCCATGTCTCATTTGTCCTGGGCCACTCCAGCCTCCTCAGCTCTTCGCTCCTCCAAACAGACTTTCGAGCTGGCTGCTTAGAGACAAGGGCTATACACTGAAGACATGGCTCATGACACCCTTGAGGAGGCCAAGCACTGAGGCCGAGGAGCGATACAATGAAAGCCACATTTCCACCAGATGTGTCATAGTGTAGACAATAGGCATGCTGAAAATGCGCTTCAGATGCCTTGACAGATCTGGAGGAGCCCTTCAGTATGCACCAGCCAGGGTCTCCAGAATTGTCGTGGTCTACTGCACCCTGCACAACATAGCGCAACAACCAGGATTAGCGCTGCATGAGGAACAAGGCTCTGAACACGCAGCCTCTTCAGAGGAGGAGGAGGAGGAGGAGGAGTATCAGCTGGAAGACGAGGAGGAGGAGGAACTAGAGGAACCTGCGGTCCAGATCCCACCAGCACCTGAACACGTTGCTGCCCGGGAGGCCAGGAATGGCCTCATCATGGCCAGATTTATTTAACTTCACGCATTACACCCATATGGTGCTTGGAGGAGTCCGTGTTCCATGTATATGTAGAATGTGAGAGGTTGCAGCCCCTCTTTCATTATTTGAAGGGGCTGCTCCTCGATTTTTGGTTGCACTTCAGCCCCACGCTCCTGATCTACGGTCACCCGGTGCGGAGGGGAGTGGGCAGGTCGGAGGACCTCCTTGTAGGACTGCTCCTGGGCCTGGCTAAAAAAGCCATTAATTGGTCCAGGCAGCGGGCGGTCGAGGGGGTCGTTTGGCCCGATTGCCTGCCTCTCTTCCGCGGCCATGTTCGCGCCCGGGTAGCCCTGGAGATGGAGCACGCGGTGTCCGCCGGCACGCTTGAGTTTTTCCGCGACCGATGGGCGCCGCGGGGACTGGAGTGCATCATCACCCCGGGCTACCAAATTTTAATTTAATTTGTTACGGTTTATTTAAAGTTTTATTGATTTACAGTTTATTTGGTTAACCACCCAAATTAAAAGAGTACACCCATATGGTGCCTGGAGGAGTCCGTGTTCCATGTATATGTAGAATGTGTGAGGTTGCAGCCCCTCTTTCATTATTTGAAGGGGCTGCTCCTCGATTTTTGGTTGCACTTCAGCCCCACGCTCCTGATCTTTGGTCGCCCGGTGCGGAGGGGAGCGGGCAGATCGGGGGACCTCCTCGTGGGACTGCTCCTGATCCTGGCCAAAGTGGCCATCAACTGGTCCAGGCAGTGGGCGGTCGAGGGGGTCGTTCGGCCCGATTGCCTGCCTCTCTTCCGCGGCCATGTTCGCGCCCGGGTGGCCCTGGAGATGGAGCACGCGGTGTCCGCCGGCACGCTTGAGTTTTTCCGCGACCGGTGGGCGCCGCGGGGACTGGAGTGCATCATCACACCGGCCAATCAAATTTTCATTTAATTTGTTAAGGTTCTTTTAAAGTTTTATTAAGTTACAGATTATTCGTTTAATCACCCAACCAGAAGAGTACACCCATATGACTGCCACATGCTGCGCCAGGTTCGCACCGTCCCACAGCAACACCATAAAGCATCCCTACAATGACCTCTTCTTCTCTTAAGCAGTCCCCCGGAACCGAGGATGACTTGCTTCCACATTAAAAATGAGTTCTCAGGCGACTGATGAGTCCAATGCGGGACCTACAGTCTCTGTCACAGGTGGGGCAGACGGTGGTTGAAGGGGCGGGTGGGTGGGGTTCTTGGGTTGACGTGCGTTCCTTCCGCTGTTTACGCTTGGCTTCCGCTTGCTCCCAGTGAAGAGACTCGAGGTGTTCGGCGCCTTCCCGGATGCTTCTCCTCCACTTTGTGCGGTCTTGGGCCAGGGATTCCCAGGTGTCGGTGGGGATATTGCACTTTTTCATGGAGGCTTTGAGGGTTCCCTTGAAGTGTTTCCTCTGCCCACCTGGGGCTCTCTTGCCGTGTCGGAGCTCCTAGTAGAGCGCTTGCTTTGGGAGTCTCGTATCGGGCATGCGGACTATGTGGCCCGTTCATCGCAGCTGATCGAGCGTGGTCAAAGCTTCGATGCTGGGGATGTTGGCCTGATCAATGGATTTGCAGGATCTTGCGGAGGCAGCTTTGGTGGTACCTCTCCAGTGCTTTGAGGTGCCTGCTGTACATGGTCCATGTCTCTGAAGCATACAGGAGGGCAGGTATCACTACTGCTCTGTAGACCATGAGCTTGGTGCTGGTTTTGAGGTCCTGGTCTTCAAACACTCTCTTCCTCAGGTGACCGAAGGCTGCACTGGCACACTGAAGGCAGTGTTGGACTTCGTCATCGACGTCTGCCCTTGTTGACAGTAGGCTCCCGAGGTATGGAAAGTGGTCCACGTTGTCCAAGGCCTCGTCATGGATTTTGATAATCGGGGAGCAGTACTGTGTGGCGGGGGCAGGTTAGTAGAGAACCTTTGTCTTACGGATGTTTAGTATAAGGCCCATGCTCTCATACGCTTCGGTGAAGGTATTGACGATGGTTTGGAGTTCGACCTCCGAGTGTGCGCAGACGCAAGCGTCGTCTGAATACTGTAATTCGATGACAGAGGATGGGACGACCTTGGATCTGGACTGGAGGCGAAGGAGATTGAACAGTTTCCCGTTTGTTCTGTAGATTAGCTCCACTCCAGCGGGGAGCTTACTGAGGGTGAGGTGGAGCATTGCAACAAGGAAGATCGAGAAGAGCGTTGGTGCAATGACACAGCCTTGCTTGACCCCGGTCCTGTACGTGAATTGGGTCTGTGGTGGATCCGTTGGTCAGGATCACGGCTTGCATGTCGTTGTGAAGCAGGCGGAGGATGGTGACAAACTTTTGAGGGCAGCCGAATTGGAGGAGGACACTCCATAATCCCTCACAGTTGAGTGTCGAAGGCCTTTGTGAGGTCAAAGAAGGCCATGTACAGCGGTTGGTGCTGTTCCCTGCATTTCTCTTGTAATTGGCGCGCGGTGAAGATCATGTCCATTGTGCCCCTTAGTGGGCGGAATCCGCATTGCGACTCTGGGAGGAACTCTTCAGCCACTGGGAGAAGGCAATTGAGGAGGATTCTTGTGATGACTTTCCCTGTGGCCGACAGCAGGGAGACTCATCTGTAATTACCGCAATCGGACTTGTCACCTTTCTTGAAGATGGTCACGATTACGGAGTCTCTGAGATCCCCTGACATGCTCTCCTCCTTCCAAATAAGAGAAATTAGTTCATGTATTCGCGCCAGTAGTGCTTCTCCGCCATGCTTTAGTGCATCGGCGGGGATTCCATCTGCTCCTGAGGCCTTGTTGTTCTTCAGTGGTCGGATGGCCTTTTCAACCTCATGCTGGGCTGGGGTTGTGCTGAGGTGGTGGCGGGTAGCATGCTGCGGGATGGAGTTGAGGACACTCGCGTCGAAGAAAGAGTCTCGGTTAAGGAAATCTTCGAAGTGCTCCTTCCAGCGGGCACTGACTGCCTCTCTGTCCTTGATGAGTACCTCTCCGTTCTTGGCCCGCAGTGGGGTAGGACCTTGGGTGCTTGGGCCGTAGGTGGTCTTGACTGCGCTAAAGAATCCACGCATGTCGTGGTTGTCGGCTAGCTGCTGGATCTCCCGCACTTTCTCCACCCACCATCTGTTCTTTAGGTCGCGAGTTTTTTGTTGGACCTCGGCCTTCAGGCGTCTGTAGAGCTGCTTTCTTGCTCTCGAGTTGTGTTGCTGTTTCCAGATCAGGAATGCCTTGTGCTTGCGACTTATTAGCTCCTGGATCTCCTGGTCGTTCTCGTCGAACCAGTCTTGGTGTTTCCTGGTCGAGTGACTGAGCGTCTCTTCACAGGTGCTGATTATGGAGGCCTTGAGTGCAGATCAGGCGCTGTGGACACGCTGTGTCTCTGAATCGCTGGGAGTCGCCAGGTTGGTTGTGAGGTGCAGGCTGAATAGGGCTTTCTTAGCTGGGTCTTTGAGTGCTCCAGCGTTGATTTTCCTGCGGCATTGCTTCTGTTGCCGCTGCTGGAGATGACAGAGCGGATTAGGCGGTGGTCTGTCCAGCAGTCGTCAGCTCCTGTCATGGCGGGTGATGCGGACGTCCTTGCGGTCCCTCGCTCGGACGATGACGTAGTCCAGCAGATGCCAGTGCTTGGAGCGAGGGTGTTGCCATGAAGCCTTGTACTTGTCTCTCTGACAAGACCATAAAGCATCCCTACAATGACCAGGCTATTCCTTTCACACTGACCACCATTGCTGGGGGTAACGTTAAGTCTTACCATTCACTCCAACTCACTAAGGCACTTCCAAAGTTGCACACAAATTTGTCCAAGTGGTGAAAGTGGTGAAAATAAATAATTTTATCTGTGACATCACAGTATGGAAACTTTACAGAAGCAATTATTAAAACACCCAAGTGGCTACCCTTGTGCATCTACTTGTGTGTCATCTTTCTCTTACACATGCTTCTACGAGGTGCTACCCCTGTGGCTTCAGCAGAGGTAGAGGCAGCCTGCTCATTTCCCTGCTGTGACTGCATAGACACTTTTGGCGAATGCCCTCTGGGTCTTGCAGCCTGTGATGGCCCCGCCAAAGTCTGCTCCTCCTGCGACTGTGCAGGGCCAGACTCAATCATCGTGATCCGAGGAGTCATCTGGGGCTCTGACTGGGGGTGGGGGAGAAGTGTGAGCACTTTCAGAGGCGCCCCCACTTCCATGTCCCCTCTCACCATCATCCCTCTCATGGGCCACCCGCACTTCCCTGTTAGCAAGGAGCTGGAGAGCACCTTGCTGCACAGCAGTGGGGCCATGAGGACCCATGTCTTTGTTGACATCCCTCCTAGAGAGGAGGTCTGTGAGCATCTATGAAGAATAGATGGCAGATCCCCGTTGCTCACCACATCCCCATTATTCCATCCCTGTCGCAGGCCCTATCACAGCGCACAGCTGAAATGAGACACACCACAAAAGAATCCAAACTGAATTAATAAATTTATCAAAAATCAGTGAACACATATTTACACCAAAAATATTAACTATTAACTGTGCAATCCCTTAGTGTCTCTCGTTACTGTGCCTTTGCCTACTCTAGTGCTCCTATGAAGTGTTGGCCCAGTGGCTGCAGCAGGGCTGGTGGAAGGCTGCTGACTGTCCGTGTGGGAGACTTCAGAAGTACTTGCAGGACGCCCTCGACCAGCTCTGGACCTGGAAGGCCC
Source organism: Squalus acanthias (assembly GCA_030390025.1). NCBI lineage: Eukaryota > Metazoa > Chordata > Chondrichthyes > Squaliformes > Squalidae > Squalus > Squalus acanthias. Next base: position 78,803,007 of record CM059429.1, on the reverse strand, counting down.
GGCTGTAGACTGCACCACCTCAGCATGGGCGGCAGCAGTCTGGGCTGGCTGGATGACAGGCAGTGACAAGGGCAATGGCGGAGTGGCAGTGGTGGGAGCAGGAATGCTGTCATCCTGAGAGAGGACAGCAGCTTCCTGCTCCACTGACCCACTGCCACTCCCCCGGGACAGCACCTCAGCATCCCCAGCAATCTGTTGGAGCACAGATTGCTGGCCTGCTGCGACACCATGAGATCCCCGGTCGACGGTGGTAGACCCAGCCACGATGGCAGCAGTCAGAGCTTGCGTGGCATCAAGCTGAGACTGAGATTGGATGCCACCAAGCATAGACTGCATTAAGACGTTGCATCGCTTCTGCCTGTGCTGCAATGGAAGCTGTCAGATCGCCCATCACACGCGGCATCAGGTCTGGGTCACCACGGTCTCTCTGGGAGTCTACTATCCTTTGCAGACTGGAAATGATGGGCTCCATGGTGTGCGCAGAGCCTTGTGCAATGTTGGAGGCGGACTCCTCCACGCTCCTTACCATTGCCGAGAGGTTCTCAGGCACCTTTGCCATTGCAACCATCATCTCCGTGTGCATGCCCATCACTGTTCTTCTAAACGCTTCCCATCGAGGTTCTCATCTGAGTCCTGTGCAGCAGAACTCGCGCACGAACTCGCCCTCCGGGGAGCTGGCCCCCGAGCTAGCCTTTCCCCCTGGCCTTGCTGCAGCCCACTCGTCCCCGGTGCCTCACCCTGTGCAGATCCCGTTACTATACAAGCCTCTAAAGAACGCGTAGTGCCAGTATCTGAGTTGGTCTCTGCGGGTGAGACATGCAGTGACTCGATGTGTTCTTCCTCCTCCTCTTCTCCCGCCTCGCTCTCAATGTTACCCTCAGGGACAGGCTGCTCAGGTGCTTGCTCATTATCTGAAAGCATAAAGGCACAAGAGTCGGGTTAAGGTGAGGGGAGGGGGCAGAAAGGGAGCACTGCATGCATACAGCATGATTACCTGGAAAGTGCAAAGTGCTTGTGGGGTGAGGGGGAAGTGGGATGTGGGAAGAAGGAGTAGGGATGAACATACCGTTGTTGTCCCCAAGGGGGTCAATGTCGCCGGTGGCCACGGCGCTCAACACCTGGCGCCCAATAATCTCCAGCACTCTATTCTCCAGCGCAGACAGTGGTTGGGTGTCGGCTTGTCCCCCGCCTGTGTGCTCCTGCTCCTGTTGTGAGCCACCTTGACCTGGAAGAGAAAGGAAAGTGTGTGAGTGAGTGTGGAGCAATGTGTTTTGGTGATGTTTTGCGGAACACCTCCGTTCAGTCCGTAAGGTTGACCCTGAGCTTCCGGTCGCCTGTCACTTTAATTCTCCGCTTCACTCCCACTCTGATCTCTCTGTCCTCGGCCTATTACATTGTTCCAATGTAGCTCAACGTAAGCTCGAGGAACAGCACCTCATCTTTCGATTAGGCACTTTACAACCTTCTGGACTCAACATTGAGTTGAACAATTTCAAACTATAATCCCTGCCCCCATTTTTCATGCTGTATGATTTTGCCATTCCCATTTGCAACATTTTATCTTTCCTGCCTCTTACAAAAGCACAGTATATTCCTTCAATTCCTTCCTCCCCTCCCGCCCTCCCCCACCCCCCCCCCCCCCCCCCCCCCCGTCTCTGCACCTGCTTAATATCTGTTACATCTCCAGCTTCTTCCAGTTCTGATGAAGGGTCCCAGACCTGAAACGTTAACTCTGTTTCTCTCTCCACGGATGCTGCCTGGCCTGCTGAGTTTTTCCAGCGTTTTCTGTTGTTATTTCAGATTTCCAGCATCCACAGTATTTTGCTATTGTATTAGTGTTTTGGTGATGTGCCTGCCATAGTTGTATAGCTGTGATTGTGTGCAAGGTGTGAGATGTGGGTGTGAGTGTTGGTAGGTAGAGATTGTTGATGGGTGAGTGCTGGGGGTGTGATGCTTTGGGCAGTGTGTGCAGACTGTGGTTCAGACGGTGGTATGTAGCATTTGGTGAAGCATTGACTCACCCTGACCACCCGAGTGAGGTCGTTAAATTTCTTCCTGCACTGTGTGTGGGTCCTGGGGACCACAGTGCTGCCCGAGACGTGCTGCGCTACCTCCCTCCACATGGTGCGGAAGACTTGTGGCGAGGGCCTCCTGCCACTTGTTGGGGAGAGCACCGCCCTCCATCTCTCCACAGCGAAAACCAATGCCTCCAATGCTTCAATGCAGAATCTGCGGGCTCTCTCCCTGGGGCATGGATCTTCCATGAGTACACCTGATTCAGTCCTCCGGCTCCTTCTCATTGTCCTGCTTCTGCTTGAATGACGCTCTGCAGCATCAATGAACCTCCCCTTTAAGTACTGAAAAAAGCCTGTGGCAATCATGACTTGTGATTGGTCCATCCTTTGAGTGTAACGCCCATGAGCTTGGGCTTTAAGACTTGAATTAGGACTCCAATCATATTTTTGAGCAGTGAGCACAAATTTTGCGTGCAATCTAAAGCATTAGCGCTAATTCCCCAACTTTTCTACTGACACCACCCAATTAAGAAAGAGTAAATTTAAAAGCAGCAAGAGTAATGTCAAGGCTCTAGAGCAGAGCAGATTTTTGCGTAAAAATAAACAGAGTGGGTCAGGAAGGGACAGGGAGAGTAACAAATGTAATAGGGCATCAGTGACTAAGGTGATATCAGGGAAAAATAGAAAAAAGTCAAAAACTAAAGGCACTATATCTGAATGCATGAAGTATTCGCAACAAAATAGAGGAATTAATAGCGGAGATAGAAATTAATAGGTTTGATCTAATAGCCATTACAGAGACGTGGTTGCAAAGTGACCAAGGTTGGGAACTAAATATTCCAGGATACTTAACTTTTAGAAGAGATAGGCAAAATGGAGAAGGAGGAGGGGTAGCCCTGATAATAAAGGATGAGATAAAGAGAGTAGAGAGAAAGGATGTTAGCTCCGAAAATCAAGATGTAGAATCAGTTTGGGTGGAGCTAAGAAACAGCAAGGGGCAGAAAACATTGGTGGGAGTTGTTTATAGGCCCCCAAACAATAGTTGTAATGTAGGGCAGAGTATAAATCAGGAAATTAGAGGTGCATGTAACAAGGGTAATACAGTAATCATGGGGGACTTTAATCTAAATATAGACTAGGAAAACCAAATTTGCAGTAATAGTGTGGAGGACGAATTCATGGAATGTATACAAGATAGTTTTCTAGATCAGCATGTTGAGGAACCAACTAGGGAACAGGCTATTTTAGATCTAGTATTGTGCAATGAGAAAGGATCAATTAATAACCTTCTTGTAAAGGGGCCGTTATGGAAGAGTGATCATAATATGATAGAATTTTATATTAAGTTTGAAAGTGATTTAGTTAAATCTGAAACTAGGGTCTTAAATCTAAACAATGCAAACTACGTAGGTATGAGGTGCGAGTTGGCTAAGGTAGATTGGGAAACTACATTAAAAGGTATGGATAGAGAGACAGACAGAGAGGGACTGAGACAGGGTACAGATAGACAGACAGACAGGAAGCGTCAAACATAGAGAGACAGACAGAGAGGGATTGAGACAGAGAGCGACAGAGAGACGGAAAGAGAGAGACTGAGACGGGCACAGAGAGAGCGACAGACAGAAAGACAGACAGAGAGAGACTGAGACAGGGGCACGGAGAGAGCGACAGAGAGACAGACAGAGAGACGGACAGAGAGAGACTGAGACAGGGGCATGGAGAGAGCGACAGAGAGACAGACAGAGAGACAGACAGAGAGACGGACAGAGAGACGGACAGAGAGGGACTGAGACAGGGGCATGGAGGTAGCGACAGAGAGACAGACAGAGAGATGGACAGAGAGAGACTGAGACAGGGGCATGGAGAGAGCGACAGAGAGACAGACAGAGAGACGGACAGAGACAGACTGAGACAGGGGCACGGAGAGAGCGACAGAGAGACAGACAGAGAGATGGACAGAGAGAGACTGAGACAGGGGCACGGAGGTAGCGACAGAGAGACAGACAGAGAGACGGACAGAGAGAGACTGAGACAGGGGCATGGAGAGAGCGACAGAGAGACAGACAGAGAGACGGACAGAGAGAGACTGAGACAGGGCCATGGAGAGAGCGACAGAGAGACAGACAGAGAGACAGACAGAGAGACGGACAGAGAGACGGACAGAGAGGGACTGAGACAGGGGGCACGGAGAGACAGACAGAGAGACACAGAGTGACAGAGAGACGGACAGATAGAGACTGAGGCAGGGGCACGGAGAGACAGACAGAGATACAATTTCCTCTCTCTATCCCAGTGCTTCCTGCAGATTAAAACAGTAATCAAAAGAACATGCACGGATGCACAAGTATTGTTGGATGGTCTGGAGAAAACCTGGTTAACATTAATTAACAGTAAATCTCTGACCAGCAAGAGTGACAAAAGGGAGTCGACAGTTCAGAGGTATGAATCAGGATTCGTTTACACAAGACACCTTGATGTAACCTCTACTTCCTTCTGTTATAAGTGCAGACAGAGTGCCAGACACTGTTGGCCCAAACAAAAAACTTTATTAAAATGTACGGAAAACTCCGAGAAATGTCCGTGTGAGAAGGACATTTAACGCCTTGGCTAACAGGCTTACGCAAGATCACTCAGAGCTCTACATTTAATGACTTGTTAACATGCTTGTGCAAAATCACTCCAAGTGGTACATTTTAATGCCTTGGTTAATACATGCATGTAAAATCACTCCAAGCTCTACATTTAACACCTCAGATAATACATACATGAAAAATCAGTCTGATCTCCATATTTTATCTCCTGCTTTTTTCCAGTTCTGACGAAAGGTCTTCGACCTGAAACGTTAACTCTGTTTCTCTCTCCACGGATGCTGCCTGGCCTGCTGAGTTTTTCCAGCGTTTTCTGTTGTTAATCCATATTTTAAGTCTTGGTTGACAAGGTAATAACTTGTCATAAGGAATAAGTCCGTCAGAGGATGCAAGACTTTACACAGCCATAACTTGCAGCTTCTTATTTAGCAGTCTTATTGTGCAAGGTTGCACGTGGGGATTTGATGCAACAGCGAGGTCCCTGCTCTACTCTTACCAGGCATTGTCACATTTATTTTTACACTGCACGTTGTCTTTGGACTTAGTGTCATCGGCCCCTCGTGTCAGTGAACCTCACTTCCCAGGTGAACCAGCGTGAGCCTTTGCCTGCTCCAATATCTGAGTAAAAGCCGTCTTTCAGATGAGACATTAAACCGAGGCCCCGTCTGCCCTCTCGGGTGGATGTAAAAGATCCCATTGGACTATTTCGAAGAAGAGCAGGGGAGTTCTCCCCGCTGCCCTGGCCAATATTTATCCCTCAACCAACATCACTAAAACTGCCACTCCTGTCAGTGAACCTCAACCCAGGCGAACCAGAGTGGGCCTTTACCTGCCCCAATATTTGAGTAATAGTGCAATCACCTCAGGCAGGGGGAAGAAGAAAAAGAAATTCCGATTGCTCCTCCCTCCCCCCAACCTGCGTTGAATCCCCGTGCTGCGTTCCTTGCATCCAGTGTCGCTGGGCTGGAAGTACTGTACATCGTATAATGTCATTTGCATCCTATTATAATACACCCACCCATATTTGGGCAGATGTAGTGTTCACCTAATGTCACAGTCAAAGGGAAATCCCAGACATGGCATCAGACAAATGGATCCCTGTCTCATTTTCCTCCTCTACCCGGCCAAGATACTGGCGGGAGAAGACCGGAAAATCCCCCCGCCCCCACCCCGTGTAACTTTCACAACTAGATTAGCTGGTTCCAGGGGTCACACACATGCGTGTTTACCCACACAATTAGCCTTAACAAACTTCCCAGCAACAGCCCCACATGATGCTCCCACTTCAACTGGATGCCCAATGCATCGATCCTTGCAAGACCAGGTAGGTGGGACCCCATCCAAGGATAGTGGCAGCAGTCAACGCACACACATCAAGGCCTTCCTGATCCATGCTATGTCTCTGCTGGGTCCTGAGGTATGTTCTCTGCAGCTTGTAGAGACAGCGAGCAGTCACCGAGTTTAACCCTGTGTCTGCTGTCCCCAGCAAGAGAGAATCTGGTAAATAAACATTCAGCTTCCTGGGCCCCTGGGTCCAGGCTGCGGGCCAAGGGCCCCAGAAAAATAGCAGAGTGAACCCTCCCATGACTGAAGTATAAGAGCAGGAGGGGAGTTTGAAATTTGAAATGTGTCAGCCGTGGCTCAGTGGGTAGCACACTCGCCTCTGAGTCAGAAGGTTGTGGGTTCCAGTCCCACTCCAGGGACTTGAGCACATAAATCTAGGCTGACGCTCCAATGCAGTGCTGAGGGAGTGCTGCACTGTCGGAGGTGCCGTCCTTCGGATGAGACGTTAAACCGAGGCCCCGTCTGCTCTCCCAGATGGACCTAAAAGATCCCATGGCACTATTTCGAAGAAGAGCAGGGGAGTTATCCCCGGTGTCCTGGCCAATATTTATCCCCCAACCAACATAACAAAAGCAGTTTATCTGGTCATTTTCACATTGCTGTTTGTGGGACCTTGCTGTGTGCAAATTGGCTGCCGTGTTTCCCACATTACAACAGTGACTCCACTTCAAAAGTACTTTGGTGGTCGTGAAAGGCGCTATAGAAATGCAAGTTTGTTTCTTGGGACAGAGACCAATGCCTCTCTGCTTATTCTGCCAATCAAACCTTCCCAGAGAGGCGATTCCCACCTGTTACTCCCCCTACTGCTCATCAGCGGAATTGCTGTCAGAAATCGTAGAATGATACAGCACAGAAGGAGGCCATCCAAGATAACCAATCACATCGGATCGAATTTAATAACTTCACCGAGAGACAATAGGAGCAGGCTGCTCTTGTACTCCCAGGGTGCCTCTGAGTTGCGTCTACTAAGCTGACACTAAAGAAAACCACTTACTAAAAAGAAGGAATCAAGTCCGAATAAACCCCGGATTCTCGCTACCAGTCAGTGTTTAACCTTCTCAAATCCCAGAATCCCAATGGTCACGTTGTTGTGGCTGCCGCGAAACACGAATGGAGGCTGAATCCATTTGTGGAAAACAAGAAACTTTAATTCACTGCATGGCACACAAAATGGCTGAGAAAGCTGCTCCCAGAAATCTCTGGAAAAACCCTGAAGCCCCGCCCACTCCTGTCTTAAAGGTAAGGTGCCTTAAAGGGAAGGTTCACCGATATATTGTCCACAGACGGAAAAGTGGGTTATGCCCGTTTAGGTGGCGCTCCGCCACACAGCTCCCCCCAGAATCCGCTTAGGAGGTGTGGACGAGACGGTGCGGCAGTCTGATGGGCCGGCCGGAGCGGCTCTTGTAGGACGCCGGTGGACGTGGAACGGCTGGGCGTGGAGTAGCCGGGTGAACCGGCTTGAGGGCAGGTCGGCCGCGTGGAGGTGGATGAGCTACAGGGACCTGCTCACCGGGCTCCGAGTGTGCTGGCTTGAGTCGGTCAACCGACACTTTTTCGTGTGTTGCTGTACCTTGGCCCGTTGGCAGGCTAGGCAGGAGTTGGCCCAAGTACGCACATCCTTGCGAAGGCCGCGCCAGACGAAATGGTTGGCTACCAATTTGATGGATGCGCGGGCGCCGGGGTGGGAGAGGTTGTGGAGAATGTCGAATACCCGGCGGCACCAGGACGCTGGGACGACGGGCCGAGGTTGACATAGGGATATGTCGCACTTGACCGTGACTGCAGTCGGGCCACAGGCAACGTCGGCCAGGCGTAGCTCTGGTAGGTTGGTGGGTGCGGAGAGCAGATCAGGGTCGGTGATCTGGTCTGCTGCGAGTTGACCGTAGTCGACTGCTAGGTGTGCGGCGTGGATGGCGGGGCGGGAGAGGCAGTCGGCTACCACATTGTCTCGGCCGGTGACGTGTTGGATGTCCGTGGTGAACTCGGACACTGCCGCGAGCTGGCGCTGCTGCCTGGCGGACCAGGGGTCGGTTGTCTTTGCCATTGCGAATGTCAGGGGCTTGTGGTCGACAAACGCTGTGAAGGGGTGGCCCTCAAGCAAAAACCGGAAATGGCGGACCGCCAGGAACAGCGCGAGGAGCTCGCGGTCGAAGGTGCTGTACTTGACCTCCGGGGGGCGTAGTTGGCGGCTGAAGAAGGCAAGTGGTTGCCAGGCGCCGTCGACCCACTGCTCATACACGGCGCCGACCGCGTGGTCGGAGGCGTCCGTGGTGAGCGCTACCCTGGCATTGGGCCGTGGGTGCGCAAGCAGGGTGGCGTTGGCGAGCGCGGTCTTGGTGGAGTCGAAGGCGGCTGACGCGTCTGCCGTCCATTCGACTGTCATCTTGCCGCTCCTGCCCCGGAGGGTTTCATACAGGGGCCTCATGAGGGACGCCGCTTTGGGGATGAAGCGGTTATAGAAGTTCACCATCCCGAGGAACTCCTGGAGGCCTTTGATGGTGGTGGGGCGGGGAAATTGTTGGACGGCCTGCACCTTGGTGAGCAGGGGAATGGCCCCAGCATGGGTGATGTGGTGGCCGAGGAAGTCGATCTTGTCCAGGCCTAACTGGCATTTGGCTGGGCTGAGGATGAGCCCGTGGTCGCTGAGGCGCCCGAACAGGATGCAGAGGTGTTCGAGGTGTTCCTGCTTGGAGGAACTGGCTACCAGGATGTCGTCCAGGTAGACGAACAGGAACTTCAGGTCCCGAAGGACTGAGTCCATGAGCCGTTGGAATGCCTGGGCCGCGTTTTTGAGGCCGAAGGGCATCCGCAGGAACTCGAACAGGCCGAAGGGGGTGATTACGGCCGTCTTGGGGACGTCCGCGGGGTGGACGGGGACTTGGTGGTAGCCGCGCACCAGGTCGACCTTGGAAAAGACTGAGCGGCCGGCCAGTCTAGCCGAGAAGTCCTGAATGTGCGGCACGGGGTACCGATCAGGGGTGGTGGCGTCATTGAGGCGGCGGTAATCCCCGCAGGGGCGCCAACCTCCGCCTGGTTTGGGGGCGATGTGGAGTGGGGAGGCCCAGGGACTGTTGTAGCGGCGGATGATGCCGAGCTGTTCCATGGTGGCAAACTCGGTCCGCGCGATCTCCAGTTTGGCCGGGTCCAGCCTGTGGGCGTGGGCGTACACTGGGGGGCCTGTGGTGGGGATGAAGTGTTCCACCCCGTGTTTGGCGGCCTCCGTGGAGAAGGTCGGATTGGTAAGGGCCGGGAATTCGGCCAGGAGTGCCGAGTAGTCATCCGTGGCCTGGGCGTGGCACTGTGACGCCATGTCGGCGGGTTGACGGGGGGCCATGGCGCCCAGGATGGGGGACATGGTGTTCATGTCCACGAGGCGGTGACGGGGGATGTCTACCAGTAGGCCGTGGGCGCACAGGAAATCTGCGCCAATGAGAGGGGAGAGCACCTTGGCAGTGATGAACTCCCATCGGTAGCGGCGACCAGCGAGGTTGAGGGTGACTGTCCGGGTGCCATACGTCCGGATTTCTGAGCCGTTAGCAGCAGCCAGCGCCGGTCCTCGTTCGCCCTTTTGGATGTCGAGGGAGGAGGCCGGGATGATGCTGTGCTGAGCCCCAGTGTCGCACAGGAACCGGCGGCCGGTTTTGTCATCCGTAACGAACAGCAGGGAGCCCGCGTGGCCCGCGGCCATCGCGGGGGCTGGTACGGGGGCGGACTTGAAAGAGCAGGGAGGTGTGCACCGTTGTGCCCTGGCGCCGAACCGTGCGTGGTAGTAACAGTGGCCCGGGTTAGTGGGGCGTGAAGGCCCCGTGGGCCTGGTGACAGGCCCTAGTGGCCGCGTGCTGGATGGTGAGGGGCGCGCCCAGGCATTGGCTGCCAGGTCCGGAGTGACGTCGCGGCTGGAGTGAGCGGACAGCAGCTTGTCGGCCTCATCGGCCAGGGCTTCCAGGTTCGTGAGGCCGGACGCCACGATCGCTGGGCGGATGCTGAGAGGGAGCTGGCGGATGAACAGCGTGCGGAATAGGGATCCGGGTGGGCTCTCGTCGATGAGGGAGAGCATGTGGGAGAGGAGGTCTGACGGTGAGGCATCACCGAGGCCTGGAAGGTCGAGGAAGTGGCAGTTTCGCTGATATGCCGAGGCCGTACATTTTTTAAGGAGCACTGTCCTGAGATGTGCGTACTTGCCTTCCTCTGGTGGGTTCTGCAGCGTTGTCCAAACCTTGGAAACTGCAGCGCTACTGAGTGATGTGATGAGATAGTCGTACTTCGTCCCATCTGTGGTGATATTTCGCAGCCGGAAGCGAGATTCAGCTTGGAGAAACCAGGCTTCGGGCTGGTTTTCCCAAAACTCCGGCAGTTTCACGGAAACTGCGTTCGTGTCCGCCATTGCAGTGCTTGGAATACGTTCTGAGCATCGGGGTCACCAATGTTGAGGCTGCCGCGAAACACGAATGGAGGCTGAATCCATTTGTGGAAAACAAGAAACTTTAATTCACTGCATGGCACACAAAATGGCTGAGAAAGCTGCTCCCAGAAATCTCTGGAAAAACCCTGAAGCCCCGCCCACTCCTGTCTTAAAGTTAAGGTGCCTTAAAGGGAAGGTTCACCGATATATTGTCCACAGACGGAAAAGTGGGTTATGCCCGTTTAGGTGGTGATCCGCCACAACGTACTAGAAATCTACAAATGCTTGTTACATTACCTGCAACTTTAGCATGCACACTCTACTTTGAACTTACAATCACACTGATCCCAGTGTTGTTAATCGGCCATACCTTACTACAAATTATTTTCCAAGTTTTCTGAATCAATTTATAAACAGGACACACTTTATAGTCAATCACCGTGCTGTCAGTCACATGAACAGCGTAATAGACAGATTCCCTGTTCTTGGCGATCACATGATTTTCAACAGTTGAAATAGCATTCTGGGCAAAGTGTATATTGCTGCTAAAGACTTTAGTCTGAGTTATTGGAATAACGCTATTGATAGCATATGTGTTACCCAGAATCACCGTACAGCCCGTCACCTCAGAACCGTTACAAACACGGAATATGTTCCTGAAAATCATTCTGCTCCCAGTGACAAGCAATCTAATGCAAAGTTCAGCTTACTGCTGCTCCCAGTCACTGAGTGATGTTAGAAACAGACTGTAGGTTGGTATAGGATCGATCACACGGCTCCCAGTCACTGAGTGATGTTAGAAACAGACTGTAGGTTGGTATAGGATCGATCACACGGCTCCCAGTCACTGAGTGATGTTAGAAACAGACTGTAGATTGGTATAGGATCGATCACACGGCTCCCAGTCACTGAGTGATGTTATAAACAGACTGTAGGTTGGTATAGGATCGATCACACGGCTCCCAGTCACTGAGTGATGTTATAAACAGACTGTAGATTGGTATAGGATCGATCACACGGCTCCCAGTCACTGAGTGATGTTCGAAACAGACTGTAGGTTGGTATAGGATCGATCACATGGCTCCCAGTCACTGAGTGACACACCCCTGCAGCTGAAAAGCTATTGGTATTTGTCAGATGTAATCACTTTTATTTTTAGAATCATTTAAACTTGATAAACAGCAGGGTCTAGTTTCAGGAATGGCCGTTGTAATTAAAAACCCAGCTTTAGAATTAACATCATTAATTGCTTTGCTGGCACTTCAGAAAATAACGTCCATCAAATGATGACACTGACCACCACTGACCACCTCCGGGTCAAGATTTTTGCACAGAATTTGGTGTGACGGTGAGTCGCAGTCACTGAATCAATCTCTGTGCCCAAGCTACCCTTTCTATTTTTTGCCGTAGTTTAAAATAGATGCCATTGAGTCATTGGCATGTGCCATGGTCAGCTCATCGCTAACACAGCTGTTTCAACCAGTCTGCTCACTAAATCGTCTGCGCACTGTGACATAGCGCTTTGGCTGAGGATCGGCTGGAGGTGAAGATGAAGAGACGGGCCGTGAGATCAGAGAGGCGGGAGATGAAGATGGAGAGACAGGAGGTGAAGACCGAGAGACGAGAGTTAAAAGCTTCCTCTGAGAGAGTGTCCATGGAGCTTCTCCGCCAAAGGATTGGCAGGTAAGGTACAGGTTGTGGCAGCAGCTTTGCCAGACGGCAGCGAGGCGTGCGAGGGGTTAAATTACCGTCCTGATGCCGCGCTGTTCCCGCCCAGCGCCATTTTCACTTTGCAGCCTTTCTAGGCGGCCGAGGCTCCCGTTACAAGCCAGCAGGAGCCTCGTGAATCGAAACCTTCTGATTCAATCAGGACCCCGACGGGAATTTAACCGGAAAAAATGGAAGTCCTGCCAATCACCCAGCCCGCTAGATAAAACCGAGCGGGATGGATTCAGAGTCAGCAGCCTGCGGGATTTAAAGAGCTCAGGAGCTGCAGGTACTCAAATCATTGGCATCTGCGCCTACTGTGCTTGGTGGAGTTGGACTGAGTTGTGACTTTGGAAATTGCTTATTTGTGATACTTCCTCAGCAGAGTTAGGAGAGGACTTCACCCTCCGGCGAGTCGTCTCCTGGGCTGTCCCTGCCAACAGTGCCTGCTCCTGCTCACTTGTGATGTGTGTTTCACAAGGTGCAGGTCCCTCTAATTCATGATCTATCTCACCCGGGGTGGGAATCCCTGCGCTGGCGCTTGGGCTGGATGGAACACATGATGGTACTTCATCAGGATGGACGTCCTCCTCCAAGGTGTCCTCTTCAGGAGCTTCTTGAGGAGTTTGTTGCTGCTGAGAAGGACCTAGAGGAAAGGGACAAGAGTTAGGATAGCATCAAGTGGTTGGCCATTTGCACATGAAAAGCTTGACCATACTGGTTGAGGATTTGAAGGTGGCTGAAGCTGTAATTGCCTGTGGTACATGAAGAGGTACAAGTGAAGAGTAGTCACCCTGCTCAATGGAGCTACCAACCTTGCAGTCTCCAATGCTGATCGCTCTGGATGTCCCACTTATTTGCATTGTCTCCTGCAACAACAAGGTGAGGGCCACGATGTGAGCTGTTCCTCCACCGGTCTTACTTCCCTTCCTCATGTTGTGCGTTGTCTTCTGATGCAGAAGGGTAAGGAGGGAGTAATGAGAAGGCAAGTGCACATGTGTGGGCCTGCTACATGTAGTGTATAAGCTGAGAGGGGAAACGAAGCAAGATGCTAGGAGAATGGGGATGTCTTGAGTGGGAAGTAAGTGGCCTGAGTTAATCGAGGAAGGAGTCATGAGAGGAGGTGCCGGTTCAGCAATTGACAGAAGATGAGAAGAGCACGTCATAAGTGGAATGAGTGAAGGCAGCAAGCAGGAGGTGAGTGTGTGTTGGGAGTCAGCATGAGAGGTGGTACAGGTGCCCTTGTGATTGATGGTGAGGGATGTGAAGCAGGGGTGGTCATTGCTGAAGGAGGGACGGGGAGGGACTGTGACCAGTTGCAATACAAGAGATGCGGAAAGGAGAAGCTGTACTCGTCCTTGCTGATCTAGTGAAGTCATTCAGCCTCTTCCTACACTAGACCCAGGTCCTTGGGGTGATGATCCTGCTACTGACTTCCTCCGCCACCTCGAACCAGGCTGTTGGGCATCTTCTTCACACTTCATGGGAAAAGTACTTCCCTCCTGGCTCTGACCATAGCCAGCAACACCTCCAGGGAGGGGTCTGAAAACCTAGGGGGAAACTTGTCCCCTTCTTCCTGCCATGTTCACCAACCAGCGCAAGAAGAAATGGAGATGAAGAGAATGATGAAGTTCAGTGAATGCAACCTTTCTTTAAAAGGTGTATTGAGCCTTTAAATATCCTGCATCGGGGCTGCCACTGGAAACTGCCCAGTAAAGGTGGGCGGGCGGGCAGCCTACTACTGACACGATTGGCTGCCCAGCCCACCAATTGTATTATAGTGAGGCTCGGCCGTTAAAATCTCTTTTCGTCTTCTGGGTGCACCGCCTGCCTTACCACCGCACCCCCAAGCACTGATCCCGCCCTGGGTTAAAATCACCCTAGGGTAGTAGACAGGGCTTTAAACTAATGAAGGGATGGGAGGGGGGGGGCGGGGGTGGATTCAGGAAAGAGTAAATTTAAAAGCAGCAACAGAAATGTCAAGGCTCTAGAGCAGAGCAGAGTTTTAGGTAAAAATAAGCAGTGTGGGTCAGGAAGGGACAGAGAGAACAACAAAGGTGACTACGGTAACATCAGGGAAAAATAGAAAAAAGTCAAAGCTAAAGGCACTATATCTGAATGCGCAAAGCATTAGCAACAAAATAGATTAATTAATAGCGCAGATAGAAATGAATAGGTTTGATCTAATAGCCATTACGGAAACGTAGATGCAAAGTTACCAAGGTTGGGAACTAAATATTCCAGGAAACTTAACTTTTAGAAGAGATAGGCAAAATAGAAAAGGAGGCGGAGTAACCCTGATAATAAAGGATGGGATAAAGACAGAAGAGAGAAAGGATCTTAGCTCGGAAAATCAAGAACCAGGATCAGTTCGGGTGGAGCTAAGAAACAGCAAGAGGCAGAAAACATTGGTGGGAGTTGTTTATAGGCCCCCAAACAGTAGTTGTAATGTAGGGCAGAATATAAATCAAGAAATTAGAGGCGCATGTAACAAGGGTAATACAATAATCATGGGGGACTTTAATCTACATATAGACTGGGCAAACCAAATTTGCAGTAATAGTGTGGGGGACGAGTTCATGGAATGTTTTTTTTTATATTCGTTCATGGGATGTGGGTGTCACTGGCAAGGCCAGCATTTATTACCCATCACTAGTTGCCCTTGAGAAGGTGGTGGTGAGCCGCTTTCTTGAACCGCTGCAGTCCGTGTGGTGAAGGTACTCCCACAGTGATGTTAGGGAGGGAGTTCCAGGATTTTTACCCAGCGACGATGAAGGAATGGCGATATACTTCTAAGTCAGGATGGTGTGTGACTTGGAGGGGAACTTGGAGGTGGTGGTGTTCCCATGCGCCTGCTGCCCTTGTCCTTCTAGATGGTTGAGGTCGTGGGTTTGGGAGGTGCTACCTAAAAGTCTTGGCGAGTTGCTGCAGTGCATCTTGTAGATGGAACACACTGCAGCCATGGTACGCCGGTGGTGGAGGGAGTGAATATTTAAGGTGGTGGATGAGGTGCCAATCAAGCGGGCTGCTTTGTCTTGGATGGTGTCAAGCTTCTTGACTGTTGTTGGAGCTGCACTCATCCAGGCAAGTGGAGAGTATTCCATCACACTCCTGACTTGTGCCTTGTAGATGGTGGAAAGGCTTTGGGGAGTCAGGAGGTGAGACACTCGCCGCAGAATACCCAGCCTCTGACCTGCTCTTGTTGCCACAGTATTTATGTGGCTGGTCCAGTTAAGTTTCTGGTCAATGGTGACCCCCCAGGATATTGATGGTGGGGGATTCGGCGATGGTAATGCCGTTGAATGTCAAGGGGCGGTGGTTAGACGTTCGCTTGTTGGAAATAGTCATTGCCTGGCACTTGTGTGGCACGAATGTTACCTGCCACTTATCAGCCCAAGCCTGAATGTCGTCCAGGTCTTGCTGCATGCGGGCATGGACTGCTTCCTAATCTGAGGAGTTGTGAATGGCACTGAACACTGTGCAGCCATCAGCGAACATCCCTACTTCTGACCTTATGATGGAGGGAAGGTCATTGATGACGCAGC
This sequence comes from Squalus acanthias, assembly GCA_030390025.1. Classification (NCBI taxonomy): domain Eukaryota; kingdom Metazoa; phylum Chordata; class Chondrichthyes; order Squaliformes; family Squalidae; genus Squalus; species Squalus acanthias. The sequence continues at coordinate 78,787,406 of CM059429.1, read as the reverse complement.
TGTAGATGGTTGGGCCTAGGACACTGCCCTGAGGAATTCCTGCAGCAATGTCCTGGGGCTGTGATGATTGACCTCCAACCACCACAACAATCTTCTTTTGTGCTAGGTATGTCTTCAGCCAGTGGAGAGTTTTCTCCCCGATTCCCATTGACTTCAGTTTTACTAGGGCTCCTTGATGCCACACTCGGTCAAATGCTGTCTTGATGTCAAGGGCAGTCACTCTCAACTCACCTCTGGAATTCAGCTCTTTTGTCCATGTTTGGACCAAGGCTGTAATGAGGTCTGGAGCTAAGTGGTCCTGGCGGAACCCAAACTGGGCATCAGTGAGCAGGTTATTGGTGAGTAAGTGCTGCTTGACAGCACTGTCGATGACACCTTCCATCACTTTGCTGATGATTGAGAGTAGACTGATGGGGCGGTAATTGGCTGGATTGGATTTGTCCTGCTTTTTGTGGACAGGATATACCTGGGCAGTTTTCCACATTGTTGGATAGATGCCAGTGTTATAGCTGTACTGGAACTGCGCGGCTAGTTCTGGAGCACAAGTCTTCAGCATGACAGTCGGGATGTTGTCGGGGCCCACAGCCTTAGCTGTATCCAGTGCGCTCAGCCGTTTCTTGATATTATGTGGAGTGAATCAAATTGGCTTCTGTGGTGGTGGGGACCTGAGGAGGAGCCCTATATGGATCATCCATTCGGCACTTCTGGCTGAAGATGGTTGCAAACGCTTCAGCCTGGTCTTTTGCACTCACCTGCTGGGCTCCATCATCATTGAGGATGGGGATATTTATGGAGCCTCCTCCTCCCGTTAATTGTTTAATGGTCCACCACCATTAATGGTTCTTTATTATCATGGAATGTATACAAGATAGTTTTCTAGATCAGTATGTTGAGGAACCAACTAGGGAACAGGTTATTTTAGATCTAGTATTGTGCAATGAGAAAGGGTTAATTAATAACCTTGTAGTAAAGGGGCCTTTAGTGAAGAGTGACCATAATATGATAGAATTTTATATTGAGTTTGAAAGTTATTTAGTTAAGTCCGAAACTAGGGTCTTAAATCTAAACAAAGCAAACTCCGCAGGTATGTGGGGCAAGTTGGCTAAGGTAGATTGGGAAACTACATTAAAAGATATGATGGTAGACAAGCAATGGCTAGCATTTAAAGAATTAATACATAATTTACAACAAATATACATTCCTTTAAGGCACAAAAACCCCACAGGAAAAGTGGTCCAACCATGGCTAACAAGAGAAGTTAAAGAGAGTATTAAATCAAAGGAAGAGGCTTATAATGTTACCAAAAAGAATAGTAAGCCTGAGGATTGGGAGGATTTTAGAATTCAGCAAAGGAGGACCAAGAAATTGATAAGGAAAGGGAAAATAGAATATGAGAGTAAATTAGCAAGACATAAAAACAGATTGTAAACGTTTCTATAGGTATATAAATAGGAAGAGATTAGTGAAAGTAAACATGGGCCCATTAGAGGCAGAGACAGGAGAAATTATAATGGGCAATAAGGAAATGGCAAAGACATTAAACAAAGACTTTGTATCTGTCTTCACGGTAGAAGACACAAAAAACATTCTGGAAATAATGGGGAACCAAGGGTCTAGAGAGAATGAGGAACTTAAAGAAATCAGTATAAGTACAGACATAGTACTGGAGAAATTAATGGGACTAAGTGGTGACAATTCCCCTGGCCCTGACAACCTGCATCCTAGGGTTTTAAAAGAGGTAGCTGCAGAGATAGTGGATGCATTGGTATTAATCTTCCAAAATTCCCTAGATTCTAGAATAGTCCCCAAGGATTGGAAGGTAGCAAACATAACCCCACTATTTAAGAAAGGAGGAAGAGAAAAAAATGGGAAACTATAGACCAGTTAGCCTGACAACAGTAGTAAGCAAAATGCTAGAATCTATTATTAGGGATGTGGTAACAGGGCACTTAGAAATTCTTAATATGATTAGGCAGAGTCAACATGGTTTTATGAAAGGGAAATCGTGTTTGACAAATCTGTTGGAGTTTTTTGAAGATGTAACTAGAAGGATGGATTAGGGGGAACCAGTGGATGTAGTGTATTTGGATTTTCAAAAAGCATTCAATAAGGTGCCACACAAGAGGTTATTACACAAAATTAGCACTCATGGGATTGGGGGTAATATATTAGCATGGATTGAGAATTGGTTAATGGACAGAAAACAGAGAGTAGGAATAAACGGGACTTTTTCAGCTTGGCAGGCTGTAACTAGAGGGGTACCGCAAGGATCAGTGCTTGGGCCTCAGCTATTCACAATCTATATTAATGAATTAGCTGAAGCGACTGAGTGTAATGTATAAAAGTTTGCTGATGATACAAAGTTAGGTGGGAAAGTAATCTGTGAGGAGGTTGCAAAGAGGCTGCAGAGATATAGACAGGTTGACTGAGTGGGCAAGAACATGGCAAATGGAATACAATGCGGGGAAGTGTGAAATTATCCACTTTGGTAGGAAAAACAAAAAAGCAGAATATTTTTTGAATGGTGAAAGACTGGGAAATGTTTACATTCAGAGGGACCTGGGTGTCCTTGTACATGAATCACAGAAAGTTAACATGTAGGTACAGCAAGCAATTAAGAAAGCAAATGGTATGTCAGCTTTTGTTAGAAAGGGATTAGAGTATAAGAGTAAAGAAGTCTTGCTACAATTATACAGGGCATTGGTGAGGCCACACCTGGAGTACTGTGTGCAGTTCTGGTCGCCTTACCTGAGGAAAGACATACTTGCCTTAGAGGGAGTCCAACAAAGATTCACTAGACTGGTTCCTGGGATGAGGGGATTGCCCTATGAGGAGAGATTGAGTAGAGTAGGCCTATATTCCCTAGAGTTTAGAAGAATGAGAGGTGATCTAATTGAAACATATAAAAAACTTAAGGGGCTTGACAGGGTTAATGCTGGGAAAATGTTTCCCCTGGCTGGGGAATCTAGAACACGGGGTCACAGTCTCAGAATAAAGGGTCAGCCATTTAGGACTGAGATGAGGAGAAATTTCTTCACTCAGAGGGTGGTGAATCTTTGGAATTCTCTACCCCAGAGAGCTGTGGATGCTCAGTCGTTGAGTATATTCAAGACAGAGGTCGATAGATTTTGGGGAACTAAGGGAATTAAGAGATTATGGGGATACTGCTGGATGGTGGAGTTAAGGTAGAAGATCAGCCATGATCTTGTTGAATGGCGGAGCAGGCTCGAAGGGCCAAATGGCCTCCTCCAGCTCCTATTTCTTATGCCCTCTGTGTCTCACCGTATGAGATAAATTTAACCTCACCCACCTGGAAACTGAAACGATCAGATCAGCTGCCGGATTTACTTTGCACTTCAGTCAATGGAAAGCAAAATTGGGCGGCCGATCTGATTGTCCCAAAGGTTAAAATTACCAAGCCGTTATAGTGGACATTATTCCATCGTTTTGAAAAGGCTTTCGAGAGTCAGGAGGTCAGGAGGTGAGCCACTTATCACAGAATACCCAGCCTCCAACTTGCTCTAGAAGCCACGTAATTTGTGTGGCTGGTCCAGTTGAGTTTCTGGTCAATGATGATCCCCCAGGAAGCTGATGGTGGGCGATTTGGCGATGGTAATGCCATTAAATATCAAGGTGAACTGGTTACGCTCTCTCTTTTTGGAGATGGTAATTGCCTGGCACTTGTGTGGCGTGAAGGTTACTTGCCACTTATCAGCCCAAGCCTGTATATTGTCCAGGTCTTGCTGCAGGAGGGCACAGACTGCTCCATTATCTGAGGAATTGCAAATGGAGCTGAACACTGTGCAATCATCAGCAAACAGCCCCAATTCTGACCTTATGATGGAGGAAAGGTCACTGATGAAGCAGTTGAAGATAATTGGGTCTAGGACGCTGCCCTGAGGAACTCCTGCAGCAAAGTCCTGGGGCTGAGATGATTGGCCTCCAACAACCACCTTCCTTTGTGCCAGATGACTCCAGCACTGGAGAGTTTTCCCCCTGATCCCCATTGACTTTAGTTTTACTAGGGCTCCTTGGTGCCACACTTGGTCAAATGTTGCCTTGATGTCAAGGGCAGTCACTCTCACCTCACCTCTGGAATTCAGCTCCTTTGTCCATATTTGGACCAAGGCTGTAATGAGGTCTGGAGCTGAGTGGTCCTGGCGGAACCCAAATTGAGCATCAGTGAGCAGGTTATTGGTGAGCAAATGCCGTCTGATAGCACTGTCGATGACACTTTCCATCACTTTGCTGATGATTGAAAGTAGGCTGATAGGTCGGTATTTGGCTGGGTTGGATTTTTCCTGCTGTTTGTGACAGGACATACCGAGACAATTTTCCACATTATTGGGTAGATGGCAGTTTTGTAGCTGTACTGGAACATCTTAGCTAGAGGCACAGCTAGTTCTGGAGTACAGGTCTTCAGCACTACAGCCAGGATGTTGTCGGGGCCCATAGCCTTTGTTGTGTCCAGTGCACTCAGCCATTTCTTGATATCACGTGGAGTGAATCAAATTGGCTGAACACTGGCATCTAAGATGGTGAAGACCTCAGGAGGAGGCCTAGAAGGATCATCCACTTGGCACTTTTGGCTGAAGATGTTTGCAAACGCTTCAGCCTTGTCATTTGCACTTACGTGCTGGGCTCCGCTATCATTGAGGATGGGGATGTTCATGGAGCCTCCTCCTCCTGTTGGTTGTTTAATTGTCCACCACCGTTCAGGATTGGATGTGGCAGGATTGCAGAGCTTTGATCTGATCCATTGGTTGTGGATATAGCATGCTGCTACTGCTGTTTAGCATGCATGTAGCTTCACCAGGTTGGCAACTCATTTTCAGGTATGCCTGGTGTTGCTCCTGGCATGCCCTTCCACACTCCTCATAGAAGCAGTGTTGGTCATCTGGCTTGATGGTGATGGAGGAGTGAGAGAATGCTGGACCAAAAGGTTACATATTGTGGTGGAATACAATTCTGCTGCTGCTGATGGCCCACAGCTGCTCATGGATGCCCAGTTTTGAGATTCTAGATCTGTTCTTAATCTATCTCACTTAGCACGGTGGTAGTGCCACATAACACGATGGAGGGTGTCCTCAGTGTGAAGACAGGACTTAGTCTCCACAAGGACGGTGCGTTGGTCAGTCCTACCAATACTGTCATGGACAGATGTATCTGCGACAGGTAGATTGGTGAGGACGAGGTCAAATAGGTTTTTCCCTCGTGTTGGTTCTCTCACCACCTGCCACAAGTTCCGTCTGGCAGCTATGCCCTTCAGGCCTCGGCCAGCCCAGTCAGTGATGGTACTACCGAGTCACTCCTGGTGATGGACATTGAAGTCCCCCACCCAGAGTATATTCTGTGCCCTTGCTCTCCTCAGTGCTTCTTCCAAGTGGTGTTCAACATGGAGGAGTACTGATTCATCAGCTGAGGAAGGGCAGCAGGTGGTAATCAGCAGGAGGTTTCCTTGCCCATGTTTGAACTGAAGCTATGAGACTTAATGGGATCCGGTGCCAATGTTGAGGACTCCCAGGGTGGGACAGGACATACCCAGGGATGGTGATGGAGGAGTCAGGTTGTTGCTTGATTAGTCTGTGGGACAGCTCTCCCAACTTTGGCACCACACCGCAGATTTTAGTGAGGAGGACTTTGCAGGGTCGACTGGGCTGGGTACGCCGTCATCGTTTCTGAATCCGATGCCTAGGTTGATGCCGGGTGGTCTGTCCGGTTTTATTCTTGTTTTACTTTTTTGTAGCAGTTTGATACAACCCAGTGGTTTGCTAGGCTATTTCAGAGGGCAGTTAAGAGTCAACCACATTGGTGTGGGACTGGAATCACATACAGACCACGCTGGGTAAGAGCGGCAGGTTTCCTTCCCTAAAGGACATTAGTGAACCAGTTGGGTTTTTATGACAATCCGACAGCTTCATGGTCACTTTTAGACCCAATTACTCCCCCAATCTAATGGGACTTATACTCATTTACTGACTGAAGTTAGACCCTGTTAATCCCCCACCCTGATGGGACTTATACTCATTTACTGACTGAAGTTAGACCCAGTTACTCCCCCACCCTGATGGGCTTGTGCTCATTTACAGTCCCAGTTGAGCCTATGTGGTAAATACTGTCAGGTTGGTGAGGAGATGTCACAATCATGGAGTGATGTAATCGCTGAATAAGATGGATACATTTCCAGCTAAAGGCTACTTCTTTTCTGACCAATCAGAGCATGCAAGAACTTTCGAAAAGCTCCAATGACTGTTATGAGGCTGCTTATTCTGAAGTCAAATCATACAGAGATAAGGTTCAGAACTCTGACAGCAGGTAGATAATAATAGTATAACTCATAAAACTGTTAGCTTCCTGCCAGCAACAGAATAGAAATGTGGTAACCAACAGATCTACTGGGGTAACATTTGCAGTAATTGGCTGTATCACTGCAGTGATCAGCTAGGTCTACTGGTATACAATTGGAATAATTGGCCAGATCACTGCAGTAATTAGCTAGATCTATTGGTATATAATTGGAGTAATTGGCCAGATCACTGCAGTAATTAGCTGGATCTATTGGGTTACTATTACAATAATTGGGGTGCAGTAGTGTAGTGGTATTGTTACTGGACTAGTAATCCAGAGACAATATGAGTTCAAATTCCACCATGGCAGTTTGAGAATTTGAATTCCATTTTTAATAGAAAACTGGTATCAGTAAAAGTGACCATGAAGCTGTCGGATTACCATAAAAACCCAACTGGTTCACAAATGTTCCTTAGGGAAGGAAACCTGCCTTCTTTACCCGGTCTGGGTGATTCCAGTTCCCACCAACGTGGTTGACTGTTAACTGCCCTCTGAAGTGGCCTAGCAATCCACTCAGCTCTATACAACCTCTACTAATGGTTCAAGAAGAAGGCCCACCACCATCTTATCTCGAGCAACTAAATAAATGTCGGCCTTACCAGCGATGCCCACATCCCGAGTTTGAATTTTTTAAAATTGGCTCGATCACTGCAGGAATCAGCTTGATCTATTGGGTTAGCACTGCAGTAATGAGACGGATCCAGTAGCTCAACCGAGAATGTACCGCAGGAGTCATTTAAGACTGCACTGAAATTCACTGTAGTAAGCAAATTATGCGATTACAATAATCAGCTGGGATATCACTGGAGTTATGACCTGGACCCAGTGGGATCCTTGGGGTTGTAATCAGCTGATCCTACTGGACGGTGACTGCTGGGTCTGTGTGATTGGCAGCGCTCACTGTGGAAGTGACAGACTTTAAGGGGGCAATTTTTCTGTCCATAACTCCCTGTAAACAACAGGTGGGGCAAATTATGGACTGGGAAAAATGGTGGAGGTCTGAGTCTACTGGATCTCCGCCCCTTTTGCACCTGACGCTCGTTTCTGGTGGGCCACAGAACAGGTGGAGGAAACAGATGGGTCTTCATTATAATATTCAAATGATGTGGGAGTGGCCTAATAAAACCTCCCACATCTTTTTCCAGCCTTGATGCTTGGTCCAGGCTACTTCCAAATCACAGTCAATTTGAGGGGCATCCAGAGTTGCTGGGCACTGAGCTTAAAGGGCCCAGTAAGAAGGTTCATTCAATGAGTCTTATCCGTTTCTTGATTATCTTGCTTCATTTTTTCCCTGCTGGCTCTTAGGTTCTCACAAGCCTTTGCGGCGATTCTTGTAATTTTATTGTTTTTTTGCTCCCAGTGAAATTGCTGGGAATCTTTCTATTGGATGTGTTCAGTAGATGAGGACCAATGGATGGATGTCAGGCAGGTGAGGGTGCAGAAAGTGCTCTGCTCCTACCCACGACATACCTGCACACCGACACCTGCAAACAGAGATGAACATAATTCACTTTGATTAGTGCCTGTGGAGGCTCCAATTCTCAAGGTAGGTGGTGATAGTGGGACTGATGGCACAGATACGTGTGAAGGGTTGACTAACCATTCTTGCTGGATGGTTCTTGAATGCACCCCAATCACATCTTGTCACATTTTGCGTGGCACTGCATGAAAGAAGGTATGTCAGTGTGATCACCAGCCAGCAAAGCCTGATTGGCTATACCGGCAACAATGCCACCAACCATGTTTACACCTACTTGGCAATGACTGTGGGTAACTGTCTTCAAAGGTTCTGGGTCAGTAGAGGACCAGATGTAGAGCTGCTGTAAAGCCACCTACTGCTGACATGCACCATAGGGCTGGCATAGCCACTAACAGTACTGGCCAGTTGTAGCCTCAAGCTTGACCTCCACCTCCTTCCAAAGATGCTGTAATATGGACTAAGGGGGATGGTGCCCTGGAGTGCCACAGAGGATGACCAACCTTGCAGCCACCTCATGCAGGACCACCTCCACTTCAGCAGGTGTCAAACAGGTGCTGGTTTTCCATTGCTTGCCTGCAGACACATGCCTGCCTCTTGGGTTTCCTTTCCCTTCATTTTTGCCTGTCACCTATTAATCTCCTGCCCCTTGCCAAAGGCTGCGAATGTGTTGAAATGCCTTTTGACCCTCTCTAAAGGCTTTTAGAATTTTTCTCCCCCTATTGTGTCCCTATCCCTTTAATTGTCCCTATCCCTTTAAATTTCATTTACAAACAATTTTTTGCTATCACCACTAGTGTGACCCCTACACCCACCCAAATCTGCAAGAGTCATGCAAATGGGCTGGCCCATGAAATGTGGATGCCTTTGGCACTTTGCCATTCTGAAAGGATTAGCATCAGTTCTTAACCACAGGTTTTCACTGGTTTAATGGTAAATGTACGACTGAGAATTTTGTGCACTTTCAGGACTGCAGTTCCTTTGTTTCAACTTCTAGGTTGGAAAAGAGAGTAGAGGAATTGAGAGCTGGATACCAGGAACTGGACCAGAATGCAAAGAATCTCATTCAAGCGTTTGAGCCCCACTGTGCGAACATTGCAAAGCAAGCTGGACAAGATGAGTTGTGGTCATCACTCCTGGAAGACAGGTGATGTACGAATAGTCAAAGCTATGCAAGGACTGTGTGATCCTGGGGGATGTAAGGAAGAGACCACACCGAGATTCCGCTCCATTTGGACCGGACCTCAGGTTGGGAGATTGGGGGGGCTGAGGGTGAAAATTCCACCCACCTTCTATGTCAAGGGGCCGTGTCGGGGCAGAGTTCTCAAGCTTCCCTGTGAAATTCTTCCCTTTGCGCCCTTGAAAGGCGTCAACAGAATGGACACTGGTTGAGACCTGGTGGGTGTCCCTTTGAAGCCTTCTAAAGGCCTCACACCTTGACTAGAATGAGGTAATCGATCCTGTTGGAGCCAAGGACTTTTTTTTTAAAGAACATTTTTTTTTCTTTGGCCCACTTGGACCTCTGGAGGACTCCACTCTACCTTGGAAGGGCAGATCAGCTTGGGCTGGGATGGTTGCCATGAATGCACCCTTGCAGGTACTGGAGGCCAACTCCAGCCGTGCACATGACCCTATCCCTGGAATCCGGGCTGGGGCATCTGGGGTTCTGCTCCACTGCACTTATGCTGGCTGAGCTGGGCCCAAGGAAGTTCCAGGCCTAAGTGTTTTCTTGTTCAAGAATCCATGTATGTTACAATGCAAGGCTAAAAGTTGTGTGTTTATAGCATATATATTACTGGGATCCTACCTATCTATTTACAGCATATATTATAGGGCTGGTAACTAAGGCCCCAAAATTCCTGGCTTGGGAGAAGGCACAACTCCCATTTCCACCTGGATTTGGACTGGACCTGGTTCCTCTGGGATTCCACCCTGTTTAGACTGAATCTTTAAATTCTAGCCGGGAGGGGAGAGCAGAGGAGGGAGGTGAATAAACCGTGGAGGGGAAAAGGTCAGCAGGAGGTGGCCATTAATGAGGTCAGCAGTGTGTAAAGGACTTGACTACAGTGACATGAGAAATTCAATGACCTCACCAGGGGAGGACAAGTAGGACAGGCACATAAACCTAATGATGCTGCCGTGGCACTACTGAAAGCAACGTAATCCACTCAATATTTATCATCACCATCCCACATGGGTGCTCATCACAGCCGCTTGTGCGCTCAGCACTGAGACCCTTCAGTATCCCCCTCTTTTTATGCACAGCAATGATTAAGACAACCCATTGTCAGCACTTTCCACAACCATCACCTGTATGTCTCCCCTTTCACCCCTTCCATAGGGAACCCCTTAAAATCTGAGGGCTGGGTGGGTGGGGGTTCTCACTTGGCATATAGACATTAACAGCTAATCAAGGCCTGGCGAAGGCTGCACACAAGAGACGGATGGCTGCAACAAGGTGGGATGGGGGGGAGTGGAGGGGGCAAGAACAGTTTGTAGGATCACCCCATCTGAGGAGCATGCCCTCCGTCATACAGGAGAGTCAGCTGGAGGAGGAGGAGGTGAAGATGGGGAAGTGGGAGGTTTGCCCCTGGCTCAGGGTTGGTATCACATTGAGGAAACCTTCTAACTTCATGCTTTTTATACACGCAAACATCAATCCACTCATAGACGTTCAGCTTCAGTTCTGCTGTCCACTGCTCGTCCAGTATTGCTGCCGGCAAAGTCATCCTCAGGAAGCCATCGCAAGTGATTCTCCTTTCATGTTTCTGCAGGTATGGCAGATGAACCAAAAGCGGGGCTCTTCCAAGTCTACACATCAACCAACGCATCACATGTCACGTCACTCTTGTGATTTGGCAAGCACCAGCACCCCAAAGGATGTAGCTCATGAATGTTAGGGTAGCTCTATAGTTGAATCACAGTGTACAGGTGAGCAGGAGCAAGGGCAGGTGATGGAGGAGAAAGAGGGACCTCTTGTCGGAGGGTGATGCCACCTCAAAGAATCATACAGCACAGAAAGAGGCCATTTGGCCAATCGTGCCTGTGCCAGCTCTTTGAAAGACCTATCCAATTAGTCCCACTCCCCAGCCCTTTCTCAATACTCCTGCAGATTTTTCCCTTCAAGTATTTATCTAATTCCCTTTTTAAAATTACTGTTGAATCTGCTTCCACCACCCTTTCAGGCAGTGCATTCCAGATCGTAACAACTCGTTGCGTAAAAGAATTCTCCTTATCTCGTGTCTGGTTCTTTTACCTTGAATCTGTGTCTTCTGATTATCGACCCTTCTGCACTGGAAATTGTTTCTCCTTATTTACTATATCAAAACCCTTCATGATTTTGAACACCTCTATCAAATCTCCTCTTAACCTTCTCTGCTCTAAGGAGAACAACCACAGCTTCCCTAGTCTCTCCACATGACTGAAGTCCCTCATCCCTGGTACCATTCTAGTAAATCTCCTCTGCACCCTCTCCAATGCCTTGACCTCCTTTTGTAGCTATTGGCGACAGGGGTCCAGATCTTTGGGGGCCAGCATTTAAATGATGGCTGCTTTCAGAGCATGAATGGTTGATGCAGTCATTTCTGACATGGTGGCAAATGTGAAGGAGTCCATCAGCTGCATATCTGGGGTCCTTCTTCATGGCATCAAGAGCCTTGGAGTAAATGTCAGGAAGCTGCCATGGGAGGAGGCCAAGCCCGTCTGCACACCCTTTCCCCCCTCGGAGATAACCTGCTTGACAGGGGAAGAATCACAGCTATGACGTCACACAGGGTTTGTTCATACCTTATCCTCCTTGTCCCTTCTGACTTCTATCTCACCCTACACACTCTGCATGACAAACTGCAGATGCTTTCACCAGCCACTACTCTCTCTCTCTCTCTTTCTGCTCTCCCTTCACACCACAATATAGCCCTTGGTCCTTCTTTTTCATTTCAGGCGCTGAAGATGTTGAAGCCCCTGTGCCAGTGCAAGAATAGAAGGCAGCCTTCCTGAAGATGCTGCATCATTCCACCTCAGCTTTGCAAACACCAGCTCAGATACTGTTTTAGAGGAGGACACTCTAGAGATGCTCGAAGTCGCACACCACGGCCATCTGAAGTGTCCTCAATGGAAGCTCAGCAGCCTTCCACCTCCCAAGCTGTAGCCACTAGGAAAACATTTTGTAGGAGCACTAGGATAGGTAAACGAGCAGACAAGATAGGCACTAAAGACTTGCACAAGGGTGAATCATAATTTTTTTTGTTAATGATAACATACACTGTGACAATATTTGTTTGATAAATTTGTTTTTTGTTCTGGATTTGGTGTTGGTGTTTATCTTTGTAGTGAAGTGATGGTAAGACCCGTAAGGCTGGAGTAAAGGAAAGCAATCGGATGGTGGTAGTAAGGATGGTGATAAGGATTGCAGGACTGTTAGTGTATTGGGAATGGGAGGAATGGTTTGGGTGAATCACTCTTCGATGAGTTGCTCTCTCAGAGCACTGGCAGCTGGGAGCACTGGTGGCCGATGCCTCTCCTGCTCCTCCATACTCTTCCTTCTCCTCTTCATGCTCCTCCTCCTCTTCCTGCTCCTGCTCTTCCTCTTCATGCTCCCCCTCCTGCTGCACGTCTTGCTGCCCAAGTGGTGGTAGAGTCTGGTCCCTCGTGATGGCAAAGTTGAGGAGCATGCAGTAGACAACCACAAATCTAGATACCCACTCAGGGGTGTATTGCAAAGCTCCTCTGGAATGGTCCAGGCAGCGGAAGCATTGCTTGAACATGCTGATTATTTGCTCAGTCATGTTTCATGTGGCAGCATGGCTCTCGTTGTAGGCCAGCTGTGCGAGGGTTCCTGACAGGAATCATAGGTCATGTCCAGAGGGAATATCCCTTGTCACCCAATAGCTAACCTGTAACTTGACGGCCTGATTGTAACAAAGGCAGCACAAAGGATTGGCACAGGATGAAAGAGTCATGACTGGGCATAGACCTGCATGATGCTCGCAAACCAGCTATACGTTGAGGGAGTGGAATCCCTTTCGATTGATAAAAATGTCAGGCTGGTGATAGGGAGCATGTAAGGCAATGTGTGTGCAGTCTATGGCGCCTTACGCCATGTGGAAGCCTGCCCTGCAGGTGAAGCCTAGTGCTGTCTCGTCCTGCTTTGCTCTGTCCATAGGAAAGGAGATGTAGGTGTTCCTTCAGGTGTAGAGAGCCTTGGTGACCTCCCTGACACAGCAGTGGACTGTGAACTGTGATATGCTGCTGCAGCCTGAAAGGAGCCTGTGGAATAAAGGTTAAGGGCCAAGATGACCTTGACAGCCTCAGATAGTGCTGTTGATGCCCTGGTGCGAGGCTTCAGTTGTGGCTGCAGGATCAACCATGATCTCATTGAATGGCGGAGCAGGCTCGAAGGGCCTGCTCCTATTTCTTATGTTCTTATGTAACATAGCTTGGTCACAGCCTCCTTTGTGAAGCGAAGATGCCTCAAACATTGCTCCTCAGTGAAGTTCAACAATACCTAAGGAAGGATATACTTGCCTTAGAGGGTTGCAACGAAGGTTCACTAGATTGATTCCTGAGAGGAGGGATTGAGTAGAATGGGCCTTTATCCTCTGGAGTTTAGAAGAATGAGAGGTGATCTCATTGAAATATACAAAATTCTTAGACGGCTCGACAGGGTAGATGCTGAGAGGCTGTTTCCACTGGCTGGAGAGTCTAGATCTAGAAGTCATAGTCTCAGGATGAGGGGCCGGCCATTTAGGAAAGAAATTAGGAGAAATTTCTTCACTCAGAGGGTTGTAAATCTTTGGAATTCTCCACCCCAGAGGGCTGTGGATGCTCAGTCATTGAGTATATTCAAGACTGAGATTGATAGGGCAGGGTGATGTGTGAATGGGACTTGGTACAAATTAAGATACGGGAAGTAGAGTTTTGGATGAGCAGAAGTTTATGTAGGGTGGAAGATGAGAGGCCGGCCAGGAGAGCATTGGAATAGTCGAGTCTAGAGGTAACAAAGGCATGGATGAGGGGTTCAGCAGCAGATGGGCTGAGGTAGGGTCGGAGTCGGGTGATGTTACGGAGGTGGAAGTAGGCAGTCTGGGTGATGGAGTCGACATGTGGTCGGAAGCTCATCTCAGGGTCAAACACAACACCAAGGTTCAGGTGGGACAAGTGCTCCCTGAATAACAGCTGTGGATATGGCCTCCTGTGCATTGCCCTCCTCTGTCTCCCTCTTGTGGTAGCTACTCCTGCTCTGTGCTGTCCTCTCTCCTGCTGCTCTCCCTCGTTCATCAGCCCCGAAGGCAGCCCTATGAAACCACCCATGACGGCAGTCAAACTATCAGGGAGGCAAAGAGCAACAACAGTACAACACCAGCAAAATCTTGCTCTTTTTAGACAAAGTGAACATTCCAGATTGATAAAACACACCAAGAAACAGCCAGAAGTTAACCAGCAGCCTGAAATGATAAACCAGCAACTGTCCTGTATGTACTACATGATCCCTTTAAATAGCGCTGGTGAGGGGCAATGTTCCCTCTAAAGTGCACAGGCATGCATCAATTGGGAGGTCCCGCGCAGGCCGTTCACAAGCTATTGCCACTGGAAGATACAAATTTAAAGGGACCGTGCATGAAAAAAAAATTAGAGGGAACATTGGTGAGGGGTCCTTCCTTCTGGTTAGTGCCACAAGTTGCTGGGAGAGTTCAGCGGGTGTCGAGTCATGTGCAGGGGCATACCAAAATCGCAAATGGGTCCTGAAACAAGCTCAAGACCCTCACTTAAATAACCTATTCACCTTTTAACATAATTCCAAAGGGAGCTCCCGACGCCAATGGTGTTGCCTACACCAATATGGCAGGTGACGCACCTCCGACTTGTAAAGAGCATGCTTCTCCCACACGCCATGTTGGAGGCTTAGGAGGCCGTTTAGCGCATTGAAAAAATACGGCGCTGCGCGATCAAATTTCTAGGTCCATGTGTCTAATTTTCCATGCATGAGCTAAATTTGAACCTGGGTATCTAGAGGTGAAGATTGATACTTTTAACCCAGTTTTTATGGTCTATTTAACAGTGTTGGTATTCTAAACTTGATATCCATCAGTACACAACTTACTTTGTCCTTTGTTCTGTACCTAATAGGTTCACACTTGTGGAAGTCAACTTATTCTTCAGTTATGTTGTTGACATGCTTCAGTCTTTGCATTCTCGTGTGTTGGAGAAACAGCGAGGCTTTGCCAGCATTCTGCCCACTCTGTCTTCTATCCTGAGAAGGAAAGTTTGGGATGTGGAGCTTGAGGCCACGTGGACAAGTGTGCTCCCGGAGTTCAGTCTGAATGACTCTGATGTACAGGCTCTGTGTGCATTCTTTGTGACTCACTGCAATGAGGCTGAGTATTACCCATCGCCGGAAAGAAAGAGGTACATCCAGAATGTCCAAGAAGTGTTAGACAGAGCTGTGTCCAGCCGTATTCTACATCACTGTCTCCTCCATCTTGTGCAGTTGGCAGAGAAGGAAAGTGGTATGGTGGCAACTGAGCAACAACACGTCACTAGACCAAACACACAAATGGCGGCCTAGACCAAAGTGAAGAGCAGGGTACATGCAGAACTCAAACCTCCCTGTCTGGGGATTGGCTTCATTGTTCCACATTGTAATGTCCTTTGCTTTGTGTTAATAAAATCAAGTCGCTGATTCTTTGCAAAATAGGCAAAATAGGACTGTGTAGGATATAGTGAAACTCCCTCTGGAATCTCAGAACCAGGATTCATAGAAGTATAGAAATTTACGGCACAGAAGGAGGCCATTCGGCCCATCGTGTCTGTGCCGGTCGAAAAAGAGCTGTCCAGCCTAATCCCACTTTCCAGCTCTTGGTCCGTAGCCTTGCACATTATGGCACTTCAGGTGCATATCCAAGTACTTTTAAATGTGATGAGGGTCTCTGCCTCTACCACCCTTTCAGGCAGTGAGTTCCAGAGCCCCCCCACCACCCTCTGGATGAAAAAAAATTCTCCTCAACTCCCCTTTAATCCTTCTACCAATTACTTTAAATTGGGAAGCTAAACATGTTATTTTGTTTGATACGTGGCATAGATTAATTTAATTTAGCCTAAGGATTCTTTGCGCATCAGACTAATGAATCCAGATTTGATTTTAGACGAGGCAGTAAAACTCTGGAATTTAATCTCTCTCAGGTGAGATCTCCACACTCTTGTGCTGGAAAAACCTGCCCCCTTTTTCAAAATTCGAATTACTTGCTGGCCTCTACTGTAACGCAAATCTAACTGCCTACTGAAAGCACAAGGCAAGCTGATTATTCATAGGTATCCAGCACCAATCACATGCTGCGCTGAAACCCATTTAGATAGACCACACCTGACATAATTTTACACATTGCACATTCTCAGACGGGTCTCTGCAGGCTCAGCTTTACTACAGAAATAAAAATACTGCGAATGCTGGAAATCTGAAGCAAAAATAGAAAATGTTGGAAACACCCAACAGGTCAGACAGCATCTGTCGAGAGAACACAAAGGCCTGGATTTTGCGGTCAGCGGTGAAGTGACGGCGCTCGCTGCTGACCTCGAAGAAAGCTGCCACTGTTTTAGCGGGCTCTGGCGTTTATTTCCCTTTTTCCGCCATGACTTTCCATCTGGCACCATCTATAGGGGATCTGTGCTATCGTATTAGTGTTTGGTTAACTGCCACCTCTCTTCTAGGAATGCCCACCTTGAAGAAGTTCTGCTCTTCTCTTCGACGGGATTTCCGTTTGTCTCTTCAACCTTGTTCATCTTCATTGCTCTCCTGCTTTCTATCCTATCACTGACCTTCCCTTTTGTTCTTTCATCCCCTCCCCCTTTTCCCTAGCCCCTAAACTTGCTTTAAAATCTATTCCATTTCCTGCTTTTTTCCAGTTCTGACGAAAGGTCTTCGACCTGAAACGTTAACTCTGTTTCTCTCTCCACGGATGCTGCCTGGCCTGCTGAGTTTTTCCAGCATTTTCTGTTGTTATATAGGGGATCTGTGGTGTCCAGCAACAGTGATGTCATCAAGCAGGCTGAGCAGCCAATCACATTGAAGAATTCTCAGACAGTAACCCAGGAAGTAAAAAGCAGACTTTATCATTCACTTTTTAATAATTTTACAGAAAGCAAAGTAAAGATTGGGATATACATGTGGGATTAAGGTAGAAGCTGAAATATAAAATAAAATAAAAATGTTTTTATTATTTTAAAAATCTATGGAATTTTTATCATGAAATGGAAGAAATGACACTCCACAATATAAAATTAGTTTTTCAGGGCCAGAGAGGTTGTTCAGCAGTAATTATGACTTAGTATGGCGTTTAAAACTCAGTTACACCTCATTCAACAAGACTTAGCTTTTTTTACAGCGAGAATAGTGCATACAACGTTGAGGTTCACATCAAATCAGTGATTTCTAATTGATTCCTTCTGCGAAGACTGCAACAGCGCACCCTATGGAGGAGCAGGGTATCACCGACGGCAACTTCAGGATTTCCATGTTTAACTGTGCATGTGCGGACCAGAAGTTGCTGTCAGTTTTACACAGTAATGACGGCGAATGCTGACAGTTCTGCAACCGTAAATTTCGGGCCATTATGCTTCCAGGTATGGGACCCTTCCCCAGAATTGGAAGGTATCACAGATGAACATTTGAGACTCTTGGTTGCAAATGCAAAAGTGCCTGTCTATTCCCCTGACTATGGAATCCTCTATTACTATGCTGTTTCTGCACTTCACTCCCCTGTTTTTGGCAACCCCTTACTCTGCAGCACAGTGGTTTTACTGATGGTTTCCCTCCTCCAAGTTGTTGTCATGACACAGGTATTGGGTACTGAATGCCTGTTTGTCAATTCAGCACTCTCAGGGATGCTCCTGCCTCCTCTCATTACCCTACCTCCTTTCCTCATTAACTCGCTCTGCCTGTGGGCTGAACATTTGCGGAAGCCTTCAGCCTCCTAAATGTGATGGAATGTCACCTGCTGCATTAAAGCTTGGAAAGCAACAAGCTTGAGCGCAAGAGGTTGGAGTGACTTGCTGCAAGTATGGTTATTCCAGACACATGAAGCATCCAGGACCTCTCACATTGCACAGGTACTCCACATTGCAGGCTGCACCTGTCCCCTTACAGCACTAAACTGGTTTCTCTTAATAAATAAAGAACTTGCATATATATAGCACCATTCATGACCTCAGGACATCCCAAAGCGCTTTACAGCCAATGAGGAATCTTTGAAGTGTATTCACTGTTGTAATGTAGGAAACACGGCAGCCGATTTGCGCACAGCAAGCTCCCACAGACAGCAATGAAATAAATGACCAGATCATCTGTTTTAGGTGTTGGTTGAGGGATAAATATTGGCCAGGATACGGGGAAAACACCATTGTTCTTCTTCAAAATAGTGCCATGAGATCTTTTACATCCACCTGAGAGGGCAGATGGGGCCTCGGTTTCACGCCTTATCCAAAAGATAACACCTTTGACAGTGCAGCGATCCCTCAGTGCAGCACTGGAGTGTCGGCCTGGATTTTGTGTTCAAGTCTCTGGGCTGGGACTTAGAAACATAGAAGATAGGAGCAGGAGTAGGCCATTCGGCCCCTCGAGCCTGCTCCGCCATTCGATGAGATCATGGCTGATCATCTAAACTCAGTACCCTGTACCTGCCTTCTCCCCATATCCCTTGATACCTTTAGCTTTAAGAAATATATCTAACTCATCCTTGAATATATTTAATGACTTCGCCTCAACTACCTTCAGTGGTAGAGAATTCCACAGGTTCACCACTCTCTGGGTGAAGAAATTCTTCCTCATTTCTGTCCTAAATGGTTTACCCGTTATCCGTAGATTATGACCCCTGGTTCTGGACTCTCCGACCATCGGGAACATTCTTCCTGCATCTAGTTTGTCCAGACCTGTCAGAATTTTATATGTTTCGATGAGATCCCCTCTCATTCTTCTATACTCCAGTGGGTATAAGCCCAATCGACCCAGTCTCTCCTCATATGTCATTCCTGCCATCCCAGGTATCAGCCTTGTGAATCTTCGCTGAACTCCTTCCATGGCAAGAACATCCTTCCTCAAATAAGGCGACCAAAACTGCACACAGTACTCAAGGTGTGGTCTCACCAAGGCCCTGTACAACTGCAGCAGGACATCCCTGTTCCTATACTCAAACCCTTTCGCTATGAAGGCCAACATACCATTTGCCTTCTTCACCGCCTGCTGCACCTGCATGCTTACTTTCAGCGACTGGTGCACAAGGACACCCAGGTCTCGTTGCACTTCCCCTTCTCCCAATCTATTGCCATTCAGATAATAGTCTGCCTTTCTGTTTTTGACACCAAAGTGGATAACCGCGCACTTATCCACGTTATATTGCATCTGCCACGCTTCTGCCCACTCACCCAACCTGTCCAGATCATCCTGGAGTTTCTCGCTATCCTCCTCGCTGCACACACTCCCACCCAGCTTTGTGTCATCTGCAAACTTGGAGATATTACATTTAATTTCCTTATCTAGATCATTAATGTATATTGTGAATAGCTGGGGTCCAAGGACCGATCCCTGCGGTACCCCACTAGTCACTGCTTGCCACTCGGAAAAAGACCCATTAATTCCTACTCTCTGCTTTCTGTCCGCCAACCAGTTCTCTATCCAAGTCAATACCTTGCCCCCAATCCCATGTGCCTTAACTTTACCCGCTAATCTCTTATGCGGGACCTTATCGAAAGCCTTTTGAAAGTCCAAATACACCACATCTACTGGTTCTCCCTTATCTATTTTCCCAGTTACATCCTCAAAAAATTCCAGTAGATTAGTCAAGCACGATTTACCTTTTGTAAATCCATGTTGACTTTGTCCGATCCTGTCACTGTTTTTCAAATGCTCAGCTATTACATCCTTTATAATGGACTCTAGCATTTTCCCCACTACCGATGTCAGGCTTACCGGTCTGTAATTCCCCGCTTTCTCTCTACCACCCTTTTTGAATAGTGGGGTAACATTAGCTACCCTCCAATCCATGGGTACAGTTCCAGATTCCATCGAATGTTGGAAGATGATCAGCAATGCATCTACTATTTCTAGGGCCACTTCCTTAAGTACCCTAGGATGTAGATTATCAGGCACTGGGGATTTATTGGCCTTCAATACCGTCAATTTCCCTAACACCATTTCCCTGCAAATACTGATTTCTTTCAGTTCCTCCCTTTCATCAGACCGTATGTTCTCCAACATCTCTGGGAGGTTATTTGTGTCCTCCTTTGTGAAGACAGAACCAAAGTATGTATTTAATTGGGCTGCCATTTCTTTGTTCCCCATTATAACTTCCCCCGCTTCTGACTGCAAGGGACCTACACTTGATTTCACTAATCTTTTTCTCTTCACATATCTATAAAAGCTCTTACAGTCAGTTTTTATGTTCCCAGCAAGCTTACTTTCATATTCTATTTTCCCCTTCTTAATTAATCCCTTTGTCCTCCTTTGTTGAATCCTAAACTGCTCCCAATCCTCAGGGCTACCGCTTTTTCTGGCCAATTTATATGCCCTCTCCTTGGATCTTATGCTATCCCTAATTTCCCTTGTTAGCCACGGTTGAGTCACCCTTTTTGTTTTATTCTTATGCCACACTGGGATGAACAAATTCTGTAGTTCATCCATGCAGTCTTTGAATGTTTGCCATTGCCTATCCACCGTCAACCCACAACCTCTGACTCAGATGCAAGGGTGCTACCACTGAGCCATGGCTGACACCAGTAGAGAGTGAATGTTATACAAGAGCTACGGTGGAATTCTTTCAAAATGATATATGGAGGAATTAGTGTGGTTCCAAAAAGCCTGTTAACATGGACACCACCTCTTCCGACAGTCTCTTCCCTGTTCAATGTAGCCACGTGTAAAAGGGTCTAACTAACCGGTTAGGGTCATGCATAGTAGGGATCAGCAAATTGCTCGAATTGCCCGAGATGCACGACATGATGTTTTTGAGAGGTCCGCAGCGTGAAATACTTGCAGTTTTTGTGTTTTGACTATCAACTTTTGCCGAAACCGAAATTATCCAGCACCCTGAGTCAGGGAAGGGGAAGAGTTAAAAAGTTATGGTGAGTCATGCAATTGAAGGCTCCAAGGACTAGAAACATTAAAGATCCTTATTAAAGTTGATTGAGCTCAACTAAATGCTTCCTCATGAAGAACAAAATCCTCAAGTGTTCTTCCAGAAGCTAGGCTCAACATGATCCAGAAGCAAAATCATCCGAGTTGGAAAAGAAGGTGCTGGTTTGGATGCTGACAAGAGTGGTGGAAAGAATAAATTTTGCTGCAATGTGTCCCAACTATCCAAGTTAATCTTGCATCTTTTGCCTTGCAATCCATGAACAGTTCAGCTCTGAGAAGTCATTTATTTTTAAAATTCACTACATTGTAATGTGCTCAATAGATTACTCTTGAAAGCAAATTAATTTCACAATAAATTGCTCCTGTGAACTTCACACCAATAGATCGAAAGAGCTGAGCTGTCAATTTGCCTCAGTGCCGTGGTCCGTCTTGAGTATTGTGTGCAGTTTTGGTCGCCTTATCTGAGGAAGGATGTTCTTGCCATGGAAGGAGTTCAGCGAAGATTCACCTGGCTGATACCTGGGATGGCAGGAATGACGTATGAGGAGAGATTGGGTCGATTGGGCTTATACTCGCTGGAGTTTAGAAGAATGAGAGGGGATCTCATTGAAACTTAGAAAATTCTAACAGGACTAGACAGACTAGATGCAGGAAGGATGTTCCCGATGGTCGGGGAGTCCAGAACCAGGGGTCACAGTCTAAGGAGAAGGGGTATGCCATTTAGGACAGAAATGAGGAGGAATTTCTTCACCCAGAGGGTGGTGAACCTGTGGAATTCTCTAACACAGAAGGCAGTTGAGGCCAATTCATTAAATATATTCAAGAAGGAGTTAGATATATTTCTTAATGCTAAAGGGATCAAGGGAAATGGGGAGAAAGCAGGGACAGGGTTCTGAATTTGGATGATCAGCCATGATCGCATTGAATGGCGGAGCAGGCTAGAGGGGCCGAATGACGTACTCCTGCTCCTATCTTCTATGTTTCTATGTCTGCAGCCTGACACATGCCCTGAACTCATTGTGCAGCAGAGATTAAATTGCAGCACCCGTTTGCCTCTATACACCAGTGCTATCAACTCACAGGCCCGTCATACCCTGTTTGTGCTGTTTGTAAGCAACTCCTAAAATAGCTTTCCTGGCTGCACTCTCCTTACAAAGCACAGTAACTTGCCTCCTGCAGATAGGCAGAAGAACTAGCTTAAACATCCACTCCCTCCACGCGCACCGTGTCTGCAATGTGTACTATCTACAGGATGCACTGCAGCAAGTTGCCAAGGCTTCTTTGGCAGCACGTTATAAATCCGTGACCTCCAGCACCTCGAAGAATAAGGGTAATAGGTGTATGGGAGCACCATCACTTCCAAGTCACATACTATCCTGACTTGGACATATATCGGCATTCATTCATCGTCACTGGGTCAAAATCCTGGAACTCCCTACCTAACAGCACAGTGGGAGCACCTTCACCACATGGACTGCACTGGTTCAAGAAGGCGGCTCTCCACCACCTTCTCAAGGGCAATTCGGGATGGGACGCCCACATCCCCAGAATGAACTAAAGAAGTCAATTACTATGCTTTATGGGGCAAATTCAGTCAGGAACACTATTTTAGGCACTGCCACGCTAACAGCATAAACAGACAATCTGACCTCTGATCAGAAGGCAGATAGTTGGTAACTGTGCTATTTTGGGCAAATAGAACTTTCGAGTACAGTTCTGATGAAAGGTCATCGACCTGAAACGTTAGCCCAAAAATTCGGCCTAATACGGGAGAGTACGCACTGTGTACTCTCGCGTATTCGGTCCCGAAGTGCCGGTTTCCTGCATGCACTGCGCATGCGCGGGAAACCGGCACTTCCAGTGGCTTCAACTAAAGGTATGTTCATTGAATCGCGTGCGCCGGAGAGTCTGCGCGTGCGCAAAGAACTTGGCTTTTTTTATCAATGGTGGAAGTGTGTGTAAGCTCCTAGCAATTTCACATGTAAAAAGCAGGAGTAACCCATTTTCGAGAGCTCTGGAGCCAGCAGGAGGAAGAAATCTTTCAGCAGCGGGGCTACTAAAGTGAGCATTTGTAAATCTGAAAGCCAGCAAAGTTTATTAAGTTAAGTCTGAGGTAAGTTTACAATTTAAAAAAAGGTTTAAAACGTGTTTTGACCATTTGGAGAAGTATAGCAACTGTGGGTGTGTACAAGGCATATTGAATTAGGTTTCTATCTTAAATGTGAAAATGACTGTTTAAAAATGAACTATTTACATTTCAAAAAGTTTAAAAAAAGAAAATGATCATCAATTATATTCCTTTAAGTAAGTATGTATGTATGTATGTATGTATGCATGACTTTCTGAAAATGTTACAGTTCTGGAAAATCATCTCGGGCCGTGAGGCGGGTAGACGTGTTCCCAATCCGATAGCGCACGTTTCTCACCATAGCCCGACCTGATTTTATAGCCACTCACTTTACTAAAGTTACTTTAACAACTATTTCCATTTTTTCCTTACAACTTTCTGTTTAAAGAGGAAGCCTGTGAGGGAGAAAGATGCCCTTTGAGAATCAAGTCCTGTTCCTCTGTGGGATTTTGTATCAGAGAATTTTAGACGCCAGGCGACAAGACAGACGGAGGAACCAAGCCCGTCTCCTCCTGAGAAGGAGAAACTACTACCCACCAAATAGAGTGTACAGGGAGAGGCTGTCATTTGAGATGCTGTCGGAGGAGTTGTGTGTGAGGAGGCTGCGCTTCAGTAAAGAGTCAATCGGCCGAATCTGTGACATGTTAAAGGAGGACCTTCAAACACGCTCGAAGACCCGCACTGCATTGTCAGTGAGCATGAAGGTAACCACAGCACTGAACTTCTTTGCAAGTGGGACATTTCAGGCAAGCACCGGTGACATTACCAACATATCCAAGAATGCTGCGAGGGCCAGCATTCACCAGGTCACAGAAGCCATTTTCCGTAGGGCTTCAGAGTTCATTAACTATGACTTGTCCGCTCGCCATCAAAAGGAGATGGCCCTTGCATTTCATAACATTGCTGGATTCCCCAAAGTGATTGGGGCCGTCGATGGAACCCATGTTGCATTGAAGGCACCAGTGGATGCACCTGTGACATTCATCAACAGGAAGGGGTTTCATTCATTGAATGTCTAGATTGTCTGTGATGCACACCTCAGGATCCTAAATGTGAATGCAAGTAACCGGGGAAGTAATCATGACTCCTTCGTCCTCCGTAACTCGAACTTATATGGCGCCCTCAACGCATTGCCTCCAGGATCCGCATGGATATTGGGCGACAAGGGCTACCCGCTAAGACCATGGCTGATGACTCCCTACCGCAAGACCAATAATGAGGCTCAGGAGAGATACAACCAGGCACACGTGTCCACACGGCAAGTGGTGGAGAGGACAATCGGAGTTCTGAAATCACGCTTCCGGTGCCTGGACAGGTCAGGGGGGACCTTGCAGTATTCTCCTCTGAAAGTGGCAAAGATTGTGGTGGCCTGCTGTGCTTTGCATAACTTTGCCCTGCGGGAAGGACTGACCCTTAATGCTGCAGAGGAACTACCTGCAGAAATGGAGGACGTGGACAATGCCAATGTGCCTGTGGGAAGGCCTGATGGGGACGAGCCAAGTGCTGCTCAAAGTAAGGCTGTTCGGGAGCAGCTGGTAGCCAACACCTTCACGAGGTAGTGTCGCCTTGTATCTCCCCCTCTCCCTCCCCCAGCAAGGCAAAGAAAGGAACAGACACAATTTAAAGTGAAACAGTGCTCTTTTATTGCAGCATTATAGACTTCTGAGGTTCAGTGTTGATGTACATAGTTTATAACTTTTCAATGTTAACTAGCTACTTTTCAGCTTTTCAAACATTCGTAAACATAAATAGGTTAGAATAAAATTTGTAAACAGTTTACAGTGACTTTTTTGGTTTGTTACTGCAATAAAGACATTCAAGATGGAAAATAACTCTTTCCTAAATGTAAAACAGTTTTAATGTTAAATTATTTTTGCAAATAAACAAATTGAATTTTTTAAAAGTGAATAGAGGCTGTACTTTTTCAATGAAAAGGTTACATACACTTTCAGTGACAAATATATATTTCAATAAAAAAAACAATGAAAACATGTAACTTTTAAATAAAACGAAAAATTAAACAATTGAATGAGTTACCCGCTCGCATCTATGCCTGAGGGTCAATGGATGTGCATTGTGGAAAAGGTGACACCCTACCGTCTATTGCGCTTTCCCGCTCCCCGTGACCGGAGCCCTGTGCTGTGACTTGAAAGGGCCCTGTTTGCCGTCTCTTGCCCTTCAGCAATTGCCTCCTGACAGGGTTGCTGCTGCTGCTGCTGCTGCTGCTGCAAGGCAATGTTTGCTTGCATCACAACAGGCGGAGCAGCTGGCTCTTGGACCTGCACTGTTTCTGCGCTGGGAGCAGGTAAGGGCGGTTCTGCGGGAGTCACAGTAATGGCAGCAGAAATTGGTTGAAGCATATGCAAGAGTCCAACAAGAGACTCATTTATTTTATTAAGCTCCATTCCCAAATCTGGTTTCTGCAAGAGTCCAATGAGAGACTAATTTATTTTATGAAGCTCCATTCCCACATTTGGTTTCTGAAAGAGTCCAATGAGAGACTCATTCATTTGATTAAATGACATGCACATAGAATCCATTCCCTGCCTGACCGCCCAAAGTGCATTGGCACACACACAGTTAACTCACTAAACAACTCAAAAATGAGAAGTCGCACAACAGCAGGTTATAGTCCAACAGCTTTATTTGAAATCACAAGCTTTCGGAGCTGCTGACGAAGGAGCAGCAGCAGCAGAGTGGTGGTCTCTGTGACCAGGAAGAGGAGAAGGAGACCAGACAGCAGACCACCACCAACAACCCACAACCACAACTGAGGTGCCTGGAGAGAGAGGACAGGAGAGGAGAAGGAAAAGAAAGGAAGGCCAAGGCCAATAACATCAGAGGAGAGGCCTTTCAACACTGCCTCCTCAATTGGCCTCCATTTTAGGAGAGGGAGAGAGGGGAGAAAACATCAACAACCATCATCTGTTTGGAAGAAGGAAGGAAAGAACATCAGCTACAGGTGGGTGTGATTCTGGTGCACTCTCCCAGAGACTTTGTTTTGTAGGTGGGGGGAGGAAAGAAGAAAAGAAGAGGGCCGGAACATCCAAGGGGTGTGTGTGTGTGGCTTCTGTAAAAGCTAGGCCGCACACACCATATTAAACACCCCTTTCCCATTGCCTGACCTGGGACAGCTGGAGCTGCTTAGGTGAAGTCCCCAATTAATTTAATCTTATTGGGCATCGTTAAGACCTGGTGCAGGACTGAGCCTGGGCATCTCCAGCTATCCCAGGTGAAGACATCCTCTCCCCCCACCAGAAGACCACCACCAAAGACTTTTATTACATCGGAGAGTGCACCCCCCTGCCAACACCCACCCACCCACCATCCTGAGTGGCGACCCTGCCCTTGCGGCTTCCCTCCTTCCCACCCCCTCTCTCTCTCTCTTTGTCTCTTGTCTCTCTCTGCCTCTCTCTCTAAGAGGCACCTCAATTTACTTTTTATTAAGTACCCATTGAGCAGAGGGCAGAAGGCCCCTCTCCTAATTAATTCATAAAAAGGGAGAGGTGTGCCTTCAATTTAAGAGCTCCCTCTGCTCAGGGGAAAACAAAAACAAAAAAACCGAGGCCATTAACACCTTCAGGCCTGTGACTTGGGGTGAGTGTAGCCCTTAAAGACCCGCCCATTATGGCGAGCACATCTTCGTTGGTGGCGGGGGCAGCGAGGACGTATGCGAGCGTGGCAGCCGCGGCCACGGCCGCAGCCACGAGTCCTCCTGTTACCCCGTCACCTTTTACCCTCCTTACGAGGAAGAATGGGGTCAAGAGCTACACTCACCCCAACATGACTATAGAGGCGTGCATTAAAGCCATGGCTGGGGTTGTCGGCCCTTCAGCCATCGTCGCCGCCTCTAAAATGTACGGCAAGGCTGTGTTCTTCCTGGGGTCGGAGCGGGCGGTGTCCCTGGCCATCGAGAAGGGGCTCACCGTAGGCGGGACCTTCCTGCCGGTGGACCCCCTTGAGGCCACCGCGCAAAGGATTGTGGTTTCCAATGTCCCGCCCTTTGTTCCGGGTGAGCTCCTCCTCCCCCACTTACGTCAACTGGGGGAGGTGAGGTCGGGGATCACACCCATCCCGCTCGGCTTCCGGGAAGCCAGCCTTCGGCACGTCTTCTCCTTCCGGCGCCAGCTTTTCGTCCGGCTGGCGCGGGAGGAGGACGCGGACGGCGCGTTCACGGTGCTCCACGGGGGGACCGCCCACCGCGTCTTCTGGACCTCGGACGGCGTGCGGTGCTACGCCTGTAAGGAGGTGGGGCACGTCCGCAAAAACTGCCCCGCCTCCAAGGCCGCCACGACACCTGGCGCGGCCAGGGCTGGCGCCGCCGCCCCCCCTCCCCCTGATACTGTCCGCGCGTCGACGGCGACGGATGCGCGGTCGAAATCGGAGGCCAACACCATCACGGCCTCCGGCGGGGGGGAGGGAGAGCGTCCGAGGGGAAGGAAGGCGCGTAGAAAAAATAAACACCTAAGGGCGGATCCCCTCGTGGAGGAAACATCCGAGTTGACCGAACTCACGCCCGAGTACATCGCGGAGTTGATCGGGACGCATGAGACTGGGGGGGTCCTCGTGCCCGGGCCCGTGACCATGACCGCAACTGCCAAGGCAGCTGAATCAAGACCTGCGGCCGGGCTCGGGCCCGAGGGGCCCAAGAAACCCAGTCATCGGAAGGGGGCAGAGAGGGAGGCCCCAGCAGACATGGAGGCCTCCCCCTCTCCGGGCCCCAATATGTTAAAAAGAAAGCTCCGCCCCCAGGAGGAGGAGGACTGCGAGGAGGAAGGTCCCTCCGCAGAAGGGGGGGAGTCGCCCGCTGCGGGTGCTGCGCCCCACCCCACCACCGTCATCGTCGCGCGCGAGCGGCGGGGGTCGCCTGTCCCTCGGGAGGGTGAGACAGCCGAGTCTGTCCGACCTGTGCCTCCCGGTGATGGGGAAGAGACCCTGCCCGTGGGGGGGGGCGCGGAACAACCCGCGGAAGAAAATGTAGAACCTGAACCGTTGCTCCTCGCCGGGTCGGGCGTCCTGGGGACTGGGGCGGGCGAGGCCAAAGAGGCTGAAGCCGAGCCCGCCTTTTATAACCCAGATATCTCCCAGGGACTGCTCGACCTGGTAGAGGAGTGTAGCAATCCCCAGCCCGCTGGGTCGGAGGTTGGTGGCGGGGAGACAGAAAGCCCCCTGACTCCGTCTCTGATGTTGGCGCCGGACGTGCTGGAGGAATTTGGGATTATTTTCTCCCCGGTTTCTCCGGTCGCCCCGGCGCCTGAGGCGGGGGGGGGCCCCGAACCGCCGCCGCCGCCTCCCGGCCCGGCGCCCCTGAAGGAGCCCAGGGTGGACTCCTCTGCCACCGATCCTGGGGGTGGGATCGTGACGGAGGCGGGGCCGGCCGGTGCGGCCGAGCCGTTCGCTGCACCCCGTGCGACGGACGGGTTGGCCGCCGGTGACGACCTCCCGGAGGAGGACGGGGACTCGGTGTTGGGCAACGAGGATGATTTGGAGTCCATCGGCAGCGAGGTGATGGACGCCCTCGTGCCCTTCACCGACTCTCCCCTCATCCCCGTAGGGGAACTCCGGGATTTTATGGCCGTGAGCCAGGGTCGTCACAAGAAGATCCGGCTGGCCCTCGACAAGTGGTCGGAGCTGGCGCTGCTCGTCGTGTCCGTCCGCGCCGCCGTTAAAATCATGGGCGGGGACAAGGACGTTGGCCGGCTCGAGCTGCGTCGGCTCAAGAGTTTCCACACTGGGCTGCTGAGGGAGTGGCGGTCGTCAGTGACCGCGCTCCCTCCCCTCCGTTAGGTAGAGGTTGCACTATGCTTCTGAGATGAAGATAACCGTAGCCAGCCTCAACATCAACGGCAGCAGGGAGGCGCGCCGTAGATTCAATAACTTCTCGGTCCTTCGGGACGGGAAATATGCGGTGTGCTTCCTGCAAGAAACCCACACCGTTCCGGGAGACGAGGCCACGTGGCTCCTGGAGTGGCAAGGAGGGGTCAGCATGAGTCACCTCTCCAACAATTCCTGCGGGGTGGCTGTCTTGCTGGCCCCGCATTTTCAGCCGGAGATCTTGAGGGTCAAGGAGCACGTGCCGGGCCGCTTGCTCCAGGTCACTGTTCGCCTGGGAGGCGTGC
Source organism: Squalus acanthias (assembly GCA_030390025.1). NCBI lineage: Eukaryota > Metazoa > Chordata > Chondrichthyes > Squaliformes > Squalidae > Squalus > Squalus acanthias. The sequence goes on along the minus strand of CM059429.1, from coordinate 78,758,214 downwards.
CGCTCCATTTAGTGAACGTGTACGCCCCCCGGACCGGTGCGCAGCAAGTGCGCTTCTTCGGAGAAGTGTCCGCTCTTCTGGGCTCCATCGACGTGGGCGAGTGCGTCATCCTCGGGGGGGATTTCAATTGTACCCTCGAGGCGCGGGACCGGTCGGGTCCCCCGCGAAGCCCGGCGGCGATGGAGAAGTTGCGGGACCTGGTCGGGTCCTTCGACTTGGTGGACGTCTGGCGAAATCTCCATCCCGACTCCAGCGCCTTCACGAGCGTGAGGTCTGGAGGAGGAAGGTCCAGAATCGACCGCCTTTACATTTCCCGGGCGTACGTCTCCTGCGTTCCGGCGGCTTCCATGCGGCCGGTGCCGTGCACGGACCACCACCTGGTGTGGGCGGAGCTCGCTCCGCTGCGCGCGCGGGGGGGGTCCGCGTACTGGCATTTTAACAACCTGCTGCTGGAGGACGCGCGGTTCCGGGATTCGTTTCGCCGGTTCTGGGCCGACTGGAGAAGGAAGCGGGGAGGCTTCCCCTCCTTGAGGCTATGGTGGGACGTGGGCAAGGCTCACGTCCGCGTCTTCTGTCAGGAGTACGCGAAGGGGTCGACCAAGAGGCGGGAGGCCCGGGTCGGGCGATTGGAGAAAGAAGTGCTCGACCTGGAGTCCCGTCTCGGTCAAGTCGTCGAGGACCCGGCCCTGCGGAAGGTGTACGAAGAGAAGAAGGGCGCGCTGAAGGACCTGCAGCTGGTCGGGTCCCGAGGCGCGTACGTGAGGTCGCGGATCCAGTTCCTGCGGGACCTGGACCGCGGCTCCCCCTTCTTCTACTCGCTGGAAAAAAGACGGGGGGTCCGTAAGCAGCTCTTGGGGCTGCTGGCCGACGACGGATCTCTGGTCTCGGATCCGGAGGGCATCAGCGCGGAGGCCCGGGCCTATTACGGGGCTCTGTTCTCTTCGGATCCGTCCAGCGAGGATGCGCGCAGAGTTTTGTGGGAGGACCTGCCGAAGGTCGGCCCGGAGGGCGCCGAGAATTTAGAAGCTCCGCTAAGCCTGGCGGAGCTGACCGGCGCCCTGCGCCAGCTCTCGAGGGGCAAGTCCCCGGGGCTGGACGGGCTGACCGTGGAGTTCCACAGGGCGTTCTGGGACGTCTTGGGGGACGACTACGCGCGGGTCCTGGGGGAAAGTCTGGCGACCGGGGAGATGCCCCTCTCTTGGCGCAGGGCGGTCATCGTCCTGCTGCCCAAGAAGGGCGATCTCCGCCTACTTAAGAACTGGCGCCCGGTCTCCCTCCTCAGCACGGACTACAAAATTTTCGCCAGGGCTATGTCTGCTCGCCTTGGCACCGTGCTGGCCCGCATGATCCACCCCGACCAGTCCTACACGGTCCCGGGCCGGAGTATCCACGATAACATCCATCTGGTCCGGGACCTGGTCCACCATTCCCAGAGGGCTGGTCTGTCGGTCGCCTTCCTTTCCCTGGATCAGGAGAAGGCGTTCGACAGGGTGGATCACGAGTATCTTTTCGGGACTCTGCGCGCATTCGGGTTCGGGACGCATTTCGTCGCCCGGATCCGACTTCTGTACGCCGCCGCGGAGTGTCTGATTAAAGTTAACGGGTCTTTGACGGCGCCCCTTCGCTTCGGGAGGGGGGTGCGTCAGGGATGCCCCATGTCCGGTCAGTTATACGCCGTTTGCGTGGAGCCTTTCCTGCGCCTCTTGCGGAAGAGGTTGACGGGACTGGCTCTGCAAGGGCCGGGCGTGGAGGTGGTCCTCTCGGCTTACGCCGATGACGTGCTCCTCGCGGTCACGGATCCCGTCGACTTGCGGAGGATGCGAGAATGCCAGCAGATTTACTCGGACGCATCCTCCGCCAAGATCAACTGGGAGAAATGTTCTGGACTCCTGGTGGGCCCATGGCAGGGTGGACTCCCTGCCGGAGGAGTTCGGGCCTTTCGCCTGGAGCACCACGCACCTCCTCTACCTGGGAGTCTACCTCAGCCCGGCCGAGGACGCCTGGCCGGCGAACTGGCAAGAGCTGGAGGCCAAAGTCACCGCTCGCCTAGGGCGCTGGACAGGACTGCTCCGAGTGTTGTCCTACAGGGGTCGAGCGCTGGTCATAAACCAGCTGGTGGCCACCATGTTGTGGTACCGGTTGGTCACTTTGATCCCTCCCCCTGCGTTTGTCGCCAAGATGCAGAAGAAGCTCGTCGACTTCTTCTGGGACAAAAGGAAGCACTGGGTCTCTGCCGCGGTTTTGAGTCTCCCGCTTAGGGAGGGCGGTCAGGCGCTGGTGTGCCTTCGCACCCAGGCGGCGACTTTCCGTCTTCAGACGCTGCAGAGATACCTGTACGTGGAGAATCCTCCTAGGTGGCGTGCGCTGGCGACGTATTTCTTCCGCCAGCTGCACGGCCTCAATTACGACACGCAGCTCCTGTTTGTGAGAGTGGGTGGCACGCGTGCCAGCCTGCGGGAGCTGCCTGTCTTCTACCAGGAACTGCTATGGGTTTGGAACAGCGTCGCCTCCGAGCGCAGTTCTCCCCCGTCAGGAGCGGCGGCCGTCCTTCGGGAGCCGCTGTTCAGGAATCCGCACCTCCACGACCGCGGGTTCGGCTGGCTGGCGGAGGGCAGGGCTGTGCCCGGTAAGGTGACCAGAGTCGGGGACCTGCTCGATGGCGGAGGAGCGGGCTGGATGGCGCCGGAGGAGTTGGCGAGGCGCATGTCTTGGGTCAACGTCCGGCTCGCGGTCAAAGCCATCGAGTCGCTAAAAGTGGCACTGGGCCCCGTCTCCACTAGGTGTGTCGAGGAGGCTCAAGCACGTGGGGCGATCCCGTCCGAACTGACCCCCGTTCGGACGGAATTCCTTATCGGCGCCCGGCCCCGAATCCTCCCTCGGGAGCCGCCGCCTCACCACTTGAGCCTTCTCGGAGAAATGCCCTCCGTGCCCTTTCAATCCGCACGGAGGCGTTTCCTGTACGGGCTGCTCCTGCACACTCTCCACTTTGCCATCTTCGTCTGCCGTCCGGACACGCCTTGGCGTACCATCCTGCCGTCCGGCGGAGGCGAAGGTCCCCATTGGAAGGCTCTCTACGCGGGAGTCTTCCCTTGTTCTATTGGGGACTTGGCCTGGAGGGTGTTGCACGGAGCAGTCCCGTGCAATAGGATTTTAAGTAGGTTTACGGACTCCCAGGCTGCTTGCCATTTTTGCGGCCTGGAGGAGTCCGTCTATCACATTTATGTTGAATGTGAGAGGTTGCAGCCCCTCTTTCATTATTTGAAGGGGCTGCTCCTCAATTTCTGGTTGCACTTCAGCCCCACGCTCCTGATCTACGGTCACCCGGTGCGGAGGGGAGCGGGTAGGTCGGAGGACCTCCTCGTAGGACTGCTCCTGGGCCTGGCCAAGAAAGCCATTAATTGGTCCAGGCAGCGGGCGGTCGAGGGGGTCGTTCGGCCCGATTGCCTGCCTCTCTTCCGCGGCCATGTTCGCGCCCGGGTGGCCCTGGAGATGGAGCACGCGGTGTCCGCCGGCACGCTTGAGTTTTTCCGCGACCGGTGGGCGCCGCGGGGACTGGAGTGCATCGTCACCCCGGACTTTCAAATTTTAATTTGATTTATTAAGTTTCATTTCAAGTTTTAATTGATTTACAGTAAATTTGCGTTCTGTCAAGCCAAAAAGATCAACACCAGGTTATAGTCCAACAGATTTATTTAATTTTACAAGCTTTCGGAGCAGTTCGCTCCTTCGTCAGGTAAGTTTAGCAGTGAGAGAATCTCCCAGAATTCACAATTTAAACACAGACAAAATATATTCAAATCTTTCCCTACATCAAAGAGCATAGCCAAGACAATGCGATGTGTCCCAGGGGATCCAACGTGTCAAACCACCTGCTGGCTGCATATCCTGTCAATCTGTGTAGGTTCTTGTGTTAGTCTTTCTTCCCAGGTCTTCCCAGGTGTTTTTTTTTAAAAAAGGCTAACACAAGAACCTACACAGATTGACAGGATATGCAGCCAGCAGGTGGTTTGACACGTTGGATCCCCTGGGACACATCGCATTGTCTTGGCTATGCTCTTTGATGTAGGGAAAGATTTGAATATATTTTGTCTGTGTTTAAATTGTGAATTCTGGGAGATTCTCTCACTGCTAAACTTACCTGACGAAGGAGCGAACTGCTCCGAAAGCTTGTAAAATTAAATAAATCTGTTGGACTATAACCTGGTGTTGTGCGACTTCTCATTTTTGTCCACCCCAGTCCAACGCCGGCATCTCCACATCATAAACAACTCAAAGCAGTGGAATCAAGATAACAGCACAATGTATGACCCTAACCTGGCCCCAAAAGCCATAAAAATCTATGGCAGCATCTTGTGACTGCAGTTAACTCAGTTGAGTAAACAAACACATAGATATATATATTTAAAAGTATTTCAGTTAAATTTAAAGACATTTTACAATTGACTTTTGTTATAACTATACAAACCTTGAGAGTTCGCAATAAATCACTGAATTTCTTGCGACATTGTTCTGCTGTCCGTGGAATGGTGGAGTTCGCGCTCACAATCTGCGCAACCTTTTTCCAAGCTAACATTTGGCCTTTTCGAGGGGCTTTGGACTTCTCAGTTCCAATGATCCTTACGCGCTTCGCTTCAACCTCGTCGAGGAGTGTGCGGAGATCATCGTCACTGAAATTTTGAGTTCTTTTGATAATTTGAATATTGCTCATTGCAGCCATTTCCCTTTGCTGATTAAATAAAGTAAAATGAATGAAAAAAATGATTTCAGGGCTTTTAAAACGAATTAAATTACTTCAAATCTCTTTACAACTGTTTAAAATTATTCCAATTCATCTAAAAATCTTCAAAAGTTTGCAAAACATGCATTTAAATACAACTTACTTTAATTGCAAGGTCTCCCGTCGCTAGAAATCTCTGTGATGCTGCTTTGAAAGTTGCCTGGAGTGAAAAAAAATTGGGGGCGTGGCCTATGGTAATGCAACCTTCCAGGGCGTGTCTTCACTGCCCACCGCACGCTGCGCTGCAGGGTGGTGTGACGTCAGACGCTGCCCTGCAGTGCTGCCCAGAAAAACCGAAGTTCATGCGGGGAAAATGGAAAACGGCAGACGCGGTATGTAATATCGCACGGGATCCTTACCCCCGCGGCAAGCATCGAAGTCTAATTTCTGGGCCGTTAGCTCTGTTTCTCTCTCCACAGATGCTGCCTGACCTGCTGAGAATTTCCAGCATTTTCTGTTTATAGGTCTTCTGTTGCCTAGGCCCTAAGCTCTGGAATTCCCTGCCTAAACCTCTCCGCCTCGCTACCTCTCTTTCCTCCTTTAAGACGCTCCTTAAAACCTACCATTTCGACCAAGCTTTCGGTCACCTGCTCTAATTTATCCTCATATAGATCGGTGTCAATTTTTTTTTGTCTTAAAATACTCCTGTGCAGCGCCTTGGGACGTTTTACTACGTTAAAGGCGCTATATAAATACAAGTTGAAGTTGAAGATTTCCAGCGCCGCCAGTATTTCGCCTTTGTATCAGAATGCTCCAGTTTGGAGGCGGTTAAACCTGGGAAACACCCGGCGGCACATTCGGAGCGTGCAGCCGCAGTGCGAGCGGTTGCTGGCGGGCTCCGGTAAGCAGCGCGCAGCCGCAGTGCGCGGTGCGGCAGCCGGACGCGCGCAGCCGCAGTGTAGGCGGTTGTTGTGGCGCGCAGCTTAGTAACGCGCAGCCGCAGTGCGGCAGGGTTCGGAACGCGCAGCCGCAGTGTGGGCGGTTCACAGAATCACAGTATCCCCACAGTGCAGATAGAGGCCATTTCGGCCCATCGAGCCTGCACCGACACATATCCCACCCTATCCCCGTAACCCCACGTATTTAATCCCCCCTAACACTAAGGGTCAATTTATCATAGCCAAATCAACCTAACCCGCACATCTTTGGACTGTGGGAGGAAACCGGAGCACCCGGAGGAAACCCACGCAGACACGGGGTGAATGTGCAAACTCCACACAGACAGTCACCCGTGGCCGGATTCGAACCCGGGTCCCTGGCGCTGTGAGCCAACAGTGCTAACCACTATGCCACCGGTTGTTGTGGCGCGCAGCTTAGCAACGCGCAGCCGCAGTGCGGCAGGGTTCGGAACGCGCAGCCGCAGAGTGAAAGTGCTCGAGAGCGGGAGACCGCAGCATTTGAAAGGGAAGCGGTGGGCGGCGGTTAGCCCCCTTCCCTTCCCCCTGGGCTGAGGCCGAGTGACAACCCTACCCAAAGAGGGGGCCTGGCGGAACGGGAAACAACCGGGGCGTGAAGCTGCTCCCAATCTGGACTGAAGCGGAGCCCGAGCGGCCCGCAATGGGGCGCAGGAAACGAAGCGGCCCAGCCGAGCCCGAAGCCCCGGCCGCGGCCCCAGCGCTCAGCCTGGCCGAGTGCTTGTGCCCGATTTGCCAGGAGCTGCTGGTGGAGCCGGTGACGCCGCCGTGCGGGCACTCGCTGTGCCGGGCCTGCTTCCAGCAGACGGTGGAGATCAGCAACCTGAACTGCCCGCTCTGCCGCCGCCGCCTGTCCAACTGGGCGCGGGCGCAGGCCCGGGCCGGCAGCCTGGTCAACACGGGGCTGCAGGAGCGAATCCGGCTGCAGTTCCCCCAGCACCGGAGCGAGGAGCCCAGCGAGGAAGAGGGTGAGTGAGCGCCACAAGGAATGGGAACTGTATCAGCGGGGTGTGGAGAGGAGGGAGAACTCTGAGTGACGGCTGTCTTTGGCAGTAAATCCCCCTTTAAACACAGGCCAGCCAACCTTGTCCCACTTTTTAAAAAGAATCCAGTCTCTTCCTATTAGTTTAAACTCGTGTCCCCTGGTCCTCCCCAATCTGTTAAACTGGAATAATCTATCATTAGGAATCACTCCATCCCTTTCCTAGACCTCTAGCAGGCTAAGTTTACGCTCCTCTAAAGTAAACCGACCAAGGCTCCTTGAGCCTATGCGTAGCTGAGGTTCTTTAAACTAGGAATCATTCTTGTACCTCGCATCTGGACTTTTTCCAAGGCCAGTTTACCACCCACCATGTGTGTGTGGGAACCAAAATTCGGCCCAGATGTGGTCTGACCAACGACCTGTACAGTGTCCAAATGGGGTCATTTGATTTATATTGAATGGCTCTATTAATACAAAATACCCTATTCGTTTTAGCTACAGTTTCTCTACATTGGCCATGAAACTTCAGTAATCTGTGCACAATAACAAGATTTTTTATTCTTGCAACCTCAGTATTGTTCCCTGCCAACCTCCCTCTTTAAACGAGGCATTTTGCAGTGTTTACTATTGGGCTGTTTTATATGAAGCATAAAGACATTTCCTAATTTAATCTTCCTGATATACAATGGGGACAATCTGTATTGGCGAGGGAGTTTACTTCATAATACATTCCTTAAACAGCAGGTGTGGGAAACCCAGGGGGAAAGGTAGTATTGGATTTGCATCTAACTAATGAGAGATTAATAAACCAAGTCAAAGTAAGGGAATAGTGGGTTCTAATGATCGTCAGGTTATTAATTTTAAGGTTGACAGAATGGGTAATAACTTAAACTGGATTTTAGGGAAGCAGACCTTGTGATGAAATAATGCATAAATGGGATAACGTGGGAAGAATGCCTTTGAGAAGAATGTGGAGGGAAAATTTAAAGCTTGGGACAAGATTTAAACTTATGGGTGTCAAAGGAAAATATGAAATTTAGGCAATATTTGTTTAGTAAAGTGATAGATTTGTGGAATAGATTATAAGTGATGGTGGTGGGACAGAAAACTGGCAATTAAAAAAAATGGCTAGATGAATTCCTGTTGGTTCATGTAAAATAGTGCTAGTAATAAAGAAAGACTTGCATTTATATGGCGCCTTTCACGACCACCGGATCTCAGCGCTTTACAGCCAATTAAGTACTTAGTGTAGTCACTGTTGTAGTGTGGGAAACGCGGCAGCCAATTTGCGCACAGCAAGCTCCCACAAACAGCAATGTGAAAATGACCAGTTAATCTGTGTTCGTGATGTTGGTTGAGGGAGAAATATTGGCCAGGACACTGGGGATAACTCCCCTGCTCTTCTTAGAAATAGTGCCATGGGATCTTTTACGTCCACATGAGAAAGCAGATGGGGCCTCGATTTAATGTCTCATCCGAAAGACGGCACCTCCAACAGTGCAGCACTCCCTCAGCACTGCACTGGAGTGTCAGCCTAGCTTTATGTGCTCAAGTCCCTGGAGTGGGACTTGAACCCACAACCTTCTGACTCAGAGGTGAGTATGCTACCAACTGAGCCACAGCTGACAATGATAAAGGTATGGTATGAAGTCTGATGGGAAGGGTAGGCTAAGTGCTGGACCCCTGCCCAGGACGCTTTACTTTAGGCAGAAACAGCTGTCCTTCCTCACTAGTTTGCACCTCATTACTATGTGCTGAATATTAATAAAATTGTCATCCCCATATTATAGCAGTTGTAATTAAGTTGTATTAGCAAAGAAATCTTCCACAGTGTGTCTACTCTTTCTGATGGGGTGATAGCAATGCACTGAGTACAAGCTAATATAAAAACCATAACTATCCTGCATGGGAGGAATCCTCAATCAGAGGCTGGGATTATCAAGAAAAACAAGAATGCTGGCTGTTTTTCTTGCTGGTCTAAATATATTTTTTTAATTCAATCTGATACCCTCCAAGAAGCAAAAGGCAATTCTTTCACCAATTAAGTTCAGCCTTTGTTAATTTGCATCATGCTCTGCAAATTGTAACTAGCATTTTCTGCATAATTAGCACAATGCTAAATGTGCTGTTCCTTGTAATTGTTGTCTTCAACAAGCACTTAACAGTGGCTTTCGAGTTAAATTAGAAAGCTCTGCCAGCTGTGGCAGCATCCGGTTCGAGACTTTAAACGTCCTTCAGGCAAAATAACATCTTATTAAAAGTGGTGCTCACCTGCTATAAAGTGACGAACGTAATACTGGCCATTATGTACAGCGGGCAAATCATGTGCACATATGTGCCAGCTATAAGCGGTGGGGACTGTAAATAATATAGTTGTTGAGAATAAATGATTTACAGACAGTAACCAGATCTTTCCCATTTGTGCTGCTTGTCAGACCTATAGCAAATTAGTTACACTTGGTGCCACTTGCTCATTTTTCAAACTTAACCCATTGTTTCTTGATGTATACTTTGTAGCATGGTCACATCTGTAATAAGGAACAAGAATCTCGGGGATTGGTGGAAATGTTTGCATCAATGAGTAATGCACTGGAAAATTGACCCACCCATTCTTTTGTAAGTTGACAGATTGTGCCCACCACCTCAACTATGCCAACCTGGTGAGGTTCGACAAGAGTATGAAGAGCAGATCAGAAAGGTGAGAAGTAGATCCTGTAGATTTCTATTCCATGCAGAATAAATCTAACTAGAGAAATATAGTTCTGTGCTTGTGCAGCTGGTGGAAGATTTGTAAGACTTGTTACCTTCACTGTAACCCTGCCTTGCATGGTCTCTACACTGGTGTACACAAAGCTCAAACTCCTGTGATTAGGGGAGCTGAAGGATAGATCCAGATTGGGTGACCGCTTTGCGGAACACCTCCGTTCAGTCCGTAAGGAGGACCCCGAGCTCCTGGTGGCCTGTCACTTTAATTCTCCGCTCCACGCCCACTCTGACCTCACCGTCCTCGGCCTCTTGCATTGTTCCACGGAAGCTCAGCGTAAGCTCGAGGAACAGCACCTCATCTTTCGTTTAGGCACCCTACAGCCCTCTGGACTCAACATCGAGTTCAACAATTTCAGATCATAATCCCAGCCTCCATCACATATAATATATATATTTTTTTATCCACCCTTTTGTTTGGCCTTTTTTCTTCCCTCCCAGAAGCTGGCAGCTGTCCTTCATTCTGCCAGCGCATTCACACTTCATCTAGAGCCATCCTTTGTTCCTCAACCTGTCAACCACCACCTTACTTTGAATATCTCTTAATGTCCCTTAATCTCTCCTGCTTTCTATCCTATCACTGACCTTCCCTTTTGTTCTTTCATCCCCCTCCCCCTTTTCCCAGCCCTATACTTGCTTTAAAATCTATTTAATTTCCTGCTTTTTTCCAGTTCTGACGAAAGGTCTTCGACCTGCAACGTTAACTCTGTTTCTCTCTCCACGGATGCTGCCTGGCCTGCTGAGTTTTTTCAGCGTTTTCTGTTATTTTAGATCTAGATGTAGATTAGCAAATGCTCTCAATTATCTTGGGGTACAATCCTGTTTTGATTGTGGAAATGTCATCTGTAGAATGCAACCAGCCAGAATTGAATAGTGTTGATTTGTAGTGTCGGATGAACAAAGTAGGGTGGGATATGTGTACTGTGGGGATTAAAGCAGGGACAGGGTACTGGATTTGGATGATCAGCCATGATCGTATTGAATGGTGGAGCAGGCTCGACGGGCCGAATGGCCTACTCCTGCTCCTAGATTCTATGTTTCTATCCTAATATGAAAGCAAAATACTGCAGATGCTGGAAATCTGAAATAAAACAGAAAATGCTGGAAATACTCAGGTGAGGCAGCATCTGTGGAGAGAGAAACAGATCTAATACTATTTAAAAAAATATTTAAACCCACTAGTTGTTTTATAATGGCCAATAAGTTATCAAATCCTCTTAATAAACATGGTTGAATCTTCCTTTGTAAAGTTGTTTAAAATTTCTGGGATATTATTTTTCCCTCTTAGCTTACTTCTCCAATACAAAATCAATAATCGTCTTTATGAAGTGCTAAAACACACAAGCAATAATCATGTTTTTGTGGCGTGCTCCAGAGGCACTTGTCCCTATGGAGTCAATACTTTTACTTCATGGTGGTTCCAAACAGGTACTCTCACATGGAGGCATTGATTCTGTTGTTTAACAGTACTTGACTGTTTAGTTTGGTTCATGCCTGGTGGTTGCTAACCATGCAAGGAGACATTACATTGATTTATTTGGAATTTTGCATCTCTTCTGCTGCAATGTTGAATCTATCTACCTCGAGAAGCTGCAACTACACTACTACTGCATAGTGATTCTGATGAGTTGCCTGTGAATTTTAGACTGTTACAAAGCTTGGTATAATTATACATTACAAACTGATTTTTGTGGCAAGGTACATCCTTTCCAAAGAACAATTATTTCATTAGCCAGTTTCATTGTAGCAAGATGTTGTTAAATTGAAAGTGAAAACTTTGGACCTGCTTTGTGTGATGTATCTAAATGGCAAAAATGGACTGTTTTTGCCCATGGGTATTCTTGCTGGTGCCCTGCCTATCTATTTGCTGTAATCATGTATCTGATTTCTCAAATTTTGTTTCGTCTTTTACTTTGACTTTTGGTCAAACTTCGAGCTCTTGTTTACCAGTGGGAATGCTGTTTTCTGCAGGCTGAAGTAGAAGCTTCTGACTCCTGTAGGGCATTCCTAGTGCATCTCTGGTGTGTGTGCCTGTTGGTCTGTGTAGAATTAATCAGGTGAATGAATTAGATGCAGATTACTAAAGGTGCACTATGATAGGAGTATTGGCCCACTTACTAACCAGCACCAATGAGAGAACTTATGAAAGGGCTGCTTTTAACGAGGGTTCATAATTGCTTGTGGTGGACCCATAGTTTAGAATCTGGATATAGTTTCTTCAGCTGTAGATAATGAGATGTGCTAAACACAGGAATTACTTCACAGTTGAAGGCAGAACGTCATGCCCGTGAAGAGGAAGAACACCGAGCCAGTGAAGAGTTCATTCAGAAGCTACTGGCAGAGGAGCAAGAGCAACAAATGTATGTGGACCAGCAGAAGAAGGAAATGGATGAACAGTTAAAAAGAGATGAAAAGCTAGCTAAGATGCTGAGTGAGGAGATGGTAAGTAACTATATCAACTGACAAGGTTGGAAGCTTTCATGGTTTGAACTGATGAGTCTCAAAATTAGTTCATTTAGTTAAAGGAACACAATGTTGCTTAAGAAAAGCAGTTGATTTAGAAATGCTTCCATAATGTATTTTAAGGTTTATGTTCAGAATTTTTGCAGAGGGCCATCAACCTTTGGAATAAATTTCTGGCTTCTGCACTGAATACAGATTTGCTGCAAACATTCAGAAGGGAGCTGGACGAATTTGTGGCTATGGCTAATATCACAGCATACAAAAGATAGGTGGGGTTTTGATCGCCTTCAGGGGGTTGGAGGATAATGTCACAGAATTCTCTCTCTCTCCCCCCCCCGAATTGGTCTGGAGTTTAAAAAAAAAAAATGTTTTTTGCTTCTCCCAGGAAATGGTATGGCTGCTGATTGCTGGGCAGATTGGGAATCATGATGCTCAGTTGCACCGTGAGTGGATGGGCCAGCTGCTCTTTTCCTGTTATTTTTATGTTTTGTATGTTGGAGATGAATGCATTTGTTAAATCACAGGAAACCTGAAAGAGAAGCGACTGTCCCAGCGTGGAGTGCAATTTTCATTAAAATTTTGACACTTGGCAGAGTACTTGAATTCCAGTTTGAAACATGTTTTATTTTTTATGTTCAGGATTTGAGCCTGTTAATTGCAATGTTGCCTCAGTCAGTAACATTCTGGTCAATTTGCCCTTGGTCTGTGCCAGTTTTGATGTTTGAAGATCTGAATGTTTTGCCTCCCATTCCCCTCGAGTCCTTGAAAGTGTTGCCAATTAAATCTGTGCCCATCTCTTATAACTTGGTTTCAATCTCCAATCATTAGATTTTCCTCCCTCCCAAAGCACCAGAAGAGCTCTAACCAAAGTCACAAGACATTCCCTGTGGCTGTGTTGCTTTATCGTGTACAGTTGACTCCACCATCCCCCTCCAACACCTAATCCAAGTGTAGCAGAGACTCTGCCAGTGGCTTCCCCACCCCTGCACCATCACCTTGGGAGTTCCCCAACATCCTTAACCCCTTCCTGTTCCTCATCTACATGTTTCCACTTGGCAACATTAAACCACAGACATGGAGTCAGCTTCCACATGTACTCTGCCACCCAGCTCTACCTCTCTGGACCCCTCCACCGCCTCTAATATCAGACTGCTTGTCTGACATTGGTATGGTGGTGTAGTGATTGTTACTGGACTTGTAATCTGGAGGCTTGGACTAATAATCCAGAGAGTGAGAGTTCAAATCCACCTTGGCAGTTTGAGAATTTGAATTCAATTTATAAAAAATTATAAATAAATAAAAAGCTGGTATCTGTAAAAGCGACCATGAAACTGTCAGATGTCATAAAAACACAACTGGTTCACTAATGTCTTTTTAGAGGTGGAAATCTGCCATCCTTACCTGGTCTGGCCTATGTGTGATCCCAGTCGTGCACCATGACTGAAGTTTCCTAGCAAGCCACTCAACTGTACCAAACTGCTACGACTGCAGCGGTTCAAGGAGGTCCACCATCACCTTCTCGGGACAACTTGGGATAGGCAATAAATGCTGGCCTTGCCAGCGACGCCCACATCCTGTGAATGAATTTTTTTTTAAAGTCTTGAATGAGCTGCAATTTCCTCCAACTAAACATTAGGAAGACCAAAGCCAGCATCTTCAGCCCCCGACACAAACTACATACCTGTGCTAATGACTCCAACCCCTCCCCGGTCACTATTTCAGGTCGAACCAGACTGTTCACTGCCTCTGTGTTCTATTTGACCCCAAACTGAGTTTCAATCCCCATATTCTCGCCATCAAAAGGACTGCTTCCGTAACCTTGCTTAAACCTCAGTTCATCCAAAACTCTGTTGCCCATATCCTATTATGTACTGAGTCCTGCTCAATATCGCTCCTGTTTACTTGCATGGTTTCCTGGTCCCTTAAGGCATCCAATTGTCACTTCTCATCTTCAGAGTTAAATCCCTCCATGGCCTCTTTATCTCCGTAACCTTCCCCTCCCAGAACTCTCTTCCTCTGACTTGCAGCTCTTGTGCATACCTCCCACTGGTGGCTATGCCTTTACTGCCGAGGCCTTGCACTCTCGAAGTCCCTTCTTAAACCACTCTACTTCTCCACTTCCCTCTTCTCCATTAAAATCCACCTCTTCGACCAAGCTATTGGTTGCCCTTCCTAATATCTGCTTCTTTGGCTCGTGCCCATTTCTTTCCTCATTTCGCTGACGCACCTTTGCATGTTTTCTACATTAAAGGTGGTGTATGAATACAACTTGTTGCGTTGTCTTACATCATCTGTTCCATATTAAGCAGCGGGTCATGTCAATTTCTAGAGTTGCAGGCTTGGTTTCAGCCCACTACAGTAGAAATCACTGGTTAAGATTCCCTCAAAAGCTCTATCATAAATATATGGTGCAGGGGTGGGAGAATCTACTGACAGAGATCCTGTATGTAAAATATCTAGGTTGTTACACTAGATATTTTCTCAATTATGGCTTTACTGGTGACTCGTGTAAGTAGACTTTGTATCCTCTATGACCTGGAGTGCACCCTTTCTCAAGTGAGACCCAGATATCATTAGAGAATCTTGAGATATATATGTATGTGTAGTATGTGGTGTAGGTATGTAATACATATGTATGTGTATATACATGTATGTATGACCTGGACTTGGGTATAGGGAGTGTAATTTCGAAGTTTGCGGAAGATACAAAACTTGGCAGCTTAGTTAATAATGAGCAGGATAGTAGCAGGAGGACAGACAGATGAGCGAAATGGGCAGACACATGACCGATGCAATTTAATGTGAATAAGTGTGAAATTATGCACTTTGGGAGGAACAGCATAGAGAGGCAGTATAATCCTAAATGGTGCTATTTTGAGGGGGCGCAAGAGCAGAGGGACCTGGGGGTGTATAGTCACAAATCCTTGAAGGTGGCAGGGCAAGTTAAGAAAGCGTATGGGATACTTGGCTTTGTAAATAAGGGCATTGAATACAAAAACAAGGAAGTCATGCTAAACTTTACAAATCACTGGTTAGGCCTCAACTGGAGTATTGGTTTCAATTCTGGGAGCCACACTTTAGGTAAGATGTCAAGGCCTTGGACAGGGTACAGAGGAGGTTTACCAGGGATGAGGGACTTCAGTTATGTGGAGAGATCGGAGAAGCAGGGATTGTTCTCCTTAGAGCAGAGAAGGTTAAGAGGAGACCTAATAAAGGTATTCAAAATTGAGAGGTTTTGAAAGGGGAAGTAGGGAGAAACTTTCTTCTGGCAAGTGTGTCGCTAACCAGAGGTGGCAGATTTAAAATAATTGGCAAAAGAACTAGAGGGGAAATTAACTTTCTCAGAGGGATGTTAAGATTGGGAACGCGCTACCTGAAATGGTGGAGGAAGCACATTCCAGAGGGACTTTCAAAAGGCAATTGAGAGAAAAAATAGACATGCATTTATATTGCGCCTTTCACGACCTCCTGATGTCCCAAACCACATTACAGCTAATGAAGTACTTTAGAAGTGTAGTCATTGTTTTTCTTTTATTCGTTTCTGGGATGTGGGCATTGCTGGCAAGGCCAGCATTTATTGCCCATCCCTAATTGCCCTTGAGACGGTGGTGGTGAGCCACCTTCTTGAACTGCTGCAGTCCCTGTGGTGAAGGTACTCCCATAGTGTTGGGCAGGGGAGTTCCAGGATTTTGACCCAGCGGCGATGGACGGTGATATATTTCCAAGTCAGGATGGTGTGTGACTTTGGAGGTGATGGAGCTCCCATGCGTCTGCTGCTCTTGTCGTCCTAGGTGGTAGAGGGTTTGGGAGTAGCTGCTGAAGAAGCCTTGGTGAGTTGCTGCAGTGCATCATGTAGATGGTACACACTAGCCACAGTGCGCTGGTGGTAGAGGGAGTGAATGTTTAAGGTGGTAGATGGGGTGCCAATCAAGCGGGCTGCTTTGTCCTGGATGGTTTTAAGCTTTTTGAGTGGTGTTGGAGCTGCGCACTCACACTCCTGACTTGTGCCTTGTAGATGGTGGAAAGGCTTTGGGGAGTCAGGAGGTGAGACACTCGCTGCAGAATACCCAGCCTCTGACCTGCTCTTGTAGCCACAGTATTTGTGGGTGGTCCAGTTAAGTTTCTGTTCAGTGGTGACCCCCAGGATGTTGATGGTCGGGGATTTGGCGATGGTAATTCCATTGAATGTCAAGAGGCGGTGGTTAGATTATCCCTTGCTGGAGATTTATTGCCTGGCACTTGTGTGGCACGAATGTTATTTGCCACTTGTCAGCCCAAGCCTGAATGTCCTCCAGGTCTTGTTGCATGCAAGCATGTACTGCTTCATTATCTGAGGAATTGTGAATGGAAGTGAACACTGCAATCATCAGCGAACATCCCCACGTCTGACCTTAGGATGGAGGAAAGGTCATTGATGAAGCAGCTGAAGATGGTTGGGCCTAGGACACTGCCCTGAGGAATTCCTGCAGCGATGTCCTGGAGCTGTGATGATTGGCCACTGACAACCGCAACCATTTTCGTTTGTGCTAGGTATGACTCCAGCCAGTGGAGAGTTTTCCCCCCAATTCCCATTGACTTCAATTTTACTAGGGCTGCTTGATGCCACACTTGGTCAAATGCTGCCTTGATCTCGCCTCACTTCTGGAATTCAGCTCTTTTGTCCATGTTTGGACTAAGGCTGTAATGAGGTCTGGAGCCGAGTGGTCCTGGTGGAACCCAAACTGGGCATCAGTTACCAGGTTATTGGTGAGTAAATGCTGCGTGATAGCACTGTCGACGACATCTTCCATCACTTTACTGATGATCGAGAGTAGACTGATGGGGCAGTAATTGGCCGTATTGGATTTGTCCTGCATTTTGTGGACAGGACATACCTAGGCAGTTTTCCACATTGTCTGGTAGATGCCAGTGTTGTAGCTGTACTGGAATAGCTTTGCTAGAGGTGTGGTTAGTTCTGGAGCACAAATCTTCACGGCAGCTGGGATGTTGTCGGGGCCCATAGCCTTTGCTGTATCCAGTGCGCTCAGCTGTTTCTTTATCATGTGGAGTGAATAGAATTAGCTGAAGACTGGCTTCTGTGATGGTGGGGACCTCAGGAGAAGGTTGAGATGCATCATCCACTCAGCACACCTGGCTGAAGGTGGTTGTGAACGCTTCAGCCTTGTTTTTTGCACTCGTGCTGGGCTCCGCCATCATTGAGGATGGGGATATTCATGGAGCCGCTTCCTCCCGTTAGTTGTTTAATGGTCCACCACCATTCACGACTGGATGTGGCAGGACTGCAGAGCTTTGATCTGATTCATTGGTTGTGGAATCGCTTAGCTCTGTCTAAACCATGCTGCTTCCGATGTTTAGCATGCATGTAGTCCTGTGTTGCAGAATTCCCAGGTTGACACCTCATTTTTAGGTACGCCTGGCATGCTCTTCTGCACTCCTCATTGAACCAGGGTTGGTCCCCTGGCTTGATGGTATTGGTAGAGGTGAGGGATATGCCAGGCCATGAGGTTACAGATTGTGGTGGAATACAATTCTGCTGCTGCTGATGGCCCACAACACCCCATGGATGCCCAGTTTTGAGCTGCTAGATCTGTTCTGAATCTATCCCATTTAGCACGGTAGTAGTACCACACAACACGATGGAGGGTGTCCTCCGTGTGAAGACGGGTATTCGTCCCCACAAGGACTGCTACCAATACTGTCGTGGACAGATGCATCTGCGACAGGTAGATTGGTGAGGACGAGATCAAATAGGCTTTCCCCTTGTGTTGGTTCTCTTCACCTGCCGCAGGGCCCAGTCTAGCAGCTATGTCCTTGAGGGCTCGGTCAGTAGTGGTGCTACCAAGCTTCTCTTGTGATGGACATTGAAGTCCCCCACCCAGAGTACATTCTGTGCCCTTGCTGCCTTCAGTGCTTCTTCCAAGTGGTGTTCAACATGAAAGAATACTGATTGATTCATCTGCGGGAGAGCAGTAGGTGATATTCGGAGTCAGTTAAGAACGCCCAGGGCCACTCCCTCCTGACTGTGTACCACTGTGCTGCCACCTCTGGTGGGTCTGTCTTGCCAGTGGAACAGGACATACCCAGGGATGGTGATGGAGGAGTTTGGGACATTGGCTGAAAGGTATGATTCTGTGAGTATGACTGTCAGGTCTGTTGCTTGACTAGTCTGTGGGACAGCGCTCCCAATTTTGGCACAAGTCCCCAGATGTTAGTGAGGAGGACTTTGCAGGGTCGACTGGACTGGTTGTGCCTTTGTTGTGTCTAAAGCTGGCGCCGAGGTAGATGCTGGGTGGTCAGTCCGGTTTTATTATTCGTAGCGGTTTTGTACAACTGAGTGGCTTGCTAGGCCATTTCAGAAGGCAGATGAGGGTCAACCACATTGCTGTGGGTCTGGAGTTGCGTATAGGCCAGACCAGACCAGGTAAGATGGCAGATTTCCTTCCTTAAAGGACATTAGTGAACCAGATCCCAACTTTTTATTCCAGATTTATTTAATTAGCTGAATATAAATGTCCCAGCTGTCGTGGTGGGATTTGAACTCGAATCTCCGGATCATTAGTCCAGGTCTCTGGATTACTAGTCCAGTAACATAACCACTATGCTACCGTACACCCCCCCCCCCAGTAATGTAGGAATCGCGGCAGCCAAGGTCCCACAATCCGATAATGACCAGATAATCTGGTTTTTTTTAGTGTTCTTGATTGAGGGATAAATATTGGCCGGGACACCAGGGATAACTTGCCTGCTCTTTCAAATAGTGTCATGGGATCTTTTACGTCTACCTGAGAGCAGATGGGGCCTCGGTATAACGGAACCTCCGACAGTATCGCCTAGATTTTTTTTTTATTTTTTTTTTGTGCTCAAGTCTCTGGGACTTGAACCCACAACCTTCTGACTCAGATGAGAGCACCATCAACTGAGCCACAGCTGACACTGTACTTGAAGAGGACTAATTTGCAGGGTTATGGGAAAAAGCTGGGGTGTGGGACTAACTTGGACAGATCTTTGAAAGAGTTGGCATAGGCACAACAGGCTAAATGGCCCCCTTCTGTAGTGTAAGATTCTAACCCTTGCTTATATGCCTGCTACTGGAATGTACCACTGTGATTCATTCTTTCCATATAATAGTGCACGCTTTGGACCAATGAGTGGTTTTAATTACATAAGATAGATGAATAGGTAACAGTGAAATATATATTTCTCAATGTCCCTTGACACAGTGAAGGCACAACTTGCTTTCTCTCTAAATATAGTGTCTGAACTGAAGTTTACGTGCTGTAGCTGCAAGCTGGACTAAAGTCCCTTTGCTAAAGTCACTGCCCCAGGCTGGAGATATTCTTTGTTCAGGCCACATCACGCCTCCCTGTATGGCCAAAAACTTGTTCCCTACAAAAAGTACCTTTTTAAAATTCAGACTGTGCAGTGAAGTATGAGCTTTCTCTCTGCCTATCCCCAATGGCTGGTGAGGTCAGCTACTGGTACCTCTTTATATTCCCACTTGGCTTCCACTAACCAGGCTGCCTTGGACAATCAAATCGCTAGTCATTTGGCCCTTAACTTGCCACAGCTCTGCGTACCACCATAGTGTTTGGAGCCGGCCCAACAAAACCTCTGTCTGAAACCATGCTGGCTTTCTGACTCATGTTAGGTGGGAGAAGCCCATGTGTACCATGCAGTCAGCAGCTGTATTAATTAAGCTTGCACCTCTTTGTCCAACCCTAGCATCCTCTTTGCTAAGAGTTGTAAGTCAGCTTACCTCACTTTTAACTAGGTTTGAGATATAGTGAATTCTTGTCCAGAAGGAAGCACTTTTACTCTAGGATATTCTGCAAATTGAACATTGCAATTTACTGTGCCTACAGGGTAAACTCGCCCACGAAACCTCTAAGGACTTCAGTGAACTCTTTCTGCTGCTAGTTTCATAACTTACCATAGTTGACTTTGAATTCATGACCTTTGGGTTGCTAGTCCAGTGCCATAACCACTGCTCTACTGTGTGGTCTAACGTTTGCAAAGTGGAACCTTACTTCAACTGTGTTGCTTCACATCTATGCATATTTAGACTGTGCTTCGCCAAGCAGCTGCTCAAATCAGTGGTCCAGAAGGTCCTAGGTTTGCTGGGCTTCCTCATCAGTTTGGTTGGAGGGGCGGGCAGGAGAATCCCAACTTTGGCTGCTGCAGAGTTATCCTTTTTGTTGCTTGATTCCAGACACTTCTGGCTATTGTTTCACTACCACTAAATGCTCTTGCTTATAGCAGCGAAGATACAACTTCAATACTGCATGGATCCTAGGATTGATTGTCAGCAGTCACATTCACAGTGCTTGATACAAAATTCTTTGAGACATTTTCAGCTATATCTCTTGCAAGGTTCACCTTGAGATGCTCTTTTGTTCCAGTATCTAACTGTCTCAAGTGATAATATTAAGGCTAACGTATTGAGTGAATTGCATTTGCAAACTCCAGAACTGTCAACATTGATGATTCCTAGTGTATGAGCCCAAATGACATGGATCCAGACACGTTTTCATGATGCAATCAAGTTTGATCTTCAAGCAATGTCTGCTGTTCAAAGTCTAAATCTGCGTCAGGTCAATGAGTCTGGGTGGACACAAATATAGTGAGCTATGTAAATAAGTAGGAAAGGGATTATTCCCAACTATTGTTATGTAATGAAATGCAGTGTGCAGCTGTAAACATTTTTGTAATATTTTATTTCCTTTATAGATATCTGTTTTGTTTCTCTGCAGAATTCAATATCTAAGACTCTTCCAGAAAGCGTGGACGGTCGTAAAAAGCGGATTTCCTCAAAATCCAATTCTTCATCAGTCACCAAGGGAGTCAAATTGACTTCACACAACCCCAGCCATATGGGAGATATACAAAAGTAAGTAGAAGCTACAAGCTGCATGTGGCTCATCTAAGGGATCATTCTTATTTATTCCTGCATCTTCTATGTGAAGCAAGAGTATGCATGGGTTGTGAATGAGGAAAATCACATGGTACCAGCTCTAAGATGTGGCTGCCCGTTCCATAAAGGTGTTTCCCATATGACTTATTTTTTGATCAAATTAGGTTTTTTTTGGTTAGATTGTTTCCTTATATTTATAGTGATGTTCAAACCTGTTGGGTTGTGTGAAACGTTCAGATGTAGTGCAAAGTTTCTTCGATGCTTATCTTTCTCCAACATAGACTCATAATCTGACTTGACTTCTGAGCACAGTAGGATCAGGAAAGACACAGGATGTGGGAAGCCAATGCATACCACAGGACTAAATTTAGGAATAAGGTGGGTAATTGCAGATCAATATCGAAGTCCACTACTTGTTTGGGCTCCACTTCCTTTTGTTTGATAAGTGGTTGACCCAAAGAAGACAGCACTATCTGGTACAGAATTCTGTTAATTTCTAGCTATAAATTGGAACTAGAATCAACAGCATGCATTTATATAGTGTCTTTAATGTAGAAAATAGTATCAAGGCGCTTCATAGAAGCGTAAGCAGACAAAAATCTATGCCAAGCCAGAGAAGCAGATATTAGGAATGGCGATAAATCTTGGATGTAGCGATGGCTTTTAAGAAGGGTCTTAAAGGAGGAAAGAGAGGCTGAGGTGTTTAGGAAGGGTATTCCAGAGCTTATCGTCTAGAAGGGTGAAGGCACGGCCGCCAATAGTGTGTCGAAAGGAGTGGGGGTTGCACAAGATGTCAAAGTTGGAGGAACGCAGATCTGTAGGGCTGGAGAAGGCTAGAGCGATAGGAAGGAGCAAGGCCATGAAGGTATTTAAACATGCGAATTTTAAATTGGAGACCTGGGGTGGGGGATCGGGAGCCAATGTAGGTCAGCGAGCACAGAAGGGACGTGTGAACAGGAGATAGGATACAAGCAGCAGAGTTTTGGATAAACTGAAGCTTATGGAGCATAGAAGGCTGGCCAGGAGAGCATTGGAATAGTCCAGTATAGAGGTGACAAAGGCGAGAATGTGAATTTCAGCAGCAGCTGTACTGAGGCGGGCAATCTTATGGAGGTGGAAGGAGACTCTTTGATGGAGAGAATATGGGTTTGCAAGCTTGGGTCAAAAAGAACGCCGTCTTCAACTAAAGACTGGCCGGGGAGGGGGGTAGAATTGGTGGTGAGGGTACGGGGTTTGTGGTGATGGCCAATGGTGATGCTGTTGGTCTTGACTATGTTTAACTGGAGAAAATTGTGCCTCATCTCGGATTGAATGTTGGACAAGGGTGATAATGGAGACAATGGAGGGATCGAGAGAGGGGTGATGGGGAGGTAGAGTTGGATGTTGTCAGTATACATGTGGAACCTGGCCACATGTCTTTGGTTGATGTTGTCAAGGGGATGTATGTAGATAAGGAGGAGGAGGCCGCCAAGGGTAGATCCTTGAGGGACTCCTGAGTTAACTGTTTGGGGGATGGGAAAAAAACCATTGCTGAAGATGCTCTGGCTATGAGTAGATAAGTAAGAGTGGAGCCATGCAAGGGTGGTCCCACTGAGCTGGACAACAGAGGAGAGGCATTGGAGGAAGATGATGTAGCTGACTGTGTCAGAGGTGACAGAGAGGTTGAGAAGGACAAGGTAACAGTCGCATAGATGTTGTTTGATTTTTAAAACATCATTGGGATGGGGGTATCAATGGCAAGGCCGGTATTACTGTTAAATAGGTGGTGGTGGACTTTCTTGAACCACTGCAGTCTGTGTGGTGAAAGTGCTCCCACAATGCTGTTGGGTATGGAGTTCCAGGATTTTGATCTAGTGACAGTGATGTTCAATATGTCCCTCATCCCTGGCACCATTCTAGTAAATCTCTTCTGCACCCTCTCCAAGGTCTTGACATCCTTCCTAAAGTGTGGTGCCCAGAGTTGAACACAGTCCTCCAGCTGAGGTCTAACCAGTGTTTTATAAAGGTTTATCATAACTTCCTTGCTTTTGTACTCTAAGCATCTATTAATAAACCAAGGATCCCATTTACTTTTTTAGCAGCCTTCTCAACTTGTGCTGTCATCTTCAGAGATTTGTGTACCTACCCCCAGATTTGTTCCTGCGCTCCCTTTAAAGTTGTTGCAATTAGATTTTTATAATAGAGAATGAAGTTGCTTGCGTCAAGATTTCTGTTGTATGTAGATGCCACATTCGTAACCACAAATTTATAAGTTTAAACTTCAACTTATAAATTTGTTTTAAGAAATCTTGCTCTGGTGACGGTACTTTCTGCAGTTAAGTGGGGTGTTTACACTGGCATTGATTCTGCTACAGGTTTACATTACTGCCATTTGTGCTAAAACCAGTACTATTCAATATCCGCTCGAGTTACTAGAAATGTTATTTCATTTCAACTTTTTCTTTTTAGATACTTATCTCCCACTTCACAAAAGTATCAAATAGCTGAAACCAGTAGATGGAGAAACAATGCCTCTGCTACAGTAAGTGTTTTTGAGATCGATTAGCATTTTACATTAAAATGCAGTGTAGCTTTTGCATGCAATTTAAAGGAGGGGGCAAACTCCCATGTTAAATGTGGGCCCTCGACATGCAATAGTTTCCTACTGTTACAAATTCAGGTCTGCTGCAGTTACCTTCTCGGGTTCAGTGGCGTCTGCTCCCAGTCCCTTACTGTTATAAGTTGGCTTGAACTGCCCTATATCTACTTGTACGGTAACCGGACCTAGGAGTGGAACAATGACATTTCCTTGTGATGGACCTGATCTGATTTTTGCATGAATACTCATTCAATCTTGAAAGTGGACCATGTTAACACTCAGAAGATTTTTGGTTCAGCTTATAAGTTGCTTTATTCCACAGTAAAGTCAAATGTACAGAACAATAGATATGATGAGAATAGTTTAGTTCAAGCAGTGCAAGTAATAACATTATGACAAAAAAAAGAACATGTGATGCTACCCCCGCTTTGGTGGGCTGGCTTACTTAAACAGAATAATCTCTCTGCACTCTGTCCTACCATCCTGGAGCAGAACCTCTCTCTCTCTCTCTCTCTCTCTAGCATTTTACTGCCCATGAAACTCTGTTTCCAATAACTGGACTGCCCTCCCTGGTGCCTGTGTTCTGTTTTATTTCTGTATAGGATGAGATCAAAATCCTCAACACCGTGGGTACAAGGTGTTTATCCCTTACAGTGACAAGCCACTGAATTGTTTGGTGTCTGAGAAAAACAACTAATTAGCATATTAACCACCTTTAGTCTGATTTTTGGATTATTATTGCAGCATGTGGCTCTCCTGAGAAACAAACTCCTTTTTAAAGGAATGTTTAACTTGAAGCGCATTTTAAAATACCTCGTATCTGGATCCTTTCTATGGGAAAAGTGTCAAAAATCAAAAAAAATTACCACTTCCCATGTGTGTAAAGGGCATCTGATTTCCCAGTGGGTTGCCACTGAAGTTATAACAGATCCCCCTTTATTGGGAAAGTGTCCAGGAAGTAAATGGAGATGATGCTGAAACATTTCTAGAAATGCCAGTAGAATCTCAAAGTAGTAATAGGTGTAACTTCTAAGATGGCACGGTCCGGCAACCACCTACTAGAGGATGGCAGAGTTGCTTTCACAGCGGGGAATGTTTCACACCTGAGTTGAAACCAGTAAGGGAGAAAAGTTGGCGCGAGTTCAGCCAATGGCACCCCTCTGTTCTGTCTCCTTGTGGAACTGACAAACTCACAAAAATGTGGTTCTATAAAATTGCCTTCAGGTTAAGGCCATCAGTTCCCAGAAAGTAAATGTGGAGAGTCAGTCCCCCAAGTTTGTCCTTTAATTACAGTTGGGTCTCCATATTGCATAATGGAGCCCAGTGACACTGCCCCCAGATTGAAAAGTAAAAGAGTAACATTTGAGGGTTGTTTTTCATAAATAGGAACAATAAAAATAGGTCATGTGACAGTACTTTGAGCACCTTCAACTCCATGTCCCAGCAGTAACATCACTACTGTTGCTTTCTAAAGCATTACTTTTTTGAGAAGGTTTTAGTAAACTTCAGACCAGATGTAAAAAAAAAAACAATGAGAAAATTAATTTGAGTAGTACAAGATCTCTTGCATTCAATTGCATTAAAAAGATGGTAAAATATTGTACTGTTAACTCTGAAGACATTTGAATAGTCTGCAAACTTTTGAAGTTCTAATGTTTTTATTCAGGAGAATGCTGATGCAGATGACCTAATTTCAAGCAGTGGCTCAATTGCAAGTATTTGTCCTTTTCACTGTGAAGATGATGAAGATAAAGAGGAGCAGGAGCCAGTCTCCAGTTCAACCCAGTCAGAGTTAGCCCTGTGTATTGAAGGAACTCCCACTGCAGCCATCATAGATCATCAGCAAATAGGCGAGTGTACCGGTGAGCACAGCCCAGAGGTCAATGAAAATGAGATGATGAGAGTTTGCAGCGCTGTACGGAAGGGCAGAGAGAGGTGCAAGGAAGATGTACCACTTACAGAATTAAAGGTAAATTCCATTAATAGCAATGGTGAAGATGATCTCTTAGATTCTGCAACTGTGCCAATTTTAGGTCATAAACTTGATGATTATGCACACACTAGTGCAAGCCATTGTGGTTTCGATGGTATAGACAGTGCAACAGTACAATGTGATGAGGGCAT
Organism: Squalus acanthias; assembly: GCA_030390025.1. NCBI lineage: Eukaryota > Metazoa > Chordata > Chondrichthyes > Squaliformes > Squalidae > Squalus > Squalus acanthias. The sequence goes on along the minus strand of CM059429.1, from coordinate 78,732,702 downwards.
TATATTAAAACAACCGATCCAAGATCAGGGCGCAAAACACCAGATTGTGAACCAAACTCCCATTAAATTGAAAACTGTGGTGAAAAGAAAAACATGGAATTCCTCTGAAGTAGATGGAGAAACTTGCTTTACTGTTAAAAAGAGAAAAGTTTGTCCTAATGTCCATAATGAGCTCACTGAAAGCACTCCGCTTTCCCTTGGAATCTTCCATGAAGAGCACCTCTCAGACTGGGAGAAAAAACAATCTGAAAAGCACAGGATGGAAGAACAGGACAGACTGTTGGCATTACAAATACAGAAGAAACTTGACCAGGAGATGCGGACTGTGAACAGAAGAAGAGGATCACCTGATGAATATCTGCTTCGGACCAACAGATCACCCCCAACAAATTGTGAGAAAAGGGTGCTTGTTAAAAACCAAAACCCGTTGGCAACACAAAAAGGCAGTCAAACTTCCAGGAGGTTGCAGAGATCAAAGTTCAGCTCCTCGGAACTACGTAACAAGCAAACAACGCTCACAGATTCTTCACCTACAACAAGCAGGCGGAAAAGTAGAATCTGGCAGCATCCAGCAAGCCAAGCTAAAAATCAAAGGACCCTACGTCAGAGACCAGTTAATTGCATGGATGCCAACTCTGCAGCATTGATTTCTGTCAATGAACTGAGAAACGATAAAAAACAGCAGACTATCGTTGAAATGTTCCAGAAACATGGCACTAAGTAGCAGGCATGTGCCAAAATTTAACCACCGTTTGGATTGCCAGCATCTTTGGTTTGTTTAATGTGGCTTTCATGCTTAAAATGTCAGGTTTAGAGTTCGTCACAAGCCTTAGTTCTTGTTTGCCAGATTTTCCCATTTGTCTAAGTTCAGATACCTGACATTCTGAAGCTTTTCTGTCGACTACATCCAGAGCTTCAAATCCCCCATTAAATTTATTTGAGCGGTCGTTCTTGTTGAGAACGTTGTAACAAAGTTGTACAATTGAAATTTTTGTGATACTCACTAGTTTTCCTCCATAAACACTCAAACGATGCTAAATTTCCATTGGGATTCCTAATTCCTTTTATACAGAGTGGTGCATCTTCAGAGCACTGCAATAGCAAAAGGAAAAATTGCAGTAATAGCTCTGATGCACCTGTGTCCAAAGTTTAATATGTGATTTGGTTCATGTATTAAATGCAATTATGAGAATATTTGATTCTCAACTTTGTTTCATCACTGAACCTAAACACTGTAGTTCAGTATTCTGTTCAGTATTTTATATTTGTATTCTACTTCATTGTTTAAAAGAAGCTAAAATGTCTCCATCTGTACCACTTTTTATTTGCATAGGCTTAATGCTATTAAAAATCTGCTTGAGATGTTTGTTTTTGGGGTGGTTCAAAGTAGTTTGAATAATAAAGAAAAGAAAGAAAACGACATTCTGGAAATCTTAAATAAAGACAGAATTACGCAACAGCTTTAGTGAAGAGGACAGATGAACATTTCCGGCGTAGATCCTGTGTCCGAACCGGAAGGTAGCAGATGTGAACAAAACAAACAGCGGAGGGGAAGGAGGAAGAAAGATCATTGATTTAATACCCAAACAGATGTTTGCTATTTCAAAAAAAAATCTCACGGTCAAAGTTGGGTGTGGGTGAGTTGTAGAACTTCCACCTAAATTAGAAGGTTGTGGATTCATGTGTCACTCCAGAGACTTGAACACTCAATTGAGGCTGGTATTTCACTTCAGTACTTGAGGGAGTGCTGCATTCTGAGGTGCCATCTTTCAGATGAGACATTGACACCAAGACTCTCTGCCTGTGTACTCAAATGGATAGGGTGCATGAGATGGGGATGGTCGGATTGAGAGTGAAATGGTGATGGGTGGGTGCTTGGGGCAGGCGACTGCAGGAGAAAGAATGAAAGGGCAAGAAGTGGGAGGGCACGAGTGTTTGAGACCAAGGTGTTAGGGAAAGGGTGAGGGGTGTGAAAGATCGGGTGCCCAGGGTGGGGAATTGGGAACATTAAATTGCCTTTGTAGGGGAACAGTAGTTTAAGTAACGGGGCATGGGAATTTCCTGTTTGTAACCTGCTTATGGTGTGGGGTGCCCTGAAGAGTGTTCAGATGAATGCCCTGTTCTTAAAACTGGAACTATCTTAAATAAGAGGTTTCCCATGTCATGGGGAAGCCCTTTAGAGAATCCCGCCCACTCATTTCCAAAACCTGGCTCCCAGTGAAAGCCAGGAAACAGCTTTTCAAATGACCGTTCACAAGATAATTATAAGACAATTTGGCCCATATTAGTTCATCCAGGGGGGAAAGAAACACTGCCCCCATTGCAGTATCTAAGATTTTCATCATCTCCACTCTATCTGGGAGTCCATTCCATATATTGATCACTTTGCGTGAGGAAGAATTTACAGCTAAAGTTATTTTACTAGTTTGAACCTGTCACCTTGTCCTACTTCCACAATTTAATTTAAATATTCCAGATTTGCCTTTTCCATACCTTTTAGTATCTTATATACCTCTAAGATCACAACTCGGGTGACTCCTTTCCGCATATCTTAAACCCCTGACACCAGCAACCAGCCTTGTGGCTGTTCTTTGCATTGCCTCCAGCCAGCCAGAACTGGGTGTGGTCTGATCAGAGAGTTTGATCATGATGACTTTGAATTATATTGAATTGTTTTGGCTATGTTCAACATTCAATTAGCTTTGTTGATTGCTGCTGTGCATTGGTTGAACATATTTAGCATTGAGTCTCCTAAGACTCTTGGATCTCTTTCCACTTCATCTGTAGCTGTTTTGACAGCATATGTTACACACTGAGGCCATTGTGTTCATGAATAGTTAGGACTGGGTGGTGATGGGTGGGCTTCCATTTTTGGGGTCAGGCCACACACACGGGAATAGATTGACCATTGGGCCTGCAAAATGGCCAAAGGAGCATTGCGGGGCATGCAAACACTTGGGGCTGGCCCAGACCCGGTCAGAATGTAAGCATAGACAGGCCAGCTGAGTGGCCTACAATTATCAGAGCCAGGATGGAGCCAATAGATGGGCCATGGGACAGAATGCACCGGGGGCCTAGGGCCCATTGCAGATATCGAGCCATGGCTAGTGCTCTCATCGACAAGGTGGGTTAAATTAATGAACTTTAAATTTAGCAATTAAAAACTTAACTTCTAATACAGGAGCAGATGGAGCCTCATGGATCAGCAGGCTATGTAATGGACATTAGAGAAACATTACAAGTAAATCATAAAATTAACACTGGAGCTCCTATTAGAATGTCACCACCTTTCAATACAGGGAAATATAGCTAATATAGCAAATGTCTACATAGTTTTTGCTGAATCATAAATTTTAACACATTATAGATATATCAAAATTAACCTATAATTTTTTTCAATATTTGCAGTTTCTCAGAGACCTCAGGACTTTGAAATCCACATTATTCTGGCCTCTTGAGCATCCCTGATTTTTAATCGCTGCACCATTGGTGGCCGTGCCTTCAGCTGCCAAGGCCTGAAGCTCTAGAATTCCCTCCTTAAACTCCTCTGCCTCTCTCCTGCTCCTCCTTTAAGACATTCCTTAAAACCTACTTCTTTGACCTACCTCTGCCCTAATATCATCTTGTGTGGCTTGGTGTCAAATTTTGTTTTATAACACCTGTGAAGCTCCTTGGGGTGTTTTACTAGGTTAAAGGTGCTACAAGTTGTATCTAAGGCTCCTCATTCTTGACTCTTCAACTATTGGAAACTGCTCTGTTCCATCCTTTCATAACTTTAAACACTTCTATTATATTGCCCTGTAATAACCATTTAAAGAATTGGTTGATGCTGTTTTTCCATTTATTGATTAAGCATTTTTTAAAAATATGAAGCTTTTTTGTGAGGAGCAGCTTTATCTTTTGCTTATTTTAAACTATTAGAGGAATCAGAGAAGTTTATAACCTAGAAGGAGGTCATTCAAGCCATCATGTTTGTGCTGACCTTTTTACTAGCGCAATCTAAGTCTAGAGTAATTCAACTGCCCTGCTTTTTCCCCTATAGTCCTGCATCTTTCTCTGCTTCAAATATTTATTCAAAGTTTCCTTAAAAGATGTAATGGTTCCTACCTCAAACACTCCGTGGCAAAGCATTCCATGCTCCAACAACCCTCTGGGTAAAGACATTTTTCTTAATCACTCTCCTCATTTTCTGAGTGACCATTTTAAATTGATGACTCTTTTGACCAGAGGATATAGTCTTTCCCTATTCTTCCTATCAAAATCCTTTATAATTTAAAAAATCTCAATTGAATCTTCTTTTAGTCTTCTCATTCCAGTGTGACATTCAGCCATAATGAATAAGCTGGAATTTATGGGATTAAATGGCCAGATCTTGGACTTTATCCAGGTTCTGTAATCAGGGTCCAAAATCCTTGTAAGGATCTCTGGAAAACTCACAATGTATTGTTCCTTAAAGAGGAGTGAGGTAAAGTTGCCCACCTGCACCCATCTTATTTGATGTCTTCAACAGTGATGTCTTGAATAGCATCATAGCCTTGGAGTGTCCTGTGTATTCCTGAAAGAATTGTACACTCCTTTTCCACAGATGATACTGTGTTGCTGGCCTCAGTTGGAGATCCAGTGTGTTCTACTCAACATTTTGAACAATGGGCTAACCAGTGGGACATGGTGGTAGGTGCCATGTTGTATTTATCTCAGAAGGCGATCTCATTGTTATAAAACAGCATATTGTTCAACACACCATGAGCACTACTGTGGGAGAGCCACTATTTAAAAAAAATTAAGGTAGCAGCAGATAAAACAAAAAAGCACATTTTAAAGCTTGTACAAAAGATATAATTATATTGGGCCTTGAGCATCCCTGATTTTAATTGCTCAACCATTGGTGGCTGTGCCTTCAGCTACCAAGGCTCCAAGCTCTGGAATTCCCTCCCTAAACCTCTCTGCCTCTCCTTCAAATGTACCTCTGTGACCAAGTCTGCCCTAATTTCTCCTCATATGGTTTTAAAACTCTGCTGTGAAGCATAGAATCTAGGAGCAGGAGTAGGCCATTCGGCCCATCGAGCCTGCTCCACCATTCAATACAATTATGGCTGATCATCCAAATCCAGTCCCCTGTCCCTGCTTTAATCCCCACAGTACACATATCCCACCCTACCCCCATAACCCCACGTATTTAATTCCCCCTAACATATCCCATCCTATCCCCATAACCCCACATATTTAATCCCCCCCTAACACTAAGGGTCAATTTATCATAGCCAAATCAACCTAACCCGTACATTTTTGGACTGTGGGAGGAAACCGGAGCACCCGGAGGAAACCCACACGGGGAGAATGTGCAAACTCCACACAGACAGTCACCCGAGGTCAGATTCGAACCCGGGTCTCTGGCGCTGTGAGGCACCAGTGCTAGCCACTATGCCATCGTGTTGCCATGGGACATTTTACTACATTAAAGGCGCTATATAAATCCAAGTTGTTGTTGGGTGACACGTATGTATTAGTTGCCTTGACTTTCGTGGAGGTGCAGTTCCTCAGACTACTCCAGAAAATACATCCCCCTTCAGAAATATCCAAATTCATCACTGCAAACACGTACTTTTAAGCACTTTAGTATTTCCTTACAAATAAGGATACACCTGCATCTTAAATTATAGCAAATCTATGTGCCACTGCACTCTCTGGGTAACTGCTTATTTTCATGTCATAAGTTAGGTAAGGCTACTGAGTTTCAGTTTTCACAGAAAAACTGACCACTTTGCAGAATGTGATCCGATCGCCAAAACACTGATAACAACAGGACTTAACTTATTCGGTCACTGTAAATCAGTGGCCCAGGCCACAACCTTTTTTCAGGGCTGTTTTTGTCTTGTCAGTTGTTCATCAGCATTTTTGAATCTGCTGGTTAACTTTTACTAGATTTCTGAGTTGGCATATCTGGATTCCAGTAGGGAAACTGAAATTGTACAGGTGTGAATTTCTCAGTAACTTGTTTTAGAGACTCTTAAACGTCGCAATGGGATTGGACCAAAATGGAATTAGAGTCGACGAAGATAAATATACTTTTCAAACTTATGTTCCGCCCTTCTTCACAAGTCCTAAATATTTAAATGAATTGTTAAAAATCCGAACATAATTGCTTCAAATGTCTAAACCAAAGTATTTAATGGAATACAGTGCTCAAGGCAATAGGCTGCGCCCAGCAAGCCCAGACCCGTTGGTCAATTTCCAATACTTTGTATGTTGCAAATTGAAAACAAAGCGCCCTGATTGGCTGCTAATATAACGGGAATTCTGTTTTGCTCTTCACGTCACGCAGAAGGATCTTACGTGATAACGTCATCGCGAACACCTCGCCAAAAATCACGATAGCGATATTCACTGCTGATTTGCAAACAATGCGAGAGCGCTCCTTTAAATGGATAGCAGTGATGGTTTTCCTGCCTTGAACAAAGATGTCGTTGGACAGGCTCAAATCAGCACAGAGCGCGAGTGCGCAAGCGCAGAGCTGTCCTGGCCTATGACTCCCGAGGTGCATCGCGGCCGGCTCTCCCGAGCTGGCTGCCGGTTGCCGCTCGCTGCCGGCCAATGGGATGCGAGCGGCTGATGTCAAGGCAGGAGCCGAGGTGAGAGGTTGTGTTTGTCGGAGGGAGTGCGCCTGCGTGGGCGCTCGCTGTAAGATGGCGGCGGTTGGTGATGGAGCGGGGTCGGCCGGGTCGGCGCTGCAGGGGTTAATTCGGCAGTTTACAGCCATTACAGGTAAACACCTGAGGAAGCGCGGGCCCGCCCCGAGGTGGGTGAGGGTGGGAGACTAATCGAGCCCGGAGGGATGGGGGTGGGTGCCTGGGCCAAAGAGCAGGCGGGGCGAGGGCAACACCGGCGGGGGCGGGGGGGGGAGAGAGAGAGGGGGTCGAGCCATAGCCGCAAGGACTGCTGCTGCATGAGAGATGGAGTGAGGGAGGGGGGCCGAGGGGTGTTCGGAAACGGTCCGTCCCGGCGGGCCCCGTGTGGGGTTAATGTCCCCGCCTCCCCCTGGCAGATTGGTACATCCCCCCCCTCCCCCAGTGTGGGGTTAGTACAGTCCCCCCCCCCCCCCCAGTCTGGGGTTAGTACAGTTCCCCCCCCCCCCCAGTCTGGGGTTAGTTCAGTCCCCCCCCCCCCCCCATCCCCAGTGTGGGGTTGGTACAGTCCCCCCTCCTCCCCCCAGTGTGGGGTTAGTAGAGTCCCCTCCCCCCCCCCAGTGTGGGGTTAGTAGAGTCCCCTCCCCCCCCCCCCCAGTGTGGGGTTAGTAGAGTCCCCTCCCCCCCCCCCCCCCCAGTGTGGGGTTAGTAGAGTCCCCTCCCCCCCCCCAGTGTGGGGTTAGTAGAGTCCCCCCCCCCCCCCCAGTGTGGGGTTAGTAGAGTCCCCTCCCCCCCCCCCCCCCAGTGTGGGGTTAGTAGAGTCCCCTCCCCCCCCCCCCCCCCCCAGTGTGGGGTTAGTAGAGTCCCCTCCCCCCCCCCCCCCCCAGTGTGGGGTTAGTAGAGTCCCCGCCCCCCCCCCCAGTGTGGGGTTAGTAGAGTCCCCGCCCCCCCACCCCAGTGTGGGGTTAGTAGAGTCCCCGCCCCCCCCCAGTGTGGGGTTAGTAGAGTCCCCGCCCCCCCCCCCAGTGTGGGGTTAGTAGAGTCCCCGCCCCCCCACCCCAGTGTGGGGTTAGTAGAGTCCCCGCCCCCCCCCAGTGTGGGGTTAGTAGAGTCCCCGCCCCCCCCAGTGTGGGGTTAGTAGAGTCCCCCCCGCCCCCCAGTGTGGGGTTAGTAGAGTCCCCCCCCCCCCCCTGCCCCCCAGTGTGGGGTTAGTAGAGTCCCCCCCCCCCTTCTCTCCCAATGTGGGGTTAGTAGAGTCTCTCCCCCCCCCCCCCCCCCAATCCCCCAGTGTGGGGTTAGTAGAGTTCCCCCCCCATGTGTGGTGTTAGTACCGTGCGTGCCCCCCCCCCCCCCCCGGTGTGTGGTGATAGTACCGTCCCAATCTCCTCTCTTCTCCCCCCCCCCCAATGTGGGGTTAGTACAGTCCGTGTCTCTTCTCTTCCCCCCGCCCCCTCCCCAAAGTGTGGCTATAGTACATTCCCCCCCCCCCCCCCCCAAAAGTGTGGGGTTAGTACAGTCCCGTCCCCCCCTCCCCGCCAGCATGGGGTTAATACAGTCCCCCCGCGCGGCGCCCCCCCCCCCCAGCATGGGGTTGGTACAGTCCACCCGTCTCTCTTTCCCCCCCTGCCCCCCGGTGTGTGGGGTTAGTACAGCCCATCCCGTTCTCTCTCTTCTCCCTCCCCCCCCCCCCCCCCCCCCCTGTGTGGGGTTAGTACAGTCCCGTCCCCCCCTCCCCGCCAGCATGGGGTTAATACAGTCCCCCCGCGCGGCGCCCCCCCCCCCCCCCAGCATGGGGTTGGTACAGTCCACCCGTCTCTCTTTCCCCCCCTGCCCCCCGGTGTGTGGGGTTAGTACAGCCCATCCCGTTCTCTCTCTTCTCCCTCCCCCCCCCCCCCCCCCCCCCTGTGTGGGGTTAGTACAGCCCCCCCTCCTCTACCCAGTGTGGGGTTAGTGCACCCTCTCCCTCTTCGTACCCAGCATAGGGCTAGTGCACCATCTTTACCCAGACATATGGTGGGGTTAGTATACCCCACCCGCTTACACTCAGTGCAGTCTCTCTTCCCCTAGCAGTCACTGGCTTCCAGCAATTGCTTGAGTGTGGGGTCCCACACTCCTAACCTCTCCTCCATTGTGGGATTAGTGCAACCTCCTTGCTCTGACCCCCTAGTAGCTGCCCCAGTGTGGTGTTAGTGCAGCCTCCTGCATCACCATCGAAAGCCTGCCAAGTGCAGACCCCCCATTCCCTTTGGTGCAGCAGTCCTGTACCCTACATACGAAAATGACAGGCAGAAGACGACCAGCTGGTCCATCAAGCCTGCCCCAAACTCGTGATGACTGGAGCATCATAACTCGACACTTCCTACCCTCCCGCTGCCATGTAATCTCCTAGGAGATGCAAAAACCCAAGGCCACTAAGGGGTAAAAAAAAAAATGGAAAATTCTTCTCCAACCCCCTCAGGAGATCACATGGACCAAGTGTGATCTGTAAAAACACTTGCCTTCTATATGATGTGATCTCTGCCCTAGCCAAGAACCATGCAGAGAGTCAGCACGCACCCCACAAGCCGGCCATGCATTCCAGGGGCTCGCTACTCCTGGGAAAAGAACCACTGCCCAGCATCCAGTCTATTCCTACATTTGCGTAGTTTAAACGTATGTCCCCTGGTCCTCCAACCTGCCTAATCTATCAAGAGGCATGCAATCCAGCTCTTTCACTATTATATACCTCTTTCAGGTTGCCTCTAAGTCTGCGCTGCTCTAAAGTAAATAGACCCAACTCTTTAAGCCTATCTGAGTAACTAAGGTTCTTTAAGTTAGCAATAATTCTCATAGCACTCCTCTGAACATTTTCCAAGACCACTATATTGCCCATCGTGTGAGGGGACCAAAACTGGGCGCAATAAACCAGATGTGGTCCAACCAATGACCTGTATCATGACAGAATTGTGTCCTTTTGATTTATACTGAATGGTTCTATTAATACAACTCAATACCCTTTTTGCTTTGGCTATAGCTTTTCTGTGTTGATTGTGCAACTTCAGTGATCTGTGCACAAAATACACCTCGATCCTTTTACCTTGACCGCTTTCAGTATCGTTTCCTGTAAATAACTGTATTCTGTGTTGGTCCTACCGACATGCATGATGCTACATTTATCTAGGTTAAATGCCATTTGCCATTGTTTGGCCCATTCCCCTAGCTCCTCTACTGTCTTAATGCTTGCACAAATTTTAGTATCACTTGCAAACCTACTGAGCACACTCCCAACACACTGTCCAGGTCATTTATAAAAACAGTGAGGAGTAGTGTGCCTAACACTGATCCCTGGGGGACACTACTAGTAACCTGCCTCCAGGGTGCTCCACAACCATTAACTACAACTTTGTGGCTGTAGGAGTGGAGCCAATTCCTAATCCAGTGTATCAAATTCCCACTGATACCGCAAGATTCTATCTTGTGAAGTAACCTAGTATGCGGTACCTTATCAAAGGCTTTCTGAAAATCCAGGTGGACAATGCCAATGCGATTACCCTCATCCACTAACCTCGTAGCTTTCTGAAAATCCAGGTGGACAATGCCAATGGGATTACCCTCATCCACTAACCTCGTAGCTTTCTGAAAATCCAGGTGGACAATGCCAATGGGATTACCCTCATCCACTAACCTAGTAACTTCTTCAAAAAACTCAATCAAGTTTGTATCTGGAAGCTATGTTGAGTATCTCTAATGAATTGTGTGCTGTCAGATTCAGCCTATAAGAACATAAGAAATAGGAGCAGGAGTAGGCCTTGCAGCCCCTTGAGCCTGCTCCGCCATTCAATAAGATCATGGCTGATCTACATCAACTCCACTTTCCTTTCCTATCCCCATATCCCTTGATTCCCATCGTGCCCCAAAATCTATCGATCTCAGTCTTCAATATACTCATAGACTGAACATCTACAGCCATATGGGGTAGAGAATTCTAAAGATTCACAACCTCTGAGTGAAGAAATTTCTCCTCATCTCTCCTTAATGGCCGACCCTTTATCCTGAGACTATGACCCCTAGTTCTAGAGTCTCCAGTCAGGGGAAACACTTCCCCACATTATACTCTATCTGCCACTTTCTTGCCCAGTCACTTAACCGGCCTATTTCCCTTTGCAGCCTCTTGGCGTCCTCATCACAGCCTAATTTCCCACCTAGCTTTATATGGCCAGCAAACTTGGATATGTTATACTTGGTCCCCTCATCTCAGTCAACGATATAGATTGTAAATAGCTGAGGCCAAGCACGGATCCTTGCGGCACTCCACTCCCTGCCATCCTGAAAATGACCCGTTTATTCTTGCTCTGTTTTCTGTGCGTTAGCCAATCCTCAATCCATATGAATGTATTACCCCCAATCCCGTGAGCCCTAATCTTATGTAACAACCTCTTGTGTGGCACTTTATTGAATGTCTTCTGAAAATCCAAATATACTGCATCAACTGGTTCCCCTTTATCTACCTTGCTAGTTGTACCCTCAAAAAGCTCTAATAGATTTGTCAAACACGATTTCCCTTTCATAAAAACCTGTTGACTCTGCCTAATTATAGTGATTTTCCAAGTGCCCTGTTACCACGTCCTTAATAGATTCTAGCATTTTCTCTACTACTGATCGGCTAACTGGCCTATAGTTCCATGTTTTCTCTCTCCCTCCTTTATTGTACAGCGGGGTTACATTTTTTACCTTCCAATCCACAGGGACCGTTCTAGAATATAGGGAATTCTAGAAGATTAGAACCAATGCATCCACTATCTCTGCATCCACTATCTCTGCAGCCACCTCTTTTAAAACCCGAGGGTGTAGGCCATCAGGTCCAGGGGATTTGTCGGCTTTTAGTCCCATTGATTTCTCTAGTACTTTTTCTTTACTAATATTAATTACTTTTAAGTTCCTCAGTCTCATTCGACCCTTGGTTCCCCACAATTCCGGTATGTTCTTTGTGTCTTCTACTGTGAAGACAGATACAATATCTTTGTTTAACGTCTCTGCTATTTCATTATTCCCCATTATAATTTCTCCTGTCTTTGCCTCTAAGGGACCCATGTTTACTTTCGCTAATCTGTTCCTTTTTACATGCTTGTAAAAGCTCTTGCAATCTATTTTTATATTTCTTACTAGTTTACTTTCTTATTCTATTTTCTCCCTCTATCAATTTCTTGGTCATCCTTTGCTGATTATTAAAAACCTCCCAATCCTCAGGTTTACTACTATTTTTGGCAACATTGTAAGCTTCTTTTAAACTTCTCTAGTTAGCCATGGCTGTACCACTTTTCCAGTGGCGATTTTATTCCTCAAGGGAATGTATATTCGTTGAGAATTATGAATTATTTCTTTATTTGCCATTGCTTATCTAACGTCATATCTTTTAATCTAATTTCCCTATCTACCTCAGCCAACTCGCCCCTCATACCTCTGTAATTGGCTTTGTTTAAATTTAAGACCCTCGTTTCGGACTTAACCACATCACTCTCAAACAACCACATCACTCTCAAACTTAATATGAAATTCTATCATATTATGATCATGCTTCCCCAGAGGATTCTTTTCTATAAGATTACTAATTAACTGTCTCATTGCACAATACTAGATCTAAAATAGCCTGTTCCCTAGTTGGCTCCTCGACATTTTGTTCTAGAAAACTGTCTTGAATGCATTCCATGAACTCATCCTCCAAGCTACTTTTGCCAATTTGGTTTGCCCAGTCTATATGAAGATTAAAGTTCCCCCATGATTATTGCATTACCCTTGTTACATGCTCCTCTAATTTCCTGATTTATACTCTGTCCAACACACTGATTACTGTTAGGGGGCCTATAAACTTCTCCCACCAGTGTTTTCTGCCCTTTATTTCTTGGCTTCACACATACTGATTCTATATCCCTATTTTCTGAGATCCTTTCTCCCTGCTGCCTTTATCTCCTCCTTTATTATCAGGGCTACCGCACCTCCTTGTCCATTTTGCCTATCATAGAAACATAGAATCTAGGAGCAGGAGTAGGCCATTCGGCCCGTCGAGCCTGCTCCACCATTCAATACGATCATGGCTGATCATCCAAATCCAGTACCCTGTCCCTGCTTTAATCCCCACAGTACACATATCCCACCCTACCCCCACGTATTTAATTCCCCCTAACATATCCCATCCTATCCCCATAACCCCACACATTTAATCCCCCCCCTAACAACTAAGGGTCAATTTATCATAGCCAAATCAACCTAACCCACACATTTTTGGACTGTGGGAGGAAACCGGAGCACCCGGAGGAAACCCACGCAGACACGGGGAGAATGTGCAAACTCCACACAGACAGTCACCCGAGGTCAGAATCGAACCCGGGTCCCTGGCGCTGTGAGACACCAGTGCTAACCACTATGCCACCGTGTTGCCCTATCTTTTCTGAAAGTGAAGTACCCTGGAATATTTAGTTCCCAACCTTGGTCACCCTACAACCACGTCTCAGTACTAGCTACTCAATCGAGCGGAGAGGTGTAGGCAGAGAATTCCAGCGCTTGGGGCCTAGGCAACAAGGCACGGCCACCAATGGTTGAGCGATTATAATCAGGGATGCTTGTGGGCAGAATTAGAGGAGCGCAGATATCTTGGAGGGTTGTAGGGCTGGAGGAGATTACAGAGATAGGGAGGGACGAGGCCATGGAGGGGTTTGAACACAAGGATGAGAATTTTGAAATAGAGGCGTTGCTTAACTGGGAACTAATGTAGCGAGTTTATTCATAAGCAAAGTGAAACAAAAAAGTAGGTTTGGCTAGTTTAGAACACTTGATTGTATAGTATCTCAACGCCTAGAATTTGTAGTAATTCTTCACAATGAGAAGTTTTACATATCCTTATAGATCTTCAACTGATGCAAAGCAAGATCATAAAGGTCCACAATTAGTCAAAACCATCAATGTAGGGATCAAAGGTGCCTCACAGGTATCCCATTCAATTTTTGTGGAGCAAAGCAGCATTGCTGCGATGGGCGAGTGTCCTCTGGCCTGGGTAAAGCAGCCAATACGGATAGTGCTTCTTGTCTGGAACACTTTTTTTATTCGTTCTTGGGATGTGGGCGTCACTGGTAAGGCCAGCATTTATTGCCCATCCCTAATTGCCCTTGAGAATGAGCTGTCGCCTTGAACCGCTGCAGTCCTTGTGGTGAAGGTCACAGCGGTTGTGTACAACTGAGTGGCTTGCTAGGCCATTTCAGAGGGCGGTTAAGAGTCAATCACATTACTGTGGGTCTGGAGTCACATATAGGCCAGACCAGGTAAGGACGGCAGATTTCCTTCCCTAGGCCATTAGTGAACCAGATGGGTTTTTACGACAATCCGATATTTTCATGGTCATTCCATTACTGATAATTAGCTTTTTGTTCTAGATTTATTTAATTAACTGAATTTAAATTCCCCAGCTGCCGTGGTGGGATTTGAACGCGCATCGCTGGATCATTAGTCCAGGCCTCTGGATTACTAGTCCAGTAAGCTAACCACTATGCTATCGTTCCCGTAAGCGACCCATGTAAAGAGGTCAGGCTACTCCCTTTGAAGCGGTATCTACCTATTAGCCAGAGATGTGGATTTGCTCTGCTCTTTCTCTTTCCACCCGCCACCCCACAAAAGAGGCTGCTCTCAGACATCCACCATGCAAAACCATTTTTAAATTGCTATAATACATCATACTGTTTAATTGAGTAATTTTGCCTGTATGTTGAATACTATGTACCCAGTGTGTGCAGACCCCTGTGTGCATCTTGCAATACTTGTGTATGTTGTGATTGTCAAATATGCCAATTGTATCTTCTGTGTATATCTAGAGTAGCATTCACAGACACTAAGACTGTGTGTTCTGCCATGCATATGCAGATTGATATATTCATAGAGTGGAAGTGTGCATGAATACAGCAGTCATGTACTGAGATATATATTCGGCATTCTGTGCAGTACTTGTGCTAGCCATATAGAATACAGCATTTTTGTGTACTTTGTATGCCTAGAGTGTATTCATCTACACTGGGCATGCGTGTGGCCTGTCTTCATGAATGTTATGTAGCATATGAATGTTGCATGTGATGTGGGGGTAGTGCACACTTACCGTGTGGGGAGACTGACTGGATATAGGCTCATCCCTTTAGGGCAGGATTGCTAATTGTGGCTGTGGCGTTTATTGAAGATGCCAAGTGCTTCCCCACACTGCAGGGGGAAATCTATAGCTGAATCAACACAGATCAATATTATTCATGGCAGATGTGACTGGAGCAGATCACATGTTTGCTTATTCAAATGGGGAATTCTGCCAGGAGACCTTGGGCTAGGGAAGTTAAAAGTGAGGACTATGTTTTATTTAAAAAGTACAGTGGTGTCACTAGTGAAGTCTAGTTATATCAGGCCAACGAACTGGCAAACATTTCAATATATTAAGGCTACAATGTAAGGATATTTCTTCTGCACAGCCCAGCACCAGTGCCCCACTCTGTCAGGCTGCCTGCATTTGCTAGAGTTACAATACAACACCTATATTCCTAAACGTACTCTTGCATCAATATGTGGTAACTTCCTGCTAGCCTCTAACTCCAGTGTCACTCTCCTGTCTTCTCTTTGACCTCCAGTCAGTGTGAGACCAAGAGTGGAGACAGTTGCTTTTCCAGTGCTGCTAGGTTAATTGGTCTGAATTTGGCACGCCCAACAGTATCGCAAGCATTATTCACAGTACTACTCACCCATTGGTAGATTTAGCATGTTACGCCATTGGGTCTGACAAATGCATCATAGGAAGAACGCTGACTGATCTGACTCCCGGTTTTGCATTGTGGGAGTTGGAGAAGAGCTAACTACTGCCATGGAGTCAGCACCATAGGTGATTACAATGATGTTGGGCCAGATTTCTGAATACAGATAATTGTACTCGACCTGTGGCAAAAGTGGAGAGCCCGACCGGATTGAGGAAAATCTACTTGGATATAGCAAGGCTTTACTTCAGTTAAATTGTATTCTAATATATTGGAGTATTGTGTCCAATTCTGGGCACCACACTTTAGGAAGGATGTCAAGCCCTTGGAGAGGGTGCAGAGGAGATTTACTAGAATGGTATCAAGGATGGTGGACTTCAGTTATATGGAGAGACTGGAGAAGTTCTCCTTGGAGCAGAGAAGGTTAAGGGGAGATTTAAGAGGCGATCAAAATTATGAAGGGTTTTGATAGTGGATAGGGAGAAACTTTCCACTGAAACATAGGAACAGGAGTAGGCCATTCAGCCCCTCGAACCTTTTCCGCAAGGAAGGTCAGTAACCAGAGGGCACAGTTGGCAAAAGAACCAGAGGGGAGGTGAGTTTTTTTTACACAGCCAGTTATGATCCGGGATGCACTGCCTGAAAGGTAGAGGATGCAGATTCAATAGTACTTTCAAAAGGGAATTGTATCAATACTTGAAAGGGAAAAAAATGCCTGGCTATGGGAGTGGGACTAATTGGATCGCTCTTTCAAAGAGCCGGCACAATGGGCCGAATGGCCTCCTGTACTGTATGATTCTATGATTTAGGGACAGGGTCCTTGCCAACACTCGATACCAAGATTCAATTTACATTAATGATTTGGACTTGGGAACAAGTAACTCAATATCAAAATTTGCAGATGATACCAAACTCGGGTGGCAAATGGGTGGGTGTGGGGTGGGGGTACAGCTAGCATCGAGGAAGAATGCATCATAATACAAGAGAGTAGAAAACTTGCAGACTGGGCAGTTAAGTGGCAAATTAACTTTAACACACACAAATGTGAGGTGATTCACTTTGGTAGGAAAATAGAATCACCACCTACACCTTTTAGAAAATAAAAAAAACTGAATGGGGTAGAAGAGCAAAAGGATCTAGGGATACAGGTGAACAAATCATTAAAAGCAGCATCGCAGGTCAGCAAAGCAATTAAAAATGCTAACAGCATTTCTAGGGGTATAGAATTCAAAAGTAGTGAAGTAATGTTAAACTTGTATGGGACCCTTCTTGGGCCGCACTTGGAGTACTGTGCACCGTTCTGGTCTCCATAATAGGACGTAAAAGCACTGGAGACAGTGCAAAAAAAATTAGAAGGATGGTACCAGAACTGAGAGATTACAGCTATCGGGAAAGATTGCATGGGTTGGGGCTTTTTTCTTTAGAAAAGAGAAGCCTTAGGAGACCTGATAGAGGTCTTCAAAATTACGAATGGATTGGACAGGGTAGATGTGGAGAGAATGTTTCCACTTGTGGGAGAATCCAAAACTAGGAGCCATAAATACAGGATAGTTACTAATAAACCCAGTAGGGAAATAAGGAGAAATTTCTGTACTCAGTGATAAGAATGTGGAACTCGCTACCACAGGAAGTGGTTGAGGCAAATAGCTTGGATGCTTTCAAAAGGAAATTAGAAGAGTACATGAGAGAAAAGGGAATAGAAAGATATGCTGAAAAGTTGGGATGAGGCTGATGGAATGTGAGGAGACTCGTGTGGTGTATAAACACCAGCACAGACTAGTTGGGCTGAATGGCCTGTTTCTGTGTATATTCTATGTAACTGTACATAATGCTGAGGTGAGTACACGTCTCCTGGTGGCAATTTGAGATGCGCAAGACTCTTAATTCACCAAGAATGTCACTGGTTTGTACTGTTTTTCTCTACAGTGTATTGGTAACAACTGCACCCTTAGCATAGTGGCAACACTAAAATGAAGTGACTTGCATTTATATCGGGTAAACAGATGGCCTGTATACTTTTAAGCAGTTAAATAGCATGTATGCCATTAAACGATGGATACCTTGTGTTCTCTAATAAGTGTTTGTGATTTAGGTGCCAGTGAAAGTGTGGGGAAGCACATATTAGAAGCATGCGGCAACAATCTGGAGATGGCTGTCACGATGTACTTGGATGGTGGTGGAATAGCTGAAGAGCCCAGTACCAGTACAGCAGGAACATCAGCGAGTAGACCGTCTCCACAGTATGTTCGTGTTTTTTTTAATATGATATAATCTGTTTAGTTGAATTATTGTTTAGATTCTTCGGCCTGGCATGCAGAGCTACTTTAATTCCCCCCCCCCCCCCCCCCCCCGGTCCCCTCTTCACATGCCACAACTCTGAGGCCATAAGAAAGAATGAACTTGCATTTATATAATGCTTTATCACATCCTTGGGACATCCCAAAACACTTCACATACAATGACGTACTTTTTTTGTTTTGAAGTGTAGTCACTGCTTCGTAGGCAAATGCAGCAGACAACTTGTGCACAGAAAGGTCCCACAAAAGAGGTAAACTACCAGTTCAACTGTTTTTAGTGGTGGTTGAGCAAAGATTGTTGCCCGGGATATCAGAACTCCGAGGCTCTCAGAATACTGTCATTGGAACTTTTTATGTCTACCTGAACAGGCAGACGGGGCCTCAGTTTAAGGATTCACTTGAAAGACTGCATCTCCGATAATGGAGTGAGGCAGGCCAGGAGAGTGTGGCATTTAATCTCGGCGGGGGTGATTAGAACCTAAGTATTGAAATATTCATTTATATATTTTACTGTGCTCTCAGTTTAAATGTATTTTAATTTACTTCATTTTAGCTGTTCAACACTAGGGAGCTGTTTGAGTAATAGGTAATTAATTGGTTGTAAAAGATGTTTGATTAGCTGTCCTCTGGCAGTTTTTTCCCCCCTGTGGCATTTGGGCTATCGTGTACGTTAAGACTGTATAAATTTGAGCTACAGTTTGAGAGGCCAGAAGAGTGTGGAGTTTAACCACGGAGAGAGTTCACCTTTGAGGTGCCATTAGACAGGATTTTTCCCCCCAATATTAGTAATTGTGTGAAGTGAGTAAGAGGAGTTTGATCTTGCAAGACTTTGCTAGTGCGAGATCAGGCCAACACTATGTTCATTTCATTAAGTTTGGCAGAAAGGCTTGGCAATGAACCCTTGTAATGTGTGTGGAGTGCAATATGTGGACCATTACGGATTCTTGATGTATTCTAGAGCAGCCCATTTGCACTCGTGTCAGAAAATTGGAGCAGAGTCTCTGTGCTCGAGGAATAATTGGTCACACTCTGCAGCATCAGAGAGGATGAGGTTTTTTCTGGATGATAATCTTCAGAATGTGGTCCTCCAAGAGGCAATGCTAGACAGTTCAGGACACAAGGATAATGTGGAAAGGGAGAAGTGGGTGACCAACCATAGGGATAGCAGCAGGAGACACTGGTGTATGGAACCCCTGAGTTACTGGAACTGTTCAACAGATGCGTAGTGTTGGATAGTGATAGTGTTGGATAGTGACAGCGACTCAGGAGGATGGTCCTGAGCAACAATGTGACCCCATGGAGCAAGGGACTACCCACGGAGTTGACAGGCAGGTAGACTATAAGAATAGGAGAGTGATGGTAATGGGGTATAGACAGCACTTTTTCACAGTCATGACCAGAAGACCTGAATGGTATGTTACCTCCCTAGTGCCAGATGAAGAGCATCTGGGAGCGGGTGAAAAAAACTTGTGGAAAGGAGGTAAAGCAGCCAGAGTTGTGGCCCACGTTGGAACCAATGACATAAATAGAAGGATGTTTGAGATCTTGCAGACAGTTTAAGGAGTTGGGAACTAGATTGAAAAACAAAACTTCAAGGGTGGTAAATCTAAAGATTGTTTTATGTGCCACATGATGGACAGGTTACGGAGAGGAGAATTAGGAAGGTCAATATGGCTGCACGGCTGGTGCAGGAGTGCGGGGTTCACATTCTTGAGGCATTGGAGTGATTTCTAGAATAAGGGAATGCAATCCCCAAGGGATGACCTTCACCTGAACCGAAATGGCAGCAGTATCCTTGTAGAGAAGGTAAAAAGAGCAGTGGAGGAGGGTTTAAACAAATTTAGTGGGGCAAGTCTTGGTTTGAGTCTTGAAATGGAGAGCTGGGTTAATAGTTATTTGAGTAGAAACAGAAGGATTAGCTGAATAAATTGAGAGAAAATATTAGGAGAGGAGAAAGGGGGAAAAAAATGAGGTAAAAAGATAAAAACATTGTTATGAAAGGGGCAAAGATTTTTTAAAAATTAAACTAGAAAACCAGGAAATAAAATACGGATCAACTTTACAAAACATTGGAGTCCGGATTTAGTGGTATGTATGTGAATGCACAAATTATTTAAAACAAAATTGGAAAGTTAGACGCATTAATAACTATGGAGGGATATGATATTAGGGTAAATGGGTGTTGCTTGGACTGAAGAATAGTTGGAAGTAGTGTATCTCCAGGATCAGTGCTGGATTTTCACACTTGTATAGGGAGTGCAATCTCCAAATTTGGTGACTGCACAAAAGGAGGCAGTTTGGCAAACATTGAAGTGGACTATAAAAGACTTCAGGAAGATAGACAAGTTAATGGAATTGGAAACTGGTGACAGATGCAGGTTAATGTGGATCAGTGTGTAGGCATTTTGGGACATAAAGCAAAGAATAGGAACATGGAACAGGAGTAGGCCATTTAGCCCCTCGAACCTGTTCTGCCATTCAGTGAGATCATGGCTGATCTGTGACCTAACTCCATATACCAGCCTTTGCTCCATATCCCTTAATACCTTTGGTTAACAAAAATCTATCAATCTCTGATTTAAAATTAACAGTTGACCCAGCATCAACAGCCGTTTGCAGAAGAAAGTTCCAAATTTCTACCACCCTTGCTGTGTAGAAGTGTTTCCTAACTCTACTGAAAGATCTGGCTCTGCCTTTTGGGCTATGTCCTCTAGATTCTCTCTCTCTATCCTATCAGTTCCCCATAATATCTTGACAACTTTGATCGGGTCACCCCGTAACCATCTAAATTCCAAAAAATACAACCCTAGTTTATGTAAAATAAACAGAAAATGCTGGAAATACTCAGTAAGCCAGGCAGCATCTGTAGAGAGAGAAAAAGTTAACATTTCAGGTCTATGACCTTTTGTCAGAACTGGAAAATGTTACAGATGTAACCAGTTTTAAACAAGTACAGGTGCAGGGAAAGGGATGCGTGGGGAAGGGGAAGAAAGAACAAAAGGGAAGATTTGTGAAAGGGTGGAAGGCAGGAGGGATTTAATGAACAGCAGAATCATTACCAGCACCTGCTGTCTGGAAAATATGGGAGCAGTGGTTATGATCTGAAATTGTTGAACTCGATGTTGAGTCTGGAAGGCTGTAAAGTGCCTAATCGAAAGATGAGGTGCTGTTCCTCGAGCTTCCGTTGAGCTTCATTGGAACAGAGTGGGAGGCTGAAGTGGGAGTGGGACGGAGAATTAAAATGGCAAACAACCGGAAGCTCAGGGTCATGCTTGCAAACTGAATGGAGGTGTTCAACAAAGTGATCACCCAATCTGCATTTGGTCTCCAATGTAGAGGAGACCACCTCGTGAGCAGCGAATGCAGTGTACTAAATTGAAAGTACAAGTAAATCGCTGTTTCACTTGGAAGGAGTGTTTGGGGCCCTGGATGGTGGGAAGGGGGGAGGTAAAAGGGCAGGTATTACATCTCTTGTGCTTGCATTGGAAAGTGCCATTGAAGGGGGGGGGGGGGGGGGGATGGAAGAGTGGACCAGGGTGTTGCGCAGGGAATGGTTCCTTCGGAATGCGGGGAGGGGAAGATGTGTTTGGTGGCATCGCGCTGGAGGTGGAGAATGACCGTTGAATGTAGAGGCTGGTGAGATGCAAGATGAGGATGAGGGAACCCTATCTGGGAGGGAGGGGAAGGGTTGAGAGCAGAAATGCGGAAATGGGATGGACACATTCAAGAGCCCTGTCAACCACGGTGGAAGGGAATCCTCGGTTGAGGGAAAAGGAAGACCTATCTGAAGCACTGGTGTGGAAGGTGGCATCGTCAGAACAGATGTGACAGAGACATAGAAACTGGGAGTATGGAATAGAGTGCTTGCAGGAAGCTGGGTGAGAGAAAGTGTAATCAAGGTGGCTAATCTTTCCTTGTAATTTAACCCTTGGAGTCCAGGTATCATTCTGGTAAATCTACGCTGCACTCCCTCCAAGGCCAGTATATCCTTCTTAAGGTGTGATGCCCAGAACTGAACACAGTACTCCAGGTGTGGTCTAGCTAGGGCTTAGTATAGCTGTAGCATAACTTCTGCCTCCTTGTATTCTAGTTCTCTCGATCTAAAGCCCAGAATTCCATTAGCCTTTTTGATTATTTTCTGTACCTGTCCATGACATTTTAATGGTCTATGTACCTGGACCACAAAGTCTCTCTGGACTGCCACTATTTCTAGCTTTTCACCATTTAGAAAGTACTCTGATCTCTCCTTTTTAGGTCCAAAGTGGATGCCCTCACATTTGCCTATATAGAAATTCATTTGGCATAATTTTGCCCATTCACTTAATCTATTAATATCTTTGTAGTTTTATGCCTCTGTCTACACTGTTTACAATGCTGCCTATCTTTGTGTCACCGGCAAACTTATATATGTGGCTCTCTATCCCATCATCTAAGTTGTTAATAAATATGGTGAATAGTTGAGGTCCCAACACAGATGCCTGTGGGACACCACTAGTCACATCCTGCTAATTACAGTACCTGCCCATTATCCCTACTCTGTCTCCTGCCGCTCAGCCAATCTCCTAACCAAGTCAATAATTTGTCTTCAATTCCATGAGCTTCAACTTTAGCTTGCAGTTATGAGGGACTTTATCGCATGCCTTCTGGAAGTCCATATAAATAACATCCACAGACATTCCTCTGTCCCTACTTTAGTCACCTCTTCAAAAAATTCACTCAGGTTTGTCAGGCATGACCTACCCTTTACAAATCCATGCTGGCACTCTCTGATCAGCTGAAAATTTTCAAGGTGTTCAATAATTTCCCGACAACAGATGTTAGGCTAACTGGTCTATAATTCCATGTTTTCCCTCTCTCACCTTTCTTAAACAGTGGAGTGACGTGCAATTTTCCAATCTAAAGAAATGGTTCCTGAATCGAGAGAACTTTCAAAGATTATAATTAGGGCATCTGCAATGTTCTCACCTACTTCCTTTAAAACCCTGGGATGGAAACCATCTGGCCCTGGGGATTTGTCACTATTTAGTGCCATTATTTTCTTCATTACTGTTATTTTGATTACGATAATTTTGGTGAGTTCCTGTCCCTGATTTAATATTAGTTTCCTTGGGATGTTCGGCATGCTACTGTAAATACTGACGCAAAGTAGTTATTCAACATGTCCACCATTTCCTTATTTTTATTTACAATATCGCAGTTATCAGTATTCAAGGGGCCCACACTGCTTCTGACCGCCCTCTTTTTTTTCCTAATATAATTGTGAAAAAATGTTGTGTTGATTGTGATATCCCTTGCAAGTTTCTTTTCATACTCTCTTTTTGTCGTTCTTACTGTCTGTTTTGTCACCTTTTGTTCTTTGTATCTCTCCCAGTCTGCTATTTTTTGCATTTTTGTAAGCTTTTTGTTTTAGTTTCATGTCCCTTATCCCTCTCGTCATCCATGGCTTTTTTTTGACAAGTAGAGCTTGTGTCTTTGTTGAATGGGCGAATACACTTAATGGTACGACATTGAAGGGCGAGTGTGGATGAACAGAGAGACCTCGGGGTTCAAATCATTCCCGAAAAGTGAGACTGCAAAGCCATAAAAAAAGCCAATGGCATTTGGATTTTATAAATGGGCATATAGTGTACAAAACTAATGTTGAATTTATACAAAACAGTGATTAAGCCACAGTGAGGCTACTGTACATAGTTTTGGGTGTCCCCTTATAGAAAGGATATTAAATCCTGAGAGAGCGTACAGCATCGATTCACCAGGATGATCCCAGGGATGGAAAACTACAGTTGTAAATCCCTGAAAAAGCTTTCTCGAGGAGGCTGACTCCAGGAGTTACATAAAAACATAAGAACAGGCCATTTGGCCCCTCGAGCCAGCTCCGCCATTCAATAAGGTCATGGCTGATCTTCTACCTCATCTCCACTTTCCTGCACTATCCGCATATCCCTTGATTCCCTTAATATCCAAAAATCTATCGATCTCTGTCTTGAGTATACTCGACGACTGAGCCTCCACAGCCCTCTGGGGTAGAGAATTCCAAAGATTCACCACCCTCTGAGTGAAGAAATTTCTCCTCATCTCGGTCCTAAATGGCCGACCCCTTATTCTGAGACTGTGACCCCTGGTTCTAGACTCCCCAGTCAGGGGAAACATCCTCCCTGCATCTACCCTGTCAAGCCCTGTAAGAATTTTGTATGTTTCAATGAGATCACCTCTCATTCTTCTAAACTCTAGAGAATATAGGCCTAGTCTACTCAATCTCTCCTCAGGACAATTCCCCCCATCACTGGAATCAGTCTGGTGAACCTTCGTTGCACTCCCTCTGTGGCAAGTATATCCTTCCTTGGGTAAGGAGACCAAAACTGTACACAATACTTCAGGTGTGGTCTCACCAGGGCCCTATATAATTGCAGTAAGACGTCTTTACTCTTATACTCAAATCCTCTTGTAATAAAGGCCAACATACCATTTGCTTTCCTAATCTCTTGCTATACCTACATGTTAACTTTCAGTGATTCGTGTACAAGGACACCCAGGTCCCTCTGAACATCAACATTTCCCAATCTCTCTCCATTTTAAAAAATACTCTGCTTTTCTATTTTTCCTATCAAAGTGGCTAACTTCACATTTCTCCACATTATATTCCATTTGCCATGTTCTTGCCCACTGACTTAGCTTGTCTATATCCCCTTGAATCCTCTTTGCATCCTCCTCGCAACTTACATTCCCACCCAGCTTTGTATCATCAGCAAACCTGGATATATTACATTTAGTCCCCTCATCCAAATCATTGATATAGATTGTGAATAGCTAAGGCTCAAGCACTGATCCTTGCGGTACCCCACTAGTTACAGCCTGCCAACCCGAAAATGACCCGTTTATTCCTACTCTCTTATCGAATGCCTTCTGAAAATCTAAATACACCACATCCACTGGTTCCCCCTTAACTGTTCTGCTAGTTAGAACCTCAAAAAACTCGAGCAGATTCGTCAAACATGATTTCCCTTGCATAAATCAGTGTTGACTCTGCCCAATCCTATTATTATTTTCTATGTGCCCTGTTACCATGTCCTTAATTATAGATTCTAACATTTTCCCGACTACTGATGTCAGGCTAACTGGTCTGTAGTTCCCCGTTTTCTCTCTCCCTCCTTTCTCAAATAGTGGGGTTCCATTTGCTACCTTCCAATCTGCGGGAACCGTTCTAAAATCTATGGAATTGTGGAAAATGACAACCAATGCAGCCACTATATAGCCACCTCATTCAAAACCTAGGATGTAGGCCATCAGGTCCAGGGGATTTATCGGCTTTCAGTCCCATTAATTTCTCTAGTACTATTTTTTTACTAATAATTTCTTTCAGTACCTCATTCCTGCTAGATCCTTGGTTCTCCACTATTTCCGGGAAGTTTATTGCGTCGTCTTCCATGAAGACAGACACACAGTATTTGTTTAATTTATCTGCCATTTCCTTATTCCCCAATATAATTTCTCCTGACTCAGCCTGTAAGGGACCCACATTTACTTTCGCTAATCTTTTCCTTTTTACATACCTATAGAAGCTTTTACAGTCTGTTTATATGTCTCTCGCTAGTTTACTCTGGTATTCTATTTTCCCTTTCTTTATCAATTTCTTGGTCCTCCTTTGCTGAATTCTAAAATCATCCCAATCCTCAGGCTTACTACTCTTTTTGGCAACATTGTAAGTTTCCCCTTTGATCTAATACTATCTTTAACTTCTCTTGTTAGCCACGCTTGGACCACTTTTCTTGTGGGGTTTTTGTGCTTTAAAGGAATATATATTTGTTGTAAATTATGTATTAATTCTTTAAATGCTAGCCATTGCTTGTCTACCGTCATACTTTTTAATGTAGTTTCCCAATATACCTTAGGCAACTCTCCCCTCATACCTATGTAGTTTGCTTTGTTTAGATTTAAGACCCCAGTTTCGGATTTAACTAAATCACTTTCAAACTCAATATAAAATTCTATCATATTATGGTCACTCTTCCCTAAAGGTCCCTTTACTACAGGTTATTAATTAACCCTTTCTCATTGCACGATACTAGATCTAAAATAGCCTATTCCCTAGTTGGTTCCTCAATGTACTGAGTTCAATTGGGTGCACTTGGCTGGGACTTGAATAGACTCCAAGGATCTATCCTTAGCCCCCATCTATTTGTCATCTACATGCTGTCCCTTGGCGACATCATCTGAAAACACAGCGTCCGGTTCCACATGTACGCTGATGACACCCAGCTCTACCTCACCACCACCTCTCTCGACCCCTCCACTGCCTCTGGTTTGTTACGCTGCTCGTCTCACATCCAGTACTGGATGAGCAGAAATTTCCTCCAAATAGATATTTGGAAGACCAAAGCCATTGTATTTGGTCCCCAACACAAACTCTGTTCCCTAGCCACCGACTCCATCCCTCTCCCTGGCCACTGTCTGAGGCTGAACCAACCTGTTCGCAACTGTGGCAACCTATTTGACCCTGAGCTTCAGACCCCATATCGGCTCCAACACCAAGACCGCCTAATTCCACCTACATAACATCGCCCCTCTCAACCCCTGCCTCAGCTCATCTGCTGAAACCACGCCTTTGTTACATCTAGACTTGCCTATTCCAATGCTCTCTTGGCCAGCCTCCGACCTTGCACCCTCTGTAAACTTGAGCTCATCCAAAACTCTGGTGCCCGTATCCTAACTCTCAACAAGTCCTGTTCACCTATCACCCTTGTGCTCGCTGACCTGCATTGGCTTTCAGTCCGGCAATGCCTGAATTAAAAAATTCTCATCCTTGTTTTCAAATCCCTCCATGGCCCTGCCCCTCCCTATCTCTAACCTCCTCCAGCCCTACAATTCTCCAATATCTCTGCTCCTCCAATTCTGGCCTTTTGCGCATCTCCGATTTTAATCACTCCACCATTGGCAGCATGCCTTCAGCTGCCAAGCTCTGGAATTCCCTCCTTGTACCCCTCTGCCTCTCTACTTCTCTTCCTTTAAGACGCTCCTTAAAACCTACCTCTTTGACCAAGCTTTTGGTCACTTGTCCTAATATTTCCTTATGTGGCTCGTGTCATTTTGTTAACGCTCCTGTGAAGCACCTTGTGACGTTTTACTATATTAAAGCTGCTATATAAATGTAAGTTCTTGTAAATGCTTTTGTTCCTTTTATTTTGTTGCAGCCAAAGTTATTCACGGCACACTGCTCTTAATTTAGGCTCCCATGCAGCAGCTCTGCTGAAGTTCTGATGACCTGACCTGTTCCTTATGCGCTCTCCAGCTCCCTGACCTACTCAGCCTTTCACGACCCGGTCGTCACAAAGGACTTAAGATAACTTGAGCAACAGTGGGCCACCCTGTGAAGGCCTTGCCCAGCACGCTTCAACCCAACTGGTTGTTGGCCCATCTGATTGCTCACTCACCCAGGACTCTTCTGGTTTATCCATTTACTCATCTGTCCACCCCGAGTGCTTCTTGGGCTGCCCTTCCCAAGTGCTTTGTATCAAGTGCCTCCCAGTTTTAAAATGCTTGTGATCTTTTCCTTTTAGTCATTTTCAGGCCTTGCACTGCTCTTTCATCCTCCTCATCTCATCCAGCCTTGCCCTATTTCAACTCTCCATCCTCTACCACCATGACTCCCACAATCCCCCTCTCAGCCCAACTAATATTTAAAGAAAATCTCTAACTGGTTACTATAACAACTGGCTATTGGTAAGTGGAATATATATACAGACTGTATGAGCAGCTGTTAAAAAATCAGCATGAAACTTCTTTTAAAGTTAGGCAGGTTGAGAAAGGCAAAGCGCCAGCACTTTAAACCCTTTTGCTGGTTCTCATTAAAGTTTCATGGTATAACACTTCTGTCATTATAAAACAGCATTGCCTCTGACTTACCATGAGCAATGCCACGGGAGATGAGTAAAATAAACTGTCGAACTGGTTCCATCATCACACTTGCGCCCGATTTGCTCACATTCATAAAATAGAAGCACATCGCGAGTTAGAGAATGTACAAATCAAATGTGAGGATTATAGGTAGATAGCCTTCTAATAAGGTGTTACTAAGGACATATGAATCAAACAAAATCTACCAATAAAAGAGGGGAAGAAATAAAATCGCTCTACAAATATTTTTCGAAAGTCTTTTACACTTTCATCTTGACTTCGCCACTGGGATAAGCATTTACTGCTGGAAATAAGGTTTGTAACATAATAAAGATACTAAAAAAATTTACAGTAAAATTTATTACACTTACCTAAACGTTTTCAATGTTGGAACAGCCTTCTACTTTGCTTTCCATTGGAGGCTTGTTTCCGACTTAAGAAGCCTGAGTCTTGAGTTCATCAGGGTTCACCAAGACAATACGTCAGTTGAAGAGACCAACAAGGTAGCAGACTAGAGCTCCAGCATGCATTTGTGCCCATAACTTTTAGATGTGTTTATCTGACTGTTTCCTTTCCAAGTGTTCAAAAATTACTGGCAGCACAACACTAGGAAAAACATTTTTGGGGCTTTGAAGATGAAAGTTTTTTTGTATTTAAAAAAAAAAATCAAATCAATATAAAGCTGAAACTTCAGTTTTAGGTCATTTTGTCAGGGTAAACTATGTTACATACATTGGGTTACTTGTGTTCTCCTCTTGCCCCCTCTCAGGAATTATATAGAAATTACAACAGGGGAAATGGACCTTTTGGCCCAACCAGTCTGTGTTGGTATTTATCCTCCATACAAACGCCATCCTCCATAGTCCTAATCCCATGTACCTGCTCTGTTCCCACATGCCTTTATCTTCCTTTCCTTCAACCACCTATCTAACCTATTCTTAAAACTTGACATGATCTCTGCTTTAGTCACTAACTTTGGTAGTGCATTCCACAACTTCACAACCCTGTTTTTTTTTTTAAAAGAAAAGTTTCTCTTGCTCTCAATCCTAAGGCTCCTGTGTGTGTGTGTGTGTATGTATAGGGGTCATGATTTCAAAGTTTACAGATGACACAAAACTTGTAAATGTTAAGTGGTGAGGATAGCAGACTTCAGGAGTCCATACACAGACTGGTGAAATGGGCAGACACGTGGCAGATAAAAGTTAATGCAGAGGAGTGTGAAATGATGTATTTTGAAAGAAAGAACTTGCATTTCTGTAGCACCTTTCAGGCATCCCAAAGCGCTTTACAGCCAATGAAGCACTTTTGCAGTGTAGTCATTGTAATGTAAATGAGGAGACACAATATGAACTAAATGGTACAATTTTAAAAAGGGGTGTGGGAACAGAGAGACTTGAGTTCACATACACAAATTTTTGAAGGTCCAGGACAAGTTGATCAAGTTGTTTTTAAAAAAAAACATACAGGATCCATAGCTTTATAAATAGAGGCATGGAGTACAAAAGCAAGGACGTTAGTTAAACCTTTATAAATCACTGGTTAGGCCTCCAATTCTGGGCACCACACTTTAGAATGGATGTCCGGCCTTGGAGAGGGTGCAGAGGAGATTGACCAGAATTATACCAGGGATGAGTGGCTTCAGTTATGCAGAGAGAGTAGAGAAGCTGGGATTATTGTCAAAGCAGCGAAGGTTAAGGGAGATTGAATAGAGGTGTTCAAAATTGAGGAATTTTGATAGAGTAAATAAGGAGAAACTTTTTCCACTGGCAGGAGGGTTGATAATCCGAGGACAGAGTTAAGATAATTGGCAAAAGAACCAGAAGGGAGATGAGCAGAAATTCTTTACGTAGTGTGTTATGATCTGGAATGCACTGCCTGAAAGGGTGGTGGAAGCAGATTCAATAGTAACATTCAAAAGGGAATTGGATATATACTTAAAGGAAAAACTGCAGAGCTATGGGGCAAGGGCAGGGGAGTGTGACTAATTGGATATACCCTTTCAAAGAGTAGGCATAGGCACGATGGGCTGAATAGCCACCTTCTGTACTGTATGAATCTGTTCCTTCATTCTGGACTTGATCAATGGTAGATATTTCTATCTACCCTATTATCATCCCTCTGTTATTTGAATCAACTCCATTAAATCACCCCTTAATCTCCTTTTATTCAAATAAAAACAGCTCCAATTTTTCAAGTCTGTTTTCCTATTCATATTTTACCACCTCTTTAACCCCTTTTTTCCACTTCCCAACTACCAGTTTCTCCTGGCCTGACTCTGAACACTACTGTCTTTCTCACCCACCCTTGTCGCAGGACCTTTCAGACCTCTTCCCAGCCCACCTCCACCCAGTATACTTTCTTCCCATCTTCCTGCAGATACCAACATACAAAATTGACGAGCAGGAAAAGACCAGCTGGTCCATTTAGGCCTGCCCCACACCAGGATCAATCGCCGGACTTCTTCCCTCCCCCGACCTCCGCAGCCAAGTAATCTCCTGGGAGATGCAAAACCCAGAGAATGATCCCATGTTCAATAAGGGAAAAAATACTCTAAAATTCCCCTCCAAACCCTTCAGGCGATCAAAACCAGTGCAGGAGATCACATGGACCAATTGCTAACCTATAAAGACACTTGCATTCTATATACACTTCGGGTACTGTGCACAGTTCTGGTCTCCATATTACAAAAAGGATAAAGAAGCACTGGAGAACGTGCAAAAAAGAATTACAATGATTTACCAGAACTGAGAGGGTATAACTATCAGGAAATGCTGAACAGGCTGGGGCTCTTCTCTAAAGAAGACAGAGAGGTGACCTGATAGAGTCCTTTAAAATTATCAAGGGGTTCGATAGCGTAGAGGTAGAGAAAGTATTTCCACTTCTGGTGGAGTCCAAAACTAGGGCCATAAATACAAGATGATCACTGATAAACCCAATAGGGAATTCAGGAGAAACTTTGTACTCTGAGGGTGGTGAGAATGTGGCATTTGTTACCACATGGAGTGGTTGAGGTGAATAGCATTGATGCATTTAAGGGAAGTTAGGGAAGTACATGAGGGAGAAAGGAAGGATATGTTGATACGGTGTGATGAAGTAAGGTGGGAGGAGGCTTATGTAGAGCATAAACACCGACATAGACTTGTTGGGCCGAATGGCCTGTTTCTGTGCTGTAAAATTCGATGTAATAATGCGATCTCTGCCCCAGTCAGCTCCTTGAAGTCATGTAGAGAGTCAGCACCCACCACACCAGCCAGCAACGCATTCCAGAGGCTTTCTACTCTTTGGGGGAAAAGAAGAACTGCCTAACATCCAGTCTGTTCCTATTCTTACATAGTTTAAACTTGTGTCCCCTGGTCCTCCCCAATCTGTTAAACTGGAATAATCTATCAATAGGGACGCTATCCAGCCATTTAATTATTTTATAGACCTCTGTCAGCTAATCATATTTTATAGCTTTTATAGCCCCTTCTCTTTCCACTCCCCAAATACCAGTTTCTCCTGGCCTGACTCTGAACACCCACCCTTCTCGCAGGACCTCTAATGATCCCTTCTAGCATCTTCCAATAATGGATGTCAGGCTGATAGGCCTGTAGTTCCCTGGCTCTAATCTGTTCACGTTTTTGAAAATAGGAACTACATGAGCTAGCTTACAGTCTAGGGGAACCACCCCTGACTCTATTGAAGATATGGGCAAGGGGCTCAGAGCACCTGTTCCATCTCTAATCACCCATGGCTGTATATTATCTGGACCTGGAGCCCTATCAATTTTGAGCTTTCCTAATCTATCCAAGATGACATTAATTTCTATTTTAATGATGTTATGCAATGCTGAGCACCTGTCTTGTGGAACATCAGCGTTCTCCACAGGAGTATAGACTGATGCAAAATAGTCATTTAGCAGCTCTGCTATAACCTGAGAATCAGTTTGATGCTCGGTAAGAGATGATAAGTACATCAATAAAGGAACATTTGCGAGAGATATTGAAGCCATACAAAAGAGAGAGAAGGAGAGACATACAGTAAAGTGAGCCAGAAACAATGAAAAAAGAGTCTGACCAGGTGATGCACTGTGAAAAGTTGTAATAGCCATACAGAAAGAACATTTTTTAAAGTTACAGTGAGAAAGAATGAGTGTAATAGGAAGAGAGAGATTGGGATGTTATAAAAGATTTTGCTTCAGACTTCCAGAATTTTACTGCAATTAAATTAGGTGTGAGCATCCCTGTCACTCTGAAGAGATGTAATGGCCTCAATGTAATTGTCACCTCAAACCCACACTCCAGCCCGCTCCCCAATTAAAAATGATCTTCAAAGCTTATTCAGCTGTGCCTTCTCTGGCACTTCTTGCCTGCTGTCTGTCACTTCTGCTTCTCATCACTGCCACAGCACCTCAGTTATGATCACAGCCAGAGACTGTGCTCTCAGACCTGGACTTGTAATCCTGGGCTGCTTGCAGCCCCATACCCGAGGTGCTTCATATCGCCATTACCCTTGGTGTTGCCACTCCCAGTATGTCCACGCTCCAGTCCAACCCACTTCTCCAACAGCCCACCTGGCCCAACATTCCGGCTATTTCCCCACACTGTGTCTTCCAGCATTACTGCTCTTTGCTTCCATCCTGTCCTTGACAATCCACAGATTCCAGTAACTGAGCTAGCACCTACTGCTTGTTGTGGGAGAGAGTCCCACACTTCAACCACCCTTTGCGTGAAGAAGTGGTTCCTAACTTCTCTCCAGAATGGCCTGGCTCTGATTTTAAGGTTCTGTCCCCTTGTCCTAGACTCCCCTACCAGCGGGAAAAGTTTCTCTCTATCTACCCTATCAGTTCCTTTCAAAATACTAAAAACTTCAATCAAAGCACCCTTTAACTTTCTATTTCCCAGGGAATACAAACCTAGTTTATGTAATGTCTCCTCATAATCTAACCCTTGGCGTCCTGGTAATATTTTAGTGATTCTGCGCTGCACTCCTTCCAAGGCCAATATATTCTTTCTAAGGTGTGGTACCCAGAACTGTGCACACTACCCCAGATGTGGTCTAACCAAGGCTAACCAGAGAGGGTACGAGAATAGAATGGCAGCTAACATAAAAGATAATCCAAAAGTCTTCTATAGGCATATAAATAGTAAACGGGTAGTAAGAGGAGGGGTGGAGCTGATTAAGGACCAAAAAGGAGACCCTACGCATGGAGGCAGAGGGTATGGCTGAGGTACTAAATGAGTACTTTGCATCTATCTTCACCAAGGAAGAAGATGCTGCCATAGACATAGTGAAGGAGGAGGTAAAGGAGATACTGGATGGGATAAAAATTGATAGAAGAGGTACTAGAAAGGCTGGCTGTACTTAAAGTAGATAAGTCACCAGGACCAGATGGGATGCATCCTCGGACGCTGAGGGAAGTGAAGGAAGAAATCGCGGAGGTACTGGCCATAATCTTCCAATCCTCCTTCGAAACTGGGTGGTGCCAGAGGACTGGAGAATAGCAAATGTTACACCATTGTTCAAAAAAAGGGTGTAAAGATAAACCCTGCAACTACAGGCCAGTCAGTTTAACCTCGGTAGTGGGGAAGCTTTTAGAAATGATAATCAGGGACAAAGTTAACAGTCACTTAGCAAGTGTGGATTAATTAAGAAAAGCCAGCACAGATTTGTAAAAGGCAAATCGTGTTTAACCAACTTGATCGAGTTTTTTGATGAGGTAACTGAGGGTTGATGAGGGCATTGCGGTTGATGTGGTGTGCATGGATTTACAAAAGGTGTTCGACAAAGTGCCACATAATAGTTTTGCCAGTAAAGTTGAAGCCCATGCACTAAAAGGGACAGTGGCAGAATGGATACGAAATTGGCTAAGTGACAGGAAACAGAGAGTAGTGGTGAACATTTTTTTTTGGACTGGAGGAAGGTATACAGTGGTGTTCCCCAATGTATTGAATAACACTGTTCTATGTCGGGTGGTTTCTGTTGTCCTTTGCCTTTGAGTCCTTTGCCCCTCATGGTGAAAGGTATACAGTGGTGTTCCCCAGGGGTTGGTACTAGGACCACTGCTTTTCTTGATTTATATTAATGACTTAGACTTGGGTGTACAGGGCACAATTTCAAAATTTGCAGATGATACAAAACTTGGAAGTATAGTGAACAGCGAGGAGGGTAGTGATGGACTTCAGGAGGACATAGACAGGCTGGTGAAATAGGCGGACACGTGGCAGATGAAATTTAACACAGAAAAGTGCGAAGTGATATATTTTGGTAGAATGAAGAGAGGAAATATAAACTAAAGGGTACAACTCTAAAGATGGTGCAAGAACATAGAGACCTAGGGGTATATGTGCACAAATCGTTGAAGGTGGCAGGGCAGGTTGAGAAAGCAGTTTAAAAAAAGCTTACAGGATCCTGGGCTTCATGAATAGAGGTATAGAGTACAAAAGCGTGGAAATTATGAACCACCTGTATAAAACACTGGTTCGGCCTCAGCTGGAATATTGTGTCCAATTCTGGACGTCGCACTTTAGGAAGGATGTGAAGGCCTTAGAGAGGGTGCAGAAAAGATTTACGAGAATGATTCCAGGGATGAGGGACTTCAGTTACATGGATAGACTGGAGAAGCTGGGGTTGTTCTCCTTGGAGCAGAGAAGATTGAGAGGAGATTTTATTGCGGTGCTCAAAATCATGAGGGGTCTGGACAGAGTAGATAGAGAGAAACTGTTCCCATTGTCAGAAGAGTCGAGAACCAGAGGACACAGATTTAAGGTGATCGGCAGAAGAACTAAAGACGACATGAGGAAAAACTTTTGTACTCAGCGAGTGTTTAGGATCTGGAATGCACTGCCTGAAAGGGTGGTGGAGGCAGACTCATTTGCTGCTTTCAAAAGGGAGTTGGATAAGTACCTGAAGGAAAAAAAATTGCAGGGCTACGGGGAAAGGGTGGAGGAGTGGGACTAGCTGAAGTGCTCTTGCAGAGAGCCGGCACGGGCTCTTAGGGCCGAATGGCCGCCTTCCGTGCTGTAACCATTCTATGATTGTATAACTGTAGCAGAACTTCCTCCCCTTTTATATTCCAGTTATAAAGGCTAACATTCCTTAGCCGTTTTGATTTTTTTGTACCTGTCTACTACATTTGAGTGATCTGTGTACATGGATCTCTAAATCTCTTTGGACCTCCACTGTTCCTAGCTTTTCGCCATTTAAAAAAAAAACCTCCGATCTATCTTTTTTTGGTCCAAAATGGATGATTTCACTCTTGGCTGTATTGAAATCCATCTGCCTCAGTTTTAACCTCTCACTTAATCTATCAATGTCTCTTTGTAATTTTATGCTCCCGTCTGCACTACCATTCCACCAATCTTTGTGTCATCGGCAAACTTGGATATATGACTCTATATTCCGTTATCTAAGTCATTGAATCGTTGAGCACAGAGCCTTGTGGGATACCTTCCAATTCGAGTACATACCCATTATCCCTACTCATTGTCTTCTACCGCCTAAATAATCTTCTAAGCAGGTCAATAATTTGCTTTTAATTTCATGAGCTTCCCTTATGTGGGACCTCATCAAATGACTTCTGGAAGTCCACATAAACTACATCCATAGACATTCCCATGTCTACTACTTTAATTACTTCCTCAAAAAAATTAATTACGTTCATTAGACATGACCTACCCTTTACAAATCCATATTGGCTCTCTCTAATCAGCTTAAATTTCTCTAAGTGCTCAGTCATTCTGTCCTTTAATTATAGATTCCAATAACTTCCCCACGACAGATGTTAGACCAACCGGTCTATAATCTCCTGGTTTCTCTTTCTCACCGTGGGAGATCCAGATTTATTTTTTAAATTAAGCCCCTTTGATGTGTCAGAAATATATTTAGTTTGTTTTTATTCCACATCAAATAAGTTATTGCACTCCTCTGGTAGGGAGAGGGAGATACTTGCTGATCTTGTGCTAATACCTCCACCAGCAGAGAAGAACTGAGAACTGCCACGTGGGGTGCTCTTTGCATAGTGTAAGAATGGGAAGATCGCGTATAAAGAGAGATTGATAACCCTGCAATTTCCTTCGTTTCCTTGCTGGTTAGGTAACCTACTAGTGTATATGGTGCAAGTTTCTACTCTTGAATGATCTCCCAAAGTGTTCATGTGTGTGGAAAAATTAAACATTGCTTCAAAAAGTGAAAGATTGACCTAGTGGTGTTATTTTGTTAACTCTCTTTCGTAGCTCCTTGTTGTTTGCTGTTAAAGGAAGAACTTGAATTTATACAACATCAGAACTAAAGAAATAGGAGTAGGCCATACAGCCCCTCAAGCCTGCTCTGCCATTCAATAAGATCATGGCTGATCTTCTGCATCAACTCCACTTTCCTGCCATATCCCTTGATTCCCTTAGTGCCCAAAAATCTCTCGATCTCGGTCTTGAATATACTCATCGACTGAGCATCCACAGCCCTCTGGGGGAGAGAATTCCAAAGATTCACAACCAACGTTCCCTTTTAAGGTGCGCGGTTGCACAGCACTCCAGGGAAACCGCGCAGCTGGCTTTTCAATGTAAAAACCGCGCATGCGCAGTATTTTGAATGGCCCACGCAGCCCCTTAAAGGGGCCAGGCAGAGCCAAAAAAAAATTACAGGGAACATTGTTCACAACCCTCTGAGTGAAGAAATTTCTCCTCATCTCAGTCGTAAATGGCCAACCCTTATCCTGAGACTGTGACCCTAGACTCTCCAGCCAGGGGAAACAGCCTTTCGGTATCTACCCTGTCAAGCTCTCTAAAATGTTATATGTTTCAATGAGATCACCTCTCATTCTTCTAAACTCTGGAGAATATAGGCCTAGTCTACTCAATCTCTCCTCTTGAGACAGCCCTCTCATCCCAGGAATTAATCCGGTGAACCTTCATTGCACCCCCTCTAAGGCAAGTATATCTTTCCTTGGGTAAGGAGACCAAAACTGTACACAGCACTCCAAATGTGGTCTCGGCAAAGTCCTATATAATTGCAGCAAGACTTCCTTCCTCTTGTACTCCAACTCCCGTGCAATAAAGGCTAACCTACCATTTACCTTCCTAATTGCTTGCTGTACCTGCATGTTAACTTTCTGTAGGCAGTCAAATTGCACATAGCAAGGTCCCAGCAGTGATATAAATAACCAGTTAATCTGTTTTTAACATAGAAAATAGGTACAGGAGTAGACCATTCGGTCCTTCGAGCCTGCACCGCCATTCAATGCGTTCATGGCTGAACATGCTACCTCAGTACCCCATTCCTGCTTTCTCGCCATACCCCTTGATCCCCCTAGTTGTGAGTGTTGGTTGAGGGATAAATGTTGGCCTGAACATCAGCAGAACTCTCTGTTCTTTAAATAGCACTATGGGATCTTTTATATCCACCTGAACAGGCAGACGGAGCCTTGGTTTAACATTTCATCCAAAAGGACCTCTGACAATGCAGCACTCCCTCGGTACTGCACGGAAGTGTTAGCCTAATTGGCTTAGGATATGTGCTTAAGTCCTAGAGTAGGGCTTTACCACACCCTTTTGACTGGGGCGAGAGTGCTACCAACTGAGCCAAGCTGGCTCTTGCTGTACCGGGAAACAAAAACACTTTTCTGGAACGTGTGCAGTCTACTGCACCCCTGTTGGGGTACTTGTATTCACTGTAGAAAGACTGAGCCAGATTGATTGTAAGGGACAGGTCATCCCTGTGCAAAACAAATATTAAGCCTGGCTTTAGATGGTATTCCACGTGGGGGCTGGGGTCTCAGTAATGAAGATTGAAAATAACTCATACGTATCCAAGTGGTTTTCCACCTTTTAGTGTGGGTGTGGGGCACTCGGCATGTTGAAACAGCATATAAGTAGTAGGATGCCCCACAGTATTACTGATTAGATGAACACTGTCGTTGCAGAACTTCAAGTAGAAGTGGCGCTCCCAGTGCTCTGGATCTGTCCCATTTACATTATGGAGTGGATGTCATGACAGCGACAAACAGCTGCATATGCACAGTGCAGAAATTAGAAAATTATGACTTCAATTTCTGACACTGACCTTCTCTGATGATTAGGGACGGGTCCTAAAGCCAGTAATTTGAAAACGGGCAAGCTGAGTGCTAGGCCCACGGACGGTCAGAATTAGCCGATGTTGCCAGTAGAGTCTGTTTATATTCATGCCCCTTCCCTCACAGCATGGTTACCTCTAGGAGCAGACATCTCTTGTGTTACCCAACATGGTCCTGTACTGCTTCTAATTATCCATACCATAAACCTCAACTGACACGGGTCTGAGTCCTCTCATCCTGACTTGGACCAGAAGGACCTTTATGGTCTTGGTTTGGATTCCTTTCCTCTAGCTGATTTGTGTTCTTTGAATTCAGTTACCGCAATGTAAAAGGGCAATAAGCAAATACCTGTTAAAGGAAGTGTCAACTCAAATTTGCTCGGGAGATATGGATATCTTCCAAATTTGAGGTGCAAGTTTCATGTATAACCAAGACATTATAAATCACAGTACTTTACTCACTTCTGCTTTGTGTCTGTTTTTTATGGAGCTCATTTACCCTCCTTTGACACAGTATAAGGAGATGTTTGCAGTACATGAGCTTGCAAACATCATTCAGAGGAGCACCCCATGATATTCATCAGGAAGATTAAAATAGAAATGCCAAGGTCTTTCTCAGCGCAATGTCAATATTGCTTTCATTTTGGCTTGGGACCCACACCTGCCATTTTTGCAGTGTGTCTTTTCCAGGAGTGTTTTTCTCTACCACAGAAGAAAAGTGATTTCCTTTAACTTTTCTGATCACAAAACCATTGTACCTGAAGAGCTCTTCTCAGTAAATGTCCCAATTCGGGAGCTGCCAGGAGTCAACTTGATCTCTTATTTTGCATATGGTCCTGCACTTAATCTCATTATCCAGAGATACCCACATGGAATCGGTCGTACCACAAGCATTAACTGACATAGGTCCTGATTCCTCTGATCCTGACTTGGGTCAGGAGCCTTTGTGATCTTAGTTGGGAATTCCTTTCCTCTAGCTGATTGCAGCTTCTATTCTTTGGATGTGTGAGTTCTACCTCAGGGCAAGGATAGACAGGAATAGCTGTCTTGGAAAGAGGGCCTAGTCTCTGAGTTCTCTTTACATGGCTTATGATTATTTTCTGTTCTCGGGTTACAGAATACAGACATCTGGACTCATTTAAGAAGGTTTTCAATAAATGTAAATAGTCAGTTTACAGCAAGTACTGGGTCAACATATGCTAGGAGGTAACAACAGAAAATGCTGGAAACACTCAGCAGGCCAGGCAGCATCCGTGGAGAGAGAAACAGAGTTAACGTTTCAGGTCTGTGACCCTTTGTCAGAACTGGTAAAAGTTGGCGATGCAACAGGTTTTAAGCAGGTGCAGAGGCCGGGAAAGGGGGGGGAGGGGAGAAAGGAACTGAAGGCACAGTCTGTGCTAGGATTGAACTCGGGAGCGATAAAATGCTGCAAATGGGGATGTCAATCATCAACAGCTGCCGCCTGAAAAAATGGGGGTGGGGGGTGTTATAGTCTGAAATTGTTGAACTCAATGAGTCCAGAAGGCTTTAAGTGCCTAAGCAAAAGATGAGGTGCTGTTCCTCGAGCTGATGTTGAGCTTCATTGGAATAGTGTAAGAAGCCGAGGTCAGAGTGGGAGTGGAGAGGAGAATTAAAGTGACAAGCGACCGGAAGCTCGGGGTCACCCTTACGGACTGAACGGCGGTCACCCAATCTGCGTTTGGTCTCCCCAATGTAGAGGAGACCGCATCGTGAGCAGCGACTACAGTATACTAAATTGCAAGAAGTACAAGTAAATCGCTGTTTCACCTGGAAGGGGTGTTTGGGGCCCTGGACAGTGGGAAGGGAGGAGGTAAAAGGGCAGGTGTTGCATCTCCTGCGCTTGCACGGGAAGGTGCTGTGGGGAGGGGAGGGGCTGTTGGGGGTGATTGAGGAGTGGACCAGGGTGTTGCGGAGGGAGCGGTCCCTTCGGAATGCTGAAAGGGGAGGTGAGGGGAAGATGCGTTTGGTGATGGGATCACGTTGGAGGTGGCGGAAATGGCGGAGGATGATCTGTTGAATGTGGAGGCTGGTGGGGTGGAAGGTGAGGACAAGGGGAACCCTATCGTGGTTCTGGGAGGGAGAAGGGGTGAGAGCAGAAGTGTGGGAAATGGAACGGACACAGTCGAAGGCCATGCCAACCACAGTAGAGGGGAATCCTCGGTTGAGGAAAAAGGAAGACATATCGGAAGCACTGGTATGGAAGGTGACATCGTCAGAACAGATGCGGCGGAGACGGAGAAACTGGGAGAATGGAATAGAGTCCTTACAGGAAGCTGGGTGGGAGGAAGTGTAGTCCAGGTAGCTGTGGGAGTCAGTGGGCTTGTAGTGGATGTT
This sequence comes from Squalus acanthias, assembly GCA_030390025.1. Classification (NCBI taxonomy): domain Eukaryota; kingdom Metazoa; phylum Chordata; class Chondrichthyes; order Squaliformes; family Squalidae; genus Squalus; species Squalus acanthias. The sequence goes on along the minus strand of CM059429.1, from coordinate 78,692,739 downwards.
TGTCGATAGCCTATCGCCAGAAATGGAGACAGAGAAGTCAAGGAAGGGAAGAGAGGAGTCGGAGATGGACCATGTGAAGGTGAGGGAAGGGTGGAAATTGGAAGCAAAGTGAATGAAATTTTGCAGTTCAGGGCGAGAGCAGGAAACAGCATCAATACAGTCATCAATGTACCGGAAAAAGAGGTGAGGAAGTGGACCTGAGTAGGACTGGAACAAAGAATGTTCCACATATCCCACGAAAAGGCAGGCATAGCTAGTGCCCATGCGGGTTCCCATAGCAACACCTTTAATTTGGAGGAAGTGAGTGGAGTCAAAGGAGAAGTTGTTCAATGTGAGAACAAGTTCAGCCAGGTGGAGGGTAGTGGTGGTGGATGGGGACTGGTTGGGTTTCTGTTCAAGGAAGAAGATAAGCGCCCTCAGGCCGTCCTGGTGGGGGATGGAGGTGTAGAGGGATTGGTCGTCCATAGTGAAAAGGAGATGGTTGGGGCCAGGAAACTGGAAACTGTTAAAGTGGCGGAGGGCGTCGGAAGAGTCGTGAATGTAGGCGTTATTTCAGGTTTCCAGCATCCGCAGTATTTTGCTATTGTATATATGCTAGGAGGTATCTGTCAGATTGTGGAGGGCCAACAAGGGAACTTGCCTCCCTTTTGAGCGAGGGGCTTGGGGAGAGAACAATGAATCTTTGCATTTTGGGTAGATCGGCCAAACTGAGAACTTCTGCCTTTTTTAAACTCATTCATGGGATGTGGGCGTCGCTGGCAATGTCAGCATTTATTGCCCATCCCTAATTGCCCTTAAACAGGTGGTGGTGGTGAGCCGCTGTCTTCAAGCGCTGCAGTCCGTGTGGTGAAGGTACTCCCACAGTGCTGTTACAGAAGGAATTCCAGGATTTTGACCCAGCGATGAAGAAGGAGTGGCGATATACTTCCAAGTCAGGATGGTGTGTAACTTGGAGGGGATCTTGGAGGTGGTGGTGTTCCCATGTGCCTGCTGCCCTTGTCCTTCTAGGTGGTAGAGGTCGCAGTTCGGGAGGTGCTGCTGAAGAAGCCTTGGCGAGTTGCTGCAGTGCATCTTGTAGATGGTACACACTGCAGCCACGGTGCGCCCCTGGTGGAGGGAGTGAATATTTAAGGTGGTGGATGGGGTGCCAATCAAGCGGGCTGCTTTGTTCTGGATGATGTTGAGCTTCTTGAGTGTTGTTGGAGCTGCACTCATCCAGGCAAGGGGAGAGTATTCCATCACACTCCTTACTTGTGCCTTGTAGATGATGGAAAGGCTTTGGGGAGTCAGGAGATGAGACACTCACCGCAGAACACCCAGCCTCTGACCTGCTCTTGTTGCCACAGTATTTATGTGGCTGGTCCAGTTACGTTTCTGGTCACCGGGGACCCCCAGTATGTTGATGGTGGGGGATTCGGCGATTGTAATGCCTTTGAATGTCAAGGGGTGGTGGTTAGAGTCTCCCTTGTTGGAGATAGTCATTGCCTGGAACTTAAGTGGCAAGTAACATTAGTGCCACACATCAGCCCAAGCTTGAATGTCGTCCAGGTCTTGCTGCATGCGGGCATGGACTGCTTAATTATCTGAGGAGTTGCGAATGGCACTGAACACTGTGCAATCATCAGTGAACATCCCCACTTCTGACCTTATGATGGAGGGAAAGTCATTGATGAAGCAGCTGAAGATGGTTGGGCCTAGGACACTGCCCTGAGGAACTCCTACAGCAATGTCCTGGGGCTGCTGTGATTGACCTCCAACAACCACAACCATCTTCCTTTGTGCTAGGTATGACTCCAGCCAGTGGAGAGTTTTCCCCGATTCCCATTGACTTCAGTTTTATTAGGGCTGCTTGATGCCACACTCGGTCAAATGCTGCCTTGATGTCAAGGGCAGTCATTCTTGCCTCGTCTCTGGAATTCGGCTCTTTTGTCCATGTTTGGACCAAGGTTGTAATGAGGTCTGGAGCCGCGTGGTCCTGGCAGATCCCAAACTGAGCCTTGGTGAGCATGTTATTGGTGAGTAAGTGCCAGCTTGATAGCATTGTCGACTACACCCTCCATCACTTTGCTGATGATTGAGAGCAGACTGATGGGGTGGTAATTGGCCGGATTGGATTTGTCCTGCTTTTTGTGGACAGGACATACCTGGACAGTTTTCCACATTGTTGGATAGATGCCTGTGTTGTGGCTGTACTGGAACAGCTTGGCTTGAGGCGTGGCTAGTTCTGGAGCACAAGTCTTCAGCACGACAGCCAGGATGTTTTTGGGCCCATGGTCTTTGCTGTATCCAGTGCACTCAGCCGTTTCTTGATATCACGTGGAGTGAATCGAATTGGCTGAAGACTGACTTCTGTGCTGGTGGGGAGCTCAGGAGGAGGCTGATGTGGATCATCCACTCGGCACTTCTGGCTGAAGATGGTTGCAAATGCTTCAGCCATGTCTTTTTCACTCAAGTGCTGCGCTCTGCCATCATTGAGGCTGGGGATATTCATGGAACCTCCTCCTCCCGTTATTTGTTTAATGGGCCGCCACCATTCATGACTGGCTGTGGCAGGACTGCAGAGCTTTGATCTGATCTGTTGATTGTGGGATCTGTCTATAGCATGTTGCTTCTGCTGTTTAGCATACATGTAGTCCTGTGTTGCAGCTTCCCCAGGTTGGCACCTCATTTTTAGGTACGTCTGGTGCTGCTCCTGGCATGCTCTTCTACACTCCTTATTGAACCAGGGTTGGTCCCCTGGCTTGGTGGTAATGGTAGAGTGAGGGATATGCCGGGCCATGAAGTTACAGATTGTGATGGAATACAATTCTGCTGCTGCTGATGACCCACAGCGCCTCATGGATGCTCAGTTTTGAGCTGCTAGATCTGTTCTGAATCTATCCCATTTAGCACAGTGGTAGTGCCACACAACATGATGGCGGGTATCCTCAATGTGAAGATGGGACTTCGTCTCCACAATGACTGTGCAGTGGTCACTGCTACCAGTGCTGTCATGGACAGATGCATCTGCGACAGGTAGATTGGTGAGGATGAGGTCGAGTAGGTTTTTCCCTCGTGTTGGTTCCCTCCCCACCTGCCGCAGGCCCAGTCTGGCAGCTATGTCCTTCAGGACTTGGCCACCTCGGTCAGTAGTGGTGCTACTGAGCTACTCTTGGTGATGAACATTGAAGTCCCCCACCCAGAGTACATTCTGTGCCCGTGCTTCTTTCAAGTGGTGTTCAAAGTGGAGGAAGGAGGGCGGTAGGTGGTAATCAGCAGGAAGAAACTTGGTGGCTGTAGATGGAGCACCTCCTGGAGCTTTGAAGAAGTGCGAACAGAACAAGATCCTTCAGGTGTAGCGGGAAACTAGCGAATAAATGAATTGGACAAATAGAAATGGTTACATATCGTTCTAATCTTTTGAGAGTCCGCCCTCTTGGTGATATTGTAATATACTGTCAGAGTCTATGTAATAGGAAGAGTTAGAGACAATCATAGAAACAGAACGATACAGCACAGAACAGGCCATTCGGCCCATTGTGCCTGTGCCGGCTCTTTGGTAGAGCTACCCAATTAATCCCAGTCCCCTGCTCTTTTCCCATAGCCTGTAAATTTTTTCCCTTCAAGTATTTATCCAATTCTCTCTTGAATGTTACTATTGAATCTGCTTCCACCACCCTTTCAGGCTGTGCATTCCTGATCACAACTTGCTGTGTAAAAAAAAAAAAGCATGTTTCCTTAAGTCACCTCTGGTTCTTTTGCCAATCACCTTAAATCTGTGTCCTCTGGTTACTGACCCTTCTGCCATTAGAAACAGTTTCTCTTTACTTACTCTATCTAAACCATTCATGATTTTAAACACCTCTGTGAAATCTCCTCTTAACCTTCTCTGCTCTAAGGAGAACAACCCCAGCTCCTCCAGTCTCTCCGCATAACTGAAGTTTCTCATCCCTGATACCATTCTAGTAAATCTCCTCTGCATCGTCTCCAAGGCCTTGACATCCTTAAAGTGTGGTGCCCACAATTGGACTCAATACTCCAGTTGAATTGCATTCTAATATATTGAAATAAAGCCTTGCTATATCCAAGTAGTTGGTACCATTCTAGTAAATGTCTTGGGCACCCTCTCCAAGGCCTTGACATCCTTCCTAAAGTGTGTACACAATACTCCAGCTGAGGCCTAACCAGTGTTTTATAAAGGTTTAACAGAACTTCCTTGCTTTTGTACTCTTCCTCTATTAATAAAGCCAAGGATCCCATATGCTTTTTAACAGCCTTCTCAACTTGTCCTGCCACCTTCAAAGATTTGTGTACATACATCCCCGGTCTCTCTGTTCCTGCACCCCCTTAAAAATTGTACCATTTAGTTCATCTTGCCTCTCATTCCAACCAAAATATATCACTTCACATTTCTCTGCGTTACATTTCATCCGCCACATGTCTGTCCATTTTACCAGTCTGTCTCTCATTCTGAAGTCTGTTACTATCCTCATTGTTTACTACATTTCTGAGTTTCGCGAACTTTGAAATTGTGCCCTGTATACCCTAGTCCAGCTCATTAATATATATCAAAAAGAGCAATGGTCCCAATACCAGCCCCTAGGGGACACCACTGTATATCTTCCTCCAGTCTGAAAACAACCGTTCACCACTACTCTCTGCTTTCTGTCCTTTAGCCAATTTTGTATTCATGCTGCCACTGTCCCTTTAATCCCACGGGTTTTAATTTTTCAAACAAGTCTATTATGTGGTACTTTGCCAAATGCCTTTTGGAAGTCCATATACACATCAAACCCCTCCCACCCCCCCCCCCCCTCAATTAACCTCATCAACCCTTTCCGTTACTTCATCAAAGATCTCAATCAAGTTGGTCAAACACGATTTGCCTTTAACAATTCCGTGCTGACTTTCATTTAGTAGCCCATACTTTTCCAAATGCCAATTAATTTTGTCCCGGATTATTATCTCTCAAAGTTTCCCCACCTCCAATGTTAGGCTGACTGACCTGCAGTTGCTGGGTTTCTCCCTCTCCCCTTTTTTGAACAGGGGTGAAACATTTGCAATCCTCCAGTCCTCTGGCACTACCCCCATAATCCAAGGAGGATTGGAAGATTGTGGCCAGAGGCTCTGCAATTTCCACCCTTACTTCCCTCAGTAACCTAGGATGCATCTCATCTGGACCAGGTGACATTTCTACTTTGAGATCTGCCAACCTTTTAAGTACATCCTTTTTATTTTTATTCTATTCAATATCGCTACTGCCTCCTCCTCTACCTTTACATCCTCTTCTCTAGTGAAGACCGATGTAAAGTTCTCATTTAGTACTTCATCCAGGCCCTCTGCCTCTCCTTTTTGGTTATTAATCGGCCCACCCTTCCATTTGACTACCGTTTCACTATTTGGTTATATAAGACATTTGGGTTCCCTTTTATGTTAGCTACTAATCTATTCTCATACTCTTTCTTCCTCTCTCATTCCCTTTATTAGATCTCCTCTACTTTCTATATTCAACTTTGTTCTCTACTGTGTTTTGAACCTTAAATTTTTATAGGTTCCTTTTTCTGTCTCATTTTAATCTATATCTTTAGTCATCCAGGGAGCTATAGCTTTGGATACTCTTCCTTTCTCCATCATAGGCATGTGTCTATTCTGTACCTGAACCATCTCCTCTTTGAAGGTCTCCCATTGTTCAGTTACTGGTTTGCCTACTAATTTTTGATTCCAATCCACCTGCGCCAGATTCTTTTTCAACTCCCTGAAGTTACCTCCTCCAGTTAAGTATTTTTACGCTTGATTGTTCCTTGTCCTTTTCCATAACTATTCTAAACCTGATATGATAACTGTTCCCCAAATGCTCTCCCACTGAAACATGCTCCACTTCATTCCCCAGAACTAGATCCAGCACTGTTTCCTTGTTGGGCTGGATACACACTAATCAAAGCGGTGTTGTGGGAAAGGATTTGATTGCAGTTTTGACTGCCTTTTTGTACTAAAATCATGGCAAGTATCAAAATATCCTTACTGTGCTCTGCCAGAGCTAGGAACTTCATAATAAGGTTACAGAAAAGCAGCAGAACTGTCAGCATAATGGAACTTAATGCTGCTCACTTCACCTTGCATCCAACCACAGGTATTGTACGTGCTTTTACAGTTCTGACCTGGAAGCAAATGCAGCACAACATCAAACACATTTTGGCATTTGGAAAGTATTCACCGCTCAGTTGCGCTCCTACGATCGCAAGTTTGTTGCGAAATATTCTTGGTCTTGGCCTCACTGAGCACTGTTAATCTTGAGCCTAGAGAGATGGCGCAGTTGTTTGTTCAGTCTGATGCTTGTTCATTTTGTATCATTTTAGGGATGAAGTGCGAGCTCCGATTCCACAAAAGCAAGAAATCCTAGTGGAGCCCGAACCTTTGTTTGGTGGTAAGGTGTTTAAATCAAAACATTTCCCTCAACGTCCAGTTTCTTTGTTTAATTGTTTTACCACTACAGAACAGGCTTACAGCTGATATAGGTTTCTGATATAGGTTGCCTACAGATAAATCCTCCTAAATGCTTATATTCGTGTAAGTTGTAATGAATACTTTTGGATGATTTCCATTCGAATGTAGCTGATCGAAAAAAGAACCTGTATTTATGTAGTGCCTTATCACCTCCCCAGGACATCCCAAACCATCTTAGACTCAAGTCAAGTTTTTGACCAGCAGTCCCCTTTCCCCCCCCTCCCCTCGCCCCCCCTCCTTTCCCTCCCCTCGCCCCCCTCCTTTCCCTCCCCTCGCCCCCCTCCTTTCCCTCCCCTCGCCCCCCTCCTTTCCCTCCCCTCGCCCCCCTCCTTTCCCTCCCCTCGCCCCCCCTCCTTTCCCTCCCCTCGCCCCCCCTCCTTTCCCTCCCCTCGCCCCCCTCCTTTCCCTCCCCTCGCCCCCCCTCCTTTCCCTCCCCTCGCCCCCCTCCTTTCCCTCCCCTCGCCCCCCCTCCTTTCCCTCCCCTCGCCCCCCCTCCTTTCCCTCCCCTCGCCCCCCCTCCTTTCCCTCCCCTCGCCCCCCTCCTTTCCCTCCCCTCGCCCCCCCTCCTTTCCCTCCCCTCGCCCCCCCTCCTTTCCCTCCCCTCGCCCCCCCTCCTTTCCCTCCCCTCGCCCCCCCTCCTTTCCCTCCCCTCGCCCCCCCTCCTTTCCCTCCCCTCGCCCCCCCTCCTTTCCCTCCCCTCGCCCCCCCTCCTTTCCCTCCCCTCGCCCCCCTCCTTTCCCTCCCCTCGCCCCCCCCTCCTTTCCCTCCCCTCGCCCCCCCTCCTTTCCCTCCCCTCGCCCCCCCTCCTTTCCCTCCCCTCGCCCCCCCTCCTTTCCCTCCCCTCGCCCCCCCTCCTTTCCCTCCCCTCGCCCCCCCTCCTTTCCCTCCCCTCGCCCCCCCTCCTTTCCCTCCCCTCGCCCCCCCTCCTTTCCCTCCCCTCGCCCCCCCTCCTTTCCCTCCCCTCGCCCCCCCTCCTTTCCCTCCCCTCGCCCCCCCTCCTTTCCCTCCCCTCGCCCCCCCTCCTTTCCCTCCCCTCGCCCCCCCTCCTTTCCCTCCCCTCGCCCCCCCTCCTTTCCCTCCCCTCGCCCCCCCTCCTTTCCCTCCCCTCGCCCCCCCTCCTTTCCCTCCCCTCGCCCCCCCTCCTTTCCCTCCCCTCGCCCCCCCTCCTTTCCCTCCCCTCGCCCCCCCTCCTTTCCCTCCCCTCGCCCCCCCTCCTTTCCCTCCCCTCGCCCCCCCTCCTTTCCCTCCCCTCGCCCCCCCTCCTTTCCCTCCCCTCGCCCCCCCTCCTTTCCCTCCCCTCGCCCCCCCTCCTTTCCCTCCCCTCGCCCCCCCTCCTTTCCCTCCCCTCGCCCCCCCTCCTTTCCCTCCCCTCGCCCCCCCTCCTTTCCCTCCCCTCGCCCCCCCTCCTTTCCCTCCCCTCGCCCCCCCTCCTTTCCCTCCCCTCGCCCCCCCTCCTTTCCCTCCCCTCGCCCCCCCTCCTTTCCCTCCCCTCGCCCCCCCTCCTTTCCCTCCCCTCGCCCCCCCTCCTTTCCCTCCCCTCGCCCCCCCTCCTTTCCCTCCCCTCGCCCCCCCTCCTTTCCCTCCCCTCGCCCCCCCTCCTTTCCCTCCCCTCGCCCCCCCTCCTTTCCCTCCCCTCGCCCCCCCTCCTTTCCCTCCCCTCGCCCCCCCTCCTTTCCCTCCCCTCGCCCCCCCTCCTTTCCCTCCCCTCGCCCCCCCTCCTTTCCCTCCCCTCGCCCCCCCTCCTTTCCCTCCCCTCGCCCCCCCTCCTTTCCCTCCCCTCGCCCCCCCTCCTTTCCCTCCCCTCGCCCCCCCTCCTTTCCCTCCCCTCGCCCCCCCTCCTTTCCCTCCCCTCGCCCCCCCTCCTTTCCCTCCCCTCGCCCCCCCTCCTTTCCCTCCCCTCGCCCCCCCTCCTTTCCCTCCCCTCGCCCCCCCTCCTTTCCCTCCCCTCGCCCCCCCTCCTTTCCCTCCCCTCGCCCCCCCTCCTTTCCCTCCCCTCGCCCCCCCTCCTTTCCCTCCCCTCGCCCCCCCTCCTTTCCCTCCCCTCGCCCCCCCTCCTTTCCCTCCCCTCGCCCCCCCTCCTTTCCCTCCCCTCGCCCCCCCTCCTTTCCCTCCCCTCGCCCCCCCTCCTTTCCCTCCCCTCGCCCCCCCTCCTTTCCCTCCCCTCGCCCCCCCTCCTTTCCCTCCCCTCGCCCCCCCTCCTTTCCCTCCCCTCGCCCCCCCTCCTTTCCCTCCCCTCGCCCCCCCTCCTTTCCCTCCCCTCGCCCCCCCTCCTTTCCCTCCCCTCGCCCCCCCTCCTTTCCCTCCCCTCGCCCCCCCTCCTTTCCCTCCCCTCGCCCCCCCTCCTTTCCCTCCCCTCGCCCCCCCTCCTTTCCCTCCCCTCGCCCCCCCTCCTTTCCCTCCCCTCGCCCCCCCTCCTTTCCCTCCCCTCGCCCCCCCTCCTTTCCCTCCCCTCGCCCCCCCTCCTTTCCCTCCCCTCGCCCCCCCTCCTTTCCCTCCCCTCGCCCCCCCTCCTTTCCCTCCCCTCGCCCCCCTCCTTTCCCTCCCCTCGCCCCCCCTCCTTTCCCTCCCCTCGCCCCCCCTCCTTTCCCTCCCCTCGCCCCCCCTCCTTTCCCTCCCCTCGCCCCCCTCCTTTCCCTCCCCTCGCCCCCCCTCCTTTCCCTCCCCTCGCCCCCCCTCCTTTCCCTCCCCTCGCCCCCCCCTCCTTTCCCTCCCCTCGCCCCCCCCTCCTTTCCCTCCCCTCGCCCCCCCCTCCTTTCCCTCCCCTCGCCCCCCCTCCTTTCCCTCCCCTCGCCCCCCCTCCTTTCCCTCCCCTCGCCCCCCCTCCTTTCCCTCCCCTCGCCCCCCCTCCTTTCCCTCCCCTCGCCCCCCCTCCTTTCCCTCCCCTCGCCCCCCCTCCTTTCCCTCCCCTCGCCCCCCCTCCTTTCCCTCCCCTCGCCCCCCCTCCTTTCCCTCCCCTCGCCCCCCCTCCTTTCCCTCCCCTCGCCCCCCCTCCTTTCCCTCCCCTCGCCCCCCCTCCTTTCCCTCCCCTCGCCCCCCCTCCTTTCCCTCCCCTCGCCCCCCCTCCTTTCCCTCCCCTCGCCCCCCCTCCTTTCCCTCCCCTCGCCCCCCCTCCTTTCCCTCCCCTCGCCCCCCCCTCCTTTCCCTCCCCTCGCCCCCCCTCCTTTCCCTCCCCTCGCCCCCCCTCCTTTCCCTCCCCTCGCCCCCCCTCCTTTCCCTCCCCTCGCCCCCCCTCCTTTCCCTCCCCTCGCCCCCCCTCCTTTCCCTCCCCTCGCCCCCCCTCCTTTCCCTCCCCTCGCCCCCCCTCCTTTCCCTCCCCTCGCCCCCCCTCCTTTCCCTCCCCTCGCCCCCCCTCCTTTCCCTCCCCTCGCCCCCCCTCCTTTCCCTCCCCTCGCCCCCCCTCCTTTCCCTCCCCTCGCCCCCCCCTCCTTTCCCTCCCCTCGCCCCCCCTCCTTTCCCTCCCCTCGCCCCCCCTCCTTTCCCTCCCCTCGCCCCCCCTCCTTTCCCTCCCCTCGCCCCCCCTCCTTTCCCTCCCCTCGCCCCCCCTCCTTTCCCTCCCCTCGCCCCCCCTCCTTTCCCTCCCCTCGCCCCCCCTCCTTTCCCTCCCCTCGCCTCGCCCCGCCTGCCCTCGCCCTGCCCCCCCCTCGTTTCCCTCGACTCGCCCCATTTAACACCCTGCCCTTTAAACCTTGCTTGAACTCAATAGTGCCTTTTGTCTGGACTCTCTCCGTGCAATGGCACAAGAGATTGACTAGTGGTTTAAAAAGACTGGCAGGGTCATTTAAAGCCAGAAGTAACTTTCGTTAATTCAAGCATGCATTATTCTCTCTGAGCCAGTCATTACAAATTCTCGGCACTGGAATGGAAAAAAAAACTGACCTAATTTGCTGCAGTTACCTCACAATAATCACCTCAACTAACAGGTTAAATTTCTTATCGAGCTTTAAGTGCTGTTTGAGAGCCTGTAGTTTTTGATCCACGGTAAGCATAGTTGTGCATTCCACAGCTCCTAAACGACGGAGACCTGCACGCTCCATATTTGATGGGTTCAGAGACTTCCAGACTGAAACGAGTGAGTATTGCTGTTAAGTGTTTATTATTTTAACTTTAGAGTTCAGAGAACTGTGAAAATGAGAAGGAACTTTAGCTTTTCTGAACGTTGTAGGACGGTCAGGGATATATCCAGGTCGGAAGGGGGTAAGAGAGAAAAGCAAGATGATTCTCTCAGTTCAAGTTTAAAGATAGCACTTCAAAAACCAAAATGTTTACTGGTCATTCTTGCTATCTATTTTGTACCAATATACTACAAAAAAAGCACATTTTAAGCTGAAACATTTAGTGCCGTTATGCTTTTTGTGCGATTTCCCTTAATTTAGTACTTTAAATTGCTTGCCCACTGCCTTCACCACGGGAGACCCGTAGCCACCAGTTCTTCACCCTGGTATTGCATCGCTCAAAATGTTTTCTCCAGGTATAATCCTAGTTTGAAAGGACAAATCCATAATCTCATTGCACTGGTGGATGTTTTAGATGCCCATTTAACTGAAATCCTAGTCACTTTCTCTTTCCACTTCAGTTTTGTGCAGTAATGCATTTTCATTTGTGTGAATTTCTCTACTTCATTCCCTCCCTTTTATGCCTACTTCAACTTATCTGTCCGTGTTGCAGCTCACTTTTTCATGAAATAGTGGTAGGCTGGGGCGACCAAGTCAAGCCAGCCAAGTCCCACAGCTGACTGCTTCTCTGCTTGCGTGCCTTTCTGACACTGCAATCTCTCCAGCATTTCAAACACTTGAGACTCTTAACATATCAGCAGAATTGAGACTGAGTAGACTGCTGAGAAACTAAGCTCTGCTGGCTTGCCAATTGAATAAGCAGTTGTCCCATATATAAAGTTTGAATCCATGTTCCTGTTTAATTTTCAAATATATTGAGTTGCTGATAATGGAACTTGGTTTTCTGCTTTGGGATCTATCCACAATGAAGCAACAGCACTCTGAGCAGCCCATTCCGAACCTCCAACTCACAAAATTCAATAAATGAAAAATGACAAACCAGTAAATGAAAAATATAACCTCAAATAGGACACAGTTGCCTGAGCATCGTGATTGTCATGGCTGGGGGCTATAGTATGGACACCCTATATTGTAGCATTACAGTCTTGAACAAAGTCCAGATGCTTTGCCCCATCCCTGCCCTGTGATTTCACAATGTGTTGATAAAAGGAGGTGCTTCACAATATTGGGAAACAGCAAGAGAGGAGCTTGGATAACTATGGCACATAGTGTCTAAGTGTAAAGGACTGCTACATTTCAGTCTGCAAGTGCCGCAAAAAGTTCCTGTGGTTTCAGCCATTTTAGACCTGAGAACCTGGGGGGAGGGGGGTGGTGGGGAGAGAGGAAACCTGGTAGGCATTGCTTTCACTGGCTGTCATTTTGGTCCTGACAACTTGGGTCTTCACTGAGCGATTGACAGATGCCCATCTGTACTTCAACAGTTGTTGTATATTTACCTTTGTCTGAATTGACTCATCTGAGCTTGGTCATGTGAAACATGGGGGCGAGATGATGGCAAGCCTTTGCTGTTGATCCTTGTGAACCTGCAGATGTTGGAGCTTAACAAGACTTTTCCTTCATAGGATCTGGAATCTAGACCCTGGTAGTACCATTAGAGGGTTGATTCCTGGCTATTCAGCATTGGATGTTTTTCCATACCAAGGAGCAAGGTCATGGTAGAGCTTTATGACCGATCTGTGGTCTCACCCATACTTGCTGCTCCCAAATCCAGTACTGTTAATTAGGCTTACTGTCAAAGGTCTCCCAAACATCTTTCTTTATGCTAGGCAGCGGTGCTAGATTCTGTTTTGAACAGAAACTTTCCGTTTCAAAAGGACAGTGTCAGATATGATTATAGTTCATGCCCAATTGGCATTTCAGTTAGTTACCATAGAAAGGAGCAAGAGAGTCCAATTTGCATGCCCTGTCACTATGACAACCAAGATCAGTAAGGTTCTGACCTGCCATAGCCACATTTGTGCAAACTTTATTTCATCTGTTTAGAAATTTTTGAGGAGAAAGCATCATTATTTTACTGATTTGTTTTCTCTGACTCCTGGATTCCGATATCAAACCTATAAACACTGGGCGTAGGTGTTTGGATGGACAACTAATTTCAGAAACTGAGCTCTAACAAATCTGGCAAGTGTGACTTCACACCCACCTTCACTACTGATGGTTCTCCTAAATGAGGTGGACTTTGTACCATTGCATTCAGTTTATCAACGGGCTGGACTAATGTGCAGTATAACTGGTGAATTACTACTGGATGCACAAAATGGTCTTTGTGTGGTTAACAGTACACTGTTACCAAGAACTGAAAGGAATGAGGTAGGACATATAGTGCAAATATAGACTGGAATATTGGATGTTGCTGCAAGAGCTTTGAATGGGAGCAGTCCCAAGGCTTTTGGAAAGTGGGGCATTTCTAGTTGGATATCTCCAACTCAAGTGGGAATTGCTAGCTAAGATATGCATTTGAGAAGCTAGAATGCATTTAAGGGGAAAGCTAGATAAACATATGAGGGAGAAAGGAATAGAAGGATATGTTGATAGAGTGAGATGAAGTAAGGAGGGAGGAGGCTTGTGTGGAGCATAAATACTGGCATGGACCAGTTGGGCTGAATGGCCTATTTCTGTGCTGTACATTCTATGTAATTCTAAGACTGTTCCCAGACTTAAGAGCCAAGTGCCCTGGTACACAGTGGGTTCTCCTCCATTGGCATGACAAATTCCTCTGTTTTCCCTTGAGTGCCAAGGTGATCCAAAGATTGCGGGAGAGAATAGGTGGTGATTCTGGCTTTAAAACCCGATTTAAATCTTGTTCTTTACAACTCAGGACAGATTTATTTTGAGTAAGGAAATCCGACAACTAGCTGACTTAAAGCTTGTTAGTTCGGTTGTTGAAGTGGACAGACTAAGTTCCCTGAGATGACTGTCATCTCTGAACCGGAACCAGTGAAAAGGCATCAGGGTACCAAGCTAGTGCTGAAATACCATGTCTCTGCCCTAATTTGGAAATGGCCCAAAAATGATGATTTCAGATGGGAAGATAGCTATTATGTGGATAAGCATTTAAATATGTATCTTCTATCAGTATATTTTTTTTTTAAAAACTTAAGGATAAAACCTTATGACAGAATTCAAATTGTAACTCTGATCTAGCTGCGAATTGTGATGTATGTGATTTAGATTTCATCTCAATGAGCTATTGACTTAATGGTCCGGATTTTACGGTGAGGCTTTCAGTACTTACCGTTACTGAGGAGTAAATTGGACAGCAACTTCTGGCATGCGCAGTTAAACGTGGAAATCAGAAAGTTGCTGTCCGAATTGCCCTACTCCTCCACAAGCTTTGCTACACTGGTACCTCGCCAAGAGACTCGGTATTCAAGTACATGCAATGGCGTGAAGTTGGGTTACTTACCCACTAGGTACCCTCTAACCAGGCCAGAAAAAGTTATGGCTTGCCCATTCAAGTGTAAGTGAATTTTTAATGGCATGGCAAATCTTAATTACTGCCAAACAACCTCTCTGGCACCGAACGTTTAATTTTACAAGTGTGGAGTCTCATTCCTTCAGATTTTAATTGTTGGAGATTTAAAAAAATGTTTTTTTACTTTCTTTCTCATCTCTCTCTTAATCCCATCCTTCTTTCCCCTCTTTATTTCGCTTTTTGTACATGATTTTATGTTGAATTAAATATTCTAACTTGCACTTGCTGGTTTAGACTCATCATGTCTCAGTGAGGATTCTTCAATCTGGTTGAGGAGACACGCTGTTGCTTGTCCTGTTCACACAGGTCCCAGATCCCCTGTAGAGGGCGCCGTGCTGATTTGGCTCTCTTAATTACCACAAATCAAAGTGTAAAAGCCCACAGAAAGTCTGTGGGAAAGTTTAAATGCAGTGAACGACGAGCGCCATTTGTTTGTTGCAGATCGCAAAATCTGGGCCATAGTTTTCCCTGCAGAGTTTATCCAAGTAAATAAAAGACCTTTAATCTAAATGTCTGTAGGAACAGCCTTGCAGACAGCTTTCCCCTTCATTTCTGCTTCTGTTCTGTGTCATTTGAGTCTCCTTACTTTTTTTCTCCTTCCTTCCCCTTATCTTTTATACTTCTGTCTGTAAGAAAGTCTAGTTAAACAGGCTGAGAAATTGCGTGTTAAATTGTTACTTTATGAAATTGTATTTGTAACATGGCAAGAGAAAGCCATCTGTTTGTGGTCTGACTGCATGGAAAACTGAAATAATTGTTACAGGGTTACTCAGAGAGGGAGGCGTTTTCTGTCTAGCATACAGAAAGTAGTGACTTGGTTTAACAGGATAAAGAGAGATATAGCTGATGTATAATACTAACACATACATGAGTATTCTAACCCCAAAATACGCTATTTAGAGCAATCAACCACTGATCTGAGTTCATTGGTCTTGGTGTACTTAGCCTGAATCTTTTTCCAGAAGAAGTTTCCTAGTTATGAAGAAGTGGTAAGAGGAAAGTGGGAGTACTTCTTTAACATTCCAAACGACAAAGCTTACTAACCAGAAAATGAAAAAATTGTATCATAGAAAAACAATATAAAAAAAAAAGTAGGTGGGAATGTGTTATAAGATGTCGAACTGGAATATTATAAACTGCTTCTGCTTCACACTCTGGTGTCACCGAAACCCCTCTTTGTTACAGCCATAAGACCGAGATAACTGTTCTGGACGTAAAAAGAGCAGTCCATAAATGTGTGTGCTAACACTTTGTGGTGATGTGTTTACAGTCAGACAGGAGCAGGAGCTGCGGAATGGTGGTCCAGTGGACAAGAAGCTGACCACTCTGGCAGACCTCTTCAGACCACCCATAGACCTAATGCACAAAGGCAGCTTTGAAACGGTGAGGGTTAGTAATGGAGCTATAATCATGAGTAACAATTGCAGGAATGGAGCGACGCTATTATGGAGATGCAGGGCAATATTATCTCCATTTGTAGTGTTTTCTTTTTTTAATATAGTCATGTAACTAATCATTTGACTGCTAAACACACAGTTGCTTAAATTCAGTGTTGTCTTGTTCAACGTGCAAGTCTCTCAGGAGCCCTCCATCGTGCACTGTTTTCAGTGCTGGTGACTTGCTCCTATTGCTTTCAAGGAAATGTTCAGCAGTGGCTAGGGGAGGTTTGTGTGGCCTCAGCATTTTTTTTTAAGTATCTGAACCCTTATTGCTTCTACCTGGGATGGGATAGTATATACTAACATTCTGTTATATGTTAGTGAAATACCATATAGTAGATCATTTTATGTATATGATCAATGCCTTCTAAATGTAATGTCTGGATTTTGGTTCTTCCCTCACAGGTTAAATGCATTAATTATTACTTCAGGTTCTTTTGGAGAGAAAATACATTTTGATAACACCACTTTCACTTAAATAGCACCTTTTAATGTGGGAAAAATGTTCCACAGCACTTCAGAGACATAATACAAAAATTGGTTTTGATAACTTTAAAAGTTGTCAATGTTTGGAATGTAAAGAATCAGGTTGGTCTTAAAGTTTGAAAAGTACCATATGCTACTGTGTCACACCAACTCAATTGCTTTCTCTACCTATCTATTCCATTGCCTCTTGCATTTGTCCACACTTTCTGCCTGCCCTGTCAGTTTGTTCCATATAACCACTGCACTCTGTGTAAAGTAGTTTAAAGCTCAAACTGTTTTTCATAATCTCTCTTCTGAGCTTGAGCCTGCACCTCTTTGTTGTAGAGTTTGTGATTATAGCAAACACATTTTCAGTGTCCAATTTATTTACACCCTGTAAAATCTAGCTGCCTATTCTCTGGTGTAAATATTCAGTTTCCAAAGCTTCTCCTCAAAGTTGCTTAATCCAAGATAGCAAATTGGCTGTCCTTTTCCAATGCCAAGATGACCTCATTGTAGTACAGTGACTAGAATTGTACACAGTACTCCAGGTGGCGCTAGACCATTGCTTAGTACAAGCTCACAATCACTTCCTGTGAGTGATGGCCTCTCCCTCTGAATCTTACCCTCTTATATTTAGAATATAACTTGAAAGTTTTTAAAGTATATATACATTTTTCTGCATGTAAGATCCCCTTACCGCACCACATAAAGTACTCCCAACTCAGATATAGTTTAAATGCAGAATGAAGCTCCTTTTACACTTGCCACAATGGTATGGGGCTGTTTTCGTTAGAGCAGAGGAGGTGACCAGGGGATTTGATAGCGGTTTTAAAATTATGAAGGGATGAGACAGAGTAGATCGAAACAGACTGTTTCCAGTGATTTAAGGGTCTAGATTGAGAGAACATGGATATAAGATTAAATGTAAGAGATTTAGGACTGAGAGCAGGCAAAACTTTTTTTACACTGAGGGTTGTGAGGATGCAGAATGCAGTAACGGATTCAAGCAGAGACCTTGTTAGCATTTAACAATAGGTTTTTTAGGTGGTTGAAAGAGCGATAAATGGATATGGGAACAGAGTGGGTGCATGGGATCAGGACGACTGCTCAGGTGGAGGATAAATACCAACATAGACTGGTTGGACCAAACGTTAACAGTTGTGAATGGCAATGGAGTTATATTTTACAGGGACATGGAGCACAAACTGGTAGTCAACATTACGTTTTGCTAGCCAGGTAAAGATAAATTGTCCTGTATCCACCCTCGCTCTCTGCACTGGCACCTACTAGATATCATCATCTGAGAGTGGGATTTGCAGGATGTCTGGATGGCCAGGGCTATGTGTGGTGCTGACTACTGGATATATTATTGTCTAGTTGGCTAAAAAGCTTTTGCTCACCATTCTGCTGTAGCTTGGTAAAAACCATCGAAACTCCCATGTCAAGCAGTTGAAAATCCCCCATTCTGAAAATTCTCACTTTGCAGCTGTGCAGGATCATTACTGAAGCACTGGAATAGATTGTGTTGCTCAAAAATGACTGCAACTCTGGCAGATCTTTAAAGATGCTTACAGTGCCATATCTGAGACCGTTGTCTTTGTTGAACAGTAGCACTAAGCCTGGTTTGATGAGCATGAGCAGGATTTCCTTGCCCAAAAAATGAGAGCTTCAGTAATTGGCCGGCTGGTGAACTGCCACAAACAAGAAGCTCATTTGCAGTGACTTGTGTCATAGGCAGAACAAGTGATGGGACAAGAAGGCAGATAAGATCTGAGCATAGGCAGAAGCCCAAATGACAACATGCTCATCACTAGCAAGGCACTCATCCTGCAATAGTAATGTGATCTTTTTGACAAAATATTGAGTAGACCATCAACCATCAGCAAGTCTATGGCTGCTAGGCCTACCCAATAAGGTACAAATTGCTCCTGCAATATACAGGCTAGTTCAACATCCCGCCCCCCCCATTCTGGTGGAGCGCAATCCTGCCACAACAAACATGGGTGAAATGTCTCTGACATGTGCTAGTCCGATAGGATGATAGAATCATGATGTGCGAACTCCAGCTAGAACTCGGGAAATACTGCGCAGTCTGGAATCCATTTCTGGAAGTCCACAAGACCCAGGCACATGCTACACAGGCACATGCTACACAGACTCGGACCCCTTTTCCTCCTCCCCAGATCATTCAGCCATTATGTCGCTATTCTCTGGAACACCCTCCAGAATATCTCTTTGCTGCCTCTCTTGAGTGTGGTCCCTGCTGGGTTCTCACGATTCTACTGGAAATTTTCTGCTGTTGACTTTGTGGACAATGGTGAGACTGGATGTTATCTACCTGCAGTTTAAAAGGGCGTGTGGCACTGTCCCATGAAAGAGACTACCGCATAAGGTAACAGCTCATGGGATAGATAGAATGTACTGAACTGATAAGAGAATGAATAGTTGAAAGAAAGCAGTGAGCAGTAAATCGGAAGAAATCTGCCTGGTAATTGATTGATACTGGAAGCAACTGAGATTGCTGGTTGTTCATAATTTTTATGAAACTTAAAAGAAAGAAAGATGTGCATTTCTATAGCGCCTTTCACGACCTCATGACGTCCCAAAGCAATTTACAGCCAATTAAGTGCTTTTTAAGTGTAGTTGCCGTTGTAATGTAGGAAACGTGGCAACCAATTTGCACACAGCAAGCTGCCACAAACAGAATGTGATGACCAGATAATATGTTTTAGTGATATTGGTTGAGGGATAAATATTGAGCAGGACACTGGGGAAAATTCCCCTGCTCTTCGAATATTGCCATGGGATCTTCTACGTCCATTGAACGGGCAGGCGGGGCCTCGGTTTAATGCCTCATCCAAAAGACGGTGCCTCTGACAGGGCAGCCCTCCCTCAGTACTGCACTGGAGTGTCAGCCTAGATTTTGTGCTCAAGTCTCTGGAGTGGAACTTGAACCCACAACCTTCTGTCTCACAGGTGAGAGTGTTTCTATTGAGCCACAGCTGACACCTAGAGACTGGGATCAGTTCAAAAATGCTAAAATTTGCAGATGACATCAAATGGGACCAGTGACGAAAGAGCATCAATATGCACATGCTCCGAAGGATTTGTGGACAGAAAAGTGACGGCTGCCATTTAATAACAGAATTTAGAGGGCTGAGAGTGATTGTGTATCCTGGGACTCTTGACAAAAGTCTCATGAGACCTGATGGAGGTTTTTAAGATTATGATGGGGCTCAATAAGTTGGAAACAGAAGTTTTCCAGCCATATATAGAATTTCAGAACTAGATGAGGAAAACAAAAATAAACAGGCAATTCAGAGAATTTCTTCGAAAGGCGATCATATGGAACAAACGGTCAGGACAGTAAACTCTTCCGTATCCGGCACCGACGGGACTGGGATGGTGCCGGTTGATTAAAAATTCCGGATGACAGAGAGGTAGGCAATTTTTAACACAAAAAAAATAAAAAAACAGTGACTAACTCGGCCACCGTGGGAAACTCGGACTTGGAAAAACGAAAAATGGATGGATTCGGCAAGATTACCGGCTATCTATTTTGCCGGTTATTAAAGAATTCCGGTTGATTAGGTGCTGTTTAAACGAGAGTTTACTGTACAAGGAATTCAGTCAGAAACTGAGATTTTGAAAAGGAAATAGACAAAGTTCCTGGTATCTGAATGAATTCATAGCTGATGAATTTTATAAATGGTATCTAGTTGATATACATGAAAGAGGGGGAATTTGGAGAGACAGACGGAATAGACCAATGGTCTTTTCCCAGAAGTAAATTGCCGTGCTAGTACCTCCTGAAGGTGGACCCATTTAGATGTTATAGATAACTTGAGAGGTTGGGGGATAATCAAATTATTCTGTTGTACATTTAGTAGTTTCAATATTTTCTCCCAGTTTGGTGTTCAAACAGAGGGGTAGCATTAAACTAAAAAAAATACTTACGGTAAGGATGGTCTCCTTGCTGCTTGACTGCCCTGGATGTACCATCATGTGACTGAAGAGGAGTGGTGGCAGCATCTTGATGGAAACTCTGAGCTGCACTTCAAATGATCTCATGTTGGTAAACATTGATATAAAGAGGAAGCAGTGCATGATACCAGTAAAATCAGCCAAAGTGCAGGATTGGGATTAATGCTGAAAAAATAGGATACCATCCCAAGAAGTCATGGATGACCACAATACTGAGAATCTGGCAGCCCTGAAAAACCACTTTCTTTTCAACTAAACAAAATGGATCAACGAAGAAGGAATTATTCTGAATATACTCAGGAAAAAGTCCAATACGCAAATGTTACACCATTGTTCAAAAAAGGGTGTAAAAATAAACCCAGCAACTAGTGGTGAACGGTTGTTTTTCGGACTGGTGGAACGTACACAGTGGTGTTCCCCAGGGGTCGGTTCTAGGACCACTGCTTTTCTTGATATATATTAATGACATGGACATGGGTGTACAGGGCACAATTTCAAACTTTGCAGTTGACACAAAACTTGGAAGTATAGTGAACAGTGAGGAGGAGTGTAATAGACTTCAGGAAGACATAAACAGGCTGGTGAAATGGGCGGACACATGGCAGATGAAATTTAACGCAGAAAAGTGTAAAGTGATGCATTTTGGTAGAAAGAATGAGGAGAGGACATATAAACTAAATGGTACAATCCTAAAGGGGGTGCATGAACAGAGGGACCTGGGGGTATATGTGCACAAAACGTTGAAGGTGGCAGGGCAGGTTGAGAAAACAGTTAAAAAGGCTTTCGGGATCCTGGGCTGCTTAAATAGAGGTATAGAGTACAAAAGTGTGGAAATTCTGATGAACTTGTATAAAACACTGGTTCGGCCCCAACTGGAGTACTGTGCCCAATTCTGGGCACCACACTTTAGGAAGGATTTGAAGGCCTTAGAGAAGGTGCAGAAAAGATTTACGAGAATGATTCCAGGAATGGGGGACTTCAGTTACGTTGATAGACTGGGGTTGTTCTCCTTGGAGCAGAGAAGATTGAGAGGAGATTTGATAGAGGTGTTCAAAATCATGAGGGGTCTGGACAGAGTAGATAGCGAGAAACTGTTCCCATTGTCAGAAGGGTCGAGAACCAGAGGACACAGATTTAAGGTGATTGGCAAAAGAACCAAAGGCGACGTAAGAAAAAACCTTTTTATGCAGCGAGTGGTTAAGATCTGGAATGCACTGCCTGAAAGGGTGGTGGAGGCAGACTCAATCTTATCTTTAAAAAGGGAGTTGGATAAGTATCTGAAAGAAAAAAAATTTGCAGGGCTACGGGGAAAGAAACTAGCGTTGAGTCGGGACGGGCCGAATGGCCTCCTTCCGTGCTGTAACCATTCTATGATTCTATGATACATTAATCTAGAAGCACAAGAAACTTATCTAACTTGATCTGCAATGTAGTGGTGCTTCCCATATTGATGTGCAGAATCGAGATTTGGATCCAATTTAAACAAATAAAAGGAGGCTTGATGTGTTATTTCTTAGAGAGCCCAAATAATCCCAAGTATCCTTCTGAGAAATCACACATTAAGTCACCTGTTAATCTGCTTAAGTTTGCAAAAATTGCTTGGATGGTTTGGTTGGTTTCTACTACTTGAAAGCTTTGTGAGTGGGGGGGGGGGGGGGCGGGGGCGGAGAGGGAAGGAAATGAACGATTTGCATAGTTTTCTGTGTCTTACCCGTTCCTCATGGATATTTGTTAACTGAATAGCATTACTAATTTAGTTAATCAGATATTTGGTAACTTAACATACAAGTGAATATTTCAGCCAATTACTAATTTTGCCCTATGGATGCAAGATATTTGAGACCACATTTTCAGGTGTTAAGCCTCTGCAAGGTATGATGGGATTGACGCACTAAATGGTAGATACTAAAATTATATATAGATTTTCTTTTAGCGGGTTCAGTGCGGCTTAGATTAGAAATGTTCAGCATCTGTACTCAGAATCTGTATTCTATGATCTGTACTCAGAATCTTACAGCACAGGAGGCGGTCATTCGGCTCATTGTGCCTGTGCTGGAAAATAAAATCTCAGTGAATAATAGGTGAATAAATAGTTTGTATGGTGTAAGAAATGCGAGAATGAGAGGAATAGAGATGTGTGAAAGGCAAGCAGACTGGAATGCCGAAAGTCAAAGTACATCCTGGGCATACAGAGACAGGTTTAGAAGAGAACAAAGGGAATCAAAGAGGGTGAGAAAACCAAACCATACAAATGTGTGGGAGGCATAGACAGAGGAGGCAAACTGGAAAAGAATCAGACAGAAATCTGAATAAAGTATTAATTACCAGAAGATGCACGTCACAGGAGATCAAATGACAGTATAACAGATGTTCATAAGATACTTACTGATTTTTCATTCTAACTCCTGCTAAAGGTAACTGAAATGCATCATGAAATGCGAGCATTGGATTTCTAGGTTACTTAAGCATACAGTGTAGTATATCAACCATTCTGATGTTCAAATCCCTTGAGTTTGGTTTCCAGCATGACCACAGCACCAAGACTGCTCTGGTCCATAACCAACAACCTCCTTTGTTTCTCTGCTTGTGTTCAGTACAGTCTCTGCTCCCTCTTCACTGTCTCTCCTCTCCATTTTCACTTAGTTCCACTCCTACCTGTCTTGGCATCCTTCATAAGCTCCAACTCCTTCAAAACTGTACTGCCCAAATCCTATCTTGTGCCCCTATTGATCCTATGCTTCATTGGCTCCCTAAATGCATTAAATTTGTCCTAATTTACAACCCCAGTTGTAGTATTGGCACTGAGGGGGTGTGACCAGTGGTTTTGGGTAATATTGCTTCCTTCAGATCATTTGATCTCGGTGCACACAGCCTTCATTCCTTTACAGTGCAATAATTGATTCACTTTGTCTCGATGATCTCCACGTCCTTTAGGCAAATGCAATCTTTTCCAATTTTTCAAGGCTTCAGTTTAATCATGTCTCTTGCTAGTCCAACCAGCACCTATTACTTTTGGTCCCACTTCTTCCTTCCTCCTTTTGCCTCTATCTCAAATGCACTACCACATCTCCAATGCCAAAGGTTCCTTCCGAGAAGCTTATTTTCCCTCCTTTGTACCAAGCACCACTTTTAAATTCTCTAATTAAAGTCCACATCCATCCAAGACTTGAATACTGCTCTCATAACTGAGAAGGTTCTTCCAGCACACCTCTCACTCCTGGATAAGATACAAGACGAAGCTTATCTCCTTCATTGGCTGTGAAGTGCGTTGGGATGTTCTGAGGATTTGAAAAACTCTATATAAATGCAAGTTCTTTCTTTAGATAGACCTTTCACCTTATTGTCCATCCTCTCTCTCCGCCTTCCTTGTATTATTTGTCCTTGTTGCATCCTCGCTCATCGCATTGTTTCCTGCTCCAGCTCATTCTTTTGCAGATCTCAGAACTCTGGAGCTCCTGACCTCCCTCAGTTTTCTTTTCCTCTAATCTTCAAGCTTTTATAACCCAAGCACCTTATCTCCAGTTCTTAATTTACCTCATATGCTATCCTACTGTTTCTAACCTCAGCAGCCCTGCAGTACGAGCCTTGGTCCCTCCCTCAGGTTTCTAAATGTAAAAAAAAATTGAAATCAAAGTCAATTGTGGTTAAATTGAAATGATATTTGTCCTTTCAAGATGTTCAGTTAGAAACTGTCATTCTTACTGGATTGATATAATTATCAATTTGCAAGAGTTTATATTCAGTACTTTCTGCTGCCAACGCCATCAGTTGCAGTGTAAACTTGAGCACGATATTAGAAAAGTGAGCTTTGCAATAAAACTGTGTGCAATCATTTCTTCAGCGTTTACTTGCAGAGGGGGAAGAAAACCCATTCCGAGGACAGTTTTACATATTCACTGGCATTGAGGTATCTCCATTACAAGAAAAGCAGATTCCAGGCAATTAACTAGAAACCTCAGATTTGCCTTCTGGTCAAAGAAGAAAGGCCGATAAGACAATTACAGTGATCCAAAGGACTCTTCCTCTGCGTGAAGATGAGGCGACACACCACCACCCAAATACATTTACAAAGCTCCTTCCGGGTCCTAGGCCCAGATTCTCGATGTCAGCTACAGATGTAACGTTTACCTCAGCCTGAGGATGGCACCACTTTGATCTGTCTGTCAAAACTGGTACATGAGAAAAGTCCAGACAAAGGAACTTAGGACATAATGCCTCTGTGCCAGCGCCTACATAACTGTCACTGCAATGCATTGTGTGAAGTGCTTTGAGACAATTTAATGGCATGATATTGTAGTCTTCTTGGAAACTTCACTTGTGCTGTTTACTGTGCAACTCTAGTTAAGAAGCAGGTTACAGATGACGTATTTAGGAGGGGGGTTGGTGATTGCCCTCAAGGTGGAGCCCACCTGTACAAAAAACAGCAATGGCTCGGTATCTATAAAATTTGTATAGCAGTGCAATTATAGCCAAAGCTGGCACCTGCTTATCTGATTCCATTCTCGTTCGTTGGCTGAGGCTTCTTATAATTCGGGCTTTACAGATACTTTTCTTGTGCCAACACAAATGCCAGCTCACTTAGGCTCACCTGCATTTCCTATGAACTGAAGCAAAATAATCTGGGATGTTTTGACTTTGGCAAAAAAATAACACTTTCTGGTTTCAATCTAAAATTTCCACTGTATGCCCACATCACTGCAGAAGCTGATTACTGTCAGTCACTTTAGTAATAGTTTACATTACCAAACAAGTTTTATTCATGGATGGTAGTTTACAGAAGCAAGCAGCAACCACAAGACAGCAGACTCCGTAACATGCAGAAAAAAAGCTGGCCACCTATGGTATTTGCTGTCTACATCATACTATTCTCAGTAGTTTGTCAAAGATTGATAACCTAGTCATAGAGTCATAACGGCACAGAAGGTGGCCATTCGGCCCATCGAGTCTGTGCCGGCTCTCTAGAGCAATCCAGTCAGTCCCATTTCCCTGCTCTATCCCCGTAGCCCTGCAAGTTTATTTCCCTCAAGTGCCTATCCAGACTCCCCTTGAAAACATTGAGTGTGTCCGCTTCCACCACTTCCGTTGGCAGCGAGTTCTAGGTCCTCACCACTTGCTGCGGAAAAAAGTTTTTCCTCACATCCCCCCTGTATCTCTTGCCCAAAACCTTAAATCTGTGTCCCCTAGTCATTATACCATCAACTACTGGGAACAGCCTTTCCCCGTCTAGCCTATCCAAATCCGTCATAATCTTGTACCCCTCTATTAAATCACCCCGCAACCTCCTTTGCTCTAATGAAAACAAATCCAGCTTCTCCAACCTGTCCTTGTAGCTAAGATCCCCCATCCCTGGAACCATTGTGGTAAATCTCCTCTGCACCTTCTCAAGTGCCGTCACATCCTTCCTAAAGTGTGGTAACTAGAACTGGACGCAATACTCGAGTTGTGGCCTAACCAGCGCTTTATAAAGGTTCAGCATAACTCCTCTACTTTTGTACTCAATACCTCTATTTATGAAGCCCAAGATCCCATATGCTTTGCTAACCACTCTCTCAATATGTCCTGTCACCTTTAGGGACCTATGCACATTAACTCCCAGGTCCCTCTACCTCTTCACACTCTTTAAAACTGTGCCATTAAGTGTATATTGCCTCTCCCTGTTCCTTCTGCCAAAATGCATCAGCTCACACTTCTCTATTAAATTCCATCTGCCACTTGTCTGCCCGTTCTGCTAGCCTTTCTATGTCCCTGTTGCAGTCGATTGGTATCATCATCACTGTTTGTCACACCCCCAAGTTTGGTGTCATCGGCAAATTTAGAAATTCTACTCTGTATTCCAATGCCCAGGTCATATCAAAAAAAGCAGTGGCCCCAGCACTGACCCTTGGGGAACACCACTGTCTACCATCCTCCAGTCTGAAAAACAGCCATTTACCACACGATAGCAAAATACTGCAGATGCTGGAAATCCGAAATAACAACAGAAAGCGCTGGAAAAACTCAGCAGGCGAGGCAGCATCCGTGGAGAGAGAAACAGAGTTAACGTTTCAGGTCGAGACCTTTCATCAGAACTGGAAACAGCAGGAAATCAAATAGATTTAACGCAAGGATAAAGCTGGGAAAAGGGGGAAGGGATGAAAGAACAAAAGGAGAGATTAAGAGACATCAAGAGATATTCAAGGCAAGAGGTGGTGTTAATGTGACAGGTTAAGGCTGAAAGAAGTGTGAAATCCACTGGCAGAATGAAGGACAGCTGCCAGCTTCTAGGAGGGAAATAAAAGGGGGGGGGGGGGCAAATAAAAGGGTGGATGAAAAAATAAAATATAAATGTGATTGGGGCTAAGGTTATGATCTAAAATTGTTGAACTTGATATTGAGTCCAGAGGGCTGTAGCGTGCCTAAACGAAAGATGAGGTGCTGTTCCTCGAGCTTACGCTGCGCTTCCGTGGAACAGTGTAATAGGCCGAGGACGGTGAGGTCAGAGTGGGAGTGAAGCGGTGAATTAAAGTGACAGGCGACCGGGAGCTCGGGGTCCCCCTTACGGACTGAACGGAGGTGTTCCGCAAAGCAGTCACCCAATCTGCGTTTGCTCTCCCCAATGTAGAGGAGACCATATCGTGAGCAGCGAATACAGTATACTAAATTGCAGGAAGTACAAGTAAATCGCTGTTTCACCTGGAAGGGGTGTTTGGGGCCCTGGACAGTGGGAAGAGGGGAGGTATAAGGGCATGTGTTGCATCTCCTGCGCTTGCACAGGAAGGTGCCGGGTGAAGGGGAAGGGGTGCTGGGGGTGGTAGAGGAGTGGACTAGGGTGTCGCGGGGGGAGCGGTCCCTGCGGAATGCTGAAAGGGGAGGTGAGGGGAAGATGTGTTTGGTGGTGGGATCACGCTGGAGGTGACGGAAATGGCGGAGGATGATCCGTTGAATGTGGAGGCTGGTGGGGTGAAAGGTGAGGACAAGGGGAACTCTATCGTGGTTCCGGGAGGGAGGGGCAGGGGTGAGGGCAGAAGTACGGGAGATAGAACGGACACGGTCGAGGGCCGTGTCGACCACGGTAGAGGGGAATCCTCGGCTGAGGAAAAAGGAAGACATGTCGGAAGCACTGGTATGGAAGGTGGCCTCATCAGAGCAGATGCGGCGGAGAGCGCAGCGTAAGCTCGAAGAACAGCACCTCATCTTTCGTTTAGGCACGCTACAGCCCTCTGGACTCAATATCGAGTTCAACAATTTTAGATCATAACCTTAGCCCCAATCACATTTATATTTTATTTTTTCATCCACCCTTTTATTTGCCCCCCCCCCCCTTTTTTTTTCCCTCCTAGAAGCTGGCAGCTGTCCTTCATTCTGCCAGTGGATTTCACACTTCTTTCAGCCTTAACCTGTCACATTAACACCACCTCTTGCCTTGAATATCTCTTGATGTCTCTTAATCTCTCCTTTTGTTCTTTCATCTCCTCCCCCTTTTCCCAGCTTTATCCTTGCCTTAAATCTATTTGATTTCCTGCTGTTTCCAGTTCTGATGAAAGGTCTCGACCTGAAACGTTAACTCTGTTTCTCTCTCCACGGATGCTGCCTCGCCTGCTGAGTTTTTCCAGCCATTTACCACAACTCGCTGTTTTCTGTCCTTAAGCCAATTCCTTATCCAAGCTGCCACTGACCCACCTATTCCATGAACCTCAATTTTGTTAACCAGCCTTCTATGTGGTACTTTGTCAAACGCCTTCCAAAAATCCATGCAGACAACATCCATTGCATTCCCTTCATCAATCCTCCCTGTTACTTCATCAAAAAATTCAATTAGATTAGTCAAACACGATCTGCCTTTTACAAATCCGTGTTGGCTCTCCTTAATTAGCTTAAACCTCTCCAAGTGCCCGTTAATTTTTTCCTTGATTATTGTTTCTAAAACTTTACCCACCACTGATGTTAAACTGACTGGCCTGTAGTTACTAGGATTGTCCTTACACCCTTTCTTGAACAATGGTGTCACATTTGCCACTTTCCAATCCTCAGGCACCTCCCCCGCATCTAGGGAAGATTGGAAATTTATGGCAAGCCCTTCCGCTATCTCCTCTACCAATTCCCTTAGCAACCTGGGATGCAAGCCATCTGGACCAGGCAACTCATCCACTCTAAGCATACCCAGCCTTTCTAGTACATCCTGTCTATCAATTTTCACCCGTTCCATTGCTTCTACCTTTTCCACTTCTACCGATATTTTGTCAGCATCCACCTCCTTAGTAAACACCGATACAAAGTACTCATTGAGTATTCTAGCCTTGTCCTGCGCCTCTAAGCATATATCACCTTCTTTGTCCCGAATAGGCCCCACCCCACCTCTTACTACCTGCTTACTGTTTACATGCCAGTAGAAGATTTTTGGGTTCCCTTTTATGTTAACCGCCATTCTACTCTCATATTCTCTCTTTGCCAATCTTATTTTCATCTTCACTTCCCCTCTCAACTTATTGTATTTGGTCTGGTTCCCCTGAAAAATTCACCTGCCATTCATCATACACCCTCTTTTTGTTTCATCATCTTCTCTATCTCCCTCGTCATCCAAGGAGCCCTTGCTTTGTTTCCCTTACCCTTCCCTCTTGTTGGAATGTACCTAGCCTGTACTTGGAACATCTCCTCCTCAAAGATCTCCCATTGTTCCATTACAATTTTTCCTGTCAGTCTTTGGTTCCATTTTATTCTGGCTAGATCCTTTCGCATCCCATTAATTAATGTATGTTAATTATTTCTGCCATTTGGGTGTATTTGGTGACTGTTCATCCATGTACATATTCTGTTGATTGTTTTGACTTGATTGGCTTTTTTTCCATAGACGCTCATGTTGGCTAGACAAATAGAAGGCATTCTCCCATCAAGCAGTTGCAGAAGCAATTTTGAAGGATGTGGTTTTATTAAAATTTCAGTTGTAACCAAGAAATGTAGTACAGAGAAAAACTCACTCAATTTTTGTTACAGAGGCCACTACCAGAAATTAATCCTTTTTCTGTTCTTGTCCTTTGTACCATGCTTGGGAGGCCATAAATGTTGTCTTGGGTCTGACATTGCTCTACCCTACAGCTGGTGCATAACTAAAATGCAGACTTTATTTAAAAGGATCACTGCATTTCAGAACCAAGCTGTGAGGTGGTTTTGTTACAAAAAGTGGATGTAGGAAGGAAGGGCTCTGGCCTACACCCACCTGACACTGAGTACCTGGTGGGGGATGGGTCAGCTTCAGGGGCACATCTCTTTGCTAGTCTAACATGAAGACCTAGCTTTAGTGTTTGATGATGAGTAAGCCTGGTACCCAGCACTGAATTTGGATGCCTAGAACATTGAGGTGGCTGCCATGATGCAATCTGCCCTGTGTAGGTCCTTTCACCACATTGAAGGCAGATGTCTGTCATGCTGATTAGGAAACTGAGACTTGACACAACAGCTGCTAAAAGGTGTTACTGGAGGCTGGATATGAGAATGTACTCTCTATACGGGGCTGGGTGTCTACTTTAATTGGGTGCAGAGAGGCAATCAGAGCTGCTGAAGCTCTGCATCTCCAACTGGTGGAGCCATTGTACAGTGGGGTGGTTGTTTTTGTATCTTCAAACTGTTCCTTTGAGAGTATGAAGTAGTGGAAGGATTCGCAGACTGATTAACAGTCTAACAGTCCGCGTTGTGAATGATTCGTAACCATCTTTATACCAGCCGATAGGGTGGTTAGTCCTATATGACGGGAGGGTTTCATGGGCTCCCAGAACCCATACGATGGGGAGTGGTGGGGAGGCTCATGCTACCATTGAGCCAAAAGGCTTGCTTATTCACTGGGTTATGTGTGTTTCAATACTGTGGTCAAGAGGATGGTAGCAGTGCTTTCGTTATAGAGAGTTGTGCTGCTTACCATGTCACTTATGAGGAGCTCCTAGTATCTGCTGTCCACTTACCGAGGGCTTAAACCCACACTTAATAGTTGTCTGATGACCAACTAGTAACTATCTTTCTTGGGAGATTTACAGTGAAGCTTGGAACCAAGTCAACCTTCCATGGCAGACTTGGTAATCTGATATGTGAACCAGGCAGCTCTGCAGTATTCCACGGCAGCGTTAATGATTGACAAGCCAGCCTGACTCGCTAATGGAACCTGGCAGGGTAGATGTGTCTGCAGGGGCCAGGATTCCTACCACTCTGTACAATTAATCCTACAAGCCAATGCCCCAAAGCGTAGGGTGGTCTTAGCTGAGCAAGTGGCAGGAATCTTACCAGTGCTCTGTACTAATAAGCTGTGTGGTTTTAGCTGGTAACTCCAGTTCTACCTCTGTGCACACTTGGAGGTTCTTAACCTGTTCCTGAGCTCTCTGGACTTGGATAAATAGGATGTTTGCCTCCAGAGACGAAGTGTATGCTCCAATTTAGACAAACAGAAATGTTGCAAGTAGCTTGATTTGAAGACTCTTAAATATGGTGCTGGGTTTCTGTGCATATCAGACACCCAGCTGACCAAAACAATAAGAAGGCACCTATCTACAATGGAATGTTGCATACAAAAGTTAGAATGTGCAGGATCAGAAAAGACCATAGAGTTCCATTAGCTGATCGAGCCCTTCAGGTGTTCCTGTCACCAAATCTACATCCATTCTGTAATCGAATGCTGCGTAATATTGTATTGATCTCCAGTAGTATCATAAAATTGGCATGTACAGCCCCAGAAAGACTTTTAGGCTTCATCAGCCAGTCTTAAAGTCCAAAACATATTGTACATTTATCTGACGAAAGGTCATCGACATGAAACGTTAACTCTGTTTCTCTCTTCACAGATGCTGCCTGACCTGCTGAGTATCTCCAGCATTTTCTGTTTTTATTTCAGATTTCCAGCATCTGCAGTATTTTCTTTTTGTACATTTATCTCCTGGATATCGGCTGTGAACCTTCAAATTGGAAATTTTCTTTGGGGGGGTGGGTGGGGAGGGTACGGGTGGCATTAAAATTAAGATGCACACATAGAAATGAGCCTTATTTCCCTTCTTCCTCCCCTCCCCCCCCATCCTAAACTGTATGCCATGTGCTTTGCATTCCGCTTACTTTACCTCCGATTTATCATCTGAAACAGAATCCTGGGCCTCCACCCAATCATTTCAGAGACCTGATCAGTGATATGTGTTTAAAGGGAAAATGTATATTACTGCATTGCCCATAATTCCAAACATTATAAATGGTGGTTTCTCTGCTATAAGCAGCAAGAAAGACAGCCCTTTTACTTGTGTTTTACTGATTATAGGCAGCTAGAATGCAGAAATGTTACAGTGAACTCTTTCTCTCGATCTACCCGCCCCCTCGACCCTTGCCTTGAGATGACAAAGTTTGGCTCCAGTGACTGACTGACAGATTGAGGACTGTGGGCAGTGCTCCTCATTCATGTTATCCCTCTGCCAGTATATCATGTCCGCTCTGGGCCAGGTCTATTCCTTGGCTACCTCAAGCCAACAGTATTAAAAAAAAAAAACTGGAGCAAGGCGTGACTGAGACATTACGGATGTTTTCCTTTTATGTGATAATTCCATAGAATGCATTTGTCTTTTTTAAAGCATTTCAGTTCCAATGCAAGTTACAGTTCAGCACTTAATATATACCATGAAGTTACAGTCTTCTAATGTATTCATTCCTCCCTCTTTGGACAGGCGAAGGAGTCAGGACAGTTGCAGAACAAGTGGTTGATGGTAAACATTCAGAATGTGCAAGACTTTGCCTGTCAGTGCTTAAATCGTGACGTTTGGAGCAATGAGGCAGTGAAAACCATCATTCGAGAGCACTTCATCTTTTGGCAGGTACAGAGAGGCTGGGGGGAGCTGTTGAGAGCTTTAGTGAAAAGGTTCAGTACATTAATGCTGGTGAAATGAAAGAAACTGCTTAACTGCATGTTAATCATGGTAGTTCACTTTACTGTAAATTTTGTTCCAATGAAATGAATGCAAATTTAAATTAGTGCCTCGCTCCATATATTCCCTTTGTATTTGGAAGATGTTGCTCGTATTACACTCACCTGGGTGCAGGGCCTGAGGAGGATCACACGTGTTTAAGAGCCCACCCAATCTTCCATGTTATAGATGGAAAAATCAGACAGGCTCTGTTTGAGTGTGTGATCCTACTTGCCCAGTTTTCCTCCATGCACCACACCCTGCAAGTGCAATAAGAGGAAAGTCTGCCTGCTCTCTAGCTGTGGGAATCATTCCTTCTGTCTCTCCAATGTTTTGACACTTTGTTTTCTCTCCCTCTTGCTCCACTATTCATTCCTGTGCTTTTCTCTCGTCGTTGCTTTGGTGTTTATTCTTGCTGTTTTGAAAGTAATGCTTTCACCGCAGTTCGCACCTTATTCTGGGAGCAAGTGATGCATCTGCCATGGTGGGTTGGGTTCCCAAGTCGTATTTTGTGGTACGGCATTCGGGTAATTCCACATGGTCAAAACTTTTAAAATTTCAGCTCTCTTGCTTCAAGAATGTATTTTTTTTTTTAAATGTAAAAGATCAAGGTCGGTGGGACCCAAAAAAGTATCTGTTGCTTGTTGGCCCCTTCCTGTATCATATCAAGTCTTCATAGTTGATATCTCCTTTTATCTGTCTCGCAGATGTGGTCTACTTACCTTTTTAAAAAAAAAAACTTCTATTTGAAGGATAATCCATCTCCGGTCTCTTCTCTCTGAACTTGGATCTGAACTAAACATTGCAGAAGCTCATTCGTCTGCCCTTTAAGATCGTGCATTTATAATGAGTTAAAGCTTTAACCGTGAAATTGTCCACAACCCTAGTCTTTGTTTCAACCAGAAGAGCTGCTTAGCTCCCAACCTTACTGAACATGTCTCATTTCATAGGGCCCAAGAACATAAGAAAATAAAACACTGAACCAGAAAGAGCCTTCCATCGGGTCTGTTTCTTCCACACACCCTGAGTAGTTTGCTCCATGATGCCCTCTACCCAACCAGTTATTTTCCTGAGGGAATGTTCTACAAAGTCTCTTCTAGCTCCCAAAGCTAAATCAAGCAAAACTCCACAATACTTATCTATCTACTCTTACATTTTATGTTATATGTTGCAGATTATTTGCTTTTCTTGCCCTGACATTCTCATGTTTGAGGGACCATATTTGGAACCCTCAACCTGTTCCTAACCAGCTGCTCATCCAGTTCATTTTTTTGAAGGTGTTAATTGACGCATAAACTTATTTACTTGGGAGTTTAATCTTCATATTTGTGATTTGGGGGGAGGGAATTTACCTCAGTCTCATCATGTTTGAGATTGTTCATTTTACAGCTCATGTTAAATAGCTTGCCGACATCTACATTTATCTATTCCTCTCAGCAATTTTAAAAGCCTGGATCTGTCGTCTCCTGATATTTTCTTGAAATCAAGTCAGTTCTGCAGATCTTGATAACTTGGAACTTTAAGTCTGGGAATCATCCTTGTAGTTTCTCACTGAACCCAATCCCAAGATATCCTTTTAATGGTAGAATGCTGAAAGCGCCATTAAATATTCCAAATGTGCTCTCGATATTGAACTATATGTGGATAGAATAACTTATTTTTACTGATGATAAAATGCCCTTCAGAAGTATCCCAGTACATGATTAACAGTGTTAAGTTTCAAATTAAATTGATGTTTTCAGTACATAGTCGGTAATCACCCCAAATCGTTTATTTTTTCATCTTTGATAACTAATTGACTGCCCTATCAGCTCCATATTTTATGATTCCTATTTTAGTATGCAGAATCTTGCCTACATTAAAATCCAATATTCTTCCTGTAGCCCATCCACTTAATTGGTCCAAATCCATTTGAATTCTCATTACCTGCCCATATAAGAAAGACTTGCATTTATATTGCGCCTTTCACAACCTCAGGACGTCCCAAAGCGCCTTACAGCCAATGAAGTACTTTTTGAAGTGTAGTCACTGCTGTAATGTAGGAAATGCAGCAGCCAATTTGCGCACAGCAAGCTCCCACAAACATAGTGATAATGACCAAATAATCTGTTTGTGATATTGATTGAGGGGTAAATAGTGGCCAGGACACGGGATAACTCCCCTGCTCTTCTTCGAAATAGTGCCATGGGATGGATCTATTACGTCCACCTGAGACCGGACGGGGCCTCGGGTTAACAGCTCATCCAAAGGATGACAGTGCAGCACTCCCTCAGTACTGTACTAAAGTGTCAGCCTAGATTTTTGTGTTCCAGTCCCTGGAGTGGGATTTGAACCAGGACCTTCTGACTTGGCGGCATGAGTGCTAACAACTGAGCAACGGCTGACATGAGTTCAATGTTGTCAGAACATCGGATTACATTACAAGAAAGTGTCCTCTACCATTTACTAATAATGTGACTAGCAAGTGGTCTGGACCATTTTCCCCTCAGCCCGGGTTTTTTTGATTGATTATTTCCACCTGCACTTTATTGCCAAGCCAGTTTACAACCCAATTAGCTAATTTGTCAACATTGTGATGCACTTCAATTCTTTGTTTAAAAAAAAAATTTGTCGAACCTAATCAGATGCCTTCTGAAAACCCAGTTCTTAAAACTACATGTGAAGGTTTAGACTTGTGATGTCATAATCCTGTCTAGCTACCTCTCGTTCTGAAATGGAGCATAGAGCTTGTGGTATGGATATTAGGGGAACCCAGAACAAGGCTAATGTTTAAATTGAGAGAACCTTTCCAAGTAGATATACTCCACAAACCATTTAATCGTTTTTTAAAAGATTACATTTCAAGCACGCCATGAAGATTTACACTTAGACTTGAAGCCATCCTCAGACATTACCGTTTGCAGTCATCAACAAAAGAGGATTGACATTTCAGCAGATTAATTTTAGAAACCGAGTTAATCCTGTTTAAAAATTCCACATTCCATTTTTGACAAATGGGTGAAAATAAGTGGAAAAATTGATCATCTGTCCTAGTGTTTGACTTTCTCATTCTTCAGATGAAGTTGTCTTTCACACACTGAATATCTAGACTTCCTTCGGTTCTGTTTAAAAAAAATTACCCATGGGAGACATTTCATTAAGTTGTGGGATGCTGCCAGCATATCATTCAGAAATGAAATGGGAATAACCACTCGCCAAAGCTTTCCTTATTTGATTTCTTCTGAATGGATTGATTAGCACAATGTGTTTGCCCTTCTCTTCAGCCTGACTGTATACCCATTTACCCTTTTTTCGTTAGTAGTACCTTCGCATTCATTTCAAGTGAACAATCTCTGTGTAACCTATGTTTGACAGTCAATCTCTCTTCTAGGTATACCATG
This sequence comes from Squalus acanthias, assembly GCA_030390025.1. Lineage (NCBI taxonomy): Eukaryota > Metazoa > Chordata > Chondrichthyes > Squaliformes > Squalidae > Squalus > Squalus acanthias. Next base: position 78,657,537 of record CM059429.1, on the reverse strand, counting down.
ACAGTGAAGAAGGACAACGATACGTCCAATTCTATCAACTCTCAGACTTCCCTTATGTGTCTATACTAGATCCCCGCACTGGTAGGTGTCCTTTCATTCAGGATTCCAAAGCTTCTAAAATAAAATTATGGTGTTTTCTATAGCCTAGACCTCTTACAGTTTGCCTGGCTTTGAGTAGAAACACCTCGGAGTTTAAGAAAAATTTGGTTTTATACTTCTGTATTCTTGCAGTATTTCAGTGGTGGCTGTGCTACTCTGCTTGTAGTGTTGAGACTGACAGAACCCCTTTTAGAATGGGATCTCATCAACAGAGCTCCTTTTTAAAAAAAAAATTAAAATAAAGCTGATGCTATAACATTTTCTAACGCCGTGATTAAGACACTGATCATTTCATATTTTAACCTGGGTTCCTTGAAGTTTGGCTCAACTGGCAGTATTAGAAATTAATCTGACCCTTTTTGAGATGGGGTAATGTTTGGTAATTCCCACTCGGATTGATCAACAGTGGATAGAATTAAAATAGATGATCCAGCAGAGTTGTTAGCTACTTGGGGCAAGTAGTTTTACCATGGGTCAAAATCTTGAAACAGACATTTGCATTTATTTTACCTGGCTTTGATTTAGCTGATTGGGTGTCGCACTTCAGTGCAGGCTTTGGTAGCTGACTTTGGATTCAGATCATCTCGCAAACATGATCATCATCTCTACCTTGTCCGTAGAGATGTGGCATACGATCCTGTCGTCTTCAAGATGAGGGTTAATGGGTTGGATCCAGTGTTTAAAACATCTGACTATCTTCCAGCACAAAAACAGAAATGCTGGAAATACTCAGCAAAATACAAAATTCTTACAGGGATTGACAGGGTAGATGAAGGGAGGATGTTTCCCCTGGCTGGGGAGTCCAGAACCAGGGGTCACAGTCTCAGGATAAGGGGTTGGCCATTTAGGACTGAGATGAGGAGGAATTTCTTCACTGAGGGTGGTGAATCTTTGGAATTCTCTACCCCAGAGGGCTGTGGAGGCTCAGTCGTTGAGTATATTTAAGACAGAGATCAATAGATTTTTGAATATTAAGGGAATCGAGGGCTATGAGGATAGTGCAGGAAAGTGGTGGAAGATCAGCCATGATCTTATGGAATGGCGGAGCAGGCTCGAGGGGCCAAATGGCCTACTCCTGCTCCTATTTCTTATGTTCTTATGTAAGTCACACACAGCATTTTTGGCCAATGCAGCAGCACATCTTTAAACCAGGCCTGTGAACCAAAGAGAATACAGAACCAGTTGTATGGGTTGTCTCGCAATACTTGGTCTGAGGCTAGGTGACATACTGATTTTTGTTTACTGCTAGGTTGAGGGAGCAACTTTCTCATCGGGAACTATGTAATTAGCCCATCGTACAGCCAAGTCTTGTATTTGGTATTCCTTTCCCGCTGTGATTATCTACACGAACATTTAGTAGGAGGGAATAGAGGGGGGGAGAAAGACGGGGGAGAGGGAGTGAGGGGGAGGAGGGGAGAGGGAGTAGTGGGGGGAGTGAGGGAGGAAGAGAGGGTGGAGGGGGGGAGGGAGTAGTGGGGGGAGTGAGGGAGGAAGAGAGGGTGGGGGGGAAGAGAGGGTGGAGGGGGGGGAAGAGAGGGTGGAGGGGGGGGAAGAGAGGGTGGGGGGGGGAGAGAGAGGGTGGGGGGGGGAGAGAGAGGGTGGAGGGGGGGGAGAGGGAGGGTGGAGGGGGGGGGAGAGAGAGGGTGGAGGGGGGGGGAGAGAGAGGGTGGAGGGGGGGGGAGAGAGAGGGTGGAGGGGGGGGGAGAGAGAGGGTGGAGGGGGGGGGGAGAGAGAGGGTGGAGGGGGGGGAGAGAGAGGGTGGAGGGGGGGGAGAGAGAGGGTGGAGGGGGGGGAGAGAGAGGGTGGGGGGGGGAGAGAGGGTGGAGGGGGGAGAGAGAGAGGGTGGAGGGGGGGAGAGAGAGGGTGGAGGGGGGGGAGAGAGAGGGTGGAGGGGGGGGAGAGAGAGGGTGGAGGGGGGTGGAGAGAGAGGGTGGAGGGGGGGGAGAGAGGGTGGAGGGGGGGGAGAGAGAGGGTGGAGGGGGGGGAGAGAGAGGGTGGAGGGGGGGGAGAGAGAGGGTGGAGGGGGGGGAGAGAGAGGGTGGAGGGGGGGGAGAGAGAGGGTGGAGGGGGGGGAGAGAGAGGGTGGAGGGGGGGGAGGGAGGGGGGGGAGAGGGGGTAGAGGGTGGAGGGGGGGAGGGGGGGTGGAGGGGGGTGGAGGGTGGAGGGGGGGGAGAGAGGGTGGAGGGGGGGGGAGAGAGGGTGGAGGGGGGGGAGAGAGGGTGGAGGGGGGGGAGAGAGGGTGGAGGGGGGGAGAGAGGGTGGAGGGGGGGAGAGAGGGTGGAGGGGGGGAGAGAGGGTGGAGGGGGGGAGAGAGGGTGGAGGGGGGGGAGAGGGTGGAGGGGGGGAGAGAGGGTGGAGGGGGGGAGAGAGGGTGGAGGGGGGGGAGGGAGGGTGGAGGGGGGGGGAGAGAGGGTGGAGGGGGGGGAGAGAGGGTGGAGGGGGGGGAGAGAGGGTGGAGGGGGGGGAGAGAGGGTGGTGGAGGGGGGGGGGAGAGAGGGTGGAGGGGAGGGGGGGAGAGGGTGGAGGGGGGGGAGAGAGGGTGGAGGGGAAGGGGAGAGAGGGTGGAGGGGAAGGGGAGAGAGGGTGGAGGGGGGTGGGGAGAGAGGGAGGGTAGAGAGGGTGGAGGGGAAGGGGAGAGAGGGTGGAGGGGGGTGGGGAGAGAGGGAGGGTAGAGAGGGTGGAGGGGAAGGGGAGAGAGGGTGGAGGGGGGTGGGGAGAGAGGGAGGGTGGAGGGGGGGGGAGAGAGAGAGGGAGGAGGGGGGGGGAGAGAGAGAGGGTGGAGGGGGGGAGAGAGAGAGGGTGGAGGGGGGGGAGAGAGAGAGGGTGGAGGGGGGGGAGAGAGAGAGGGTGGAGGGGGGGGGGAGAGAGAGAGGGTGGAGGGGGGGGAGAGAGAGAGGGTGGAGGGGGGGGGAGAGAGAGAGGGTGGAGGGGGGGGGAGAGAGAGAGGGTGGAGGGGGGGGAGAGAGAGGGTGGAGGGGGGGGGAGAGAGAGAGGGTGGAGGGGGGGGAGAGAGAGAGGGTGGAGGGGGGGGGAGAGAGGGTGGAGGGGGGGAGAGAGGGTGGAGGGGGGGGAGAGAGGGTGGAGGGGGGGGAGAGAGGAGGAGGGGAGAGAGAGAGAGGAGTTCAGGAACTCTGAGGGGAAGGTGTAAAGAGCAGGGAGAGCACAGTGGGGATGGGGGAAGAACATGATCCAGGTCTAAAGGGTGGGGTGGTGAGAGCGAGAACATGATGATAAGACAGATCACGTTCTTCCAACCCCAACCCCACTCACACCCCCTTTATACCCGTACCATGTTCTCCCTCTCCTCCCCCTAGACCTGGTTGATTTTTCGGAAAGCTCGGTGTGTGTGTGTGTGTGTGGCAAGTAACATCATTGGACTGGACGAAATCCAGAAGTCATGACACTTTCACTATTCACTTCATACCCAATAAACCTGTTAACAATCCGTGACCCCCCACACATTGCCCCATCTATGGAGAGGGGTGCGGGGAAGGTCAGGAGCTTGGTGGCGGGTGGGGGAAGTCATGAACCGGGGTTGAGAGGGGGTGAGGAACTTGGGCAGGAGGAGAAGGTCAGGAACCTGGGGGGAGGAACTTGGGCAGGGGGAGAAGGTCAGGAACCTGGGGGGAGGAACTTGGGCAGGGGGAGAAGGTCAGGAACCTGGGGGGAGGAACTTGGGCAGGGGGAGAAGGTCAGGAACCTGGGGGGAGGAACTTGGGCAGGGGGAGAAGGTCAGGAACCTGGGGGGAGGAACTTGGGCAGGGGGAGAAGGTCAGGAACCTGGGGGGGAGGAACTTGGGCAGGGGGAGAAGGTCAGGATCATTGGGGGTGGGGGGGGAGGGGGGCGGTGAGAGTGAGAGGTCGGGGATGGGGTGGGGTGGGAGATCAGAAACTTGGGTGGTGAGCAGGGGGAGGTCACCTCGCAGGACCAGATAAGTTGTGAAATGTTTGGCACCTCCTAGGCTATTCTATAGACCTGAGTCTCCCAAATAACTTTAAACACTACCTTCCTAGTGTAATTAACTTAAAAACTTAATAGCTTGATTTTATGGCCTGTGTTTGACCAGCCACTTCCCCGCATTCAATTCAGAAATGAGTTTCATATTGCATGGGCAGCTTTCAACCAAAACTCAATTTTCAGCACATTTTAGGCAGTTTACAGGGCATTTCTTCCACGAATCTCTTAGGCAACTTTGCACAATTTAAGGGGCACTTTTCCTACAATGTAGGCAAACTATTCAACTGAAGGAAGTATCCTGATCCTGTCGTCTTAGAATTACTCACATCAGTACTCACTAAATGGTAATTAGCAACTGACAGCCCAACTAAATTCTTCACATCTCCAAGCTTTGGGATATCAGCACCAGTTGTACCTGATGTTGCTATTGGCTGAAAGCAGGTAACAATAAAATTAATCTTACGATGTATCAGGTTAGGCTTATCATGTCTTAATTTGTTTGTCGATAGCTTCTAGAGCTCCACAAGATCCACACAATCATCACATTCTCTTTAAAGGCCTCGGCTAGTAATAGCTCCTGACTTTCTCCATTCTCCACCAGGAACAGTTGTGCAGTCTTTCCTTTGGAATCAGTTGGTGACTGCAGTATTTTTGCCATTGTCGTCTCTATGTATGGCCAGGTAACTGTGGTACAGATTTTACTTTGCACAACTGTCCATATTATTTGTGCTTTTGTGAGTAGTTCTCATTCAATGCCCATACTGGGCTTTATGTCCTATACACACACTCCATTGTGAACTAATTCTAGCTGCAGGTAGCCACCCACAGTTGCTGGGGCTCAATTTTTGAGCAGCGTGGCACTTACTTTCATCTGTTGACAAGGACTAGTTGCCAACTAGTCCTTATCAGTTAACACACTAAGGTACAGGATGTACCTCCAGAAGACTGCTGCATTGGTACCTAGTAGGATTGCTGCACAAAAGCAGTAGTTTGATCCAGTACATGTCACGAAGCTACTGTGTTTCTCATTGAAACATAGAATCTAGGAGCAGGAGTAGGCCATTCAGCCCGTCGAGCCTGCTCCACCATTCAATACGATCATGGCTGATCATCCAAATCCAGTACCCTATCCCTGCTTTAATCCCCACAGTACACATATCCCACCCTACCCCCGTAACCCCACATATTTAATCCCCCCCTAACACTAAGGGTCAATTTATCATAGCCAAATCAACCTAACCCGCACATTTTTGGACTGTGGGAGGAAACCGGAGCACCCGGAGGAAACCCACGCAGACACGGGGAGAATGTGCAAACTCCACACAGACAGTCACCTGAGGTCAGATTCGAACCCGGGTCCCTGGCGCTGTGAGACACCAGTGCTAACCACTATGCCACCGTGTTGCCATTGAGAACACTTGCTTTGCTCGTCTACAATTATTAGCTTTCTGTAACACATCTATCCTGTTGACCCCATTGTCTCATAAAGTATTTGGTTCACGTAAACATTCCTGGCGCAGGCACTTAGCGAGGCTTCCAAGGCTCAGAATTTGATGGCTGACTTGCTGTTTAAAAGCAACAACTTACTCATGTGCAGGAGGGCATGTGCGTGGTTTACAATAAAGAGGATGCAGTGGATGCCAAATATGGAGAAAAGGGAAGGAACAGAGAGGCTAAGATGGGATACTGAAGGCACAGTCAAAGAGGAGGGCTTTGAAAGGGAGGCAGGTGGCAAGGTGGGTAGAGAATTCCAGCGGGCAGGAGCGTATTAACTGAGCGAGCAGCTGCCGGTGGCGAACCTGGTGAGGGGCAAGGAGAATTCTGGCATTGGAGGAGTGCAGAATGTGTGCAGGGACATAGATAGGAGATTGCTAACATCAAGAAGCTGTCTGTGTAAAATAGAGCTGAGCCTCAAATGCTACCCTCATTTGTTTTCTACGTTATAACTCATACAGGTGTAAGAACTGTTGGGACTATAAATTCTGGGTAACATTTATTAAGAAGCAATAAAGTATATTTCTCATCAAGAAATACAATCAGTCGCAATTTCCCAAAATATGCGGAGGGCAGCCTGTTAGTGATTGGCGTCCCTTTTTTGTCTATGCGAGGTATGTGAAGGGTGATGAGTTACCTAACTATAAATGTTTATAGTGCAAAATTTAAAGAAAATGTTTTCAAATATTGATGGGATATATAATTGGAAAGCTATGCGAGTTTCTATTGCTCAGCAATGAACCGGCAAACTACTGTTTAATATTGTCAGTGAATTCAGATATAAAACACAATATGAAGGATTTTAATCTTTCACTTCCCTTCTCACCATCCCCCTCACCCCTTTTTTCAGGTCAAAAGCTAGTTGAGTGGCGCAACTTGGACGTGAATTCCTTCCTGGAACAGGTGACGGGGTTTTTAACAGAGCACGGTCTGTTAGATGGACTCTCCTGTAGCCCACCAAAGAAACGTCTGCGTTCAGTAAGTATGCAGAGGCGTAGATGCTACCTGGGTACGTGTGTGCTGCAGGCAATGTACTATGCGAGTACCTTGATGTAGGCTTTTTGGGGCAGGGGAGGGGAAAGAGGGTGGTGTTCCATGGAGCCTGGTGTGTGTGGGTGGTGGGATACCAGATTAAGGGTATGGTGGGCAGGGGAATGCCAAATTGAGGGGTGGTGGGAAAGGAAGTCTGTGTGTTTCAGAACTTTGGGGGATAATTTTCTTTTCAACAGTTTAAATATGTTGATCCATTATGTGATGGTCTGCTTACATTTCTTGTTTGATTTATTGCTGATTTGTTTCCCATGATCCGTTAGGAGAGTTTAATTGACGCCAGCGAAGATAGCCAGCTAGAAGCAGCAATCAAGGCATCTCTACAAGAGACGCACTATGAGTCCTCTAGCCCTGAGAATGAAGATCAGTCGGACGAGGAGTCGGAGGCTGAAGCATTCTCGGACAGTGAAGGGTTCATCTCAATCAATGGATCAGATGAAGAAAGGGAAGAGGAAAGTAGCACAAAAAAGAAACCGTCGCCCCGCAAGGATCTGAGCTGTAAACAGACACGTGTAGAATTAACTGAAAGGACTGAGGCAGGGAAAGACACTGGTTTGGAATTTTCCTACAAGGACAGGTCTGAGAAAATTCGGTCAGGGGGAGACGCAGAAACCTCAACAAAGCAGCAAGAGATAGAAGACACAACAGAGTATTTTGATACCAGTGGTAAGGACTTTTTCTGTTTTCCCTTGAGAAATTCACGTCTGTGTATATATACACTGATGAGGAGCAGGTGAGCTGTTGAAGAGTTTCCCATCAACAATTTCATTCTCTTTATTTTGAAGTTGAAAGATCAGTTGTGTATAACTGAGCAAAGCTGCTGTATGCATGTACCTCGTAGAACGGGATGCACCATTTTATCTGCTGTCCTCATAATCGCGTGTAAGACTAGATCTCTGGTAAATGAAGCTGTTGTAGTGTTCTTAAACTATCCTGAAAAGAGAGGTTTGTAGATATCGTACAGGTTTTGTTTTTAAGGAAAATAACTCCTTGATGTCTGGGAAAAGCAGGGATGTTGGTACCCGTGGTGTAGCCCGCAGACATTCACATTCCTGTTTTGATTAAATTGCTGGATTTATTCTATCTATCAAAATACAGAAAATTAAAAATAATGAAAGCTTATATTTTGATATACCAGCAGGACACTTGTGGCGTTGCTCACAATGAGCTGGAGGTTTTATAAGATCCGGGAGTGTTATTCAAAGTAGTATTACCAGGGGGCAGCCCAAGGATCTAGCAGTTACTGGGATGCAATCTCTGGGGTTAGTGGTATTTTGAGGTGGACTCCCAGGCTGTTAGTAGGGTCCCAGGTTTCCAGGAACACTGCAGACGGGGATTCTAGGAACAAAGAAACAGATTCTGGGATCTATGATTCTTGGGAACTAAGGGCATTGGGGAGAGGGTTCTCATGGTCTGGCAATATTGGTGACAGTTCTGGGATCAGGGAGCACTGAGAATGCGGTCTACAGGTTTGAGCACTCTGAGAGGCGGTCCTGGGGTTCGGGAAGAGGGAGATCCTGCAGGACTGGGGAGAGTGTGATTTGGAGTATTGGGGATTTCAGGGATCTGGCAGTACTGGAGAGGGAGCAGGGCTTAATAGCTTTGTGGGGGCTCAGGAGAATGGGACCAAAACTGCTGTTGGCCTCTTCCAATTAGAGTCCATTTGAACCATCAGCCCGCTCCCCCACACACATTCCTGCCTGTCACGCCTCCTTCCCTGACCCATCCACAGCCCATTTTACACCCTCAAATGCCACTACCGCTTTCCCCGTTGTCTGCCAGTTCCTGTTGTTATGTACCTACCGTAAAACATTTAAGCATAAATTTTCTGCTTAAAATTAATGGATGGAAATCATAAGCTGGGGTGTGCAATTTGTTGATGTGCAGTCACCAATTAGTGAGTTTACACAAATTTCCATAAGCAAAGAAAAAGTACCTCAAAAGTTCATTGTTCATGCAGTTCCCAGTTAATTAAAACATTCTTCAAAAATTGTTGGGGAGAGATTGTTTAACTGAATAAATACGACCAAAAGAGATAATTGGTTTCATAAAGAATCCGTTCTCTAGAAGCCACCTCTTCATTGTCTCTTATACCCCTCAGCGACGAATTCACGATAAAAGCTGCTACTGTTCATCTGCCTCTCACGCTGTTGTTTTTCTCTGAGAAGTTAATCATAGAAAAGCATAATTGTAATATTTATATAAATTCATCACTTACCTGAAGTCAAAGCTTTGAGAATTCAACCTTCAATTTCTTTCAAAGTCTTTTAGAAAGAGCAAAGACAATCTCAAATCCTCGCAGGAGGTAAGGGCACACCCTCCTTCTTCAACTCCTGTTAATGCAGATTGCATGTTAGAACATTCTGCAACCTGCACATGCTTAGAATGCACGGATGTGATTGAAAGCCCCGTCATAACTGTTGAGGTAAAAATATCCAATTGAAGCCCAGGCTTTTGAGAGAGGCTGACACCTTGAAGTAGATGCATAAATAAAGATGTTAACAACATAAAAGACAATATAATGGTTAATTTAATAATGTTATTGTGGAATACGTATTTTCTTGAATTTGTTATTTTGTTTAAACCTTTATTTTGGACAGTTGCTGAGGAAGAAAAGGTGGACGGAAAATTTTCAGGAAGCATTTTGAGTGATTTGTGGGGAAACGGTAATACATTTCCACCTAATGATCAGAGCCTGTAATTGAGCAATGACACCGTAGTGCTACGTAAAACATGACAACGGGAAGTAAGGTTTTATAGACTGGAAGTGTGCATGGATGTAAGGAAACATTAGAAAAACTCAAAAGCTTCTAGAAATTAAGCAATGAGGGGTGATATTATTATAAAAGTATACACTGCCAATTAGAATAGAAAAGATTAATCCAGAGCACAATTTCTACTTAAATTGGAGATACAGGCCACAGGTAGAAATGTAAAAGGCAAGTTCAGAATTGCCGTCAAAAAGTACTTCTTCATAAACAATGATTGAGAGATCCTGGGTAGTAATGGAGGCAAAAATTTTGCAGTTATTGACGGGGAGACCATAGGTTTCTATGGGAGGATGGGCTGAATGGCCTCCCGTTCTGTACTGATATTTGTGATGACTGACTACAGGTTGGCCACCCTGCCTTCCAGATCTTCCTGGTGCACACTGCAGAGCTAGGTGGATACACCCAAAATAATGGCCAAATATAGAATGTTGACATTTTTAGGGTGGTACAGAAAACAGCAAGGGAGAGTGCTGACTTTTGTCAGCCATTATCACCATTACAAGTGCCTTGAATCCCTGCCTTTCCCCAAATGTTGCTGCAGTGTGTGGGGTCAGGACAGCTTGAGACATTGTCCTTTTCAATTGCGAGAAGAGATCTGACCCTGTCAAAAAGCAGTATAAATCACTGGAAATTCAACGCATTGCTTTTAATATGGAAATTGAAAGATTATTTGAAGGAGTCCTTGAGGACTCAAAAATGGTAAACTGGGTGGCATCTATGTTGTTGTTGCTTTTGTTCATAGTCAGGCTATATTGCACAAAACTCTGCCTCTGCAACCAGTTGCTGCATGACATGATGACAAATAAGGGTGTTTCTACATTTACTTCAGTCATTTTTTAAAAATAGCTAGGTTTAAAATAAAAGTTGTTTTTCCTTTGCCCAAAATTCTGAGAAAGTAGTGAATTCCTTTGTTCAGAAACCAATTGAAATAAAATTGTTTTGATGGTTGAAACATATTATTTCAAATATTAATATATGCTGATTGACAGACAGTGGAATAGATGATTATATAAACACTGACCCATGAACATACTCCATTCATTATAAGGGGGAAAGCCATCTAAGGGAAATGTATGTAGGAAATGGTAATGTTCAGACATTAGAACACCTCACTGCAAAGTATAAGATCTCTTAAACTCTCTACTTGAAAAGAAGTATCTGTAAGAAGTCTCATGGCATGAATCATAGCGCCGACTTATTTCTTGTTCAGGCATACTAAGCTCTATGGGTAAACTAAGGGTCATCTGTGTACTTCAACTTTTCTTAAACATCTACAAAGCGACAAACTTACCTGTTTTTATCAAGAAGTCTAGTTCCTTAATCAGACTATTTAAGAAATGCTATTTTCAAAGGCGATATTTAGCCATATTGACTAAATACTTTTAAAAGAATTATGCTGTTGAGTATCTTGCTGGATCTCTTCACTTCTGTGTATTGTACCTGTAAATAAATCTGGCCAAGTAGTTTAACCAGTACTCATTGGTCTGTGGAGGTTATTTTCTGCCTTTTGGAAGGGTCATCCCATCGATTCTCCAGTGAGCAATAATTGTTGCACCTTGGCACTCGAACCCATACACCATATATAAGGCTCTAGGTTAGGGTTCATGGAAGACTCGCATTGCTTATGGAAATTGCTGTCTAGGTATGAACACAGGACATAAGGGGGGCGGTGGGGGGAGTAAAATTCTGTTCTGTTCAACAAGTCAGAGCAAGCCCGAACCATAATGAGATGTTCCACTTTTCTCTGGATTGTGTTGTGCAGTAAGCTGATGTTGGTGAAGGCACTCTTTCAGACAGATGATTTCTGCTGTGGTCTCCATTGCATTGTTTCAAAATAGTGCTGGCGGAGAAAGGCTTTTGATGCCCTTGCAATCGTATCTGCCACAATAAAACTAGCTGGGACTACCCGAGCAGCAAATTTCATTTGGTGTTTGGTCTCGGAGTGTCACCGATTGCAAACCTTTATCACCATGCACAGTTTGTGACGCACAAGACTGAGACGATCAGAGGTCCATCTTGCTTAATATCGTAAGAATGTCCTTTTTTTGTGTGGAGCAAGAGGGGGCTTTGTAGCTAAGCCAATAATTGTGACTGTTTTAAATTGATAACTGTCCTGCTGGAAGCAGCCTGTCTGTGTGATCCACACATTATTTAGACTAGGACTCCAGCATCAGTGGCTCATATCTTTGTAAATAGTGAGATATTGGATTCCTTTTTTCCCCCCTGGTGTCTTTAACTACATTTGAGGATGTCCTTAAGTCAGGGGCCAGCTACAAGGGCATAAAATTCTGTTCTGTTCAACAATTGAGAGGAAGCTGGAAGCCCATCCAGATGATGAGAATTATATTTTTAACAGGACTTTGATTTTTTTCATAGTTACAGTCTATTTTTTATTTCCTGTTGTACAGGCCTTTGAAGAGACTGGTGCTACAGTGTCTGTCCCAACAGGGGGGCTTGTTTACCAGGCTCTGTCTGAGAGTGGGTGGATAGTTTGAGACGGCTACTAAAGGGTCTGCCCTGATGCATTTGAAGCCTTATTTTCATTGACCAGTCTGTAGCCAGAAGCTGCCTGCAATTGGGTATAAGCGTGACATACCTTTGCTAGTTTGGCAGTTACCTTCTAACTTCACCACTGTATGGGCAGAGGCTAGCAAAGAGCTCCATGAGTTATCGTTCTCAAATACATTAGATCATATATTATGGTTCATGAGCATCGGGGGCTTGTCTATGGAAACGGGCTTGTATTGGGCATGTAAAAACCATCTAGTGAGCTTGAATCACAACAAAGGCAATGGACCTCTCCCGTGTGTTCCACAAAAAGGTATTGATCTGTCCAACTGTCTTGAAAGTTGTAAGCTTCGAAATCTATTTTCCATTTCTTGGAGTCCTTGCCTTCTACTTCTAACAGACAAACATTTATTAGTAATAGCAGAAGTTGAACAATCTGACTGTTGGAAATGTTGAAACACTATCTTTTGTAATACTGAAAGATTAAGCAATCCTGAATGACTTTCAGTAGCTCAGCTCACAAGATGGTGCCACTGCCACCAGGGCTCTCAGCAGCCAGGAGACAAGTCCAGAAATACTCCATCCACAACACTGTCTGCTTTGGAATGCACAGTTATCACATAGAAAGAAAAAGAACTTTTCTTTATATCACATCTTTCACATCTTCAACGTCCCAGAGCAATTCAGAGCCAATGAATTACTGTTAAAAGTACAGACACTGCTTTATAGCAAACACGGCAGATAATTTGCACATAGCACTGAGATAATGACCCATTAATCTGTTTTAGTGGTGTTGGATGACTGGTAAATGTTGGCCAGGCTGTAGGTAGACCTCTCATGCTCCTCTTCAAATAGTGCCATGGGATCTTCACATATTTACATCCACCTGAACAGGCAGACAGGGCCTGGGTTTAATGTCTCATCTGAAACTTGAGACCGTTCTTAACTACACATTGCCAGCACTGATGACTCACGGAGTCCAACAATTGCCAGAACTATTTTAATGTTTGCGATTCACACAGATTTATACATGTGCATCATGTAAATCAGGGGCATTAAAAAAAAAACTCTGAATATTATGGTTTGTGCAATACTCGTAAGACCCAATGTGCTTGTTGAAATGAGAAACAAGGGGGAAAAACTGTATTTGTGGACATCAGCTGACAGGCTAAAATCTTGGCTAATAGAAGCTCTGCAATGCTGACCCTTGTCTTAATTTTTAGGATAGATTATAGAATCATGAAATGATGCAGCACAGAAGGAAGCCATTTGGCCCATTGTGACTGTGCTGGCTCTTTGAAAGAGCTATCCAAGGGAAAGGAATCATCTTGTATGTGGCTCACCTTGTATGTGCATTTATCCAGCATATCTAACGGCACATATTGCTTTGCTTCTGAGAAAAGAATATTGGTACTGAAGTGGGATGGGCCTTGTTTGTGGTGATTTTAGAACAAAGTTGCAGGATTCTTCCCCACTGCTAACCTGGACATCCGTGTGGTTTGTGATGAATGATTCCTATTCAAAGAATGGCAAACACACTAAGTAAGAGGAGAGATTGAGTAGATTGGGCCTATATTCTCTGGAGTTTAGAAGAAGAAGAGGTGATCTCATTGAAACATATAAGATTCTGAGGGGGATTGACTGAGTAGATGCGGAGAGGTTGCTTCCCCTGGCTGGAGAGTCTAGAACTAGGGGGCATAGTCTCAGGATAAGGGGTCGGCCATTTAAGACTGAGATGAGGAGAAATTTCTTCACTCAGAAGGTTGTGAATCTTTGGAATTCTCTACCCCAGAGGGCTGTGGATACTCCTTATGTTGCATGTGCTCCCTAAACACTCTTGGCACCCCTGGGCGAAAGTGGCTAGTGTATCTTAGCATTGGCCACATGAGTCATTACACAAACTGAGCTGACACTGTACTGGCATGGAATAATGAAATAATGTGTTCTTGTGTGTTGTTGTCTTAAACAGGACCAAAGGCAAGTCTGATGCTGCGATATCCAAATGGACAAAGGGAACAGATTGCACTCCCAGCTCAAGCAAAACTACTGGTCAGTAATTACTTTGTCAGGTACCTGGAGTTGAGGGGAAGTCGGGGGATGGAGTAGAATATTTATACTAGCTGAACCAGAAGACATTTTAAGGGACTTGGTCAACCATTCTGACCTACTGCAGCCATAGATCCTTACTGTGATGAGCTGGAGAGGTGCAGCCTCAGTTGCTCTTATCGTGTTACACAAATGAATATACTGACGCACCTTGTGCTCAGTGAGCTTCAACCTCTTCCGCTTGGTTCTGTCTGCTTCTTAGTAGTTGCACTGGATCTATGGTTCCGAGGTGCCTAAGTTACACCATAATGAGCGAGGCTAGAAATCAGAGGAGTGCATTTCCCTATTTGTTCATCCTCCACCTACAAGTGAATGGGTCAGTGTTCAAACCAGGGGAACCACTGCAGCATTGTCCCAAGGATTTCAGCAAATTGGAATGGTGGGTGTGTAAAATGTTCATGCCGTGTCCACTTAAAGTGTGGAAAAAACACCCATCTGTGAAATGATAGAAGAATTTGATTGTGTCTCGAGAGCATTGTGAGTTGCACAGCCGTACAGTACTGGTAGTTCCAGTTCTGTTACGGGAGGTGGGAACGATTTGATGTGATGAGTTAAGAGTATCGCACATAAGAACATGCCGGCAAAACCTTGAAGCATATTGGCTAAAGTGGAAGTTTTCATATGCAGGGTGTAGAGTTTCCGCTTTGGGTGCAATCGGCGATTCCGGTGCAAATTGCGCCCGTTTTGAAAAGTCTCTTTCCCCCACCCCCCCTTGAGTTTCCGCTCAAACTCATTTGCATATCGGCAAATGCAAAATCTACCATGAACCAGTGGAATTGGGCAGTGTTTTGAAACAATTTTTTTTTAAATTTGCTTTAAAAAATATTCCATGATATATTTGAGTGGCAACCAATGTTCTCATTAAGCTGCGCAGCCGCGCTGCGTTATGCAGTTCCTGTGCAGCCGGCTCACCGGCTTTTAAATAGGAAAGACCGCGTGGTATTTTGAAGGGGTCGCGCACCCAAAAAAAATAAAGGGAACATTGGTGGTAACTTGGTAAAGTTTGATTAATACAGCTGAAAATTGGTTTATCGCAAAAAGTAAGCATTTTAAATCCGTGTCAATCCACCACCTGTGAGTAACCCAATTTTAAATGACTGAATATGTCTTTAAAAAAATATACAAAACTATTTTCAAGTTAGATTGGGGTACAGTAGTCAGTTCTTTAGTAAATTTGAAAAAAAATTCATTCAAACCCTTTCAATACATACCTATTAGTGTCCTTGCGTCCAAAAGAGCCAGCTTAATTTTTGGAGCCTCCTCAAAGGCCCGCAAATGAGCACAATTAGCGGAAACTCCCAATGGTGATTAATTCACCCTGGGAGTGTGGCCAGTTTTCTGGGCAGAAAACAAAAGATCGCGGAAACGCGAGTTGTGCTAAGCGCAATTTGCACTTAAAATTCCACGATCTTTTGCACCAGTTACGAAGATATCGGACGAATTACGCCGAAAAAACCAGCGCAATCGAGCGGAAAGTCCAGGCCAGAATGTTGGTACCAGCATGCTTAATGCCCACAGTGGCCTCACTGCAGAAGAGCATGTTCCTTTGCAATGCTGTTGCACAGGAGAAATGCTGATTGAGCATTTTTCTCCATTTATGGAAATGTACCTCCAACCTGTTGGAAGAAGGCAGCATCCAAACATCCCTGTAACACTAGACAGTTAGGGGCAGTTTTATATTCCTGGCCCATGATCTATTGGAACTAGGTGAGATTGCTCAAGCTCATTCATTTCATGTGAGACTCCTGCAGGCAGCAGAGAGGAATAACTATGCCCCTCACACAAGCTGGAGGAGAGATCTGCAACACTGGGCTGTTTTGCACAATTCATTTATATCTGGCGGTTAAGGATTGATGAAGATTGTTCAATTCCCAATGTTGGAATTATTAATTGGATGTAGTTCAGCCGCCATGTACAAAGGCCCCTCATATCTAAATCAGCGATAAGGATACAATTACAGTTTCATATTTTATGTGCACTGTAATTCCTTGTATTAATTTGAACTGGATTCTTTGGAGCAAGGCCTTGTATACAGCAGGAGCAGATGGGGAATAGACCATTTTTAAAAATTATTTGTTCATGGGATGTGGGCATTGCTGGCAAGGCCAGCATTTATTGCCCATTCCTAGTTGCCCTTGAGAAGGTGGTGGTGAGCCGTCTTCTTGAACCGCTGCAGTCCGTCTGGTGAAGGTACTCCCACAGTGCTGTCAGGGAGGGAGTTCCAGGATTTTGACCCAGCGACGATGAAGGAACGACGATATATTTACAAGTCACGATGGTGTATGACTTGGAGGGGAACTTGGAAGTAGTGGTGTTCCCATGCGCCTGCTGCCCTTGTCCTTCTAGGTGGTAGAGGTCACAGGTTTGGGAGATGCTGCCGAAGAAGCCTTGGCATGTTGCTGCAGTGCATCTTGTAGATGGTACTCACCGCAGCCACGGTACGCCGGAGGTGGAGGGAGTGAATGTTTAAGGTGGTGGATAGGGTGCCAATCAAATGGGCTGCTTTGTCCTGGATGGTGTCGAGCTTCTTGAGTGTTGTTGGAGCTGCACTCATCCAGGCAAGTGGAGAGTATTCCATCACACTCCTTACTTGTGCCTTGTAGATGGTGGAAAGGCTTTGGGGAGTCAGGAGGTGAGATATTTGCCGCAGAATACCTAGTCTCTGACCTGCTCTTGTTGCCACAGTATTTATGTGGCTGGTCCAGTTAAGTTTCTGGCCAATGGTGACCCCCCAGGATGTTGATGGTGGGGGATTCGGCGATGGTAATGCCGTTGAATGTCAAGGGGCGGTGGTTAGACTCTCACTTGTTGGAGATGGTCATTGTCTGGCACTTCTGAGGCGCAAATATTACCTGCCACTTATCACCCAAGCCTGAATGTCGTCCAGGCTTTGTTGCATGCGGGCATTTTTTTTTTTATTCGCTTATGGGATCTGGGCGTCGCTGGCAAGGCCAGCATTTATTGCCCATCCCTAGTTGCCCTTGAGAAGGTGGTGGTAAGCCACCTTCTTGAGCCGCTGCAGTCCGAGTGGTGAAGGTACTCCCACAGTGCTGTTAGGTAGGGAGTGCCAGGATTTTGACCCAGCGACGATGAACAATCGGTGATATACTTCTAAGTCAGGATGGTGTGTGACTTGGAGGGTGGTGGTGGTGGTGTTCCCATGCGCCTGCTGCCCTTGTCCTTCTAGGTGGAAGAGGTCGCGGGTTTGGGAGGTGCTGCCGAAGAAGCCTTGGCGAGTTGCTGCAGTGCATCTTGTAGATGGTACACACTGCAGCCACGGTACGTGGTGGAGGGAGTGAATGTTTAAGGTGGTGGATAGGGTGCCAATCAAATGGGCTGCTTTGTCCTGGATGGTGTCGAGCTTCTTGAGTGTTGTTGGAGCTGCACTCATCCAGGCAGGTGGAGAGTATTCCATCACACTCCTTACTTGTGCCTTGTAGATGGTGGAAAGGCTTTGGGGAGTCAGGAGGTGAGATATTTGCCACAGAATACCTAGTCTCTGACCTGCTCTTGTTGCCACAGTATTTATGTGGCTGGTCCAGTTAAGTTTCTGGTTAATGGTGACCCCCAGGATGTTGATGGTGGGGGATTCGGCAATGGTAATGGTGGGGGATTCGGCAATGGTAATGGTGGGGGATTCGGCAATGGTAATGCTGTCGTGTCAAGGGGAGGTGGTTAGACTCTCGCTTGTTGGAGATAGTCATTGCCTGGCACTTCTGTGGCGCGAATGTTACCTGCCACTTATCAGCCCAAGCCTGAACGTCGTCCAGGTCTTGTTGCATGTGGGCATGGACTGCTTCATTATCTGAGGAGTTGTGAATGGCGCTGAACACTGTGCAGTCATCAGCAAACATCCCCATTTCTGACCTATGTTGGAGGGAAGGTCATTGATGAAGCAGCTGAAGATGGTTGGGCCTAGGGCACTGCCCTGAGGAACTCCTGCAGCGATGTCCTGGGGCTGTGATGATTGACCACCAACCACCACAACCATCTTCCTTTGTGCTAGGTATGACTCCAGCCAGTGGAGAGTTTTCCCCCTGATTCCTATTGACTTCAGTTTTACTAGGGCTCCTTGATGCCACACTCCGTCAAATGCTGCTTTGATGTCAAGGGCAGTCACTCTCACCTCCCCTCTGAAATTCAGCTCCTTTGTCCATGTTTGGACCAAGGCTGTAATGAGGTCTGGAGCCGAGTGGTCCTGGCGGAACCCAAACTGGGCATCAGTGAGCAGGTTATTGGTGAGTAAGTATGATCAGCGTGGCTGCTATATAGCACCAATATTAAAAGCTCAGTGTGTGTCTCACCTCCCACTCCCACTCCATTTGGACAGTAGTCCAATCATTTGTATGTAATGGTTGAATTACTTTGAAAGAATGAGAAACCCATACCATACAAATATTACATAACTTCCTCTTGCTCCATATGCAAAATTCCTACCCTCCAGCCTGACTGTCTGTCTTTGATTTGGGGTGCATGAAACACATATTTTATGGAAACACTCCTCCCTGTTTGGAATGATTCAACTGCAGGATGTGTTCGTCATTGAAAACCTGAGATTGGGTCAGAATGGGAGCAGTAAGGGACTGTAGCTCAACTTTTTTCAAGCAGTATTTTCATTAAAAGCCACTTAATTCCATTTGACAATGGAGCTAATCTGAAAGATAAACTTCATTCTCTAATGAGGGACACTATACCAAAGGTAAGTAATCTAATGCTATGGCATAATGGTAGCATCACTCTCATTTCTTGATTAAGTGCTCAAAAATGTAGGTTACATGGTGCTCATATTGTTGACTGCAGTGTTTGTACAGTCACATGCAGATCGTTCAATGGCCAATCAGTTGCTGGACAGGAGACACTAATGCATAACTAAGTCCACACACTCGGTTGCCTGCCGATACATGGCAGTGGAGAAGGTATGCTAGATGACCTATTGCTATGACATCAGGTTTGTTGTGGAATAAAGTTCAGGATTAACTGGCACAAAGCTGCTATGGATGAGGTTTAGCGATGCATTGTAGTCCTGCATTATGGAGACAGCTGCACACCTCTTCAGCGAGATTCTCTCCTGTAACTCTGTGTAATCCCTATTTTGCCTTGTTTTTCTCTCAGGCACTGGTAAAACACATCCAATCGAAAGGATACCCAAATGAGCGGTTTGAGCTTGTCACCAACTTCCCACGCAGAAAGCTTTCCCATTTGGACTATGAAATTACACTGCAGGAAGCTGGGCTGTGCCCTCAGGAAACTGTCTTTGTTCAAGAGAGAAATTAACTTGGGAGTGTGAAAGATTTTATACAAATATTGGAAGTCCTGGCCTGTTGGAAATGGTGATAACCTGGCTTCAGCCTGAACAAAGAAAAATACATATTTTCACGTTTTACTGGACCTACTGAGGCCACTGACCCATGAAGAAATTTTGAGATCCACACTCATTTCTTAATACTTTTTGATTCCCAAAAGAAGAACGCTTTTTACTGGACCAGAGAACACTGAATGTGATTTTTTTTTTTGGTTAATAAATACCCATCATTCTATGCTTGAGCTGTTACCTTTGGCTGTGGCAGGCAACGGTACTGTTTATTTTTTCCTACAACATCTGGTCTTGGCAATGCTCTCAGTTGCCATAACCAAAATTCACAAGAGCACTGCTCTCTGTGACTACCAGGAGGAAGCATTCCCCCACCAAGGCCAGATGACAACACCAAACGCTGGGGAACAGGAAATGGTTTGGGATAAGACCAACTGTCGTCTGAAAAGATTTGACTTTGTCTCTTGGTAGTGTTACTTATTTAGGCTGTAAGTACGTGGTAGGAATTTGCTGTTGTTCACTATGATGTATCTTCAATTGCCCTAATGTCATCAGACAACCCGAGTTACAGGTCTGTGTTGAAATTCATGAACCCATATTATGGGCGGGGAGGTTTGCAGCATCGTCTGGTGTTAACCTGGTGGGTCTACTATCGCAGGTGAAAAGCCTCTGATTTTACTTCAGTCTGCACTTTGGGGCACATGAGTTGCTGTGGAATAATGGCTTTGATGGGTTCTACACACCATTCCAAGAAGGCCAACATAGTTCCTGAACAAGCTCTTTAGGGACCCCAAGACAAATCAGGCTATCTGGCAGAAGGGATGAGTCCTAGCCATACTCATGGGATCCCTAACATTAAGCTTTAAGGAGTGATATGTTTCTAAGTTCCTTCACTGCAAGATTAGCTCTGAGGAATTCTACACAGCTCCATAATCCCGTGCAGTGTTGAGAACTGAGTGATTGCGCTTATACCTAGCGTCATCGATTTCGAGGAATTCTACACAGTTCCTGGCAGTAAGAAGAATTTCTTCAAGATCATGCTCATCGTTCTGGTGTGTGTGATGGTAAAAGCTTGAGAGATTGTATGAAGCATCCCAGGAGCTAGAGTTCCTGACAGTAAGATCAGATGAGAGGTTTGACTTGCAGATCCAGGATCCTTCATGGTAAGCTCGGGGAGATCCTACACAGAGACGCGCACAGCAAGAAGGGTTTGAGATCCACTCGAGCCTCTGACCGTAACGGACACTGGCGGTTGGGGGTTGATGCACAGTTCCTGGGTTCAAAATCCCCAGCAGTAAAGAACTCGGAGGAATTCTCCACCACAGAGCCTGGGGGGGGTGGGGGTGGGGGGTGGTGGGTGAAGTGTACACATTGGGAGTGAGCTATATGGGTGTGTCCTGCAGAGAATGTTCAGTGTTTCACAGCTGTATTCAATCTTTCAGACTAGGCCCAGGGTCCCTGATAGTCAGAGGAAGGGAAGAGTTTGACACACAGTTCAATGATCGTGTCTTCTCTGGCAAAATTACATCAGCACAGTTTGGGGACCCCGAGTTCTGGTGCGAGGCTTTGTATGTTCACAGTAGGAGTATGAATCGCATTGGGAAGGTTGTGTGTGTGTGTGTGTCTGTATGTTGTGGTAGGGTGGTGGATTGTGTGTTTGGAACAGCTAGTATTATCATTGTACACTTCGGAGAGGGGGAATGACCAAACACATCGCTGGCAAACAGTGTTGGGGGACAAATAACCTTGGGAATGGGTTGTTTGAGGGAAGGCAAATAACAATGAGAACATGTGTGTTACTGTTGGGTCGGGTAACTGTGTATAAATGGGGTGTGTGTGTGTGTTTGAGAGGCTGCATATGACTGGGAATGGGCTGTATGTATCTTTGGTGGGGGAAGAGAGCCATGTTGGAAACAGACTGTGCTGGTGTGTCTTGTTGGGTGTGATGAGCAGTGTTTCATAGGTTTTTTCCCCCAATTGTGTCCTAATGAGGGTTTTCGATCCCTGTGGCTATCAGCCAGGAATATGTGGCAATGTAGGCTATTAACATTCCATGCTGGACAATTGTGCTGGCAGTGACCAACATTAAAGAAGGTACAAATCGATGAAAATAAACAAGTACAAATTGAAGAAAAATAGCCACTTTCAAGTCCACAGACTGAATATGGAAATGATAGTTTTATATAATAAACATGTTGATATTGTGACTGCACAAGAGAGATCGGAGGTCTGCTGTTTGTTTAACCGCAAGAAGTTGATCGACAAACTGTTCCCTTTTGCATTCTGGCCACTCAAGAAGACCCACTGCCTTCCTGCATTTGGGCTATAACTGTATCAAATTAATAAGTATGATCCTGCCCATAATCTCCATCTTGTAACTGTCCTGTAAAACCAATACTATGCTAAAAGGATGCAGATCAGTGCTGTGAAACACTGCACCACCCAGGTCCTGGACTCAATTCTTCAACCGAATCTCTACAAAATATTAAATCATGTCATGTAATGTCAGATTACTACTTGGTTTTAATACTGCTTCAGTTATTGTTCAATGTTTTTGAAGTGTGAGATTGTACCCCTATATAGATTCTGCAGGCTGGCTGGCTATGATCTTCTGAGATCCAACAGTCCCCACACATCTGACCAAGTGAATCAGTAAACTGCTGAGTAATTTGAAGAAAACATTGCAGGATTGCATCAACCAGTGTCACATTTTGTAAACCTCAATAAAATTTATAGTTTGCTTTTTAACAGGAGCTTCTTAAGCTGTACTTTTTGTGCGATAGCTCTGATGAACGGAGGGAATTGACTAAAGTCGAGCATAAATTATCTTCAAATACCAACTTACTAAAAGGATATCATTACATTTTCCAGGAACTGATCCAGATTAGATTTAAGAGCTTAAAAATCTGCAGAGCAAGAAAAGGGCCATTATTTATTTAGTTGCATTTAGTGTAACAAATTGACCCAATCTCCAACTGTGTAAATTATATGGATATGATCTGATTGCCTCAGGCATCATACGACCTGTGAGCTATGAACCAGTCTCCAGTTATTTCCTATATCTTCAAATTGTAACTTCCCTACCATGTCTTCTAGCTCTTGCCCTAATGTATTGGTAGGTGTTATTGTTTTGCATTACCTTATAAGGGTGCTTGCATGGATCTCAATTAGACAGGTGATGCCTGTATCTCTTGACTCAACTTATGTGTGTTCTACCTACTTTGATCAATACCCATTGCACTGGTTTGATGTGGGTCATCAGTTGACACTTCTGCCCTGCTAACAGTCATGCTAAACCCCAGATGATAGAGGGTAAACTAGGCTGGCTAAGACCATCTTTGGGACCAATGCTGACTTCCAAAAGCACTACAGAAATGTCACTGACATTTAGCTCCAGTACGTCCCTGAATTTTCTTTTTTCTGATTTATAAGGGTTGTGGCCAAAATGAAAAGATTGTCCTTGATTTGTCTAAGTTTATTATACTGGCTATGTAATGTGCAGCATAGTAATGTTCAAAATTTGCTATATAAAATCATACGGTAACAGATTGTATAAAATCTATCAAGATGATTGTCTGAAAACAAACTAACTGACTTTGGCCTGTACGAAAGTAGAGTTGAATTAACTGGCAGTCAGGTTGCTTATGCGCCTGGCCAACTAATTGATACAGGTATCCTTGTCCATCTTGCTTGATCACTCAATGCATAGTTCACCTGGGCCATCTGGGGAAGAAAACAAGTTAAATGTTTTTCAAGGTAAAGGGCAACTTTCCTCTCCTGTGGGCTTGCCTTATAACTGGGGGTAGTGAAGGATGCAAGTGAGCTGGAACTGAGTGTTTGAAGCAATGAACAAGTCACAAAGTGTGAGATGGTGGACTTGGGATGTAAAAATCAATTTGAGACCAAAATAAATGGTAGGCTTCCTAAATGATAACTTGTATTCAAATAGCATCTTTAATGTAAGAATAAATCCCAAGGTGCTTTACAGAGGTGGAAGGGGGAAAAATGGTTGCTGACCAAAGATGGAGAAATAACCAGGATTGATGGGCAAAAATAACTTAGTGTGGGATAAGATACGGGCACCAGCGTTTTGGCTGAACTGAAGATAGTCAAGTCTGGCGATGGCAAAGGCATGCGTGAGAGTTTCAGCAGCAGATGGGCTGAGGCAGGGGTGGAAGTTAGCAGTCTTTGTGATGGAGATGATATGGGGTCAGAAGATCAGCTTGGGGTCGAATAGGACGGCAAGATTGCGAACCGTCTTGTTCAGGCTGAGACTGTGTCCGGGGAGCGGGATGGCGTTACTCGCGAGGAGTTGAAATCTATGGCTTTGGTCTTCCAACTCTTGAGAAAATCTAAGACTGGATGTAGGACAAGCAGTCTGACAGTATGGACATGATGCGGCGATGCCGGTGTTGGACTGGGGTGGACAAAAATGAGAAGTCGCACAACACCAGGTTATAGTCCAACAGTTTTATTTGAAATTACGAGCTTTCGGAGCTCTGCTCCTTCTTGTACCTGAAGAAGGAGCAGCCGCTCCGAAAGCTCGTAATTTCAAATAAAACTGTTGGACTATAACCTGGTGTTGTGCGACTTCTCATTTTTTACAGTATGGAGGCAGTGGGGAGGGGTGGTGGAGAGGTAGAACTGTGTCTCATCAGTGTACATGTTGAAGCTGACCCCAGCAAGTTAGGAAATATTTATTATATTGATTTCTGAGCGAGATTATGAAAAAAATGGTGCACTAAAGGTGCAGTTTACCAACAACAATCTGCATTTATAGGAACATAGGAATATAATTAGGCCATTCAGCCCCTCGAGCCTGTTCCGCCATTCAATGAGATCATGGCTGACCATCTGGGACAGTATCACTACCTCTCATACATATTGCTAAGTACTACAGGGTGTCCTAAGGTGATTATCAGGCCCTTTTTTTTTTACACTTTCCCTTTCTTCCTAAATGCTTGTAACAACTCTCTTGAACTTTGCCTGATCTCCCTTTCTCCTTCCCTGTGTTTTGCACTTAGAATAACACTAGGTAACACTAGTGTTGCTGGCCGCATTGTTATTTACTGGACAGCAGATTGGTGGTCATGTATGAGCATTGGTTAACATCTAAAGCATGGTGCTGTTGTACTAGATTTTTAGTCCAGAAACAGCCAACACCAAATCTGTGTGCAAAGCCATCAAATTGGATGTGTTTCTTCATTTTTTAAATTTCAGTTTTAATAAAAATGAATCAATTTGTAGCACCAGATGTGATCTGAGGCACGATGATATCATTGTGTTTATGAATCCCTTGTCCTTTCTCGTATGGAAATGGGAAAGTGTTTGTAAAGAGACAAATTAAAGATACTTTGGCCACAACTATTGTGGTGATGGTGAGAGTGATGTGATATCCTCACCAGCTCCTTTTAGTTTTGTAACCTAGCTGTGCCAGCTGCCACAGGTATCAGATTTTGCTCCTTGGAAATTCATGGAAGAATCCTCATTATGCTAATAGAGGGGATGAGCGAGTAAACTGCCATATCTGGCAAATTTAATGGTGTACTTTGAGGAAATAAAATTGGCCAGGAATTTTCTTGGAGCTGTTGCCGTAACTTTGCTGGAATTATGGCAGAAACCCTGCATACGCCCATGAACGTGGTTTCTACCACAATTCCAGCAAAGCTACGGCAACATCGCAGAAGCAGCTCCAAGGATATTCCTGGCTATTGTGTTCTGGAAGGAATATTGTGTTAATTGACTTTTAAAAAGCATCTGATAAGGTGTCACAGAGGAGGCTTGTTGACAAATTTAAAGGGAATGTGGCATGGATAGGAGATTGATCAAACAACAGCAACAACAATTCACATTTATATTGTTCAGTTTCATTCTTATTATTTTCTGTAGCGGTTTGTTACAACTGAGTGGCTTGCTAGGCCATTTCAGAGGGCAGTTAAGAGTCAACCACATTGCTGTGGGTCTGGAGTCACATATTGGCCAGACTAGGTAAGGACGGCAGATTTCCTTCCCTAAAGGACATTAGTGAAGCAGATGGGTTTTTACGACAATCCGGTCGTTTCATGGTCACCATTACTGATACTAGCTTTTTATTCCAGATTTATTTAATTTACTGAATTTAAATTCCCCAGCTGCTGTGGTGGGTCACCACAAGCTTAGTTAAAGAGGTAGGTTTTAAGAAGGGCCTTAAAGGAGGAGAGGGTGGTGAAGCGACGAAGCGTGTTGCAAGCTGATTCCAGACAAGGGTTTGCACCACATAGGTTTGATTATTGCATGTATTGTAGGAACAGGAGTCAGCCATTCAGCCCCTTGTGCCTGTTCCACCATTCATTTAGATCATGGCTGATTTGTATCTCAACTCCATTTACCTGCCTTGGTTCCATATCCTGTAATACCCTTACCCAACAAAAATCTATCAATCTCAGTTTTGAAGTTTTCAATTGACCCCCAGCCTCAACAGTTTTTTTTTGGGGGGGGAGCGTTCCAGATTTCCACTATCCTTGGTGTGAAGTGCTTCCTGACACCACCGCTGAATGGCCTAGCTCTAATTTTAAGGTGATGCCCCCTTGTTCTGGACTCCCCCACCAGAGAAAATGATTTCTCTCTATCTACCTTATCAAGTCCTTTAATCATTTTAAACACCTCAATTAGGTCACCCTTAATCTATATTCGAGGGAATACAAGCCTAGTTTATGCAACCTGTCCTCATAATTAAACCCTTTTAGCCCCAGTATAATTCTGGTGAATCTGCACTGCACCCCCTCCAAGGCCAATATATCCTTCCTGAGGTGCGGTGCCCAGAACTGAACGCAGTGCTCCAGCTGTGGTGTAACCAGAGCTTTATACAACTCGCATAACTTCCACCCCTTTGTATTCCAGCCCCCTTAAGATGAAGGCCAACATTCCATTAGCCTTTATGATTATTTTTTGTACCTGTCCACTAGTTTTTAGTGATTTCTTTACTTGGACCCCTAAACTTCTCTGCTCCTCCACAGTTCCTAGCTTCTCACCATTTAGAGAATACTCTGATCTATCTTTCTTGGGTCCAAAGCGGATGACCTCACACTTCCCCCCCACCCCATGTTGAACTCCATCTGCCAGTTTTACCCACTCAATTAATCTATCAATGTCCCTTTGCAACTTTCTGCTCCGATCGACACCACCTAACTTAGATATACGGCTCTCTATACCTTCATCTAACTCATTGATAAATATAGTGAAAAGCTGAGGCCCCAGTACAGATCCCTGGGGGACACCACTCACCACATCCTGCCAATTGGAGTACATACCCATTATCCGTACTCTCTGTCTCCTACCTCCAAACCAATCCCCTACCATGTCAAAAGGTTGCCTCTAATTCCATGTGATTTCATTTTTGCTAACAGTCTCTTATCGAATGTCTTCTGGAAATCCATACAAATAACATCCATAGACACTCCCTTATCTACCAATTTAGTGACCGCCTCAAAAAAATTCAACTAGGCTCGTTCGATATGACTTGCCCTTTACAAATCCATGTTGGCTCTCTTCCAATCAGATCAGTTCATATTTATCCATGTGCTCAGTCATTCTGTTCCTAATAACAGATTCTAGTAGCTTCCTATTTTAGACTAATAGGTCTATAATTACCTGGTTTCTCTCTCCCATCCTTCCTAAATAATGGAGTGACATAGAAATTTTCCAATCCAAGGGGACAATTCCTGACTCGAGAGCATTGGAAGATCTCTGCAATTTTCTCACCTAATTCTTTTAATACGCTGGGGTGGAAACCATCAAGTCCTGGAGATTTGTTTATCTTCAGTCTCATTTATTTTCTCCATTACCATTTTTTAACTTGTATTAAATCTAATAAGTTCCTTCCCTGGATTTATTTTTATTTTTCCTCGTATCTGGTACTTTACCCTCTTCCTCTACGGTGAAGATTGTAATTATTTAGCAAGACTGCTATTTCCTCATTTTCAACTACAATATCACTTGTGGCTGTCTTTAAGAAGCCCACCTTACCCTCAGCCACCCTCTTTCTCTTTTAATATACCTGTAAAAACGCTTATGTTTCTACACTCCCCAGGGCATGTCAGGTGATGGTAGCTTGTGCAATAAGCAAAAACTATAGCCAGCAGCAAGTGTTAGGATCCAGTTGTGAATGAAATTGCTCACAGTCTAGTGCCTCTGAGTTAGAAGGTGGTGGGTTCAAACCCCACTACAAGATTTGAGCACATCATTTAGGCTGACGCACCTCCCCAAAAAGGCCAAATGGGAAACTGTTGACTTGTGGACGTTGGCCTCTTGCACAAATCTTTGAGGGAGGGGAAGTCAAAATGATGACCGTGCTTTACAAGCAAGCAGTGGGTTGAAGATACACCACTGTGATAGAGAACTTCAAAAGTATGTATCTTGATAGATTGAAGCTTCTCCATTGGAAGTGCTTCACATCCCATGTTCAGTGGAGAGATTACCAGTACTTCTTTGATCTGGCATCAGCATCCAGATTTCTTGTCAGTACAGCAGCAACCTGCAATTGCAGCATCTCCATGTCTGTCTCTATTTCGTGGCTTTTATTTTGAAGTACAGAACACAATCCACCAAATCCAGAAATTATTAGGAAGGTGAGAGTTTCTTGCTAACCTACAGCAATCAAACCTTTGGCGGACTTTATACATACCCAGTGCTAGACATCCCTGCCCTCCTCTTGAAACAGGTTGAACAGATCCTGGTACAGCAGTCTGGACTGGCTTCCTTCCCCCAAGAGATTTGCTCCTTTATGTTATCTCACTGCTCCAGGAGACATGAAACTTGGAGATTAGGGATTACTGGTTAACTTGATAACCCTTGTGCAATTTGGGTTTTTTCCTAACAGTTTTAACTTGTGTTTATAGCAAAAATTAAGTTCTATAAGCAGACTAAAACCTGCAGTATTGTACACACTATAAGTGGAATAGCATGTCACTGAATTACCTCTTATGGTATGTCACATCCGAGACTATGTGAGGTAGCCAATGTATTCTCCTGTCTACTCCAAAAGCCAGTAAATAGCACATTGAAAGATCATTACATTCAGGCTAAAACAAATGCTCTTGTTTATTTACAAGTAATATGATTACACAGAGGTAGAAATACCCATCCTTTTCCTTCATCCGCTAATTTAATCTTGAATGTTGACATTAGAGCCCTGAAATATAATTTCTACGGCCTCACCAATTTCCTCCATCATCTCCATTAGGATCCAAAGATGTATTTGGTGGGGCCCTGGTGCTTTGTCATCCTTTAAAGAAAAAAGAAAGACTTGCATTTATATAGCGTCTTTCACGACCACCGGACGTCTCAAAAGTGCTTTACAGACAATGAAGTACTTTTGAAGTGGAGTCACTGTTGTAATGTGGGAAACATGGCAGCCAATTTGCGCACAAACAGCAATGTGATAATGACCAGATAATCTGTTTTTGTTATGCTGGTTGGGGGATAAATATTGGCCAGGACACCAGGGATAACGCCCATGCTCTTCTTCGAAATAGTGCCATGGGATCTTTTACATCCACCTGAGAGAGCAGACGGGGCCTCGGTTTAACGTCTCATCTGAAAGACGGCACCTCCGACAGTGCAGTACTTCCTCAGCACTGCACTGGAGTGTCAGCCTAGCTTTATGTGCTCAAGTCCCTGGAGTGGGACTTGAACACACAACCTTCTGACTCAGAGGCACGTGTGCTACCAACTGAGCCACAGCTGACACTACTAACCAACTAACTAATCCAAAAACGTTCCTTTTTATCACTCATCTTACCATCAGCTACTTCAGGATTCACCACCTCTCTGATATCCTTCTCTTGAGTAAAGGACAATATGAACTATTTATTAATTACCTCTGCCATTTTTTGACTCTGAGCAGTATGTTGTTGTGTTGGAGATAGAAATCTTGATCTGACCTATTTTAAGGTGCCACCATGCAATCAGATCTTTTATTTACTATCTAATTGCATAACCTACATTATGTGTTGGCTTGGCTCAGTCTGTAGATCTCTTGCCTCTGAGTCAGAAGCTAGTGGGTTCAAACCCCACTACAATATTTGAAAACACAATTTAGGCTGACTCATCAGTGTATTACTGAGGGAGTGCTGCACTGTCAGAGGTGCTGCCTTTCAGGTTAACCTCAGACTCTGCTTGTTAAGGTGGCCATAAAAAAGGCTGACTCCTGTTCCTATGTTCTCATGGCATTATTTGAAGAGCAGGGAGTTACTGAGGCACTCTGAGCAACATCGCTTCCCTAAATAACTACCAAAAACAGTTTAATTGGTCATTTGTTATGCATGGGATCTTGCTATGTGTAAATTGGCGACATAACAATAGTGACTACACTTCCCTTTGGGTTATAAGAATCCATATGGATAGAGATAAAAGATAATAAAGGATCAATCACACTAATAGGTGTAATCTACAGACCACCTAATAGTGGAAGGGAGCTGGAGGAAGAAATATACAGACAAATTAGAGAAACGAGTAAAAAACATAAAATAATAATCATGGGGGATTTCAACTACCCTGATATTAATTGGACAGAAGAGGTAGATAAAGGAATGGAGTTCTTACAATCTCTACAGGACTCCTTTCTAACCCAATATGTAAAAAACCCAACAAGGGAGGATTCGCTATTGGATCTAGTTATGGGGAATAAGCCAGAGCAGATAAGAGAAGTAAAAGTAGGTGAACATATAGGCAATAGTGACCATAATATAATACGCTTTAAGATGATAATTGAGAAGGACATAAGTATGACAAAAACCAGGTTAATAGATTGGAGAAAAGCTGATTTTGAGGGACTGAGAATCGAACTTGGGAAGATAAAATGGGCAACAATATTGGCAAACAACAATATAGAATGACAATGGGAAACATTTAAAACGGTGTTCAACAGAGTGCAGGAAAAATATATTCCGCTGAAAGGAAAGAACAAACTAAACACTAATGAGACTCCATGGATGAATAAAGACATAAGGGAACAATTGAGGATACGGGAAGAGGCATACATTAAGTACATAGCCAGCAGGGGAGTGCATGATAAGAGAGAATACAAAGGGATTAGTAGAGAGGTCAAAAAAACAATTAGGAAGGCAAAGAGGAACTATGAAATTAAATGATCAAGGAACATAAAACAAAATAGTAAAATATTTTACAGGCACATCAATAAAAAAAGGAAGGTTGGGATGGTAATAGGGTCATTAAGGAATGGACAGGACAATACCACAGGTAACGATAGAGAGATGGCAGAAATATTAAATCATTATTTTGCTTCGGTATTTACCAGGGAGATAGAACAGGTGGGCATAACATTGAATGATGAGATAAGTGCATTTAAAATTTAAAAAGGGGATATATTAAATAAACTAATCAAACTCAAATGCATCCACGCATTTTAAAAGAATCTAGGGAAGTGATAGCAGAGGCATTACTACACATATTTAATAATTTGTTAGAAAAAGGTATAGTGCCAGAGGACTGGTGGACGGCTAACGTGATACCTATGTTTAAGAAGGGTGATAGAACATGTCCAGGGAATTAGAGACCAGTCAGCTTAACATCGGTGGTAAGAAAAATAATGGAATCCCTACTAAAGGAGAGAATAGAACATCTAGAAATTAAAAATACAATAATGAATAGTCAGCATAGATTTCAAAAGGGAAAATCCTGCTTGACCAACCTTATTGAATTTTTTGAAGAGGTAACAGAGAGAGTAGACAATGGTAATGCAGCAGATGTAATTTATCTGGATTTTCAAAAGGCCTTCGATAAGGTACCCCATAATAGACTAATGAATAAGATCAGAGAATGCGGAGTCAGGGGACAAGTAGCAGCATGGATTGCTGGCTCGCTTCAGGACAGAAAGCAGAGAGTGGGAGTAAAGGGTAGCTATTCATAGTGGCAGAAGGTGGGTAGTGGTGTTCCACAAGCATCAGTGCTGGGACCACTGCTGTTCACAATTTACATTAACGATTTAGACTTTGGAATCAAAAACACAATTTCTAAATTTGCAGATGATACCAAATTGGGGGGGGGGGGATAGTCAATACTGAGGAGGACTGCAACAAATCACAGGAGGACATTAATAAACTTGCAGAATGGGCAAATAATTGGCAAATGAAGTTCAACACAGATAAATGTGAGATATTACATTTTGTTCGGAAGAATAGGGAGGTCTCTTCTCACTTGGAGGGTGCGTGTCTAGGTGGGGTAAAGGAACAAAGGTATCTAGGAGTACAAATACACAAATCACTAAATGTTGCACCACAGGTTAGCAAGGCCATAAAAAAAGCAAACCAAGCACTGCGGTTTATTTCTAGAGGGATAGAATTGAAAAGTAGGGAAGTTATGCTAAACCTGTATCGAACCTTGGTTAGACCACACCTAGAGTACAGCGTACAATCTGGCCGTCATATTATAAAAAGGATATAGAGGCACTGGAGAGGGTGCAGAGAAGATTTATAAGGATGATACCAGAAATGCAAGGGTATACATATCAGGAAAGGATGAACAGGCTGGGTCACTTTTCTCTTGAAAAAAGAAGGCTGAGGGATGACCTAATAGAGGTCTTTAAAATTATGAAAGGTTTTGATAGAGTGGATACAGAGAGAATGTTTCCACTTGTGGGCAAGAGCATAACTAGAGGTCACCAAGAAATCCAATACAGAATTCAGAAGAAACTTCTTTACCCAGAGAGTGGTGAGAATGTGGAACTCGCTACCACAGGGAGTAATTGAGGCAAATAGTATAGATGCCTTTAAGGGGAGGCTGGACAATCATATGAGGGAAAAGGGAATAGAGGGTTACGCTGATAAATTTAGATGAGAAAAGACGGGTTGAGGCTCGAGTGGAGCATAAACGCCGGCATGGACTGGTTGGGCCGAATGGCCTGTTTCTGTGCCGTATATCCTATGTAATAAGGTGCTATGTAAATGCATACTCATTCACCAGCTTGTTCTTACACGTAGTGGTGAAGCTATTGGGGCTCCATTTAAGGGGCAATAGCTGTTTAGGGAGCTGCTGGAGCTCAAATTTATCTTAAACGCAACTACCAAAACTAGTCATCTCCTTTCAAGTGTGTGTTGCCCCACTTCAATGCCAGGGCTGTGGGAATGCTGCACTGTTGAAAGTGCCCTCTTTTAGGTAAGAAAATCCCATCTGCCCACACAGGTGGATGTAAAAGATGTTGCGCGTCAGCCGTGGCTCAGTGGGTAGCACTCTCGCCTCTGAGTCCGAAGGTTGTGGGTTCAAGTCACACTCCAGAGACTTGAGCACAAAATCTAGGCTGACGCTCCAGTGTAGTACTGAGGGGGTGCTGCACTGTCAGAGGTGCCATCTTTCAAATGAGATGTTAAACCGAGGCGCCGTCTGCTCTCTCAGGTGGATGTAAAAGATCCCAAGCCACTATTTCGAGGAAGAGCAGGGGAGTTTTCTGCAGTGTCCTGGCAAATATTTATCCCTCAACTAACATCACTAAAACATTATCTTGTCAATAACCCAGTGATGTTTGTGGGATCTTGCTGTGTGCAAATTGGCTGCCACGTTTCCTACATTACAACAGTGACTATGCTTCAAAAGTACTTCATTGGCTGTAAAACGCTTTGAGACGCACTGAGATCGTGAAAGACGCTATAGAAATTCAAGTCTTTCTTTCTCTGCAATGCCAGTGCTGTGGGAATGCTGCAGTGTTGAAAGTGCCCTTCGTAGGTGAGAAGATCCCTTCTGCTCACACAGGTGGTGTGAAAGTTTCCTGGCCTCGCTGACCTACATTGGCTCCCGGTTAAGCAGCGCCTTGATTTCAAAATTCTCATCCTTGTTTTCAAATCCCTCCATGGCCTCGCCCCTCCCTATCTCTGTAATCTCCTTCAACCCCACAAACCCCCGAGATATCTGCACTCCTCTAATTCTGCCCTCTTGAGCATCCTTGATTAATATCAGTCAACCTTTGGTGGCCGTGCCTTCTGTTGCCTAGGCCCTAAGCTCTGGAATTCCCGGCCTTAACCTCTCCGCCTCACTACCTCTCTTTCCTCCTTTAAGACGCTCCTTAAAACCTACCTCTTTGACCAAGCTTTTGGTCACCTGCCCTAATTTATCCTTATGTGACTCGGTGTCAAATTTTTTGTCTTATAATAATCCTGTGCAGCGCCTTGGGACGTTTTACTACGTTAAAGACGCTATACAAATACAAGTTGTTGTTGGTGCTAGGTCAAGAGCAGGGAGTTCTCCTGGTGACCTGGTCAACGGTCCTACCCCAGCCAACACCACCAGAGGAACGTAGCAAGGGAGATTTTTCCCTCTAGCACACACTAGATGTACATATCACGAAATGTGGCACCTCCAGCGTGTAATTTACTGCCATCAATTATAATTGATGGACAATCAAGGACCAGAGTGTGTTATTGGTCATGATGTCCGGGCACTCGCGGGAGGGCCAAAGTGGAAAGGTACTCCTCTTATCTGGCCATTCCTAAATTTGCTGTTTGCGGGAACTGACTGTCCCATTTGCCCGCATAACCCCAGTAACTGCAACCTATCGCTTCGAGACCTTCTGAGGACGTGATGGGACTCTGTATCAATGGAAATGCTATCTAAACCTCACCGTGTCATTGTAAACAAATGGGAGGCGTGTTTGGTAGGAATGTCTTTCAATCCCGGAACAGGATCACAGTGCGGTTGAGAATCTGTCTTTAACTCGCTGTTGATTGACAGATGGTGGGTCCCAAAGTTGTCATCACTGGAGGACAGGACAGGACAGCCCAGTAAGGACATCCGTTCTGCTGGGATTTGCTCTGGAGATCCCTGTAGCTCAGCCGCTGCTCAAGCCCAGTCCCCGCCACAAGGGAATTCAGAAGAAGCTGCAAAGGAGGGTTCGGATCAGCAAAGGTTTCGGGCGACATTGCCCGCAGAGGAAGGAGTGAGCAGGAGTTTGAGCCCGAGCGATCTGGTGAGATGTGTCCCGGCCGCTGCGCTCGCCGTGTTGGCTTAACGCTCATACCTCTGGCTCTCATCGCCATCGGTGCCAGTGTGACCCTGCTCTTCCCGAATGGGGAAACGGAATATCTTATGGACAAACATATCACCCGGGAGGCCATGTTTATGCCCGGACTGTGGGGCAGTGGATTCATGGTAAGATCATCTTTTCACTTTAACCCAAAGTGCATAGACCGTGGGGCTAGGGTCAGGGAATTGGAGAAGAGGGCGAGCAGTTTTAAAAATGAGATCTCCATCTGCGCAAAAGAAGCGTTCTTGTCCAAGACTTGGAGGTGAATGAACTTTCTCCTTGTACAGACTAAGGTAGTTGATCAGTTCAGAGCTGCTTCATATATTGACTGTGGCTTGGAAAAGTTACTTGTATGGCAGAGTAATCCAGGGTGCAATAATAATACCCACTTCTGACCTGAACTGGATATTCGTGTCTTTCGCCCTTCTAACTCCTTCAATCTCTGCAAAAGTAGACCAAGCAAACATTTGTTGAGATGAGGCTTGATATGAATCGATGAGCTGCTCTATTTGACAGTGAGGTGAAATACAGAATGACAGTTATGAACGGGCTCACTTCTTTCAAACAGTTAGAGTAATAATACAAAATAAAGAACACGCCATGTTACCCCACATCAGTGGGTTGTCTTACTTGACTTAAACAAGATGATCGCTAACTATTCTCCAGCATTTCTAATCTATTTGCCTCCGTGAAAGCCCTCACGGCTCTCTCTTTAACAAACTTGACTGCGATCAAAGCCTTCCTGTTTCTAAAAGCCTTCCTATCTGTGTGTTTTATATTTTGATTTTCCCAGCTAGCAATGACTGTTAATAAAATGGACGTGATGTGGGTTTTGATTGTGGAGACAGGCTAACCAGTTGCTTATTTACAGTTTTTGGAAAGAAAACCCATCAACGCTAACTCATTAACATTAAGTATTTGGTTTGCGGGGGCTCCGTGCAGAGGTTTGCTGTGGGCGACTGCCTTCTTCGATCACTAATACAAAAGCAAGATACTGCTGATGCTGGAAATCTGAAATAAAAACATCAGCAGGTCAGGCAGCCTCTGTGGAGAGAGAGACAGAGTTAATGTTTGTGACAAAAGGTCATTGACCTGAAACGTTAACTCTGTTTCTCTCTCTCCGCAGATGCTGCCTGACCTGCTGAGTAATTTCCAGCATTTTCTGTTTTTATTTCTTCTATCACTAGATCCGCACGGAGCTTCTGACTGGCTCGGGACCCTATCAAAATGCACAGGTTGCAGGATCCTAACGCCACCGCCGAATAACCTATTGTATCAGGCCCCCTTTAAAAAATTTGCATTAATACATTTTACTTTAAAACAATGAAGTAACTCTTTTTTGCAAAATCCCTTCTGTGGAAAATATTGAAAGAATCCTGAAGCATAACAAGTACATTAGGGACCTGAAGTACAGAAGGGTGTAGGTAGGGAGGGAGTTGAACTGATTTGTGTGGGAGTAGGTGCTGCAGTAACTCAGCGTGAAATTCTAGTTGATCGGTAATGTCTATTGGAGGCAATTTGTTTCAGCAAGTACCATAGCTTATATCTATCCCTTCTCACCCTACCCCATCTTTTACAAATCTATTTCCTCTATCCTCCCCCAACAATCTTCCACAAGGTCTGAGTTCTACACCCCCGCCCCCACCCCACCCATCCTTCACAAGATCAGGTTCCTCTTCCTCCTTCACTTGACTTCCTTCCTTCCACCTGTAAGGGTTTCTCTGAACCTGTGAGATTCGTATGGCTCTGTGCAGCCTGGATGCTAGTGCGAGTTTAGGCCTTATTGCCTGTTCTGGTCTCCAGCCAGTCTGGGAGCACTAGACACCTGTGAGTGGTTCGACCCACTCGCCCTTACGGTTCTGACACTGGACTTAGATGCGAGAGCAGTAATGGAGAGAAAACTCAGGTAGACCCGGTTGAATGGTACGAAATGGAAAATCTTTATTGCATATTATTTAAGATTACGAAATACATGTCATAAGCACAGATTAATGACAGTACAATCTTACACGCAGTTATGTAACTAATTTCAGGGAAACGAGGAACGAACGACACATCGTAAATGGGGGCACACATTACAATTATCCTTAAAACTTAAACCCTCCCCTATCAATATCTGCTCTAAACTAGACTTGTAGGATCGAGACTCATGCTCACCACTCGTGATAACTCGGAGAATTCCGAAAACTCTGATCGGATGTTTTTCACCGCAGCACCTGATCACCCACGTGTCGATCAGGGGTCTCTGTACCCCACTTGTTTACTCGTTTCTGCTCCGGCTAGCAGGCTGGAACGTCTGCTGTCATGAAGATCTGTGTTGTCCTCGGAGTTCCGACTCTACTCAAAGAAGAGTCTTCCTGTGCCCTCGCACTGATGCGATAAAATTCGAAGAATAGTCTTCCTGGCTGTTCTGTAAAATTCAAAGATGGTCTTCCTGGGCAAGGAAAGTGTCTATTCGACCTACAGGCGCGGTCGGAGCTTACTGACCGTGGCGATACGTATGGTCTTCTTCTCTTCTCATCTCATCTCATCTCATCTCGTCTCATCTCGGGCCTTCGGTTCCAACACCGTTTACCGACTTCTCGGGATGGTGCACCCGTTTCAAGGCTTCACAGCCCAGTTCCACACAGATCTTCGCGGCACGCCACGAGGCAGATCCGGGCAGATCGTAAAGTTCAACAGTCTTTTGAAAAGAGACACGAGGCAAACGGCACGGAGTCGAAAGGATAAGAGCAAGATGGACGGTTGGAGCTTGCAGTTATAGTGCAAAACTCTTCCTTTTCCCGCCCAACCTTAATGTCTTTTCTTTTGTTAGGGTTTGGCGCTCAAATTTCTTGTATAGGGTGATCTCCGTTTTAATGGGTTTCGGAGATACTCGTAACTGTCTGAGTACCTGTTAATACTTTTCCCATTGTTTAATTGGTCGGTGTTCTCCCTGGAGGGGTTTTGGGGCTTCCAAATGTTTTCTGTAACTACCCGCTAACGGCTCTCTCATCGTAGAGTCGTTGGGATTTTGCATATTAATGTCTTTGGATGGGTTCTTGATTACTTGGTACAATAGCCCTTATTCGCACCTGGGAGACCGATTTCAGTATTTATGTGTATACTGCAAACCCATGATGTCTCGTGTATTATCTTAAATGTGCTTAGTCCTGATCGATCTTGCACAAATGTTTATTGGAACGCCATCTTGTCTGCCTGTCGAAAAGTCTAGAATGTTCTGCCACGAGGCGTGGCGGCCATTTTACAAGCTGCTTGTGTCCACTTTGAAAACCTGACAGCATTCTGCTGAAATAAAACTGTTTGAACGAAACTATGTGTTTTTCTCCTTATTTATAAAATCGCGATATATTGCGAATTCTACAGTCCCTCCTGTTGATGCGAATAACTCCGCTTATCGTATCAAAAATATTGTGGTGAGCAATATTATCTCGATTTCTCCAGATCCAGAAAATTAATCCCCATAACTTAAACTATCTAGGGTCTTTGCGTCGTCCTTATTTCCCAAGAAAATTACATTCTTATAACACCGCAGGCATTATTTGCCTTTAAACTTACACCACTTGTTTTCCTTCCAGGCGTAACCAGGCCGATGCCTCTCGTATCACCTGTATATTCAAATTTTTTTATTTAGGGAAAGGAAAAACAAAACAAAACCAAACGATCATATTTAACAACAACACCATCACCAAAATAATCAACACCAACTCTTAAAACATGTCGAGTTCCAAACGTATTTACAGTTTCTGAAAAATCGCGATCGATTGCAACATTTCCGAGGCGCACGTGGCAAACGGGAGTGACGCCATTTTCCGATTACACGGTGCTTTCATCGTGCACGCGCACGTAACGTTCTCGCCACTCTCCCGTGTTTTCGTGCTTGGTGAGGCGTTTGCCTCTTTTACAATGTACGACCAATAAGTATACCACAATAAACACTTGGCATACAACTAAAATGTGGGAGGCTATTCTGATCCATGAAGGCACTTCAATGTTGGTGAACAGATTCCACCACGAATTACTATGTCCAGAATGTCTGTCCCTATTTCGACAGTTTTCTGCTCTAGTGTGTAAAAATGTTTTTGTGACACCGCGACGGCTTTCAAAAGCTTGGTGAGGTGTTCAGGGAGAGGGGGAATGAGGTATCCGAAATGCGCGACGAATCGCTGCAGGTCGGTGAAGTTCTCTTTTACGTTGAGATGAACCGTGGATGGTTCAGGGATTGGGACAACTCGCTGTTGTGCTACTTGAACTTCCGCCCTGGGTTTGAAACAGAAACTGCTGTCACTCACCGGACACCGGCTACGGTTTCCATGCTGGTAGTGTTGCGCTGCAGTGGTAACACAATATGTTCCACCCCTGATGTATGCTACCTGCGGAGGCACATGATCTTGTGCCATTGCCTCCATGGTGCAATTCATGGACTTGGCGCCAGCCGTTCTGAACCCGCACTGTGGTGTTAAAAAGGCATTCAAGTGCTGGGGACACAGTATTATGTGTGCTCCCCTGCCACGACAACCAGAGAGATCTGTACCTGTCATCGTTTGCTCCCAGCGGATGACGTAAGGTGGAACCACTGCATAGCGAATGTGGGCTCCCCCCTGAATGACACCAATGTTCTCTACCCGATACACCGGGGCGGGCTTTGCTGTGTCGCCCAAAACCGGCATGCGTAGTACTATACCCATGATAGTATGGTTTGATCGTCCGCAGTCCACGGGGACTGGGTATGCTTCTGAAGCTAGCCTGAGCTGGCACGGACTCAATGCGTTCTGAAAAGGGTGGAGCGCCCGCAGGTGTTTGTTACTTATCCAGGACGGGACCAAACCTTGTTTTAAATCCTCCAAATTACTGCGGCCCTCGCCCAGTAACCACGCCCCGTAAAGCACGCACACCTCATTCTGCGCAGCTTGATCGGATGCATTCCGATCTTCCCTAATCAGGGCATTTACCGTTCTCGCGTGTTTCTCTAGTTCAGCTATTATTTCTTTTAAATGGAGAGTCATGGCTTGGTCCTCGTGTAAACCCGACCCAACCACCTTATTTTCATCTGTGAGAATGTCTTTTAATTGCGTTTTTAAGCCATTAATCTGGGTCTGCAGCTCCACACTGTCTAGAGCGTTGACCACAGATGTACCTGTGTTGAAAGCAGTGAACGCGTCGTTCACTACACCCCTTCTTTGCCTCCCCACTTGATCAAAAACTTCATGTGGTGCAGTGTACAAACTTGTTTTATCAATTTCCGCGAAGTCGAATTCGTAAAATTGTCTGAACATCTTGGTCAACAGGACCTGATATAACTGTTCCGTCTTTTTGGGGCACCACTCTGGTAACCGTACCTCGGTGAGATTTAAAATCACCGAGGCCACCGCGTAATGTACCCCCTGAAATAGTATCTGGTCTGTGGGGACCAGTACCAAACCATTCCCGGGTCCCTTACTAGTTTTAGGGCACCCTTCTTCCTTAGCTAGAACCACCGGAATCGTGGGCGGGGCTTTGCGTGGGCGCGTAATGAGTTCAGTGGCATTTACCGGGATCGAAGAGTATGGGGCTCCGCACCCCCTGGTGCTCGCATCCCACCTCATCCCCTGTCCGTTATCCTGCCATTGATTAATGAAAAATATGGAGATGCCTTTGGGGCAAGCGTACTTTGACCCCCACATACATACATAGATTCCCTCATCCGGTTCCCACCATTTGTCCCAACAGACTCTCACTTGTCCGTTTGTCCCCGTAATTGTCCGATGGGTATTATTACCCAGTCGTTCCCACTCGACCGAAGAGTTCCTCATGTTTTTGCTCAGCTTTCGCAGCCACCACCATCGGCTCAATGGGACATTCCCACTACAAGTCAAACAAATCCGTTTGCCGACGGTGACGCTGATCCTGGGTGCGATGATCCTTACTTTGGGGCACAGTAAAGAAGTCTCTTGGTAGGCAAACCCCGATGTGCTGGAATACTCCGTTGAGTTCGTTCCCAGCCATCCTGGCCACCTTCCCTTGTGGAAATAGGTGGTGGTCTCCTCAGCCTCCCGTCTTCCGGTCCCATCCACCGCGATGGGGGCCGTGTCCCCGGAGCATCCAAACACCACGACATCCTTGGTGCGGCCTCGATAGGCCAATCCACATCCAATTGCCGCGAGCAATACTAGAATTCGTTCCATCCTTCCTTGGTTCCTGTGATCAGATAGAATGAGGTAGCCAGCCTCGCAAGAGTCTCTGGCTTTTGTGAAGGGTGAGCGGGTCCCCTGACCTCGCCTCACGTAAACTTCAATGTTCACTGGATAAACTTTAACTAATCCTATCTCTAAAACTCCCATCATTTTATTTCCTTTTATTATTAAACAAAATTTTTAACTACCAACTTAAACCGATTTTAAAACTATAAACTTATAACCTTAACCTTAAACTTATAAACTTAGAAACTTATCCTAAACTTATTACTGTACAGCGCCGCCCGTTCCCAGGGCGGCCCCTTTAAATTCTGAAAAGGCTGCTGCGAGCTCTTCCCGATGGTGGGAGGGCATTGACTCCTCCCTTTGATCTGCCGCAGCCTGTTGCTGCTGCGATGGGACTGGGCCCTTCCTGGGCTGCCCTAACCTTGAGCCTACGCCTTGGGGCAGTCTGGGGACATGACCACATCTTCCTGGGCTGGGGTATCCGACCTGACCTACGAGGAGTTGCCGGGGGCAGGAATCCCAGGACCGACGGACCGGGTTCCGAGACTCCCACCGGGACGACCTGTGGTCCCACCACAGTCGCTGGCTCCGTCTCCCCTGACTCCGCCTCCCTGACCTCGGGACCTGCAGCTTGTGGCACCGCCCTGCTCGGCCCAGCAGGCGACCCTTCACTCGCAGTCCCTACCTCCCCCGAGGGCAGGACGTTCAAGGCGGGCGGCTCGGGCTCTGAGGTTTCCACCGTCACGCCCTGTGGTCCCACAGTGGCTGGCTCCGCCTCCCCTAGCTCCTCCCCCCTGTGTTCGGGACCTGCAGCCTCGGTGTCCACCCTGTGTGGATCTCTATCTGCAGCCCCTGTCCCCCCTATACCTGAATCGGGGGCGACCCTTGCGTCCTCCGATTCCCACTCGTCCTCATCACTATCCTCATCTTCGTCGAGTTCCTGGAACTCTCCCTCATCTGACTCCCAACCCCACAAAAATGTCTCACAATTTCCCAGGATGTCTCCTTCTCTGATGCAAGCTGCTTTGCCTGCCTGTGTGCCCTGTGGTCCTACCTGGGGCTGCGAGTCCCCACTCGCAGGTTTTGCCCCTGTGGTTTTCCCTTGTGCACCTGGCTTGTACAGTTTGCACTGGTTTACGTGGAACCACTTAGTGCGCCGAGGTACCTTTACGGCGTATACCATGGGACTCGCCTTATCTACAATGTTGTAGGGTCCCATATACAGTGGTTCCAGACTCCCTACTCTGGCGTAGTTTCTGACCATAACCTGGTCTCCTACTTCCCACTCCCGTGTTTTGCGGGGTTCCAGCAACAGGCGATTGCCCTGATGCTGCCTTCCCATGTTCCCAGCCGCCTGCTCATACACCTGCTTCAGGCGCTCCAAGAGGGTCTGGGCGAACTTGTCCCTGCTTATCTCTTGGAGCTGACCCTCAGTGAGCACCGGCGCTAGCACATGGGTGGGGGTTCGCATGATCCTCCCAGTCATCACCTCGTGCGGGGAATACCCCGTACTTTTCGACTGACTGGCCCGGACCCCCATGAGGACTAAAGGC
Source organism: Squalus acanthias (assembly GCA_030390025.1). Classification (NCBI taxonomy): domain Eukaryota; kingdom Metazoa; phylum Chordata; class Chondrichthyes; order Squaliformes; family Squalidae; genus Squalus; species Squalus acanthias. Next base: position 78,615,498 of record CM059429.1, on the reverse strand, counting down.
AGAACTTCCGCCCATTTTTGGGGCGACTTCCTAGTCTCTTTCCTCAATTTTTCCTTCAGGGTCCGGTTCATGCGTTCAACAATCCCGGATGACTGGGGATTGTGTGCTACGTGCCATTTCCCTTCAATGCCCAAAAGCATGAGGGTGTTCTGCATCACCTGGCCGGTGAAATGACTCCCTTGGTCTGACTCCACAAAACGGGGAAGTCCCCATCGCGAGAACACTTCCCGGACCAAGATTTTTGCAATACCCAGTGCCGTAGCTGTTCGACAGGGGAAGGCTTCCACCCATTTGGAAAACACATCCACCAGGACGAGGCAGTATTTATAGCCTCCCTGGGTGGTGGGCAGGGGCCCTATATAGTCGATCTGTATCGACTGCCATGGTCCCTCTACCCTTCTTACGTGCCCCATGGGCACTTTCCTTTTCTGGGGGTCTGGGTTGTTTGCAGCGCACACGAGACAGCTTGCACAGAACTCACGGACCTGTTCCCTGAGCCCCGGCCACCATCCCGCTTGCTCTACCCGTTGCCAGGTAACCTTGGGCCCGGGGTGCCCTGCCCCTGGTCCCTCGTGAGCCAACTGGAGGAATTCCCTCCTGTGCTGCTGCGGCACAACCCACTGCTCCTCGCGGAACAGCATGCCTTCCTTAACTGAGAGGGTTGCCGTACTGTACGGACCCTCTACCTGCTTCCCCTCAGCAAGGGTTTTTAGGACTGCTTTTAGGGCGGGATCCTGGTTCTGGACGGTCTTAAGGTCTAGGGGCAATGCTACCCTGGTGTTCCCGGGATTCCCGTCCCTGCCTTGGATCGCTGCCATGGGTCTGGGCCCATAGGGGTCCCAGAAAATGCCGTTGCGGGCACCTTCCCTGGCTAGCGCATCCGCCTGCTGGTTGCCCTCCCCACGGGGCTCTGTGGAGGAGTGAGCTTTCACCTTATGGATGAAAATCTCTCCTTCCTCCCCTACTGCACTTAGGATCTTTTCCAGCAAGGGCTTCACCGTTAAAGGTCGCCCATCCGCGGAGGTGTATCCACGGCGGGACCAAATGGCCAGGTATTCCGTACACGAATTGCAGGTGAACATACTGTCCGAGCAAATCGTGTATGGGGTTGGGAAAATGTCTGGGTGGGTAACGACGTACACCACTGCAGACAGCTCAGCCTGCTGCGCGCTCATGGTGCTAGGGAGCTTGATCGCCAGGGCAAGGTTTGCCGCAGGGTCATAAACTCCACACCCTGTGAGTCGTTCGCCAGCAGATACTGTGCTGGAACCATCAACATAAATCTCGCGCCCAGTGGGATGTATCCCGGCTCGCAAACCTATGTTGACTTCCCACACCCCTTCCACCAAACACCGGTGGGCTGTACCGGGGTATACCAAATTGGCCGCAAGCCTGGGCTCGCAAAGACCTTTAACTCTAAGATCCATCTGGGAAAGAAGAAGGGTCCAGCGCGCAATACGCACGCTGCTTACGGTCCCATCTTTGATCCTCCCATCTAGAAGCATCTTAGTTGGTGTATGATGGGTGAGGAGAGTGATGGGAGAGAGCCCTGTGAAGATCGCTGATCTTTTCACAGCCCAATGCGTGGCTAAAAGGTGCCTTTCGCAATTGGAGAAACTCCTCTCCACATCCGTTAACACCCTGGACGAATAGACAACCGGCCTCAGCTTGCCGTGACGCTCTTGGAGCAGCACAGCGCTCAAGCTGTCCCCGCTGGCAGCTACCTCCAGGAAAAACTCCTTCCCCCCATCTATGGCCCCTAAGGCTGGCGCGGTCTGCAGATCCCTTTTTAACTTCTCGAAGGCTGCTTGGCAGCCCTCGTCCCAAGACCACTCCACTCCCTTATGGAGGAGTCGGAGCAGCGGCGCCGCTGTGGCCGCATAGTCTTCGATAAAATCCCTGCAGTAACCGGTCAGTCCCAAGAAGGACCTCACACCCCTTATAGTGTTGGGAATCGGTAACTCTTGCACCGACTCCCTCCTAGCCTTATCTATGGCTCTTTCCCCAGCGCGAATGGTCAGCCCCAGGAATTTTACTTCCTGCTGACCGATACGTGCTTTCTTAGGGTTCACTTTAAAACCCTTTCTCGCTAGCAGCTCCAATAACTCGGCCAGCAGTGGTCCATGCTCCTCCCTTGAATCCGTAAATAGGAGCAAATCATCCACGTACTGCACTATCTGATTGGGCTGACTAAACTCCTTTAAACTTCCTGCCATACACTGATGGAAAATACTGGGGCTGTTGTGGAAACCCTGTGGCAGACAGTTCCATGTGTACTGTTGTCCTTTGAAAGTAAAGGCAAACTTGTACTGGTCCTCTCGCCGCAGCGGGATGGACCAAAAACCGTTCGAGATATCCAGCACCGTGAACGTGGTCGCGGATGCTGGGATACTCCCTATTAGGTCAGCAACTGCTGCTACCGTGGGCGCGCAGGCGGGAATGTTACTGTTAAGGACTCTGTAGTCCACCGTGGCCCTCCACGAATTATCCGGCTTTCTAACCGGCCATAATGGGGAGTTCACGTGTGTGGCTATCGGCCTCAACACGCCCTGCTGCACCAAGGAGGACATTGCTGTCTCCATGTCGGGTTCTGCTTCTTTGGGGAAGTTATACTGTTTTTGGGGCCGGGTCATGGGGTCCCCATCTACGCTGACCTCAAATCCGGTAACCCTCCCACAATCGTGCTTGTGGGTTGCAAACGCGTGCATATTATCTGACACGTACGTTTGCATGTCCGTTGGGACATCCGCGACCATAAGCCCGAGGTCGTAGCCTCCGGATGGCTGCATGGTACACAGGACCCCTGTTTCTTCCTCCCCCGGAATTACCACTACCTCGCCTTCTTCACTCTTAGCCCCCCAGAGACAGTGATTTCTGAGGTCCACGAGGATCCCGTGTCCTGATAGGAGATCGGACCCGAGGATACCTCTCCCACCCCCCTCCTGCCATTCCATCAATATGCACTTCCACTTAATGTGGAGTGCTCCTAAACGAATGGATAGCGGAAGGGAGAACGCGCCAGCCTGTTCTTTTCCCGTGAACCCCGCTAATGTGAATGGGACCTTGGTAGATAGCGGTGAGTCAAAAGGGCTATCTGTATGAATCACGGTACAAGAAGCTCCCGTGTCCAACAAATAACTACCCTTCTGTTTCTCTACCTCCATCTCCACCAGGGGTCGCTTCCACGCATCATAGCTGAGCGGACACAGGTAGACGGGCTGCGCGGGCTCTAGTCATTGGGTATTGTTAGACGGGCCTGTGGCACCTGCGGGGCCGGTAGCAACCGCCACTTTTCCATGCGCACTCATGAAGTTGCGCATGGCTCCCAACACTGTTTCGATGTCGTCGGGAGGGGTGGGTGCACTAGCTTCCCTAACAGAGACAGGCATCTGGGCTCGGGCTGCGGGATTTTTATCCCTGGAATCCTTCCAAGGGTTCCTGCAGTTCTTGCGCCAGTGCCCTGTCTTCCCACACCCGTAACAAGCATTACTTGCCTGCGGGGCGCGGTTACCCTCCTGATGCCACTCCTTTTGAGCCGGGGCTGCGGGTCGTACCTCATGTACTTTTCCTTTAAGGGGACGTGTTCCCATACCCCTGATATTACGGTACCCTACCGTGAGTCGATTTAAGACCGACTCCTCTGTAATGGCGGGGTCAGTGGGATCAAACCACGCTTTTGCCTGCTCTCTGACGGCTGGCAAACTGTTGGCTACTATGCACCTGAGCCAATGAGTTAAACCGACGCCTTCCACATCGTCGCGCTCTGGCGCACCTGGGCAGCTGCGCTGGTATACTGGCCACAGCCTGTCGGCGAAAACCTTCGGGGGTTCTCCCTCCATTTGCACTGTCTGTCCCACTCTAACAAACGGACCTTCATCGTCCGTCCCCAATACTTCTAGGACCTCATTTCTTAGTGCCTCATATTTTTTGGTTCCCCTCTTGCTCTCGTCTGAGAGACACTGAAGGATCGAACTACCTAATGAAAATAACAGCATCTTTGCTGTTTCCCCATCGTCGCAGCCGTTAATGGCTGCGGTTTGCTCTACTTCCCTGAAATGTACGGAAGGGTCGTCTGACTCGGTCAGCTTCCGTACGTGACTTATCATAACCCTCAGCTGGTGTGAGCTGTGAGGCAACACAAGCTGGTTGAGGAGATTCCCTTGTTCCCCATCGTCTCCGTTTGGGCCCCTTTTGATACCCGTGACCGGACACAACGGCCCCTTTTCCACTTCTACCTCAGTGGGCTCTTTCGTTTCTTCTACCACCTTCTCCCTTACCCAGGTTTCCGAATAGCTGGGTGGCGCGGAGGGCGTAGTGGCTAATACTTCCTCTGCTTTGCTTGGTGGGAATTTCTGAAACTCCTCATCTACTAGCGGCTGGTGTGCTGACGGACTGATAAGGCACACCATGCCGTGCGCTTTGTTCACGGCCCTTTTAAGGTGCTCTATCTCCTTTTGGCAGACGCTATGATCGGCCCCCTGAAACTTATCCTCAAGGGCCATCTTATATGCCGCCCTAACCCCCGTTAAGCTCTCTTCCTGGGCTTTTATTTGGGCAGCTTGGCAGGCACATCGTTCCTTTAGTCTGCCCTCACTTAACTTTGCCTCAGTGACCTGGCACTCGAGGTAATCTATTTTTGCTTTATGGTGACTGGTGACTACCTGGCGTTCTTGGTGCAACGCACTTAAATTCCTAATGAGCAATTCCCCCCCAGTGACCTTCTCGTCCATTTCCTCCTCTAAATGCCTGATCCGAGCTGCTTGCGCTGTAATGACCTGGTTTGAAATCTGGACTTGTCTTTTATAACACATTAACCAGACCGCTTTCTCGACTGTCTTTTTATGTTCCTTACTATCTGTCCACCTCTCGGCTGCCTCTAGTGGACACTTATCCGCTAACAGGTCACTTATCCATTTCTTAGTTAAATTTACCTTTCCGAACACATAATCTGCTATTTTTTCCTGCATGACATTTCGTACATTCACACCAAAGTCTAACACACTACCCTCTCGCTGCCAGTGTCCTGCCGCGGTCGCCATTTTCTGTAAGGGTTTCTCTGAACCTGTGAGATTCGTATGGCTCTGTGCAGCCTGGATGCTCGTGCGAGTTTAGGCCTTATTGCCTGTTCTGGTCTCCAGCCAGTCTGGGAGCACTAGACACCTGTGAGTGGTTCGACCCACTCGCCCTTACGGTTCTGACACTGGACTTAGATGCGAGAGCAGTAATGGAGAGAAAACTCAGGTAGACCCGGTTGAATGGTACGAAATGGAAAATCTTTATTGCATATTATTTAAGATTACGAAATACATGTCATAAGCACAGATTAATGACAGTACAATCTTACACGCAGTTATGTAACTAATTTCAGGGAAACGAGGAACGAACGACACATCGTAAATGGGGGCACACATTACAATTATCCTTAAAACTTAAACCCTCCCCTATCAATATCTGCTCTAAACTAGACTTGTAGGATCGAGACTCATGCTCACCACTCGTGATAACTCGGAGAATTCCGAAAACTCTGATCGGATGTTTTTCACCGCAGCACCTGATCACCCACGTGTCGATCAGGGGTCTCTGTACCCCACTTGTTTACTCGTTTCTGCTCCGGCTAGCAGGCTGGAACGTCTGCTGTCATGAAGATTTGTGTTGTCCTCGGAGTTCCGACTCTACTCAAAGAAGAGTCTTCCTGTGCCCTCGCACTGATGCGATAAAATTCGAAGAATACTCTTCCTGGCTGTTCTGTAAAATTCAAAGACGGTCTTCCTGGGCAAGGAAAGTGTCTATTCGACCTACAGGCGCGGTCGGAGCTTACTGACCGTGGCGATACGTATGGTCTTCTTCTCTTCTCATCTCATCTCATCTCATCTCGTCTCATCTCGGGCCTTCGGTTCCAACACCGTTTACCGACTTCTCGGGATGGTGCACCCGTTTCAAGGCTTCACAGCCCAGTTCCACACAGATCTTCACGGCACGCCACGAGGCAGATCCGGGCGGATCGTAAAGTTCAACAGTCTTTTGAAAAGAGACACGAGGCAAACGGCACGGAGTCGAAAGGATAAGAGCAAGATGGACGGTTGGAGCTTGCAGTTATAGTGCAAAACTCTTCCTTTTCCCGCCCAACCTTAATGTCTTTTCTTTTGTTAGGGTTTGGCGCTCAAATTTCTTGTATAGGGTGATCTCCGTTTTAATGGGTTTCGGGGATACTCGTAACTGTCTGAGTACCTGTTAATACTTTTTCCATTGTTTAATTGGTCGGTGTTCTCCCTGGAGGGGTTTTGGGGCTTCCAAATGTTTTCTGTAACTACCCGCTAACGGCTCTCTCATCGTAGAGTCGTTGGGATTTTGCATATTAATGTCTTTGGATGGGTTCTTGATTACTTGGTACAATAGCCCTTATTCGCACCTGGGAGACCGATTTCAGTATTTATGTGTATACTGCAAACCCATGATGTCTCGTGTATTATCTTAAATGTGCTTAGTCCTGATCGATCTTGCACAAATGTTTATTGGAACGCCATCTTGTCTGCCTGTCGAAAAGTCTAGAATGTTCTGCCACGAGGCGTGGCGGCCATTTTACAAGCTGCTTGTGTCCACTTTGAAAACCTGACAGCATTCTGCTGAAATAAAACTGTTTGAACGAAACTATGTGTTTTTCTCCTTATTTATAAAATCGCGATATATTGCGAATTCTACACACCCCAGCCAATATCTACCTCAAGCCCCCACCCCACACTCAACGTCCTCCACTACTCTTTCTCCTTTCTGTGCTGTGATCCTCTACAATCTTCCCAGGGGTTAAAGTGGGCGAGGACAGTCCGCACTGCGGCACCACTTATTGTCAGACCAGCTACTTATAGTACAGTACTGGCACAGACACGATGGGCCGAATGGCCTCCTTCTGAACCGTAAATTTCTATGATTCTATGAGTACAGGTTCCTCATTTTCCTGCAAGATTTCCAAACCACACTGTCCAATATCAAAAGGCTCAGTGGGTCAATAGGAAAATATTTCCCAGGCGCCACTGGTTACAGATGTTTCATGGTACGGTGGTGAAAGATATTTGTTCACATTGCTGCATCTCCCCTTGGTTTTGGCCCTGGTGAGTCAGGATACACTGGGGTAACTGCGCCTGGGCGGTGATCTAGCGGAGTGGATCACCTGCCCACTCTAGAACCCGCCTGATTTCAGTGGGATGAACACCAGGTGGGTTATAGAATGGGAGGGTGATCCACTCCGCTCAATCACCGCACAGTTGATGGAAAGAAAGAAGAAAGAAAGACTTGCATTTATATAGCACCTTTCACAACCACCAGACATCTCAAAGCGCTTTACAGCCAATGAAGTACTTTTGAAGTGTAATCACTGTTGTAGTGTGGGAAACGCGGCAGCCAATTTGCGCACAGCAAGCTCCCACAAACAGCAATGAGATAATGACCAGGTAATCTGTTTTTGTTATGTTGGTTGAGGGATAAATATTGGCCCAGGACACCGGGGATAACTCCCCTGCTCTTCTTCGAAATAGTGCCATGGGATCTTTTACGTCCACCTGAGAGAGCAGATGGAGCCTCAGTTTAACGTCTCATCTGAAAGACGGCACCTCCGACGGTGCAGCACTCCCTCAGCACTGCACTGGAGTGTCGGCCTAGATTTTTGTGCTCAAGTCGAGAATATGGAGATCATAAGAACATAAGAAATAGGAGCAGGAGTAAGTCATTTGGCCCTTCGAGCCTGCTCCGCCATTCAATAAGATCATGGCTGATCTTCGACCTCAACTCCACCTTCCCCCCGCCCCCCTGATCCCTATATCCCTTGAGAATGAGTTTACTCCAGGACAGGAGGGTTAGACTCTACAACAAAGAGATGATTATTGTGCTGACACATCTGCTGCTGTTGGGAATAAAATGTATGTTTAAAAATAAATGAAGGTAAAATTGATTACATTTAAAAAAGAAATTACACAGCAATTGAACTTAACTAAAGTAATTGGAAAATTAGAATAAATTACATAAGTTTTTATACAATTTTAGAGCTGTGGGAATAAAGGGAATATTCATCAAAAGTGAATGAATAAAATTAATTGTATATCAAAAGGTATGTGATTTATACACAGTGTTTTATATAATTTGTAGTTTATATTTTACATAATTTGTATATAGTGTATAATTTATATGTTGTATGTATATTTTATATATTAAATAATTTATATTTTAGTGAGTTTTGTATTTTTCCAAGTACGTGAAGCAGCGCCAACAGAGAGGGGGGTCCCGGAGCCCCACTGATACAGCGAGGGGAGAGAGGGGGGTCCCGGAGCCCTACTGATACAGCGAGGGGAGAGAGGGGGGTCCCGGAGCCCTACTGATACACTGGGGGGGGAGAGAGGGGGGTCCCGGAGCCCCACTGATACAGCGAGGGGAGAGAGGGGGGTCCCGGAGCCCCACTGATACAGCGAGGGGAGAGAGGGGGGTCCCGGAGCTCTACTGATACAGCGAGGGGCGAGAGGGGGGTCCCGGAGCCCTACTGATACAGCGAGGGGAGAGAGGGGGGTCCCGGAGCCCTACTGATACAGCGAGGGGAGAGAAGGGGGTCCCGGAGCCCTACTGATACAGCGAGGGGAGAGAGGGGGGTCCCGGAGCCCTACTGATACAGCGAGGGGAGAGAGGGGGTTCCCGGAGCCCTACTGATACAGCGAGGGGAGAGAGGGGGGTCCCGGAGCCCTACTGATACACTGGGGGGGAGAGAGGGGGGTCCCGGAGCCCTACTGATACAGCGAGGGGAGAGAGGGGGGTCCCGGAGCCCTACTGATACAGCGAGGGGAGAGAGGGGGGTCCCGGAGCCCTACTGATACAGCGAGGGGAGAGAGGGGGGTCCCGGAGCCCTACTGATACAACAGGGGGGAGAGAGGGGGGTCCCAGAGCCCTACTGATACAGCGAGGGGAGAGAGGGGGGTCCCGGAGCCCCACTGATACAGCAGGGGGGAGAGAGGGGGGTCCCGGAGCCCCACTGACACAGCAGGGGGGAGAGAGGGGGGTCCCGGAGCCCCACTGATACACTGGGGGGAGAGAGGGGGTTCCCGGAGCCCCACTGATACAGCAGGGGGGAGAGAGGGGGGTCCCGGAGCCCCACTGATACAGCAGGGGAGGAGGGGTCCTGGAGCCCCACTGATACACTGCGGGGAGAGAGGGGGGTCCCGGAGCCCCACTGATACAGCGGGGGGATAGTGGGGGGTCCCGGAGCCCCACTGATACACTGGGGGGGAGAGAGGGGGGTCCCGGAGCCCCACTGATACACTGGGGGGGAGAGAGGGGGATCCCGGAGCCCCACTGATACACTGCGGGGAGAGAGGGGGGTCCCGGAGCCCCACTGATACAGCGGGGGGGAGAGAGAGTGGTCCCGGAGCCCTACTGATACGGCGGTGGGAGAGAGGGGGGTCCCGGAGCCCCACTGATACAGCAAGGGGAGAGAGGGGGGTCCCGGAGCCCTGCTGATACAGCGAGGGGAGAGAGGGGGGTCCCGGAGCCCCACTGATACAGCGAGGGGAGACAGGGGGGTCCCGGAGCCCCACTGATACACTGGGGGGAAGAGAGGGGGGTCCCGGAGCCCCACTGATACACTGGGGGGAGAGAGGGGGGTCCCGGAGCCCCAGTGATACAGCAGGGGGAGAGGGGGGTCCCAGAGCCCCACTGATACAGCGTGTGGAGAGAGGGGGGTCCCGGAGCCCCACTGATACATTGCGTGGAGAGAGGGGGGTCCCGGAGCCCCACTGATACAGCCGGGGGGGGGGTGAGAGTATCAGAGCAGGAGGGATGAGGGAGAGAGAAGGGTCTCTGGGAAGGAGGAATGAGGGAGAGAGATGGGTATCTGGGAAGGAGGGATGAGGGAGAGTGAGGGGTCTCTGGGAAGGAGGGATGAGGGAGGGAGATGGGCCTTGATGCGGGAGGGATGAGGAAGAGAGATGGATCTGAGCAGGAAGGGATGAGGGGGAGAGAAGGATCTGGGCGGGATGGGATGAGGGAGACAGATGCGTCTTGGAGCAGGAGAGATGAGGGAGAGAGATGGGTCTCGTGGCAGCAGGATGAGGGAGGGAGATGGGTCTCGGGGCAGGAGGGATGAGGGAGAGAGTTGGGTCTCTGCGAAGGAGGGATGAGGGAAATAGATTGGTCTTGGAACAGGAGGGATGAGGGAGAGAGAAGGGTCTCTGGGCAGGAGAGATGAGGGAAATAGATTGGTCTTGGAACAGGAGGGATGAGGGAGAGAGATGGGTCTCTGGGAAGGAGTGATGAGGGAGAGAGATGGGTCTCGGGGCAGGAGGGATGCAGCAGTGGGGGAGAGATTGGGCAGCAGGATTGTGTGCAATCAGAGGTGGGGAGAGAGACCTGGCTGGGTGGAGATGTTCGGGGAAGATGAGTTACTGCTCCTGATATGACAGTGGACCAAGGAACCTCGTGCAAGCATGTGAAGGGTTCATATCTGTTAGGAAAGTCCTTATCTTCGGACTGTTATAAATCTGTGACCTTGAAGGAAGGAAGCTTAAACAACTTTGAAAGCATTTGTACATATCTACACTCATGCAGGTTTTGCGAAATTCTGTTGGTTTGGAGACTGTTTTGAAATCTCATGGTCTGGGGGTTCGATCAAATGCTGAGGCTCTTGAGCTTTCAGCTGTGACTATTTTGTAGCAATGCCCCACAGGAGGCATGGAAGGAGTTTATTTAACAATGAGTCTGAGGTAAAAGGAAGTTACAGAATACTTAGAAGGTACAGTAAGAGGGGACTTGGTTATCTGAGTGCCCCAAATGTTGATAACATTGTGCAGAGCAAAGCATGAACATCCCTTCCACTGGAGTGGCACAATGTGCAGTGTCTCCAATTCTGTATTGTTTACCTTTTCTGTAGTTTTCAATACACAGGCTTGAACCTCAGGACTGTTGGCCTTGGACAAGTATATTTTTCATAAATATTACATTGCAACAGCTGCACAAACTTGTTATACTTCCTGAAAATTAAGATATTTGCCCTTTGGCCTTATGATATGAGTATGTCCGATTATTTATGAGATCCTAAAGGTTGTGGGGGTAAGCAGTTGTGAAGTAGGTGGGGTCAGTAGTTGTAATTGGATTCTGACGTTGTGTGGGGTGGGATCAAAGGTAAAAACTAGTCGGGGAGGTATTCCACTTCAATCACTGAATCCATCTCTCTGCTTGTTAGACTCGGGTTGAATTTGAAAATGGGTTCTGAATCCTAATTTGTACAATTTATGCCTCTTTGAATGAGTTTACACTTCAACAATGCAGCTGGACAATCGTTTTCAAGAAATAAAGGGAATATGTAAATGGGGTCACAGATTCTGGTTCTGAGATCTGAAAATGATGACCCAAATCAGATGTGGAGATTCAGACATCTCATCAAATGGCCTCAAGTTCAATCAGTATCTTCAGTTCACCGAGCAATCACATAGGAGCGGATTTTGTGGCCAGCGGCTGGTGCAGCACGGTGGCATAGTGGTTAGCACTGGTGCCTCACAGCGCCAGAGACCCGGGTTCGAATCTGACCTCGGGTGACTGTCTGTGTGGAGTTTGCACATTCTCCCTGTGTCTGCGTGGGTTTCCTCCGGGTGCTCCGGTTTCCTCCCACAGTCCAAAAATGTGCGGGTTAGGTTGATTTGGCTATGATAAATTGACCCTTAGTGTTAGGGGGGGATTAAATATGTGGGGTTATGGGGATAGGATGGGATATGTTAGGGGGAATTAAATACGTGGGGTTATGGGGGTAGGGTGGGATATGTGTAATGTGGGGATTAAAGCAGGGACAGGGTACTGGATTTGGATGATCAGCCATGATCGTATTGAATGGTGGAGCAGGCTCGACGGGCCGAATGGCCTACTCCTGCTCCTGGATTCTATGTTTCTATGTCGGCGCTCGTCGCTGACCTGGAAGAAAGCTGCCCACAAAAGATCTAGCAATCTCTGTGGCATCGATTCTGGCACCAACTCTAGGGGATCTCCAGCGTCCAGCAACAGTGATGTCATCAAGCAGGCTAAGCAGCCAATCACATTGAAGAATTCTCACAGACAGCAAACCAGGAAGTAAAAAGCACTGATTATCCTTCACTTTTTAATCATTTTACAGAGAGCAAAATAAAGATTGGGACATACACATGGGATTAAGGTAGAAGCTGAAATATCAGAAACAACTTAAAAAAATTATATGAAAAAATTTGGAGTTTTTATCATAATGGAAAAATTTGACATTCCACAAATATAAAAATAGCTTTTCAGGGCCAGAGAGGTTATTCAGCAGTAATTATGACTTGGTACACTATTAAAAACCCAGTTACAATGCACTGAACCAGGCGCAAATTTTTGGGAGTTTTTTAACAGCGTGTAAAAGGGGAAGTTCACGTCAAATCACTGATTCTGTGCTGATTGCCATCTGCGGGATCTTCAACAGAGTACCCCGTGGAGCAGCAGGGAATTACTGACAGCAACTTCTGGATTTCCGCGCTTAACTGCACATGTGCGGAGGCCAGAAGTTGCTGTCAGTTTCACAGAGTAATGACGGCGAACGCTGACAGTTTCGCCGTCATTACAACCGCAAAATCCGGGCCATAATATAACAGGTAGTCCGTCGGCCACACACATTGCAGACTAAGTGGATAATTTTCAGAAACCATCATTCAGGAAGTTAATGGTCCCTATGTACAACAGTGTGAGTGATGCAACGTTCAAGGTAAAAAAGCAGTGGGAAAAAGCCACAGTGACTGAAGGAGGAATAATCAGCTGACAATGGCAGTGTAAAGGGCAGCTACATATTGTCACGTAAAAGGAGCATTGTGCAATTGCTTAAGAATGTTATGAAATGGAAAGAGAAAAATGACACATTTCTCCTCAAGTGTTTGTGAATTGTGCAGAAATAGCGCTTGCAGCAGTGGGCAAGTGATTTCAGACTTCATTGTCCTCCCCTTTTTTTTATCCTCATTCATTTAGTTTACGTCCATTGATAACAAGGGGAAGATTCACAGATCACACAGAAACGAGTTAAAAGAGCAATCAAAAGGGCTGAGAGAGACTTCGAAAAAAGTATAGCTACAAAGACAAAATATAAATAAAATCACTTTAGTCTTTCTATAGCTGTCAGACGAGGTTAGAGCATTAAAAATGCAAATGGACTTAAAACTGAGGATGAGCGCAAATATTCTGAATGATTACTTCATCAAGGGGAGATGTGAGCAACACGGCCTCCTCAAAACTAAGAGCATCAAGGTAACATTTACGACTTTAATATAAATGAGATGGAATTCTTAGACAAGGTGAAAGGGCTTTAAATCAAATAAATCCCCTTGGATAGATGGTATTTATCCCAAAGTGTTGAGAGGTACTAGTGAGGAGATCTGCGAGGCACTGACAATCATTCAAGGAGTCAATGGACATTGAGGAGGTACGAATGGATTGGCAACAGGCTAACGTTCAAAGTAAGAATACAAGAGCAGGGGGTTATGCGTCAACTGTATAAAACACTAGTTAGGCCTCAGCTAGAGTACTTACTTTAGTTCTGTGTAAAATTATGGAAATAATTATCAGGAGTACAGTTGAGGATTATCTGTACAACAATCTAATTAAACAGCAGACAATGCAACTTTAGAGAGGACAGATACTGTCTGACCAAACTCCTCAACTTCTTTGAGGAAGTGACAAAACAAGTGGACTGTGATAAATCTGAGGAAGTTGTGTCACTTAGGCTTCCAAAAGACACTTGATAAAGTTCTACATGAAAATCTACTAATTAAACTCAAAGCTGTGGGGATTCAGGGAAAAACGTGGGTAGAGATAAGAAACTAGCTGAAGGATAGAAACCTCGGGTAGTGGTTAGAGGGAGGGAGTGGGGGAGTACTGAGTGGGGTGTCCCAGGGTACATGTTGGGACCACTACATGTTTTAATCTACATCAATAATTTGGATTCTGAAACTCAATGCAAATTGGTTAAACTTACACATAAGACCCAACTAGGATTCATAGAATCATAGAATGGTTACAGCACAGAAGGAGGCCATTCGGCCCGTCGAGCCCATGCCGGCTCTCTGCAAGAGCACGTCAGCTAGTCCCACCCCCCCGCCCTTTCCCCGTAGCCCTGCAATTTTTTTTCCTTCAGGTACTTATCCAACTCCCTTTTGAAAGCCACAATTGAATCTGCCTCCACCACCCTTTCAGGCAGTGCATTCCAGATCCTAACCACTCGTTGCGTAAAAAAGTTTTCCCTCATGTCGCCTTTGCTTCTTTTGCCAATCACCTTAAATCGGTGTCCTCTGGTTCTCGACCCTTCCGCCAATGGGAACAGTTTCTCTCTACACTGATTAGACCCCCTCATGATTTTGAACACCTCTATCAAATCTCCTCTCAACCTTTTCTGCTCTAAGGAGAACAACCGCAGCTTCTCCAGTCTATCCACATAACTGAAGTCCCTCATCCCTGGAACCATTCTCGTAAATCTTTTCTGCACCCTCTCTAAGGCCTTCACATCCTTCCTAAAATGCGGTGCCCAGAATTGGACACAATGCTCCAGTTGAGGCCAAACCAGTGTTTTATAAAGGTTCATCATAAATTCCTTGCTTTTGTACTCTATACCTCTATTTATGAAGCCCAGGATCCCGTATTTTTTTAACCACTTTCTCAACCTGCCCTGCCACCTTCAACGATTTGTGCACATACACCCCCAGGTCTCTCTGTTCATGCACCCCCTTTCGGATTGTGCCCTTTAGTTTATATTGTCTCTCCTCGTTCTTCCTCCCAAAATGTATCACTTCGTACTTTTCTGTGTTAAATTTCATCTGCCACGTGTCCGCCCATTCCACCAGCCTGTCTATGTCCTCTTGAAGTCCATCACTATCCTCACTGTTCACTATACTTCCAAGTTTTGTGTCATCTGCAAATTTTGAAATTGGGTCCTGTACACCCAAGTCTAAGTCATTAATATATATCAAGAAAAGCAGTGGTCCTAGTACCGACCCCTGGGGAACACCATGGTATACTTTTCACCACGAGGGGCAAAGGACTCAAGGGCAAAGGACAACAGAAACCACCCGACGTAGAACAGTGTTATTCAATACATTGGCCACAAGTGGCAAATTGGGAATCCAGATGTGAAAGATGGCATTTCTGATTGGTAAATAAAAAATGAATAATGGACACAGTCGTTAGGCATGTGATCTCAATATTAATATTCACACGGTGTGTGCGCGTGAATGGAAATTAGTGCACGTGGCTACAATAGCGTCGCTGTTGCCACACCTGTGGCTCGTCAGTGATTTTTAGTGGACAACACTGATATAGGAAGACTGTCATCTAGAGCTTACACTACGACTGAACATGGTGAAAGAGCCCCAAAGTATCGGTAAAGGTCACTTTTACTTGGTGGGTTGATATCATCATAAATTGTCCTGAGGTTTAATTCCATCGTATTCTCATTGAAATGTATAAAATTCTTAAAGGGCTTTACAGGGTGGGTGCTGGGAAGATGTTCCCCCTGGCTGGAGTGTCTAGAACCAGGGGTCACAGTCTCAGGATAAGGGGTCAGCCATTTAGGACTGAGATGAGGAGGAATTTCTTCACTCAGAGGGTGGTGAATCATTGGAATTCTCTACCCCAGAGGGCTGTGGATGCTCAGTCGTTGAGTATATTCAAGGCTGAGATCGATAGATTTTTGGACTCTAAGGAAATCAAGGGATATGGGGATAGGACAGGAAAGTGGAGTTGAGGTAAAAGATCAGCCATGATCTTATTGAATGGCGGACCAGGCTTGAGGGCCAAATGGCCGACTCCTGCTCCTATTTCTTATGTTCCTATGTATTCTTTGAAAGGCAAAAATAGACCACAGCCAACACATAAACCTCAAACTGAAACATACAATTGTGCGCTGTAACACTGGTCTCTTTCCCTACTGTCTGTGAATCGAGAGGGTTTGTAATAACAATCATTCTGTAAAGATAAAAGATTTGAGCTGATTCCCTCGTGCTCATGGACTGAGGCTGTAACTCATTGACTTTGTTCTTCTCAGGTAGTTCTGGCTGCACTTCAGAATAAAGCTGCTGCTGCTGATGGTAGCTGCTGTTGCTGCACGAGTCCAAGGGTTAAGGTAAGCCCCAGTGTGACTGTCCACCCCTCACCGATTACATTCTGGGACTGAATAACTTTTCAAACTCTTTGTTACACTTGAAATGCACCACTGATACTCATCATATAGCATGTTTTAACGGAATTTGTGGGACTCACTGTGGTGATCACACTGATGGTGTGTGTGGGACTCACTGTGGTGATCACACTGATTGTGTGTGTGGGATTCACTGTGGTGCTCACACTGATGGTGTGTGTGGGACTCACTGTGGTGCTCACACTGATGGTGTGTGTGGGACTCACTGTGGTGCTCACACTGATGGTGTGTGTGGGACTCACTGTGGTGATCACACTGATTGTGTGTGTGGGATTCACTGTGGTGATCACACTGATGGTGTGTGTGGGACTCATTGTGGTGCTCACACTGATGGTGTGTGTGGGACTCACTGTGGTGATCACACTGATTGTGTGTGTGGGATTCACTGTGGTGATCACACTGATGGTGTGTGTGGGACTCATTGTGGTGCTCACACTGATGGTGTGTGTGGGACTCATTGTGGTGCTCACACTGATGGTGTGTGTGGGACTCACTGTGGTGATCACACTGATTGTGTGTGTGGGACTCACTGTGGTGATCACACTGATGGTGTGTGTGGGACCTGTCCAGTATGATTTGGACAGGTTGGGTGATTGGGCAGAAGCGTGGCAGATGCAATATAATGTGGATAAATGCGAGGTTATCCACTTTGGTGTCAAAAACAGAAAGGCAGATTATTATCTGAATGGCAATAGATTGGGAGAAGGGGAAGTGCAACGAGACCTGGGTGTCCTTGTGCACCAGTCGCTGAAGGTAAGCATGCAGGTGCAGCAGGCGGTTAAGAAGGCAAATGGTATGTTGGCCTTCATAGCGAGAGGGTTTGAGTACAGGAACAAGGATGTCTTGCTGCAGTTGTACAGGGCCTTGGTGAGACCACACCTTGAGTATTGTGTGCAGTTTTGGTCGCCTTATCTGAGGAAGGATGTTCTTGCCATGGAAGGAGTTCAGCGAAGATTCACAAGGCTGATACCTGCGATGGCAGGAATGACATATGAAGAAAGATTGGGTCGATTGGGCTTATACTCGCTGGAGTTTAGAAGAATGAGAGGGGATCTCATTGAAACTTATAGGAAACAGGACAGGACAAACTAGATGCAGGAAGAATGTTCCCGATGGTCGGGGAGTCCAGAACCAGGGGTCACAGTCTAAGGATAAGGGGTAAGCCATTTAGGACAGAAATGAGGAGGAATTTCTTCACCCAGAGAGTGGTGAACCTGTGGAATTCTCTGCCACAGAAGGCAGTAGAGGCCAATTCATTAAATAGATTCAAGAAGGAGTTGGATATATTTCTTAAGGCTAAAGGGATCAAGGGATATGGGGAGAAAGCAGGGACAGGGTACTGAATTTGGATGATCAGCCATGATCGCATTGAATGGCGGAGCAGGCTAGAGGGGCCGAATGGCGTACTCCTGCTCCTATCTTCTATGATTCTATGATTCTATGACTCACTGTGGTGATCACACTGATGGTGTGTGTGGGACTCACTGTGGTGATCACACTATGGTGTGTGTGGGACTCACTGTGGTGATCACACTGATGGTGTGTGTGGGACTCACTATGGTGATCACACTGATGGGGTGTGGGACTCACTATGGTGATCACACTGATTGGGTGTGGGACTCACTGTGGTGATCACACTGATGGGGTGTGGGACTCACAATGGTGATCACACTGATGGTGTGTGTGGGACTCACTATGGTGATCACACTGATGGTGTGTGTGGGACTCACTGTGGTGATCACACTGATGGTGTGTGTGGGACTCACTATGGTGATCACACTGATTGTGTGTGTGGGATTCACTGTGGTGATCACACTGATGGTGTGTGGGACTCACTATGGTGATCACACTGATGGTGTGTGTGGGACTCACTATGGTGATCACACTGATGGTGTGTGTGGGACTCACTATGGTGATCACATTGATGGTGTGTGTGGGACTCACTGTGGTGATCACACTATGGTGTGTGTGGGACTCACTGTGGTGATCACACTGATGGGGTGTGGGACTCACTGTGGTGATCACACTGATTGTGTGTGGGACTCACTGTGGTGATCACACTGATTGTGTGTGTGGGACTCACTGTGGTGATCACACTGATGGGGTGTGTGGGACTCACTATGGTGATCACACTGATGGTGTGTGTGGGACTCACTGTGGTGATCACACTGATGGGGTGTGTGGGACTCACTATGGTGATCACACTGATGGTGTGTGTGGGACTCACTGTGATGATCACACTGATGGTGTGTGTGGGACTCACTATGGTGATCACACTGATGGGGTGTGGGACTCACTGTGATGATCACACTGATGGTGTGTGTGGGACTCACTATGGTGATCACACTGATGGGGTGTGGGACTCACTGTGATGATCACACTGATGGTGTGTGTGGGACTCACTGTGGTGATCACACTGATGGGGTGTGGGACTCACTGTGATGATCACACTGATGGTGTGTGTGGGACTTACTGTGATGATCACACTGATGGTGTGTGTGGGACTCACTGTGATGATCACACTGATGGTGTGTGTGGGACTCATTGTGGTGCTCACACTGATGGTGTGTGTGGGATTCACTGTGGTGATCACACTGATGGGGTGTGGGACTCAATATGCTGATCACACTGACGGGGTGTGGGACTCACAATGGTGTTCACACTGATGGTGTGTGTGGGACTCACTGTGGTGATCACACTGATTGGGTGTGGGACTCACTATGGTGATCACACTGATGGGGTGTGGGACTCACTGTGGTGATCACACTGATTGTGTGTGGGACTCACTGTGGTGATCACACTGATTGTGTGTGGGACTCACTGTGGTGATCACACTGATGGGGTGTGGGACTCACTGTGGTGATCACACTGATTGTGTGTGGGACTCACTGTGGTGATCACACTGATTGTGTGTGGGACTCACTGTGGTGATCACACTGATTGTGTGTGGGACTCACTGTGGTGATCACACTGATTGTGTGTGGGACTCACTGTGGTGATCACACTGATGGTGTGTGTGGGACTCACTGTGGTGATCACACTGATGGGGTGTGCGACTCACTATAGTGATCACACTGATGGTGTGTGTGGGACTCACTGTGGTGATCACACTGATGGTGTGTGTGGGACTCACTGTGGTGATCACACTGATGGGGTGTGCGACTCACTATAGTGATCACACTGATGGTGTGTGTGGGACTCACTGTGGTGATCACACTGATGGTGTGTGTGGGACTCACTGTGGTGATCACACTGATGGTGTGTGTGGGACTCACTGTGGTGATCACACTGATGGTGTGTGTGGGACTCACTGTGATGATCACACTGATGGTGTGTGTGGGACTCATTGTGGTGCTCACACTGATGGTGTGTGTGGGATTCACTGTGGTGATCACACTGATGGGGTGTGGGACTCAATATGCTGATCACACTGACGGGGTGTGGGACTCACAATGGTGTTCACACTGATGGTGTGTGTGGGACTCACTGTGGTGATCACACTGATTGGGCGTGGGACTCACTATGGTGATCACACTGATGGGGTGTGGGACTCACTGTGGTGATCACACTGATTGTGTGTGGGACTCACTGTGGTGATCACACTGATTGTGTGTGGGACTCACTGTGGTGATCACACTGATGGGGTGTGGGACTCACTGTGGTGATCACACTGATTGTGTGTGGGACTCACTGTGGTGATCACACTGATTGTGTGTGGGACTCACTGTGGTGATCACACTGATTGTGTGTGGGACTCACTGTGGTGATCACACTGATTGTGTGTGGGACTCACTGTGGTGATCACACTGATGGTGTGTGTGGGACTCACTGTGGTGATCACACTGATGGGGTGTGCGACTCACTATAGTGATCACACTGATGGTGTGTGTGGGACTCACTGTGGTGATCACACTGATGGTGTGTGTGGGACTCACTGTGGTGATCACACTGATGGGGTGTGCGACTCACTATAGTGATCACACTGATGGTGTGTGTGGGACTCACTGTGGTGATCACACTGATGGTGTGTGTGGGACTCACTGTGGTGATCACACTGATGGTGTGTGTGGGACTCACTGTGGTGATCACACTGATGGTGTGTGTGGGACTCACTGTGGTGCTCACACTGATGGTGTGTGTGGGACTCACTGTGGTGATCACATGGACAAACATTTTGCTCAAGGAATTGTAGCCAGTTATTTTTCGGCCACTTTTCTTTTCCCCCTTGCATTCATTTCAAGGTGTTGACTCCTTCCTGGAGTACAGATCCAAGTCACCGGCTGCCCTTCAGAACATCACCTGCTAAAAAAGTATCAGCAGGCTATTTGATTTTAGGTGCATCACAATCCAGTCTAGTCCTTTGCTCATTTGGGGTATTCACACACACACGCAAACACACAACACACTCCATGGGTGCCAAACAGGGGTATTTACCATAGACAATTTTCCTCTAGTTAATCCAAGGGTTTTAGTCCAATTATAGTACTCCTACCATCGTCATAGCTGAGAGCAGCCAACTCAACGCAGACTGGGATTGCAACCAAGGCCTTCCGGATTTATATTCTTTGCTGCTTAAATTGGCTGAGTCTACGGGCAAACCAGTACAGTTATGTTAAGGCATCCAACAGATTAGGAGGCACTGGAGCTAAAAGATAATTCAAAGAAAAACATTAAGGAAATGGAAGGCATATCACAGGTTGAGTAACAGTTTTTCTTTCCATCTGCAGATGTTTGTGACTGTCATTTACTCCCTACTAGCTATCATTGGCTCGGGTACCTGCTTTGGTGCATCTGCTCTTGGACTTGCAAATGGCCCCCTTTGCTTATTTAATACCACCTTATCCAACAAGACCCAAGTTCAGCAGTGGGGTTACCCTTTCTTCAACAGGAACAGAAACATCAGGTATTGTGAAGGATACTCAGTTCTTTAGCTACAAATCAGCCTGTCTCCAATCAATGAGGCTTCTTAGAAAAGCACCATTCAAAAGTTAAATGTTAATTGACGGTAAATGAATTCCAAAAGCATTTGTAATATCTCCTTTCTGGTTAACCAGCTGTACCAATTGATTGGAGCTGGGTCTAAGAGTACTATTGAGATAGAACAGAGCTCCATATAACAGTACTGTTAATCAGATAGATCCGATCTGGGTACATGGTTTTCTAATCTCTCGTGTTAATGGTCTTCTAATCTTTCGTGTTAATGGTCTTCTAATCTCTCTGTTAATGGTCTTCAAATCTCTCGTGTTAATGGTCTTCTAATCTCACGTGTTAATGGTTTTATAATCTCTCCTGTTAATGGTCTTCTAATCTCACAAATTAATGGACTTCTAATCTCTCGTGTTAATCGGCTTCTAATCTCTTGTGTTAATGGTCTTCTAATCTCTCGTGTTAATGGTTTTCTAATCTCGCGTGTTATTGGTCTTCTACTCTCACAAATTAATGGTTTTCTAATCTCTCGTGTTAATGGTCTTCTAATCTCTCCTGTTGATGGTCTTCTAATCTCTCGTGTTAATGGTCTTCTAATCTCACAAATTAATGGTTTTCTAATCTCTCGTGTTAATGATCTTCTAATCTCACAAATTAATGGTCTTCTAATCTCACGTGTTAATGGTCTTCTAATCTCTCGTGTTAATGGTCGTCTAATCTCTCGTGTTAATGGTCTTCTAATCTCACAAATTAATGGTCTTCTAATCTCGCGTGTTAATGGTCTTCTAATCTCTCCTGTTGATGGTCTTCTAATCTCTCGTGTTAATGGTCTCCTAATCTCATGTGTTAATGGTCTTCTAATCTCTCCTGTTGATGGTCTTCTAATCTCTCGTGTTAATGGTCTTCTAATCTCACAAATTAATGGTCTTCTAATCTCTCTGTTGATGGTCTTCTAATCTCTCGTGTTAATTGTCTCTAATCTCACAAATTAATGGTCTTCTGATCTCTCGTGTTAATGGTCTTCAAACTCTCTGTGTTGATGGTCTCTAATCTCTCCAGTTAATGGTCTTCTAATCTCTTGTGTTAATGGTCTTCCAATCTCTCCTGTTAATTGTCTTCTAATCTCACAAATTAATGGACTTCTGATCTCTCGTGTTAATGGTCTTCTAATCTCTCGTGTTAATGGTCTTCTAATCTCTCGTGTTAATGGTCTTCTAATCTCTCCTGTTAATGGTTTTCTAATCTTTCATGTTAATGATCTTCTAATCTCTCGTGTTAATGGTCTTCTAATCTCTCGTGTTAATGATCTTCTAATCTCTCCTGTTAATGGTCTTCTGATGTCGCGTGTTAATGGTCTTCTAATCTCTTGTGTTCATGGTCTTCTAATCTCTCATGTTAATAGTCTTCTAATCTCTCATGTTAATGGTCTTCTAATCTCTCCTGTTAATAGTCTTCTAATCTCGCGTGTTAATGGCCTTCTAATCTCTCCTGTTAATGGTCTTCTAATCTCACGTGTTAATGGTCTTCTAATCTCTTGTTTTAATGGTCTTCTAATCTCTCATGTTAATGGTCTTCTAATCTCTCATGTTAATGGTCTTCTAATCTCTCCTGTTAATAGTCTTCTAATCTCGCGTGTTAATGGCCTTCTAATCTCTCCTGTTAAAGGTCTTCTAATCTCTCGTGTTAATGGTCTTCTAATCTCTCATGTTAATGGTATTCTAATATCTCCTGTTAATAGTCTTCTAATCTCGCGTGTTAATGGCCTTCTAATCTCTCCTGTTAAAGGTCTTCTAATCTCTCGTGTTAATGGTCTTCTAATCTCTCATGTTAATGGTATTCTAATATCTCCTGTTAATGGTCTTCTAATCTCTCGTGTTAATGGTCTTCTAATCTCTCCTGTTAATGGTCTTCTAATCTCTCCTGTTAATGGTCTTCTAATCTCTCGTGTTAATGGTCTTCTAATCTCTTGTGTTCATGATCTTCTAATCTCTCATGTTAATGGTCTTCTAATCTCTCCTGTTAATGGTCTTCTAATCGCTCGTGTTAATGATCTTCTAATCTCGCATGTTAATGGTCTTCTAATCTCTCCTGTTAATGGTCTTCTAATCTCTCCTGTTAATGGTCTTCTAATCTCTCGTGTTGATGGTCTTCTAATCTCTCCAGTTAATGGTCTTTTAACCTCTTGTGTTAATGGTCTTCCAATCTCTCCTGTTAATTGTCTTCTAATCTCACAAATTAATGGACTTCTGATCTCTCATGTTAATATTCTTCTAATCTCTCCTGTTAATGGTCTTTTAATCTCTGCAGTTAATGGTCTTTTAATCTCTTGTGTTAATGGTCTTCCAATCTCTCCTGTTAATTGTCTTCTAATCTCACAAATTAATGGACTTCTGATCTCTCGTGTTAATGGTCTTCTAATCTCTCGTGTTAATTGTCTTCTAATCTCTCGTGTTAATGGTCTTCTAATCTCTCCTGTTAATGGTCTTCTAATCTCTCATGTTAATGGTCTTCTAATCTCTCGTGTTAATGATCTTCTAATCTCTCGTGTTAATGATCTTCTAATCTCTCATGTTAATGGTCTTCTAATCTCTCGTGTTAATGATCTTCTAATCTCGCGTGTTAATGGTCTTCTAATCTCTCCTGTTAATGGTCTTCTAATCTCGCGTGTTAATGGTCTTCTAATCTCTTGTGTTCATGGTCTTCTAATCTCTCCTGTTAATGGTCTTCTAATCTCTCGTGTTAATGGTCTTCTAATCTCTCGTGTTAATGGTCTTCTAATCTCTCGTGTTAATGGTCTTCTAATCTCTCCTGTTAATAGTCTTCTAATCTCTCATGTTAATGGTCTTCTAATCTCTCCTGTTAATGGTCTTCTCATCTCGCATGTTAATGGTCTTCTAATCTCTCCTGTTAAAGGTCTTCCAATCTCTCATGTTAATGGTCTTCTAATCTCTTGTGTTAATGGTCTTCTAATCTCTCGTGTTAATGGTATTCTAATCTCTTGTGTTAATGGTCTTTTAATCTCTCATGTTAATGATCTTCTAATCTCGCATGTTAATGGTCTTCTAATCTCTCCTGTTAATGGTCTTCTAATCTCTCGTGTTAATGGTCTTCTAAACTCTTGTGTTAATGGTCTTCTAATCTCTTGTGTTAATGGTCTTCTAATCTCTCGTGTTAATGGTCTTCTAATCTCTTGTGTTAATGGTCTTCTAAACTCTCCTGTTAATGGTCTTCTAATCTCTCGTGTTAATGGTCTTCTAATTTCTTGTGTTCATGGTCTTCTAATCTCTCATGTTAATGGTCTTCTAATCTCTCCTGTTAATGGTCTTCTAATCTCTTGGGTTAATGGTCTTCTAATCTCTCATGTTAATGATCTTCTAATCTCGCATGGTAATGGTCTTCTAATCTCTCCTGTTAATGGTCTTCTAATCTCTCGTGTTAATGGTCTTCTAATCTCTTGTGTTAATGGTCTTCTAATCTCTCGTGTTAATGGTCTTCTAATCTCTTGTGTTAATGGTCTTCTAAACTCTCATGTTAATGGTCTTGTAAACTCTCCTGTTAATGGTCTTCTAATCACTCGTGTTAATGGTCTTCTGATCTCTCGTGTCAATGGTCTTCTAAACTCTTGTGTTAATGGTCTTCTAAACTCAAGTGTTAATGGTCTTCTAATCTCTCCTGTTAATGGTCCTCTAATCTCTCCTGTTAATGGTCTTCTAATCAGTCGTGTTAATGATCTTCTAATCTCTCCTGTTAATGGTCTTCTAATCTCTCGTGTTAATGGTCTTCTAATCTCTTGTGTTAATGCTCTTCTAATCTCTCCTGTTAATGGTCTTCTAATCTCTCGTGTTAATGGTATTCTAATATCTCCTGTTAATGGTCTTCTAAGCTCTCCTGTTAATGGTCTTCTAATCTCTCGTGTTAATGGTCTTCTAATCTCTCCTGTTAATGGTCTTCTAATCTCTCGTGTTAATGGTCTTCTAATCTCTTGTGTTCATGGGGGGAAAAATTAGGTCGCACCCCATTTGGGGCGCAAATATCGTCTGGACGCAAATATTAGCGCCTGGCGCTAATTATCGCCACTGACTGGAAACTTCACTTTTACCGCCCCGGGAGGTGAGTGGAGCGCTAAATCAGGCGCTGCACACCTGTCTTAAGGCGCAAAGGCCGAGCAGTGAGGCGCTAACTCAGCGCGCGAGCGCAGCGCAGGTGCTGCCAGTTAGCGAGGGAACACAGACACACTGGCGCCGGCCAGTTCTTAAAGCGGGGGTGGCCAACTTGCTCCCCAGCCACACCCTGCTCATTGCAGCCTTGAATCTCGGCCTGGAGAGACCTGTGAATCCATTTTGCTGCCAAGGATGGAGAGGAGGTGAGAACGAGCTCATCGCTTCACCGAGCGGGCCTTGGATGCTCTGGTTGGCGCGTTGGAGCGCAGAAGATGTATACTCTTCCCTGAGAGTGGCAGGAGGCCTTTGCCACGCGAGTACAGAAGAGTGTGGAGGGAGGTGGCTCAGAGCGTCTCCTCCAGGAGCATGGTGCCCAGGACCCATGTTCAATGCCGCAAAAAGTTCAACGACCTCACTCGGGTCGTCAGGGTGAGTGGCTTTTTCTCAATACCTCTCCATCCCTCCATCTCAACCTCACTCTATGGCCAGAGGGTCTTAAAACCCCAAGGCACAACACTCATCCAACACCTATGGCCCTTTCATGAAACACACACACACATTCCACACTTTGCATACAGTAAGGGCTATTCACCTATGGGAGGCACATCAGGCAAGACCATGGCTGCATACAGTAAGGGCTATTCACCTATGGGAGGCACATCAGGCAAGACCATGGCTGTATATTTACTCAGATGCTGTCCTTTTTCTTACAGGCCAAGCTGGCGCATAATCGGAGACAGCAGCAACGGACAGGTGGAGGGCGGCCTCAGCTGCAACCCCTCAGCGATCTTGAGGAGCGCGTCCACAGGATTGTGGCAAGCCGGGTGATCGGTCCCGTCGCCACTGGAGACGCCGACCCCGTTCTGGACAGCAATGGTAAGGTCATCACCTTTTTGTCCTCTGTCCTTCCACTTGTCCCTCACAACACCAGCCTTTGACACTTTCAATCCAACTTGCTAACTCGCTGCACTTATTCCTCCCTTACTGCCACCCTGTCCTCACGCTAAAGCCACTCTTGTACCTCCCTGCTTTCAGATGGTGATTCACCAGCTGAGGAGACGGGCCCTGAAGCTGCCACTGGGAGTGAAGCTGCAGCCGAGGAGGAAGAGGAAGCTGGAGCATCAGTGCCACCCTCTCCCGAGGAAGCCCATGCCCACACTGGGAACACGCCTTCCCTGGAGGGGAGCAGGGGGGAAGGGTCTGATGAGGGTGAAGCTCCAGGACCCAGCGGGCTGCAGCAACGCCATGGGGGTAGGGAAGAACGGGGGCCTTCTCCCCAGAGGGAGAGTATGCCAGACACTCCTACTGCAATGGACGCAGAGGAGGAGCGGCTGATCGCAGAAATGAACACCCAGGCGGTGGGCATGCACACTGAGCTCATGGGTGCAGTGGGAAGGGTGCCCGAATGCATTGAGTCACTGGCAAGGAGTGTGGAGCACTTCGCTGTAGCACAGGCGGATGCCACACTAACGCTTAGTGCTGCAATTCAGTCACTGACTGCCGTGATCCCATCTCTGACTGCTCTCATGCAGACTCAGATTGAGGCCACGCGAGCACTGACTGCTGCCAACCTCGATGGTTCGTTCACATGTCCCTGGGGCTCTCACCGCGCCGCAGCAGGCCAGCAATCTGTGCTCCAGCAGATTGCGCCGGATGCTGAAGTGCTGCCCCGTGGGAGTGCCAGTGTGTCGGGCGAGCAGGGAGTTGCTGTCCTCTCTCACGATGACAGCATTCCTGCTGCCAACACTGTCACTTCTCCGCTGCACTTGCCACCGCCTGTAGGACAGACTGCTGCCGCCCATGCAGAGTTGGTGCAGTCTGCAGCCGGGCCCTCCAGGCCCAGAACTGGTCGAGGCCGTCCTTCAGGGGCATCTGCAGTGTCAGGGTCTGACGATCAGCAGCCTTCCACCAGCCTTGCTGCAGCCACTGAGGTCCCATTACGGAGGAGCAGTAGGGTTAGAAGGGGGGAAGTGCGCAAGGGAAGGAGATCACCCTCGAAGGGCAAAAAGTAGGAGGTGTGACAAAATGCTGGTCATTTTTTTATTAAAGGCCGAGGTTCGTGGTCCAACTTTTGTTTAGTGTTTTGGACATTATCTCCAAGTTGTGAGAACCAGTTATGTTATTGACTGTTTTTTTGTGTTTATTTCTATGAGTTTGTCATGAGGAAATGACACACACAGAGTTTGTAAAATAAATAAGTTTTTGTATTCAAAATATACATGTTTGGTGTTTGGAATTATTGGTGCCTTGGCCGGCTTAGGGGTTGCGTGCTGGGTTCATTGATGTTGTTAGCAATGGCAGAAGCCATTTCCACAGCAGGGGCCCTAGAAGCGGCTTGCTATTAGCCGTTGACGGACGGCCCTTGCAGTTTCACCATTGTGGGCCGCCCTCCCGCCTTGGTGCTGCTGATGATCATCCTCCTCGTCCTCTTCCTCCTCTTCCTCCTCCTCCTCTGGTGGTGCTCCAAGGCCTGGTGGCATTGGCTGGGTCCTGACGATTGCCATGTTATGCAACATGCAACACACAACTACGAAGTTGGATACTCGCTCAGGCGAGTACTGCAGGGCTCCTCCAGAATGGTCGAGACAGCGGAACCGTTGCTTCAGCATGCCGATTGTGCGCTCAATGATGTTCCTGGTAGCTTGATGGCTCTCATTGTACTGCAGCTCAGCAGGGGTGTTGGGCGTACGGAGCGGTGTCATCAGCCAGGTGCTCAATGGATACCCCTTGTCCCCGAGAAGCCAACCAACTGGCTGATGCGGTGCCTCGAAAAGTTCTGCCACAGTAGTCTGGCGCAGGATAAAAGCATCGTGGCAGCTGCCAGGATAGTGGGCATTGACAGCGAGTATCAGCTGTCTGTGGTCACAGACCAACTGAACATTCAAGGAATGGAACCCCTTTCTGTTCCGGAATTCCTCGGCATTCTCATGTGGAGCACGCAAAGCCACATGCGTGCAGTCAATGGCGCCCTGCACCATGGGGAAGCCCGCTATCCTCGCAAAGCCCAGAGCGCGGTCACGCTGCTTGTCTGCTTGTCTGGGGTCATGGGGAAAGAGATGAACTCTCGTCTCCTTTTAAAGAGGGCATTTGTGACCTGCCGGATGCAGCAATGCACCGCGAACTGGGAGATATTGGCGAGGTCCCCAGCAGCAGCTTGAAATGAGCCAGTAGCGTAGAAGTTGAGAGCCACTGTGACCTTTACTGCCACCGACAGAGACGTCCTGGACCTCAGTTGAGGCTGCAGATCTGGCTGCAGCAGGTGGCAGAGCTCAGTGACCACCTCTGTGTTAATGGTCTTCTAATCTCTCCTGTTAATGGTCTTCTAATCTCTCCTGTTAATGGTCTTCTAATCTCTCGTGTTAATGGTCTTCTAATCTCTCATGTTAATGGTCTTCTAATCTCTCCTGTTAATGGTCTTCTAATCTGTCCTGTTAATGGTCTTCTAATCTCTCGTGTTAATGGTCTTCTAATCTCTCATGTTAATGGTCTTCTAATCTCTCCTGTTAATGGTCTTCTAATCTCTTCTGTTAATGGTCTTCTAAACTCTTGTGTTAATGGCCTTCTAAACTCTCATGTTAATGGTCTTCTAATCTCTCCTGTTAATGGTCTTCTAATCTGTCCTGTTAATGGTCTTCTAATCTCTTGTGTTAATGGTCTTCTAATCTCTCGTGTTAATGGTCTTCTAATCTCTTGTGTTAATGGTCTTCTAATCTCTCCTGTTAATGGTCTTCTAATCTCTTGTGAAAATGGTTTTGTAATCTCTCGTATTAATGGTCTTCTAATCTCTCCTGTTAATGGTCTTCTAATCTCTCCTGTTAATGGTCTTCTAATCTCTTGTGTTAATGATCTTCTAATCTCTCGTGTTATTGGTCTTCTAATCTCTCGTGTTATTGGTGTTCTAATCTCGCGTGTTAATGATCTTCTAATCTCTCGTGTTATTGGTCTTCTAATCTCTCGTGTTAATGGTCTTCTAATCTCTCATGTTAATGGTCTTCTAATCTCTCCTGTTAATGGTCTTCTAATCTCTCCTGTTAATGGTCTTCTAATCTCTCCTGCTAATGGCCTTCTAATCTCTTGTGTTAATGGTCTTCTGATCTCTTGTGTTAATGGTCTTCTAATCTCACGTGTTAATGGTCTTCTATTCTGAGAAATTAATGGACTTCTAATCTCTCCTGTTAATGGTCTTCTAATCTCTCGTGTTAATGGTCTTCTAATCTCTCATGTTAATGGTCTTCTAATCTCTCCTGTTAATGGTCTTCTAATCTCTCGTGTTAATGGTCTTCTAATCTCTCATGTTAATGGGTTTCTAATCACACCTGTTAATGGGCTTCTAATCTCTCCTGTTAATGGTCTTCTAATCTCTCCTGTTAATGGTCTTCTAATCTCTCCTGCTAATGGCCTTCTAATCTCTTGTGTTAATGGTCTTCTGATCTCTTGTGTTAATGGTCTTCTAATCTCACGTGTTAATGGTCTTCTATTCTGAGAAATTAATGGATTTCTAATCTCTCCTGTTAATGGTCTTCTAATCTCTCGTGTTAATGGTCTTCTAATCTCTCGTGTTAATGGTCTTCTAATCTCTCCTGTTAATGGTCTTCTAATCTCTCCTGTTAATGGTCTTCTAATCTCTCCTGTTAATGGTCTTCTAATCTCTCCTGTTAATGGTCTTCTAATCTCTCGTGTTAATGGTCTTCCAATCGCTCCTGTTAATGGTCTTCTAATCTCTCCTGTTAACGGTCTTCTAATCTCTTGTTTTAATGGTCTTCTAATCACTCCTATTAATGGTCTTCTAATTTCTCGTGTTAATGGTCTTCTAATATCTCGTGTTAATGGTCTTCTAATCTCTCGTGTTAATGGTCTTCTAATCTCTCCTGTTAATGGTCTTCTAATCTGTCATGTTAATGGTCTTCTAATCTCTCCTGTTAATGGTCTTCTAATCTCTCCTGTTAATGGTCTTCTAATATCTCGTGCTATTGATCTTCTAATCTCGTGTGTTAATCGTCTTCTAATCACTCCTGTTAATGGTCTTCTAATTTCTCGTGTTAATGGTCTTCTAATATCTCGTGTTAATGGTCTTCTAATCTCTCGTGTTAATGGTCTTCTAATCTCTCCTGTTAATGGTCTGCTAATCTGTCGTGTTAATGGTCTTCTAATCTCTCCTGTTAACAGTCTGCTAAACTCTCCTGTTAATGGTTTTCTAATCTCTAGTTAATGATCTTCTAATCTCGCTTGTTAATTGTCTTCTAATCTCTCGTGTTAATGGTCTTCCAATCGCTCCTATTAATGGTCTTCTAATCTCGCCTGTTCATGGACTTCTATTTTCTCCTGTTAATGGGCTTCTAATCTCGCGTGTTAATGATCTTCTAATCTCTCCTGTTAATGGTCTTCTAATCTCTCCTGTTAATGGTCTTCTAATCTCTCCTGTTAATGGTCTTCTAATCTCTCCTGTTAATGGTCTTCTAATCTCTTGTGTTAATGGTCTTCTAATCTCTTGTGTTAATGGTATTCTAATCTCTCGTGTTAATGGTCTTCTAATCTCCTGTGTTAATGGTCTTCCAATCGCTCCTGTTAATGGTCTTCTAATCTCTCCAGTTAATGGTCTTCTAATCACTCGTGTTAATTGTCTTCTAATCTCAACTGTTAATGGTCTTCTAATTTCTCCTGTTAATGGTCTTCTAACCTCTTGTGTTAATGGTCTTCTAATCTCGCGTGTTAATGGTCTTCTAATCTCTCCTGTTAATAGTCTTTTAATCTCTCGTGTTAATGTTCTTCTAATCTCGCGTGTTAATGATCTTCTAATTTCGCGTGTTAATGGTCTTCCAATCTCTTGTGTTAATCGTCTTCTAATCTCTCCTGTTAATGGTCTTCTAATCTCTTGTGAAATGGTCTTCTAATCTCTCATGTTAATGGGTTTCTAATCACACCTGTTAATGGGCTTCTAATCTCGCGTGTCAATGATCTTCTAATCTCTCCTGTTAATGGTCTTCTAATCTGTCATGTTAATGGTCTTCTAATCTCTCCTGTTAATGGTCTTCTAATCTCTCCTGTTAATGGTCTTCTAATATCTCGTGCTATTGATCTTCTATCTCGTGTGTTATTCGTCTTCTAATCACTCCTGTTAATGGTCTTCTAATTTCTCGTGTTAATGGTCTTCTAATATCTCGTGTTAATGGTCTTCTAATCTCTCGTGTTAATGGTCTTCTAATCTCTCCTGTTAATCGTCTGCTAATCTGTCGTGTTAATGGTCTTCTAATCTCTCCTGTTAACAGTCTGCTAAACTCTCCTGTTAATGGTTTTCTAATCTCTAGTTAATGATCTTCTAATCTCGCTTGTTAATTGTCTTCTAATCTCTCGTGTTAATGGTCTTCCAATCGCTCCTATTAATGGTCTTCTAATCTCGCCTGTTCATGGACTTCTATTTTCTCCTGTTAATGGGCTTCTAATCTCGCATGTTAATGATCTTCTAATCTCTCCTGTTAATGGTCTTCTAATCTCTCCTGTTAATGGTTTTCTAATCTTTCATGTTAATGATCTTCTAATCTCTCGTGTTAATGGTCTTCTAATCTCTCGTGTTAATGATCTTCTAATCTCTCCTGTTAATGGTCTTCTGATGTCGCGTGTTAATGGTCTTCTAATCTCTTGTGTTCATGGTCTTCTAATCTCTCATGTTAATGGTCTTCTAATCTCTCATGTTAATGGTCTTCTAATCTCTCCTGTTAATAGTCTTCTAATCTCGCGTGTTAATGGCCTTCTAATCTCTCCTGTTAATGGTCTTCTAATCTCACGTGTTAATGGTCTTCTAATCTCTTGTTTTAATGGTCTTCTAATCTCTCATGTTAATGGTCTTCTAATCTCTCCTGTTAATGGTCTTCTAATCTCACGTGTTAATGGTCTTCTAATCTCGCGTGTTAATGGTCTTCTAATCTCTCCTGTTAAAGGTCTTCTAATCTCTCGTGTTAATGGTCTTCTAATCTCTCCTGTTAATGGTCTTTTAATCTCTCCTGTTAATGGTCTTCTAATCTCTCATGTTAATGGTATTCTAATATCTCCTGTTAATGGTCTTCTAATCTCTCCTGTTAATGGTCTTCTAATCTCTCGTGTTAATGGTCTTCTAATCTCTCCTGTTAATGGTCTTCTAATCTCTCCTGTTAATGGTCTTCTAATCTCTCGTGTTAATGGTCTTCTAATCTCTTGTGTTCATGATCTTCTAATCTCTCATGTTAATGGTCTTCTAATCTCTCCTGTTAATGGTCTTCTAATTTCTCGTGTTAATGGTCTTCTAATCTCTTGTGTTAATGGTCTTCTAATCGCTCGTGTTAATGATCTTCTAATCTCGCATGTTAATGGTCTTCTAATCTCTCCTGTTAATGGTCTTCTAATCTCTCCTGTTAATGGTCTACTAATCTCTCGTGTTGATGTCTTCTAATCTCTCCAGTAATGGTCTTTTAACCTCTTGTGTTATTGTCCTTCCAATCTCTCCTGTTAATTGTCTTC
This sequence comes from Squalus acanthias, assembly GCA_030390025.1. Classification (NCBI taxonomy): domain Eukaryota; kingdom Metazoa; phylum Chordata; class Chondrichthyes; order Squaliformes; family Squalidae; genus Squalus; species Squalus acanthias. The sequence goes on along the minus strand of CM059429.1, from coordinate 78,582,714 downwards.
TTATCTCACAAATAATGGGACTTCTGATCTCTCATGTTATATTCCTCTAATCTCACCTGTTAATGGTCTTTTAATCTCTGCAGTTAATGGTCTTTACTCTCTTGTGTTAATGGTCTTCCAATCTCTCCCTGTTAATTTGTCCTTCTATTCTCACAAATTAATGGACTTCTGATCTCTCGTGTTAATGGTCTTCTAATCTCTCGTGTTAATTGTCTTCTAATCTCTCGTGTTAATGGTCTTCTAATCTCTCCTGTTAATGGTCTTCTAATCTCTCATGTTAATGGTCTTCTAATCTCTCGTGTTAATGATCTTCTAATCTCTCGTGTTAATGATCTTCTAATCTCTCATGTTAATGGTCTTCTAATCTCTCGTATTAATGATCTTCTAATCTCGCGTGTTAATGGTCTTCTAATCTCTCCTGTTAATGGTCTTCTAATCTCGCGTGTTAATGGTCTTCTAATCTCTTGTGTTCATGGTCTTCTAATCTCTCGTGTTAATGGTCTTCTAATCTCTCGTGTTAATGGTCTTCTAATCTCTCGTGTTAATGGTCTTCTAATCTCTCCTGTTAATAGTCTTCTAATCTCGCGTGTTAATGGTCTTCTAATCTCTCCTGTTAATGGTCTTCTCATCTCGCATGTTAATGGTCTTCTAATCTCTCCTGTTAAAGGTCTTCCAATCTCTCATGTTAATGGTCTTCTAATCTCTTGTGTTAATGGTCTTCTAATCTCTCGTGTTAATGGTATTCTAATATCTGCTGTTAATGGTCTTCTAATCTCTCCTGTTAATGGTCTTCTAATCTCTCGTGTTAATGGTCTTCTAATCTCTCATGTTAATGGTCTTCTAATCTCTCCTGTTAATGGTCTTCTAATCTCTTGTGTTAATGGTCTTTTAATCTCTCATGTTAATGATCTTCTAATCTCGCATGTTAATGGTCTTCTAATCTCTCCTGTTAATGGTCTTCTAATCTCTCGTGTTAATGGTCTTCTAAACTCTTGTGTTAATGGTCTTCTAATCTCTTGTGTTAATGGTCTTCTAATCTCTCGTGTTAATGGTCTTCTAATCTCTTGTGTTAATGGTCTTCTAAACTCTCCTGTTAATGGTCTTCTAATCTCTCGTGTTAATGGTCTTCTAATTTCTTGTGTTCATGGTCTTCTAATCTCTCATGTTAATGGTCTTCTAATCTCTCCTGTTAATGGTCTTCTAATCTCTTGGGTTAATGGTCTTCTAATCTCTCATGTTAATGATCTTCTAATCTCGCATGGTAATGGTCTTCTAATCTCTCCTGTTAATGGTCTTCTAATCTCTCGTGTTAATGGTCTTCTAATCTCTTGTGTTAATGGTCTTCTAATCTCTCGTGTTAATGGTCTTCTAATCTCTTGTGTTAATGGTCTTCTAAACTCTCATGTTAATGGTCTTGTAAACTCTCCTGTTAATGGTCTTCTAATCACTCGTGTTAATGGTCTTCTGATCTCTCGTGTCAATGGTCTTCTAAACTCTTGTGTTAATGGTCTTCTAAACTCAAGTGTTAATGGTCTTCTAATCTCTCCTGTTAATGGTCCTCTAATCTCTCCTGTTAATGGTCTTCTAATCAGTCGTGTTAATGATCTTCTAATCTCTCCTGTTAATGGTCTTCTAATCTCTCGTGTTAATGGTCTTCTAATCTCTTGTGTTAATGCTCTTCTAATCTCTCCTGTTAATGGTCTTCTAATCTCTCGTGTTAATGGTATTCTAATATCTCCTGTTAATGGTCTTCTAAGCTCTCCTGTTAATGGTCTTCTAATCTCTCGTGTTAATGGTCTTCTAATCTCTCCTGTTAATGGTCTTCTAATCTCTCGTGTTAATGGTCTTCTAATCTCTTGTGTTCATGGGGGGAAAAATTAGGTCGCACCCCATTTGGGGCGCAAATATCGTCTGGACGCAAATATTAGCGCCTGGCGCTAATTATCGCCACTGACTGGAAACTTCACTTTTACCGCCCCGGGAGGTGAGTGGAGCGCTAAATCAGGCGCTGCACACCTGTCTTAAGGCGCAAAGGCCGAGCAGTGAGGCGCTAACTCAGCGCGCGAGCGCAGCGCAGGTGCTGCCAGTTAGCGAGGGAACACAGACACACTGGCGCCGGCCAGTTCTTAAAGCGGGGGTGGCCAACTTGCTCCCCAGCCACACCCTGCTCATTGCAGCCTTGAATCTCGGCCTGGAGAGACCTGTGAATCCATTTTGCTGCCAAGGATGGAGAGGAGGTGAGAATGAGCTCATCGCTTCACCGAGCGGGCCTTGGATGCTCTAGTTGGCGCGTTGGAGCGCAGAAGATGTATACTCTTCCCTGAGAGTGGCAGGAGGCCTTTGCCACGCGAGTACAGAAGAGTGTGGAGGGAGGTGGCTCAGAGCGTCTCCTCCAGGAGCATGGTGCCCAGGACCCATGTTCAATGCCGCAAAAAGTTCAACGACCTCACTCGGGTCGTCAGGGTGAGTGGCTTTTTCTCAATACCTCTCCATCCCTCCATCTCAACCTCACTCTATGGCCAGAGGGTCTTAAAACCCCAAGGCACAACACTCATCCAACACCTATGGCCCTTTCATGAAACACACACACACATTCCACACTTTGCATACAGTAAGGGCTATTCACCTATGGGAGGCACATCAGGCAAGACCATGGCTGCATACAGTAAGGGCTATTCACCTATGGGAGGCACATCAGGCAAGACCATGGCTGTATATTTACTCAGATGCTGTCCTTTTTCTTACAGGCCAAGCTGGCGCATAATCGGAGACAGCAGCAACGGACAGGTGGAGGGCGGCCTCAGCTGCAACCCCTCAGCGATCTTGAGGAGCGCGTCCACAGGATTGTGGCAAGCCGGGTGATCGGTCCCGTCGCCACTGGAGACGCCGACCCCGTTCTGGACAGCAATGGTAAGGTCATCACCTTTTTGTCCTCTGTCCTTCCACTTGTCCCTCACAACACCAGCCTTTGACACTTTCAATCCAACTTGCTAACTCGCTGCACTTATTCCTCCCTTACTGCCACCCTGTCCTCACGCTAAAGCCACTCTTGTACCTCCCTGCTTTCAGATGGTGATTCACCAGCTGAGGAGACGGGCCCTGAAGCTGCCACTGGGAGTGAAGCTGCAGCCGAGGAGGAAGAGGAAGCTGGAGCATCAGTGCCACCCTCTCCCGAGGAAGCCCATGCCCACACTGGGAACACGCCTTCCCTGGAGGGGAGCAGGGGGGAAGGGTCTGATGAGGGTGAAGCTCCAGGACCCAGCGGGCTGCAGCAACGCCATGGGGGTAGGGAAGAACGGGGGCCTTCTCCCCAGAGGGAGAGTATGCCAGAGACTCCTACTGCAATGGATGCAGAGGAGGAGCGGCTGATCGCAGAAATGAACACCCAGGCGGTGGGCATGCACACTGAGCTCATGGGTGCAGTGGGAAGGGTGCCCGAATGCATTGAGTCACTGGCAAGGAGTGTGGAGCACTTCGCTGTAGCACAGGCGGATGCCACACTAACGCTTAGTGCTGCAATTCAGTCACTGACTGCCGTGATCCCATCTCTGACTGCTCTCATGCAGACTCAGATTGAGGCCACGCGAGCACTGACTGCTGCCAACCTCGATGGTTCGTTCACATGTCCCTGGGGCTCTCACCGCGCCGCAGCAGGCCAGCAATCTGTGCTCCAGCAGATTGCTCCGGATGCTGAAGTGCTGCCCCGTGGGAGTGCCAGTGTGTCGGGCGAGCAGGGAGTTGCTGTCCTCTCTCACGATGACAGCATTCCTGCTGCCAACACTGTCACTTCTCCGCTGCACTTGCCACCGCCTGTAGGACAGACTGCTGCCGCCCATGCAGAGTTGGTGCAGTCTGCAGCCGGGCCCTCCAGGCCCAGAACTGGTCGAGGCCGTCCTTCAGGGGCATCTGCAGTGTCAGGGTCTGACGATCAGCAGCCTTCCACCAGCCTTGCTGCAGCCACTGAGGTCCCATTACGGAGGAGCAGTAGGGTTAGAAGGGGGGAAGTGCGCAAGGGAAGGAGATCACCCTCGAAGGGCAAAAAGTAGGAGGTGTGACAAAATGCTGGTCATTTTTTTATTAAAGGCCGAGGTTCGTGGTCCAACTTTTGTTTAGTGTTTTGGACATTATCTCCAAGTTGTGAGAACCAGTTATGTTATTGACTGTTTTTTTGTGTTTATTTCTATGAGTTTGTCATGAGGAAATGACACACACAGAGTTTGTAAAATAAATAAGTTTTTGTATTCAAAATATACATGTTTGGTGTTTGGAATTATTGGTGCCTTGGCCGGCTTAGGGGTTGTGTGCTGGGTTCATTGATGTTGTTAGCAATGGCAGAAGCCATTTCCACAGCAGGGGCCCTAGAAGCGGCTTGCTATTAGCCGTTGACGGACGGCCCTTGCAGTTTCACCATTGTGGGCCGCCCTCCCGCCTTGGTGCTGCTGATGATCATCCTCCTCGTCCTCTTCCTCCTCTTCCTCCTCCTCCTCTGGTGGTGCTCCAAGGCCTGGTGGCATTGGCTGGGTCCTGACGATTGCCATGTTATGCAACATGCAACACACAACTACGAAGTTGGATACTCGCTCAGGCGAGTACTGCAGGGCTCCTCCAGAATGGTCGAGACAGCGGAACCGTTGCTTCAGCATGCCGATTGTGCGCTCAATGATGTTCCTGGTAGCTTGATGGCTCTCATTGTACTGCAGCTCAGCAGGGGTGTTGGGCGTACGGAGCGGTGTCATCAGCCAGGTGCTCAATGGATACCCCTTGTCCCCGAGAAGCCAACCAACTGGCTGATGCGGTGCCTCGAAAAGTTCTGCCACAGTAGTCTGGCGCAGGATAAAAGCATCGTGGCAGCTGCCAGGATAGTGGGCATTGACAGCGAGTATCAGCTGTCTGTGGTCACAGACCAACTGAACATTCAAGGAATGGAACCCCTTTCTGTTCCGGAATTCCTCGGCATTCTCATGTGGAGCACGCAAAGCCACATGCGTGCAGTCAATGGCGCCCTGCACCATGGGGAAGCCCGCTATCCTCGCAAAGCCCAGAGCGCGGTCACGCTGCTTGTCTGCTTGTCTGGGGTCATGGGGAAAGAGATGAACTCTCGTCTCCTTTTAAAGAGGGCATTTGTGACCTGCCGGATGCAGCAATGCACCGCGAACTGGGAGATATTGGCGAGGTCCCCAGCAGCAGCTTGAAATGAGCCAGTAGCGTAGAAGTTGAGAGCCACTGTGACCTTTACTGCCACCGACAGAGACGTCCTGGACCTCAGTTGAGGCTGCAGATCTGGCTGCAGCAGGTGGCAGAGCTCAGTGACCACCTCTGTGTTAATGGTCTTCTAATCTCTCCTGTTAATGGTCTTCTAATCTCTCCTGTTAATGGTCTTCTAATCTCTCGTGTTAATGGTCTTCTAATCTCTCATGTTAATGGTCTTCTAATCTCTCCTGTTAATGGTCTTCTAATCTGTCCTGTTAATGGTCTTCTAATCTCTCGTGTTAATGGTCTTCTAATCTCTCATGTTAATGGTCTTCTAATCTCTCCTGTTAATGGTCTTCTAATCTCTTCTGTTAATGGTCTTCTAAACTCTTGTGTTAATGGCCTTCTAAACTCTCATGTTAATGGTCTTCTAATCTCTCCTGTTAATGGTCTTCTAATCTGTCCTGTTAATGGTCTTCTAATCTCTTGTGTTAATGGTCTTCTAATCTCTCGTGTTAATGGTCTTCTAATCTCTTGTGTTAATGGTCTTCTAATCTCTCCTGTTAATGGTCTTCTAATCTCTTGTGAAAATGGTTTTGTAATCTCTCGTATTAATGGTCTTCTAATCTCTCCTGTTAATGGTCTTCTAATCTCTCCTGTTAATGGTCTTCTAATCTCTTGTGTTAATGATCTTCTAATCTCTCGTGTTATTGGTCTTCTAATCTCTCGTGTTATTGGTGTTCTAATCTCGCGTGTTAATGATCTTCTAATCTCTCGTGTTATTGGTCTTCTAATCTCTCGTGTTAATGGTCTTCTAATCTCTCATGTTAATGGTCTTCTAATCTCTCCTGTTAATGGTCTTCTAATCTCTCCTGTTAATGGTCTTCTAATCTCTCCTGCTAATGGCCTTCTAATCTCTTGTGTTAATGGTCTTCTGATCTCTTGTGTTAATGGTCTTCTAATCTCACGTGTTAATGGTCTTCTAATCTCTCCTGTTAATGGTCTTCTAATCTCTCCTGTTAATGGTCTTCTAATCTCTCGTGTTAATGGTCTTCTAATCTCTCATGTTAATGGTCTTCTAATCTCTCCTGTTAATGGTCTTCTAATCTCTCGTGTTAATGGTCTTCTAATCTCTCATGTTAATGGTCTTCTAATCTCTCGTGTTAATGGTCTTCTAATCTCTCCTGTTAATGTTCTTCTAATCTCTCCTGTTAATGGTCTTCTAATCTCTCCTGTTAATGGTCTTCTAATCTCTCGTGTTAATGGTCTTCTAATCTCTTGTGTTAATGGTCTTCTAATCTCTCGTGTTAATGGTCTTCTAATCTCTGTTATTAATGGTCTTCTAATCTCTCCTGTTAATGGTCTTCTAATCTCTCGTGTTAATGGTCTTCTAATCTCTCGTGTTAATGGTCTTCTAATCTCTCCTGTTAATGGTCTTCTAATCTCTCCTGTTAATGGTCTTCTAATCTCTCCTGTTAATGGTCCTTCTAATCTCTCCTGTTAATGGTCTTCTAATCTCTCCTGTTAATGGTCTTCTAATCTCTCTGTTAATGGTCTTCTAATCTCTCGTGTTAATGGTCTTCTAATCTCTCGTGTTAATGGTCTTCTAATCTCTCGTGTTAATGGTCTTCTAATCTCTCGTGTTAATGGTCTTCTAATCTCTCGTGTTAATGGTCTTCTAATCTCTCGTGTTAATGGTCTTCTAATCTCTCCTGTTAATGGTCTTCTAATCTCTCTGTTAATGGTCTTCTAATCTCTCCTGTTAATGGTCTTCTAATCTCTCCTGTTAATGGTCTTCTAATCTCTCGTGTTAATGGTCTTCTAATCTCTCGTGTTAATGGTCTTCTAATCTCTCCTGTTAATGGTCTTCTAATCTCTCGTGTTAATGGTCTTCTAATCTCTCTGTTAATGGTCTTCTAATCTCTCGTGTTAATGGTCTTCTAATCTCTCTGTTAATGGTCTTCTAATCTCTCGTGTTAATGGTCTTCTAATCTCTCCTGTTAATGGTCTTCTAATCTCTCCTGTTAATGGTCTTCTAATCTCTCCTGTTAATGGTCTTCTAATCTCTCGTGTTAATGGTCTTCTAATCTCTCGTGTTAATGGTCTTCTAATCTCTCCTGTTAATGGTCTTCTAATCTCTGTGTTAATGGTCTTCTAATCTCTCGTGTTAATGGTCTTCTAATCTCTCCTGTTAATGGTCTTCTAATCTCTCGTGTTAATGGTCTTCTAATCTCTCGTGTTAATGGTCTTCTAATCTCTCGTGTTAATGGTCTTCTAATCTCTCCTGTTAATGGTCTTCTAATCTCTCCTGTTAATGGTCTTCTAATCTCTGTGTTAATGGTCTTCTAATCTCTCCTGTTAATGGTCTTCTAATCTCTCGTGTTAATGGTCTTCTAATCTCTCCTGTTAATGGTCTTCTAATCTCTCGTGTTAATGGTCTTCTAATCTCTCCTGTTAATGGTCTTCTAATCTCTCCTGTTAATGGTCTTCTAATCTCTCGTGTTAATGTGTGTTAATGGTCTTCTAATCTCTCTGTTAATGGTCTTCTAACTCTCTCGTGTTAATGGTCTTCTAATCTCTCCTGTTAATGGTCTTCTAATCTCTCCTGTTAATTGTCTTCTAATCTCTCGTGTTAATGGTCTTCTAATCTCTCGTGTTAATGGTCTTCTAATCTCTCGTGTTAATGGTCTTCTAATCTCTCTGTTAATGGTCTTCTAATCTCTCGTGTTAATGGTCTTCTAATCTCTCCTGTTAATGGTCTTCTAATCTCTCCTGTTAATGGTCTTCTAATCTCTCGTGTTAATGGTCTTCTAATCTCTCCTGTTAATGGTCTTCTAATCCTCTCCTGTTAATGGTCTTCTAATTTCTCGTGTTAATGGTCTTCTAATCTCTCGTGTTAATGGTCTTCTAATCTCTCCTGTTAATGGTCTTCTAATCTCTCCTGTTAATGGTCTTCTAATCTCTCTGTTAATGGTCTTCTAATCTCTCCTGTTAATGGTCTTCTAATCTCTCCTGTTAATGGTCTTCTAATCTCTCGTGTTAATGGTCTTCTAATCTCTCGTGTTAATGGTCTTCTAATCTCTCGTGTTAATGGTCTTCTAATCTCTCGTGTTAATGGTCTTCTAATCTCTCGTGTTAATGGTCTTCTAATCTCTCGTGTTAATGGTCTTCTAATCTCTCCTGTTAATGGTCTTCTAATCTCTCCTGTTAATGGTCTTCTAATCTCTCGTGTTAATGGTCTTCTAATCTCTCGTGTTAATGGTCTTCTAATCTCTCCTGTTAATGGTCTTCTAATCTCTCGTGTTAATGGTCTTCTAATCTCTCCTGTTAATGGTCTTCTAATCTCTCGTGTTAATGGTCTTCTAATCTCTCTGTTAATGGTCTTCTAATCTCTCTGTTAATGGTCTTCTAATCTCTCGTGTTAATGGTCTTCTAATCTCTCCTGTTAATGGTCTTCTAATCTCTCCTGTTAATGGTCTTCTAATCTCTCGTGTTAATGGTCTTCTAATCTCTCGTGTTAATGGTCTTCTAATCTCTCGTGTTAATGGTCTTCTAATCTCTCGTGTTAATGGTCTTCTAATCTCTCGTGTTAATGGTCTTCTAATCTCTCGTGTTAATGGTTTTCTAATCTCTCGTGTTATTGGTCTTCTAATCTCTCCTGTTAATGTTGTTCTAATCTCTCGTGTTAATGGTCTTCTAATCTCGCGTGTTAATGGTCTTCTAATCTCTCCTGTTAATGGTTTTCTAATCTCTGTGTTAATGGTCTTCTAATCTCTGTGTTAATGGTCTTCTAATCTCTCCTGTTAATGGTCTTCTAATCTCTCTGTTAATGGTCTTCTAATCTCTCGTGTTAATGGTCTTCTAATCTCTCGTGTTAATGGTCTTCTAATCTCTCCTGTTAATGTCTTCTAATCTCTCGTGTTAATGGTCTTCTAATCTCTCGTGTTAATGGTCTTCTAATCTCTCTGTTAATGGTCTTCTAATCTCTCCTGTTAATGGTCTTCTAATCTCTCATGTTAATGGTCTTCTAATCTCTCCTGTTAATGGTCTTCTAATCTCTCCTGTTAATGGTCTTCTAATCTCTCGTGTTAATGGTCTTCTAATCTCTCGTGTTAATGGTCTTCTAATCTCTCCTGTTAATGGTCTTCTAATCTCTCTGTTAATGGTCTTCTAATCTCTCGTGTTAATGGTCTTCTAATCTCTCTGTTAATGGTCTTCTAATCTCTCCTGTTAATGGTCTTCTAATCTCTCCTGTTAATGGTCTTCTAATCTCTCGTGTTAATGGTCTTCTAATCTCTCTGTTAATGGTCTTCTAATCTCTCTGTTAATGGTCTTCTAATCTCTCCTGTTAATGGTCTTCTAATCTCTCCTGTTAATGGTCTTCTAATCTCTCGTGTTAATGGTCTTCTAATCTCTCGTGTTAATGGTCTTCTAATCTCTCCTGTTAATGGTCTTCTAATCTCTCGTGTTAATGGTCTTCTAATCTCTCCTGTTAATGGTCTTCTAATCTCTCGTGTTAATGGTCTTCTAATCTCTCGTGTTAATGGTCTTCTAATCTCTGTGTTAATGGTCTTCTAATCTCTCCTGTTAATGGTCTTCTAATCTCTCCTGTTAATGGTCTTCTAATCTCTCCTGTTAATGGTCTTCTAATCTCTCGTGTTAATGGTCTTCTAATCTCTCCTGTTAATGGTCTTCTAATCTCTCTGTTAATGGTCTTCTAATCTCTCTGTTAATGGTCTTCTAATCTCGTGTTAATGGTCTTCTAATCTCTCTGTTAATGGTCTTCTAATCTCTCCTGTTAATGGTCTTCTAATCTCTCGTGTTAATGGTCTTCTAATCTCTCTGTTAATGGTCTTCTAATCTCTCGTGTTAATGGTCTTCTAATCTCTCCTGTTAATGGTCTTCTAATCTCTCTGTTAATGGTCTTCTAATCTCTCGTGTTAATGGTCTTCTAATCTCTCGTGTTAATGGTCTTCTAATCTCTCGTGTTAATGGTCTTCTAATCTCTCCTGTTAATGGTCTTCTAATCTCTCCTGTTAATGGTCTTCTAATCTCTCGTGTTAATGGTCTTCTAATCTCTCCTGTTAATGGTCTTCTAATCTCTCTGTTAATGGTCTTCTAATCTCTCGTGTTAATGGTCTTCTAATCTCTCCTGTTAATGGTCTTCTAATCTCTCGTGTTAATGGTCTTCTAATCTCTCGTGTTAATGGTCTTCTAATCTCTCGTGTTAATGGTCTTCTAATCTCTCCTGTTAATGGTCTTCTAATCTCTCGTGTTAATGGTCTTCTAATCTCTCGTGTTAATGGTCTTCTAATCTCTCCTGTTAATGGTCTTCTAATCTCTCCGTGTTAATGGTCTTCTAATCTCTCCTGTTAATGGTCTTCTAATCTCTCGTGTTAATGGTCTTCTAATCTCTCGTGTTAATGGTCTTCTAATCTCTCCTGTTAATGGTCTTCTAATCTCTCGTGTTAATGGTCTTCTAATCTCTCTGTTAATGGTCTTCTAATCTCTCCTGTTAATGGTCTTCTAATCTCTCCTGTTAATGGTCTTCTAATCTCTCCTGTTAATGGTCTTCTAATCTCTCGTGTTAATGGTCTTCTAATCTCTCGTGTTAATGGTCTTCTAATCTCGCGTGTTAATGGTCTTCTAATCTCTCGTGTTAATGGTCTTCTAATCTCTCGTGTTAATGGTCTTCTAATCTCTCGTGTTAATGGTCTTCTAATCTCTCCTGTTAATGGTCTTCTAATCTCTCGTGTTAATGGTCTTCTAATCTCTCGTGTTAATGGTCTTCTAATCTCTCCTGTTAATGGTCTTCTAATCTCTCGTGTTAATGGTCTTCTAATCTCTCGTGTTAATGGTCTTCTAATCTCTCCTGTTAATGGTCTTCTAATCTCTCATGTTAATGGTCTTCTAATCTCTCTGTTAATGGTCTTCTAATCTCTCCTGTTAATGGTCTTCTAATCTCTCCTGTTAATGGTCTTCTAATCTCTCCTGTTAATGGTCTTCTAATCTCTCGTGTTAATGGTCTTCTAATCTCTCTGTTAATGGTCTTCTAATCTCTCGTGTTAATGGTCTTCTAATCTCTCTGTTAATGGTCTTCTAATCTCTCCTGTTAATGGTCTTCTAATCTCTCCTGTTAATGGTCTTCTAATCTCTCTGTTAATGGTCTTCTAATCTCTCGTGTTAATGGTCTTCTAATCTCTCTGTTAATGGTCTTCTAATCTCTCTGTTAATGGTCTTCTAATCTCTCCTGTTAATGGTCTTCTAATCTCTCTGTTAATGTCTTCTAATCTCTCTGTTAATGGTCTTCTAATCTCTCCTGTTAATGGTCTTCTAATCTCTCCTGTTAATGGTCTTCTAATCTCTCCTGTTAATGGTCTTCTAATCTCTCCTGTTAATGGTCTTCTAATCTCTCTGTTAATGGTCTTCTAATCTCTCCTGTTAATGGTCTTCTAATCTCTCGTGTTAATGGTCTTCTAATCTCTCGTGTTAATGGTCTTCTAACCTCTTCTGTTAATGGTCTTCTAATCACTCGTGTTAATTGTCTTCTAATCTCTCCTATTAATGTTCTTCTAATCTCTCGTGTTAATGGTCTTCTAATCTCTCCTGTTAATGGTCTTCTAATCTTTGTGTTAATGGTCTTCTAATCTCTCGTGATAATGGTCTTCTAATCTCTCCTATTAATGGTCTTCTAATCTCTCGTGTTAATGGTCTTCAATCTCTCTTGTTAATGGTCTTCTAATCTCTCCTGTTAATGGTCTTTCTAATCTCTCGTGTTAATGGTCTTCTAATCTCTCGTGTTAATGGTCTTCTAATCTCTCGTGTTAATGGTCTTCTAATCTCTCCTGTTAATGGTCTTCTAATCTCTCGTGTTAATGGTCTTCTAATCTCTCCTGTTAATGGTCTTCTAATCTCTCTGTTAATGGTCTTCTAATCTCTCGTGTTAATGGTCTTCTAATCTCTCCGTGTTAATGGTCTTCTAATCTCTCCTGTTAATGTCTTCTAATCTCTCGTGTTAATGGTCTTCTAATCTCTCGTGTTAATGGTCTTCTAATCTCTCTGTTAATGGTCTTCTAATCTCTCCTGTTAATGGTCTTCTAATCTCTCTGTTAATGGTCTTCTAATCTCTCCTGTTAATGGTCTTCTAATCTCTCGTGTTAATGGTCTTCTAATCTCTCGTGTTAATGGTCTTCTAATCTCTCGTGTTAATGGTCTTCTAATCTCTCCTGTTAATGGTCTTCTAATCTCTCCTGTTAATGGTCTTCTAATCTCTCGTGTTAATGGTCTTCTAATCTCTCCTGTTAATGGTCTTCTAATCTCTCCTGTTAATGGTCTTCTAATCTCTCCTGTTAATGGTCTTCTAATCTCTCTGTTAATGGTCTTCTAATCTCTCGTGTTAATGGTCTTCTAATCTCTCGTGTTAATGGTCTTCTAATCTCTCGTGTTAATGGTCTTCTAATCTCTCGTGTTAATGGTCTTCTAATCTCTCGTGTTAATGGTCTTCTAATCTCTCGTGTTAATGGTCTTCTAATCTCGCGTATTAATGGTCTTCTAATCTCTCGTGTTAATGGTCTTCTAATCTCTCGTGTTAATGGTCTTCTAATCTTCCTGTTAATGGTCTCTAATCTCTCGTGTTAATGGTCTTCTAATCTCTCGTGTTAATGGTCTTCTAATCTCTCGTGTAATGGTCTTCTAATCTCTCCGTGTTAATGGTCTTCTAATCTCTCGTGTTAATGGTCTTCTAATCTCTCTGTTAATGGTCTTCTAATCTCTCCTGTTAATGGTCTTCTAATCTCTCCTGTTAATGGTCTTCTAATCTCTCCTGTTAATGGTCTTCTAATCTCTCGTGTTAATGGTCTTCTAATCTCTCGTGTTAATGTTCTTCTAATCTCTCTGTTAATGGTCTTCTAATCTCTCGTGTTAATGATCTTCTAATCTCTCCTGTTAATGGTCTTCTAATATCTCGTGTTAATGGTCTTCTAATCTCTCGTGTTAATGGTCTTCTAATCTCTCTGTTAATGGTCTTCTATCTCTCCTGTTAATGGTCTTCTAATCTCTCGTGTTAATGGTCTTCTAATCTCTCGTGTTAATGGTCTTCTAATCTCTCCTGTTAATGGTCTTCTAATCTCTCTGTTAATGGTCTTCTAATCTCTTGTGTTAATGGTCTTCTAATCTCTCGTGTTAATGGTCTTCTAATCTCTCGTGTTAATGGTCTTCTAATCTCTCGTGTTAATGGTCTTCTAATCTCTCGTGTTAATGGTCTTCTAATCTCTCCTGTTAATGGTCTTCTAATCTCTCATGTTAATGGTCTTCTAATCTCTCCTGTTAATGGTCTTCTAATCTCTCCTGTTAATGGTCTTCTAATCTCTCGTGTTAATGGTCTTCTAATCTCTCGTGTTAATGGTCTTCTAATCTCTCGTGTTAATGGTCTTCTAATCTCTCCTGTTAATGGTCTTCTAATCTCTCCTGTTAATGGTCTTCTAATCTCTGTGTTAATGGTCTTCTAATCTCTCGTGTTAATGGTCTTCTAATCTCTCCTGTTAATGGTCTTCTAATCTCTCGTGTTAATGGTCTTCTAATCTCTCGTGTTAATGGTCTTCTAATCTCTCTGTTAATGGTCTTCTAATCTCTCGTGTTAATGGTCTTCTAATCTCTCGTGTTAATGGTCTTCTAATCTCTCGTGTTAATGGTCTTCTAATCTCTCTGTTAATGGTCTTCTAATCTCTCCTGTTAATGGTCTTCTAATCTCTCGTGTTAATGGTCTTCTAATCTCTCGTGTTAATGGTCTTCTAATCTCTCCTGTTAATGGTCTTCTAATCTCTCGTGTTAATGGTCTTCTAATCTCTCGTGTTAATGGTCTTCTAATCTCTCGTGTTAATGGTCTTCTAATCTCTCCTGTTAATGGTCTTCTAATCTCTCGTGTTAATGGTCTTCTAATCTCTCTGTTAATGGTCTTCTAATCTCTCCTGTTAATGGTCTTCTAATCTCTCCTGTTAATGGTCTTCTAATCTCTCGTGTTAATGGTCTTCTAATCTCTCGTGTTAATGGTCTTCTAATCTCTCGTGTTAATGGTCTTCTAATCTCTCTGTTAATGGTCTTCTAATCTCTCTGATAATGGTCTTCTAATCTCTCGTGTTAATGGTCTTCTAATCTCTCGTGTTAATGGTCTTCTAATCTCGCGTGTTAATGGTCTTCTAATCTCTCCTGTTAATGGTCTTCTAATCTCTCCTGTTAATGGTCTTCTAATCTCTCATGTTAATGGTCTTCTAATCTCTCCTGTTAATGGTCTTCTAATCTCTCGTGTTAATGGTCTTCTAATCTCTCCTGTTAATTGTCTTCTAATCTCTCCTGTTAATGGTCTTCTAATCTCTCCTGTTAATGGTCTTCTAATCTCTCCTGTTAAGGTCTTCTAATCTCTCGTGTTAATGGTCTTCTAATCTCTCCTGTTAATGGTCTTCTAATCTCTCGTGTTAATGGTCTTCTAATCTCTCCTGTTAATGGTCTTCTAATCTCTCTGTTAATGGTCTTCTAATCTCTCTGTTAATGGTCTTCTAATCTCTCCTGTTAACTGGTCTTCTAATCTCTCGTGTTAATGGTCTTCTAATCTCTCTGTTAATGGTCTTCTCGTGTTAATGGTCTTCTAATCTCTCCTGTTAATGGTCTTCTAATCTCTCGTGTTAATGGTCTTCTAATCTCTCGTGTTAATGGTCTTCTAATCTCTCCTGTTAATGGTCTTCTAATCTCTTCTGTTAATGGTCTTCTAATCTCTCGTGTTAATGGTCTTCTAATCTCTACTGTTAATGGTCTTCTAATCTCTCCTGTTAATGGTCTTCTAATCTCTCTGTTAATGGTCTTCTAATCTCTCGTGTTAATGGTCTTCTAATCTCTCGTGTTAATGGTCTTCTAATCTCTCCTGTTAATGGTCTTCTAATCTCTCGTGTTAATGTCTTCTAATCTCTCGTGTTAATGGTCTTCTAATCTCTCGTGTTAATGGTCTTCTAATCTCTCTGTTAATGGTCTTCTAATCTCTCCTGTTAATGGTCTTCTAATCTCTCGTGTTAATGGTCTTCTAATCTCTCCTGTTAATGGTCTTCTAATCTCTCCTGTTAATGGTCTTCTAATCTCTCCTGTTAATGGTCTTCTAATCTCTCCTGTTAATGGTCTTCTAATCTCTCGTGTTAATGGTCTTCTAATCTCTCGTGTTAATGGTCTTCTAATCTCTCGTGTTAATGGTCTTCTAATCTCTCCTGTTAATGGTCTTCTAATCTCTCGTGTTAATGGTCTTCTAATCTCTCGTGTTAATGGTCTTCTAATCTCTCGTGTTAATGGTCTTCTAATCTCTCCTGTTAATGGTCTTCTAATCTCTCGTGTTAATGGTCTTCTAATCTCTCCTGTTAATGGTCTTCTAATCTCTCCTGTTAATGGTCTTCTAATCTCTCGTGTTAATGGTCTTCTAATCTCTCCTGTTAATGGTCTTCTAATCTCTCGTGTTAATGGTCTTCTAATCTCTCGTGTTAATGGTCTTCTAATCTCTCTGTTAATGGTCTTCTAATCTCTCGTGTTAATGGTCTTCTAATCTCTCGTGTTAATGGTCTTCTAATCTCTCGTGTTAATGGTCTTCTAATCTCTCCTGTTAATGGTCTTCTAATCTCTCCTGTTAATGGTCTTCTAATCTCTCCTGTTAATGGTCTTCTAATCTCTCCTGTTAATGGTCTTCTAATCTCTCCTGTTAATGGTCTTCTAATCTCTCCTGTTAATGGTCTTCTAATCTCTCCTGTTAATGGTCTTCTAATCTCTCGTGTTAATGGTCTTCTAATCTCTCGTGTTAATGGTCTTCTAATCTCTCCTGTTAATGGTCTTCTAATCTCTCGTGTTAATGGTCTTCTAATCTCTCGTGTTAATGGTCTTCTAATCTCTCCTGTTAATGGTCTTCTAATCTCTCGTGTTAATGGTCTTCTAATCTCTCCTGTTAATGGTCTTCTAATCTCTCCTGTTAATGGTCTTCTAATCTCTCGTGTTAATGGTCTTCTAATCTCTCGTGTTAATGGTCTTCTAATCTCTCCTGTTAATGGTCTTCTAATCTCTCGTGTTAATGGTCTTCTAATCTCTCGTGTTAATGGTCTTCTAATCTCTCGTGTTAATGGTCTTCTAATCTCTCCTGTTAATGGTCTTCTAATCTCTCGTGTTAATGGTCTTCTAATCTCTCCTGTTAATGGTCTTCTAATCTCTCGTGTTAATGGTCTTCTAATCTCTCGTGTTAATGGTCTTCTAATCTCTCCTGTTAATGGTCTTCTAATCTCTCTGTTAATGGTCTTCTAATCTCTCCTGTTAATGGTCTTCTAATCTCTCGTGTTAATGGTCTTCTAATCTCTCTGTTAATGGTCTTCTAATCTCTCTGTTAATGGTCTTCTAATCTCTCCTGTTAATGGTCTTCTAATCTCTCGTGTTAATGGTCTTCTAATCTCTCTGTTAATGGTCTTCTAATCTCTCGTGTTAATGGTCTTCTAATCTCTCCTGTTAATGGTCTTCTAATCTCTCGTGTTAATGGTCTTCTAATCTCTCCTGTTAATGGTCTTCTAATCTCTCGTGTTAATGGTCTTCTAATCTCTCTGTTAATGGTCTTCTAATCTCTCGTGTTAATGGTCTTCTAATCTCTCGTGTTAATGGTCTTCTAATCTCTCTGTTAATGGTCTTCTAATCTCTCGTGTTAATGGTCTTCTAATCTCTCGTGTTAATGGTCTTCTAATCTCTCTGTTAATGGTCTTCTAATCTCTCCTGTTAATGGTCTTCTAATCTCTCGTGTTAATGGTCTTCTAATCTCTCCTGTTAATGGTCTTCTAATCTCTCGTGTTAATGGTCTTCTAATCTCTCGTGTTAATGGTCTTCTAATCTCTCGTGTTAATGGTCTTCTAATCTCTCGTGTTAATGGTCTTCTAATCTCTCGTGTTAATGGTCTTCTAATCTCTACTGTTAATGGTCTTCTAATCTCTCGTGTTAATGGTCTTCTAATCTCTCCTGTTAATGGTCTTCTAATCTCTCGTGTTAATGGTCTTCTAATCTCTCCTGTTAATGGTCTTCTAATCTCTCTGTTAATGGTCTTCTAATCTCTCCTGTTAATGGTCTTCTAATCTCTCCTGTTAATGGTCTTCTAATCTCTCCTGTTAATGGTCTTCTAATCTCTCGTGTTAATGGTCTTCTAATCTCTGTGTTAATGGTCTTCTAATCTCTCCTGTTAATGGTCTTCTAATCTCTCGTGTTAATGGTCTTCTAATCTCTCCTGTTAATGGTCTTCTAATCTCTCCTGTTAATGGTCTTCTAATCTCTCGTGTTAATGGTCTTCTAATCTCTCCTGTTAATGGTCTTCTAATCTCTCCTGTTAATGGTCTTCTAATCTCTCGTGTTAATGGTCTTCTAATCTCTGTGTTAATGGTCTTCTAATCTCTCCTGTTAATGGTCTTCTAATCTCTCCTGTTAATGGTCTTCTAATCTCTCCTGTTAATGGTCTTCTAATCTCTTGTGTTAATGGTCTTCTAATCTCTCGTGTTAATGGTCTTCTAATCTCTCTGTTAATGGTCTTCTAATCTCTCGTGTTAATGGTCTTCTAATCTCTCGTGTTAATGGTCTTCTAATCTCTCCTGTTAATGGTCTTCTAATCTCTCTGTTAATGGTCTTCTAATCTCTCTGTTAATGGTCTTCTAATCTCTCCTGTTAATGGTCTTCTAATCTCTCCTGTTAATGGTCTTCTAATCTCTCGTGTTAATGTCTTCTAATCTCTCGTGTTAATGGTCTTCTAATCTCTCGTGTTAATGGTCTTCTAATCTCTCGTGTTAATGGTCTTCTAATCTCTCGTGTTAATGGTCTTCTAATCTCTCGTGTTAATGGTCTTCTAATCTCTCCTGTTAATGGTCTTCTAATCTCTCCTGTTAATGGTCTTCTAATCTCTCGTGTTAATGGTCTTCTAATCTCTCGTGTTAATGGTCTTCTAATCTCTCGTGTTAATGGTCTTCTAATCTCTCGTGTTAATGGTCTTCTAATCTCTCTGTTAATGGTCTTCTAATCTCTCGTGTTAATGGTCTTCTAATCTCTCGTGTTAATGGTCTTCTAATCTCTCCTGTTAATGGTCTTCTAATCTCTCGTGTTAATGGTCTTCTAATCTCTCGTGTTAATGGTCTTCTAATCTCTCGTGTTAATGGTCTTCTAATCTCTCTGTTAATGGTCTTCTAATCTCTCTGTTAATGGTCTTCTAATCTCTCCTGTTAATGGTCTTCTAATCTCTCCTGTTAATGGTCTTCTAATCTCTCCTGTTAATGGTCTTCTAATCTCTCCTGTTAATGGTCTTCTAATCTCTGTGTTAATGGTCTTCTAATCTCTCCTGTTAATGGTCTTCTAATCTCTCGTGTTAATGGTCTTCTAATCTCTCGTGTTAATGGTCTTCTAATCTCTCCTGTTAATGGTCTTCTAATCTCTCCTGTTAATGGTCTTCTAATCTCTCGTGTTAATGGTCTTCTAATCTCTCGTGTTAATGGTCTTCTAATCTCTCCTGTTAATGGTCTTCTAATCTCTCGTGTTAATGGTCTTCTAATCTCTGTGTTAATGGTCTTCTAATCTCTCCTGTTAATGGTCTTCTAATCTCTCTGTTAATGGTCTTCTAATCTCTCGTGTTAATGGTCTTCTAATCTCTCCTGTTAATGGTCTTCTAATCTCTCTGTTAATGGTCTTCTAATCTCTCCTGTTAATGGTCTTCTAATCTCTCGTGTTAATGGTCTTCTAATCTCTCTGTTAATGGTCTTCTAATCTCTCTGTTAATGGTCTTCTAATCTCTGTTAATGGTCTTCTAATCTCTCCTGTTAATGGTCTTCTAATCTCTCGTGTTAATGGTCTTCTAATCTCTCGTGTTAATGGTCTTCTAATCTCTCTGTTAATGGTCTTCTAATCTCTCCTGTTAATGGTCTTCTAATCTCTCTGTTAATGGTCTTCTAATCTCTCCTGTTAATGGTCTTCTAATCTCTCGTGTTAATGGTCTTCTAATCTCTCCTGTTAATGGTCTTCTAATCTCTCCTGTTAATGGTCTTCTAATCTCTCGTGTTAATGGTCTTCTAATCTCTCGTGTTAATGGTCTTCTAATCTCTCCTGTTAATGGTCTTCTAATCTCTCCTGTTAATGGTCTTCTAATCTCTCGTGTTAATGGTCTTCTAATCTCTCGTGTTAATGGTCTTCTAATCTCTCCTGTTAATGGTCTTCTAATCTCTCTGTTAATGGTCTTCTAATCTCTCCTGTTAATGGTCTTCTAATCTCTCGTGTTAATGGTCTTCTAATCTCTCCTGTTAATGGTCTTCTAATCTCTCCTGTTAATGGTCTTCTAATCTCTCGTGTTAATGGTCTTCTAATCTCTCGTGTTAATGGTCTTCTAATCTCTCTGTTAATGGTCTTCTAATCTCTCGTGTTAATGGTCTTCTAATCTCTCGTGTTAATGGTCTTCTAATCTCTCCTGTTAATGGTCTTCTAATCTCTCGTGTTAATGGTCTTCTAATCTCTCCTGTTAATGGTCTTCTAATCTCTCGTGTTAATGGTCTTCTAATCTCTCGTGTTAATGGTCTTCTAATCTCTCCTGTTAATGGTCTTCTAATCTCTCTGTTAATGGTCTTCTAATCTCTCCTGTTAATGGTCTTCTAATCTCTCTGTTAATGGTCTTCTAATCTCTCGTGTTAATGGTCTTCTAATCTCTCCTGTTAATGGTCTTCTAATCTCTCCTGTTAATGGTCTTCTAATCTCTCGTGTTAATGGTCTTCTAATCTCTCGTGTTAATGGTCTTCTAATCTCTCTGTTAATGGTCTTCTAATCTCTCGTGTTAATGTCTTCTAATCTCTCCTGTTAATGGTCTTCTAATCTCTCGTGTTAATGGTCTTCTAATCTCTCCTGTTAATGGTCTTCTAATCTCTCCTGTTAATGGTCTTCTAATCTCTCCTGTTAATGGTCTTCTAATCTCTCCTGTTAATGGTCTTCTAATCTCTCTGTTAATGGTCTTCTAATCTCTCTGTTAATGGTCTTCTAATCTCTCTATTAATGGTCTTCTAATCTCTCTGTTAATGGTCTTCTAATCTCTCGTGTTAATGGTCTTCTAATCTCCTGTGTAATGGTCTTCTAATCTCTCCTGTTAATGGTCTTCTAATCTCTCGTGTTAATGGTCTTCTAATCTCTCGTGTTAATGGTCTTCTAATCTCTCTGTTAATGGTCTTCTAATCTCTCGTGTCTACTGGTCTTCTAATCTCTCCTGTTAATGGTCTTCTAATCTCTCGTGTTAATGGTCTTCTAATCTCTCCTGTTAATGGTCTTCTAATCTCTCTGTTAATGGTCTTCTAATCTCTCTGTTAATGGTCTTCTAATCTCTCCTGTTAATGGTCTTCTAATCTCTCTGTGTTAATGGTCTTCTAATCTCTCGTGTTATGGTCTTCTAATCTCTCATGTTAATGGTCTTCTAATCTGCTGAATTAATGGACTTCTAATCTCTCGTGTTCAATGGTCTTCTAATCTCTCCTGTTAATGGTCTTCTAATCTCTTGTGTTAATGTCTTCTAATCTCTCCTGTTAATGGTCTTCTAATCTCTCTGGTTAATGATCTTCTAATCTCTCGTGTTAATGGTCTTCTAATCTCTTGTGTTAATGGTCTTCTAATCTCTCTGTTAATGGACTTCTAATCTCTCGTGTTAATGGCTTCTAATATCTCCTGTTAATGGTCTTCTAATCTCTCCTGTTAATGGTCTTCTAATCTCTCCTGTTAATGGTCTTCTAATCTCTCCTGTTAATGGTCTTCTAATCTCTCCTGTTAATGGTCTTCTAATCTCTCGTGTTAATGGTCTTCTAATCTCTCCTGTTAATGGTCTTCTAATCTCTCCTGTTAATGGTCTTCTAATCTCTCTGTTAATGGTCTTCTAATCTCTCCTGTTAATGGTCTTCTAATCTCTCGTGTTAATGGTCTTCTAATCTCTCCTGTTAATGGTCTTCTAATCTCTCGTGTTAATGGTCTTCTAATCTCTCCTGTTAATGGTCTTCTAATCTCTCCTGTTAATGGTCTTCTAATCTCTCTGTTAATGGTCTTCTAATCTCTCGTGTTAATGGTCTTCTAATCTCTCGTGTTAATGGTCTTCTAATCTCTCGTGTTAATGGTCTTCTAATCTCTCGTGTTAATGGTCTTCTAATCTCTCGTGTTAATGGTCTTCTAATCTCTCCTGTTAATGGTCTTCTAATCTCTCCTGTTAATGGTCTTCTAATCTCTCCTGTTAATGGTCTTCTAATCTCTCCTGTTAATGGTCTTCTAATCTCTGTGTTAATGGTCTTCTAATCTCTCGTGTTAATGGTCTTCTAATCTCTCCTGTTAATGGTCTTCTAATCTCTCGTGTTAATGGTCTTCTAATCTCTCGTGTTAATGGTCTTCTAATCTCTCCTGTTAATGGTCTTCTAATCTCTCCTGTTAATGGTCTTCTAATCTCTCCTGTTAATGGTCTTCTAATCTCTCGTGTTAATGGTCTTCTAATCTCTCCTGTTAATGGTCTTCTAATCTCTCGTGTTAATGGTCTTCTAATCTCTCGTGTTAATGGTCTTCTAATCTCTCCTGTTAATGGTCTTCTAATCTCTCCTGTTAATGGTCTTCTAATCTCTCGTGTTAATGGTCTTCTAATCTCTCGTGTTAATGGTCTTCTAATCTCTCCTGTTAATGGTCTTCTAATCTCTCCTGTTAATGGTCTTCTAATCTCTCGTGTTAATGGTCTTCTAATCTCTCGTGTTAATGGTCTTCTAATCTCTCGTGTTAATGGTCTTCTAATCTCTCGTGTTAATGGTCTTCTAATCTCTCGTGTTAATGGTCTTCTAATCTCTCGTGTTAATGGTCTTCTAATCTCTCCTGTTAATGGTCTTCTAATCTCTCTGTTAATGGTCTTCTAATCTCTCCTGTTAATGTCTTCTAATCTCTCGTGTTAATGGTCTTCTAATCTCTCCTGTTAATGGTCTTCTAATCTCGTGTTAATGGTCTTCTAATCTCTCTGTTAATGGTCTTCTAATCTCTCCTGTTAATGGTCTTCTAATCTCTCGTGTTAATGGTCTTCTAATCTCTCCTGTTAATGGTCTTCTAATCTCTCCTGTTAATGGTCTTCTAATCTCTCCTGTTAATGGTCTTCTAATCTCTCGTGTTAATGGTCTTCTAATCTCTCGTGTTAATGGTCTTCTAATCTCTCCTGTTAATGGTCTTCTAATCTCTCCTGTTAATGGTCTTCTAATCTCTCGTGTTAATGGTCTTCTAATCTCTCCTGTTAATGGTCTTCTAATCTCTCCTGTTAATGGTCTTCTAATCTCTCCTGTTAATGGTCTTCTAATCTCTCCTGTTAATGGTCTTCTAATCTCTCCTGTTAATGGTCTTCTAATCTCTCCTGTTAATGGTCTTCTAATCTCTCCTGTTAATGGTCTTCTAATCTCTCGTGTTAATGGTCTTCTAATCTCTCGTGTTAATGGTCTTCTAATCTCTCTGTTAATGGTCTTCTAATCTCTCCTGTTAATGGTCTTCTAATCTCTCCTGTTAATGGTCTTCTAATCTCTCCTGTTAATGGTCTTCTAATCTCTGTGTTAATGGTCTTCTAATCTCTCCTGTTAATGGTCTTCTAATCTCTCGTGTTAATGGTCTTCTAATCTCTCGTGTTAATGGTCTTCTAATCTCTCGTGTTAATGGTCTTCTAATCTCTCGTGTTAATGGTCTTCTAATCTCTCCTGTTAATGGTCTTCTAATCTCTCCTGTTAATGGTCTTCTAATCTCTCGTGTTAATGGTCTTCTAATCTCTCCTGTTAATGGTCTTCTAATCTCTCCTGTTAATGGTCTTCTAATCTCTCGTGTTAATGGTCTTCTAATCTCTCCTGTTAATGGTCTTCTAATCTCTCGTGTTAATGGTCTTCTAATCTCTCGTGTTAATGGTCTTCTAATCTCTCGTGTTAATGGTCTTCTAATCTCTCGTGTTAATGGTCTTCTAATCTCTCGTGTTAATGGTCTTCTAATCTCTCCTGTTAATGGTCTTCTAATCTCTCTGTTAATGGTCTTCTAATCTCTCGTGTTAATGGTCTTCTAATCTCTCGTGTTAATGGTCTTCTAATCTCTCGTGTTAATGGTCTTCTAATCTCTCCTGTTAATGGTCTTCTAATCTCTCGTGTTAATGGTCTTCTAATCTCTCGTGTTAATGGTCTTCTAATCTCTCCTGTTAATGGTCTTCTAATCTCTCGTGTTAATGGTCTTCTAATCTCTCGTGTTAATGGTCTTCTAATCTCTCCTGTTAATGGTCTTCTAATCTCTCCTGTTAATGGTCTTCTAATCTCTCGTGTTAATGGTCTTCTAATCTCTCTTGTTAATGGTCTTCCAATCGCTCCTGTTAATGGTCTTCTAATCTCTCCTGTTAATGGTCTTCTAATCTCTCTGTTAATGGTCTTCTAATCTCTCGTGTTAATGGTCTTCTAATCTCTCGTGTTAATGGTCTTCTAATCTCTCCTGTTAATGGTCTTCTAATCTCTCGTGTTAATGGTCTTCTAATCTCTCCTGTTAATGGTCTTCTAATCTCTCCTGTTAATGGTCTTCTAATCTCTCCTGTTAATGGTCTTCTAATCTCTCCTGTTAATGGTCTTCTAATCTCTCCTGTTAATGGTCTTCTAATCTCTCTGTTAATGGTCTTCTAATCTCTCCTGTTAATGGTCTTCTAATCTCTCCTGTTAATGGTCTTCTAATCTCTCCTGTTAATGGTCTTCTAATCTCTCGTGTTAATGGTCTTCTAATCTCTCCTGTTAATGGTCTTCTAATCTCTCCTGTTAATGGTCTTCTAATCTCTCCTGTTAATGGTCTTCTAATCTCTCCTGTTAATGGTCTTCTAATCTCTCCTGTTAATGGTCTTCTAATCTCTCTGTTAATGGTCTTCTAATCTCTCGTGTTAATGGTCTTCTAATCTCTCCTGTTAATGGTCTTCTAATCTCTCTGTTAATGGTCTTCTAATCTCTCCTGTTAATGGTCTTCTAATCTCTCGTGTTAATGGTCTTCTAATCTCTCCTGTTAATGGTCTTCTAATCTCTCTGTTAATGGTCTTCTAATCTCTCCTGTTAATGGTCTTCTAATCTCTCTGTTAATGGTCTTCTAATCTCTCGTGTTAATGGTCTTCTAATCTCTCCTGTTAATGGTCTTCTAATCTCTCCTGTTAATGGTCTTCTAATCTCTCGTGTTAATGGTCTTCTAATCTCTCCTGTTAATGGTCTTCTAATCTCTCCTGTTAATGGTCTTCTAATCTCTCGTGTTAATGGTCTTCTAATCTCTCCTGTTAATGGTCTTCTAATCTCTCATGTTAATGGTCTTCTAATCTCTCCTGTTAATGGTCTTCTAATCTCTCGTGTTAATGGTCTTCTAATCTCTCTGTTAATGGTCTTCTAATCTCTCTGTTAATGGTCTTCTAATCTCTCGTGTTAATGGTCTTCTAATCTCTCGTGTTAATGGTCTTCTAATCTCTCCTGTTAATGGTCTTCTAATCTCTCCTGTTAATGGTCTTCTAATCTCTCGTGTTAATGGTCTTCTAATCTCTCGTGTTAATGGTCTTCTAATCTCTCGTGTTAATGGTCTTCTAATCTCTCGTGTTAATGGTCTTCTAATCTCTCCTGTTAATGGTCTTCTAATCTCTCGTGTTAATGGTCTTCTAATCTCTCCTGTTAATGGTCTTCTAATCTCTCGTGTTAATGGTCTTCTAATCTCTCTGTTAATGGTCTTCTAATCTCTCGTGTTAATGGTCTTCTAATCTCTCCTGTTAATGGTCTTCTAATCTCTCGTGTTAATGGTCTTCTAATCTCTCCTGTTAATGGTCTTCTAATCTCTCCTGTTAATGGTCTTCTAATCTCTCCTGTTAATGGTCTTCTAATCTCTCCTGTTAATGGTCTTCTAATCTCTCGTGTTAATGGTCTTCTAATCTCTCGTGTTAATGGTCTTCTAATCTCTCGTGTTAATGGTCTTCTAATCTCTCTGTTAATGGTCTTCTAATCTCTCCTGTTAATTGTCTTCTAATCTCTCAGGTTAATTGTCTTCTAATCTCTCCTGTTAATGGTCTTCTAATCTCTCCTGTTAATGGTCTTCTAATCTCTCCTGTTAATGGTCTTCTAATCTCTCCTGTTAATGGTCTTCTAATCTCTCCTGTTAATGGTCTTCTAATCTCTCGTGTTAATGGTCTTCTAATCTCTCCTGTTAATGGTCTTCTAATCTCTCGTGTTAATGGTCTTCTAATCTCTCCTGTTAATGGTCTTCTAATCTCTCCTGTTAATGGTCTTCTAATCTCTCCTGTTAATGGTCTTCTAATCTCTCCTGTTAATGGTCTTCTAATCTCTCCTGTTAATGGTCTTCTAATCTCTCCTGTTAATGGTCTTCTAATCTCTCGTGTTAATGGTCTTCTAATCTCTCGTGTTAATGGTCTTCTAATCTCTCCTGTTAATGGTCTTCTAATCTCTCCTGTTAATGGTCTTCTAATCTCTCGTGTTAATGGTCTTCTAATCTCTCCTGTTAATGGTCTTCTAATCTCTCCTGTTAATGGTCTTCTAATCTCTCGTGTTAATGGTCTTCTAATCTCTGTGTTAATGGTCTTCTAATCTCTCCTGTTAATGGTCTTCTAATCTCTCGTGTTAATGGTCTTCTAATCTCTCCTGTTAATGGTCTTCTAATCTCTCTGTTAATGGTCTTCTAATCTCTCTGTTAATGGTCTTCTAATCTCTCCTGTTAATGGTCTTCTAATCTCTCCTGTTAATGGTCTTCTAATCTCTCGTGTTAATGGTCTTCTAATCTCTCCTGTTAATGGTCTTCTAATCTCTCCTGTTAATGGTCTTCTAATCTCTCGTGTTAATGGTCTTCTAATCTCTCGTGTTAATGGTCTTCTAATCTCTCGTGTTAATGGTCTTCTAATCTCTCCTGTTAATGGTCTTCTAATCTCTCGTGTTAATGGTCTTCTAATCTCTCCTGTTAATGGTCTTCTAATCTCTCCTGTTAATGGTCTTCTAATCTCTCGTGTTAATGGTCTTCTAATCTCTCGTGTTAATGGTCTTCTAATCTCTCCTGTTAATGGTCTTCTAATCTCTCCTGTTAATGGTCTTCTAATCACTCGTGTTAATGGTCTTCTAATCTCTGTGTTAATGGTCTTCTAATCTCTCCTGTTAATGGTCTTCTAATCTCTCCTGTTAATGGTCTTCTAATCTCTCGTGTTAATGGTCTTCTAATCTCTCGTGTTAATGGTCTTCTAATCTCTGTGTTAATGGTCTTCTAATCTCTCCTGTTAATGGTCTTCTAATCTCTCGTGTTAATGGTCTTCTAATCTCTCCTGTTAATGGTCTTCTAATCTCTCTGTTAATGGTCTTCTAATCTCTCCTGTTAATGGTCTTCTAATCTCTCCTGTTAATGGTCTTCTAATCTCTC
Organism: Squalus acanthias; assembly: GCA_030390025.1. Lineage (NCBI taxonomy): Eukaryota > Metazoa > Chordata > Chondrichthyes > Squaliformes > Squalidae > Squalus > Squalus acanthias. The sequence continues at coordinate 78,556,068 of CM059429.1, read as the reverse complement.
CTGTTAATGGTCTTCTAATCTCTCTGTTAATGGTCTTCTAATCTCTCCTGTTAATGGTCTTCTAATCTCTCCTGTTAATGGTCTTCTAATCTCTCCTGTTAATGGTCTTCTAATCTCTCGTGTTAATGGTCTTCTAATCTCTCCTGTTAATGGTCTTCTAATCTCTCCTGTTAATGGTCTTCTAATCTCTCCTGTTAATGGTCTTCTAATCTCTCTGTTAATGGTCTTCTAATCTCTCCTGTTAATGGTCTTCTAATCTCTCGTGTTAATGGTCTTCTAATCTCTCGTGTTAATGGTCTTCTAATCTCTCCTGTTAATGGTCTTCTAATCTCTCGTGTTAATGGTCTTCTAATCTCTCGTGTTAATGGTCTTCTAATCTCTCGTGTTAATGGTCTTCTAATCTCTCCTGTTAATGGTCTTCTAATCTCTCCTGTTAATGGTCTTCTAATCTCTCCTGTTAATGGTCTTCTAATCTCTCCTGTTAATGGTCTTCTAATCTCTCGTGTTAATGGTCTTCTAATCTCTTCTGTTAATGGTCTTCTAATCTCTCGTGTTAATGGTCTTCTAATCTCTCGTGTTAATGGTCTTCTAATCTCTCGTGTTAATGGTCTTCTAATCTCTCGTGTTAATGGTCTTCTAATCTCGCGTATTAATGGTCTTCTAATCTCCTCTGTTTATGGTCTTCTAATCTCTCCTGTTAATGGTCTTCTAATCTCTCCTGTTAATGGTCTTCTAATCTCTCCTGTTAATGGTCTTCTAATCTCTCGTGTTAATGGTCTTCTAATCTCTCCTGTTAATGGTCTTCTAATCTCTCCTGTTAATGGTCTTCTAATCTCTCGTGTTAATGGTCTTCTAATCTCTCGTGTTAATGGTCTTCTAATCTCTCGTGTTAATGGTCTTCTAATCTCTCGTGTTAATGGTCTTCTAATCTCTCGTGTTAATGGTCTTCTAATCTCTCTGTTAATGGTCTTCTAATCTCTCCTGTTAATGGTCTTCTAATCTCTCGTGTTAATGGTCTTCTAATCTCTCTGTTAATGGTCTTCTAATCTCTCTGTTAATGGTCTTCTAATCTCTCGTGTTAATGGTCTTCTAATCTCTCCTGTTAATGGTCTTCTAATCTCTCGTGTTAATGGTCTTCTAATCTCTCTGTTAATGGTCTTCTAATCTCTCGTGTTAATGGTCTTCTAATCTCTCCTGTTAATGGTCTTCTAATCTCTCCTGTTAATGGTCTTCTAATCTCTCCTGTTAATGGTCTTCTAATCTCTCCTGTTAATGGTCTTCTAATCTCTCTGTTAATGGTCTTCTAATCTCTCCTATTAATGGTCTTCTAATCTCTCCTGTTAATGGTCTTCTAATCTCTCCTGTTAATGGTCTTCTAATCTCTCGTGTTAATGGTCTTCTAATCTCTCGTGTTAATGGTCTTCTAATCTCTCGTGTTAATGGTCTTCTAATCTCTCCTGTTAATGGTCTTCTAATCTCTCGTGTTAATGGTCTTCTAATCTCTCCTGTTAATGGTCTTCTAATCTCTCGTGTTAATGGTCTTCTAATCTCTCCTGTTAATGGTCTTCTAATCTTTGTGTTAATGGTCTTCTAATCTCTCGTGATAATGGTCTTCTAATCTCTCCTGTTAATGGTCTTCTATCTCTCATGTTTAATGGTCTTCTAATCTCCTGTTAATGGTCTTCAATCTCTCTGTTAATGGTCTTCTAATCTCTCTGTTAATGGTCTTCTAATCTCTCGTGTTAATGGTCTTCTAATCTCTCCTGTTAATGGTCTTCTAATCTCTCGTGTTAATGTCTTCTAATCTCTCGTGTTAATGGTCTTCTAATCTCTGTGTTAATGGTCTTCTAATCTCTCCTGTTAATGGTCTTCTAATCTCTCGTGTTAATGGTCTTCTAATCTCTCCTGTTAATGGTCTTCTAATCTCTCCTGTTATGGTCTTCTAATCTCTCCGTGTTAATGGTCTTCTAATCTCTCCTGTTAATGGTCTTCTAATCTCTCCTGTTAATGGTCTTCTAATCTCTCGTGTTAATGGTCTTCTAACTCTTCTGTTAATGGTCTTCTAATCTCGCTGTTAATGGTCTTCTAATCTCTCCTGTTAATGGTCTTCTAATCTCTCGTGTTAATGGTCTTCTAATCTCTCCTGTTAATGGTCTTCTAATCTCTCCTGTTAATGGTCTTCTAATCTCTCCTGTTAATCGGTCTTCTAATCTCTCCTGTTAATGGTCTTCTAATCTCTCTGTTAATGGTCTTCTAATCTCTCGTGTTAATGGTCTTCTAATCTCTCCTGTTAATGGTCTTCTAATCTCTCCTGTTAATGGTCTTCTAATCTCTCCTGTTAATGGTCTTCTAATCTCTCGTGTTAATGGTCTTCTAATCTCTCGTGTTAATGGTCTTCTAATCTCTCCTGTTAATGGTCTTCTAATCTCTCTGTTAATGGTCTTCTAATCTCTCCTGTTAATGGTCTTCTAATCTCTCGTGTTAATGGTCTTCTAATCTCTCGTGTTAATGGTCTTCTAATCTCTCTGTTAATGGTCTTCTAATCTCTCGTGTTAATGGTCTTCTAATCTCTCGTGTTAATGGTCTTCTAATCTCTCCTGTTAATGGTCTTCTAATCTCTCTGTTAATGGTCTTCTAATCTCTCCTGTTAATGGTCTTCTAATCTCTCCTGTTAATGGTCTTCTAATCTCTCGTGTTAATGGTCTTCTAATCTCTCGTGTTAATGGTCTTCTAATCTCTCGTGTTAATGGTCTTCTAATCTCTCGTGTTAATGGTCTTCTAATCTCTCCTGTTAATGGTCTTCTAATCTCTCGTGTTAATGGTCTTCTAATCTCTCGTGTTAATGGTCTTCTAATCTCTCCTGTTAATGGTCTTCTAATCTCTGTGTTAATGGTCTTCTAATCTCTCGTGTTAATGGTCTTCTAATCTCTCCTGTTAATGGTCTTCTAATCTCTCGTGTTAATGGTCTTCTAATCTCTCGTGTTAATGGTCTTCTAATCTCTCGTGTTAATGGTCTTCTAATCTCTCGTGTTAATGGTCTTCTAATCTCTCCTGTTAATGGTCTTCTAATCTCTCGTGTTAATGGTCTTCTAATCTCTGTGTTAATGGTCTTCTAATCTCTCCTGTTAATGGTCTTCTAATCTCTCCTGTTAATGGTCTTCTAATCTCTCGTGTTAATGGTCTTCTAATCTCTCCTGTTAATGGTCTTCTAATCTCTCTGTTAATGGTCTTCTAATCTCTCGTGTTAATGGTCTTCTAATCTCTCGTGTTAATGGTCTTCTAATCTCTCCTGTTAATGGTCTTCTAATCTCTCCTGTTAATGGTCTTCTAATCTCTCCTGTTAATGGTCTTCTAATCTCTCCTGTTAATGGTCTTCTAATCTCTCGTGTTAATGGTCTTCTAATCTCTCGTGTTAATGGTCTTCTAATCTCTCCTGTTAATGGTGTTCTAATCTCTCTTGTTAATGGTCTTCTAATCTCGCGTGTTAATGGTCTTCTAATCTCTCGTGTTAATGGTCTTCTAATCTCTCGTGTTAATGGTCTTCTAATCTCTCGTGTTAATGGTCTTCTAATCTCTCGTGTTAATGGTCTTCTAATCTCTCCTGTTAATGGTCTTCTAATCTCTCGTGTTAATGGTCTTCTAATCTCTCTGTTAATGGTCTTCTAATCTCTCGTGTAATGGTCTTCTAATCTCTCGTGTTAATGGTCTTCTAATCTCTCCTGTTAATGGTCTTCTAATCTCTCGTGTTAATGGTCTTCTAATCTCTCCTGTTAATGGTCTTCTAATCTCTCCTGTTAATGGTCTTCTAATCTCTCCTGTTAATGGTCTTCTAATCTCTCCTGTTAATGGTCTTCTAATCTCTCCTGTTAATGGTCTTCTAATCTCTCGTGTTAATGGTCTTCTAATCTCTGTGTTAATGGTCTTCTAATCTCTCCTGTTAATGGTCTTCTAATCTCTCTGTTAATGGTCTTCTAATCTCTCTGTTAATGTCTTCTAATCTCTCTGTTAATGGTCTTCTAATCTCTCCTGTTAATGGTCTTCTAATCTCTCCTGTTAATGGTCTTCTAATCTCTCTGTTAATGGTCTTCTAATCTCTCGTGTTAATGGTCTTCTAATCTCTCTGTTAATGGTCTTCTAATCTCTCGTGTTAATGGTCTTCTAATCTCTCTGTTAATGGTCTTCTAATCTCTCGTGTTAATGGTCTTCTAATCTCTCGTGTTAATGGTCTTCTAATCTCTCCTGTTAATGGTCTTCTAATCTCTCGTGTTAATGGTCTTCTAATCTCTCGTGTTAATGGTCTTCTAATCTCTCCTGTTAATGGTCTTCTAATCTCTCGTGTTAATGGTCTTCTAATCTCTGTGTTAATGGTCTTCTAATCTCTCCTGTTAATGGTCTTCTAATCTCTCCTGTTAATGGTCTTCTAATCTCTCCTGTTAATGGTCTTCTAATCTCTCGTGTTAATGGTCTTCTAATCTCTCTGTTAATGGTCTTCTAATCTCTCCTGTTAATGGTCTTCTAATCTCTCCTGTTAATGGTCTTCTAATCTCTCCTGTTAATGGTCTTCTAATCTCTCGTGTTAATGGTCTTCTAATCTCTCGTGTTAATGGTCTTCTAATCTCTCCTGTTAATGGTCTTCTAATCTCTCGTGTTAATGGTCTTCTAATCTCTCCTGTTAATGGTCTTCTAATCTCTCCTGTTAATGGTCTTCTAATCTCTCGTGTTAATGGTCTTCTAATCTCTCGTGTTAATGGTCTTCTAATCTCTCGTGTTAATGGTCTTCTAATCTCTCTGTTAATGGTCTTCTAATCTCTCGTGTTAATGGTCTTCTAATCTCTCGTGTTAATGGTCTTCTAATCTCTCGTGTTAATGGTCTTCTAATCTCTCGTGTTAATGGTCTTCTAATCTCTCCTGTTAATGGTCTTCTAATCTCTCCTGTTAATGGTCTTCTAATCTCTCGTGTTAATGGTCTTCTAATCTCTCGTGTTAATGGTCTTCTAATCTCTCCTGTTAATGGTCTTCTAATCTCTCCTGTTAATGGTCTTCTAATCTCTCCTGTTAATGGTCTTCTAATCTCTGTGTTAATGGTCTTCTAATCTCTCCTGTTAATGGTCTTCTAATCTCTCTGTTAATGGTCTTCTAATCTCTCGTGTTAATGGTCTTCTAATCTCTCGTGTTAATGGTCTTCTAATCTCTCGTGTTAATGGTCTTCTAATCTCTCGTGTTAATGGTCTTCTAATCTCTCGTGTTAATGGTCTTCTAATCTCTCGTGTTAATGGTCTTCTAATCTCTCCTGTTAATGGTCTTCTAATCTCTCCTGTTAATGGTCTTCTAATCTCTCCTGTTAATGGTCTTCTAATCTCTCCTGTTAATGGTCTTCTAATCTCTCCTGTTAATGGTCTTCTAATCTCTCGTGTTAATGGTCTTCTAATCTCTCGTGTTAATGGTCTTCTAATCTCTCCTGTTAATGGTCTTCTAATCTCTCCTGTTAATGGTCTTCTAATCTCTCCTGTTAATGGTCTTCTAATCTCTCGTGTTAATGGTCTTCTAATCTCTCCTGTTAATGGTCTTCTAATCTCTCGTGTTAATGGTCTTCTAATCTCTCCTGTTAATGGTCTTCTAATCTCTCCTGTTAATGGTCTTCTAATCTCTCTGTTAATGGTCTTCTAATCTCTCTGTTAATGGTCTTCTAATCTCTCCTGTTAATGGTCTTCTAATCTCTCGTGTTAATGGTCTTCTAATCTCTCGTGTTAATGGTCTTCTAATCTCTCCTGTTAATGGTCTTCTAATCTCTCTGTTAATGGTCTTCTAATCTCTCTGTTAATGGTCTTCTAATCTCTCCTGTTAATGGTCTTCTAATCTCTCTGTTAATGTCTTCTAATCTCTCCTGTTAATGGTCTTCTAATCTCTCCTGTTAATGGTCTTCTAATCTCTCGTGTTAATGGTCTTCTAATCTCTCGTGTTAATGGTCTTCTAATCTCTCGTGTTAATGGTCTTCTAATCTCTCGTGTTAATGGTCTTCTAATCTCTCGTGTTAATGGTCTTCTAATCTCTCTGTTAATGGTCTTCTAATCTCTCCTGTTAATGGTCTTCTAATCTCTCGTGTTAATGGTCTTCTAATCTCTCGTGTTAATGGTCTTCTAATCTCTCCTGTTAATGGTCTTCTAATCTCTCGTGTTAATGGTCTTCTAATCTCTCGTGTTAATGGTCTTCTAATCTCTCGTGTTAATGGTCTTCTAATCTCTCCTGTTAATGGTCTTCTAATCTCTCCTGTTAATGGTCTTCTAATCTCTCCTGTTAATGGTCTTCTAATCTCTCGTGTTAATGGTCTTCTAATCTCTCGTGTTAATGGTCTTCTAATCTCTCCTGTTAATGGTCTTCTAATCTCTCGTGTTAATGGTCTTCTAATCTCTCCTGTTAATGGTCTTCTAATCTCTCCTGTTAATGGTCTTCTAATCTCTCCTGTTAATGGTCTTCTAATCTCTCCTGTTAATGGTCTTCTAATCTCTCCTGTTAATGGTCTTCTAATCTCTCGTGTTAATGGTCTTCTAATCTCTCCTGTTAATGGTCTTCTAATCTCTCCTGTTAATGGTCTTCTAATCTCTCCTGTTAATGGTCTTCTAATCTCTGTGTTAATGGTCTTCTAATCTCTCCTGTTAATGGTCTTCTAATCTCTCCTGTTAATGGTCTTCTAATCTCTCCTGTTAATGGTCTTCTAATCTCTGTGTTAATGGTCTTCTAATCTCTCCTGTTAATGGTCTTCTAATCTCTCGTGTTAATGGTCTTCTAATCTCTCGTGTTAATGGTCTTCTAATCTCTCCTGTTAATGGTCTTCTAATCTCTCGTGTTAATGGTCTTCTAATCTCTCGTGTTAATGGTCTTCTAATCTCTCGTGTTAATGGTCTTCTAATCTCTCCTGTTAATGGTCTTCTAATCTCTCTGTTAATGGTCTTCTAATCTCTCCTGTTAATGGTCTTCTAATCTCTCCTGTTAATGGTCTTCTAATCTCTCTGTTAATGGTCTTCTAATCTCTCTGTTAATGGTCTTCTAATCTCTCGTGTTAATGGTCTTCTAATCTCTCGTGTTAATGGTCTTCTAATCTCTCCTGTTAATGGTCTTCTAATCTCTCGTGTTAATGTTCTTCTAATCTCTCGTGTTAATGGTCTTCTAATCTCTCCTGTTAATGGTCTTCTAATCTCTCCTGTTAATGGTCTTCTAATCTCTCCTGTTAATGGTCTTCTAATCTCTCCTGTTAATGGTCTTCTAATCTCTCGTGTTAATGGTCTTCTAATCTCTCCTGTTAATGGTTTTCTAATCTCGTGTGTTAATATCTTCTAATCTCTTGTGTTATTAGTCTTCTAATCTCTCCTGTTAATGGTCTTCTAATCTCTCGTGTTAATGGTCTTCTAATCTCTCGTGTTAATGGTCTTCTAATCTCTCCAATTAATGGTCTTCTAATCTCTGCTGTTAATGGTCTTCTAATCTCTCGTGTTAATGGTCTTCTAATCTCTCCTGTTAATGGTCTTCTAATCTCTCCTGTTAATGGTCTTCTAATCTCTCCTGTTAATGGTCTTCTAATCTCTCGTGTTAATGGTCTTCTAATCTCTCGTGTTAATGGTCTTCTAATCTCTCGTGTTAATGGTCTTCTAATCTCTCCTGTTAATGGTCTTCTAATCTCTCGTGTTAATGGTCTTCTAATCTCTCCTGTTAATGGTCTTCTAATCTCTCCTGTTAATGGTCTTCTAATCTCTCGTGTTAATGGTCTTCTAATCTCTCGTGTTAATGGTCTTCTAATCTCTCTGTTAATGGTCTTCTAATCTCTCGTGTTAATGGTCTTCTAATCTCTCCTGTTAATGGTCTTCTAATCTCTCCTGTTAATGGTCTTCTAATCTCTCGTGTTAATGGTCTTCTAATCTCTTCTGTTAATGGTCTTCTAATCTCTCGTGTTAATGGTCTTCTAATCTCTCCTGTTAATGGTCTTCTAATCTCTCCTGTTAATGGTCTTCTAATCTCTCCTGTTAATGTCTTCTAATCTCTCTGTTAATGGTCTTCTAATCTCTCCTGTTAATGGTCTTCTAATCTCTCCTGTTAATGGTCTTCTAATCTCTCGTGTTAATGGTCTTCTAATCTCTCGTGTTAATGGTCTTCTAATCTCTCGTGTTAATGGTCTTCTAATCTCTCCTGTTAATGGTCTTCTAATCTCTCCTGTTAATGGTCTTCTAATCTCTCGTGTTAATGGTCTTCTAATCTCTCCTGTTAATGGTCTTCTAATCTCTCGTGTTAATGGTCTTCTAATCTCTGTGTTAATGGTCTTCTAATCTCTCCTGTTAATGGTCTTCTAATCTCTCCTGTTAATGGTCTTCTAATCTCTCCTGTTAATGGTCTTCTAATCTCTCGTGTTAATGGTCTTCTAATCTCTCGTGTTAATGGTCTTCTAATCTCTCCTGTTAATGGTCTTCTAATCTCTCATGTTAATGGTCTTCTAATCTCTCCTGTTAATGGTCTTCTAATCTCTCCTGTTAATGGTCTTCTAATCTCTCCTGTTAATGGTCTTCTAATCTCTCGTGTTAATGGTCTTCTAATCTCTCTGTTAATGGTCTTCTAATCTCTCCTGTTAATGGTCTTCTAATCTCTCCTGTTAATGGTCTTCTAATCTCTCGTGTTAATGGTCTTCTAATCTCTCGTGTTAATGGTCTTCTAATCTCTCCTGTTAATGGTCTTCTAATCTCTCCTGTTAATGGTCTTCTAATCTCTCGTGTTAATGGTCTTCTAATCTCTCCTGTTAATGGTCTTCTAATCTCTCGTGTTAATGGTCTTCTAATCTCTCTGTTAATGGTCTTCTAATCTCTCCTGTTAATGGTCTTCTAATCTCTCCTGTTAATGGTCTTCTAATCTCTCGTGTTAATGGTCTTCTAATCTCTCGTGTTAATGGTCTTCTAATCTCTCGTGTTAATGGTCTTCTAATCTCTCCTGTTAATGGTCTTCTAATCTCTCCTGTTAATGGTCTTCTAATCTCTCCTGTTAATGGTCTTCTAATCTCTCCGTGTTAATGGTCTTCTAATCTCTCCTGTTAATGGTCTTCTAATCTCTCCTGTTAATGGTCTTCTAATCTCTCGTGTTAATGGTCTTCTAATCTCTCGTGTTAATGGTCTTCTAATCTCGCGTGTTAATGGTCTTCTAATCTCTCGTGTTAATGGTCTTCTAATCTCTCGTGTTAATGGTCTTCTAATCTCTCGTGTTAATGGTCTTCTAATCTCTCGTGTTAATGGTCTTCTAATCTCTCCTGTTAATGGTCTTCTAATCTCTCCTGTTAATGGTCTTCTAATCTCTCTGTTAATGGTCTTCTAATCTCTCGTGTTAATGGTCTTCTAATCTCTCCTGTTAATGGTCTTCTAATCTCTCCTGTTAATGGTCTTCTAATCTCTCTGTTAATGGTCTTCTAATCTCGTGTTTAATGGTCTTCTAATCTCTCGTGTAATGTCTTCTAATCTCTCGTGTTAATGTCTTCTAATCTCTCCTGTTAATGGTCTTCTAATCTCTCGTGTTAATGGTCTTCTAATCTCTCCTGTTAATGGTCTTCTAATCTCTTGTGTTAATGGTCTTCTAATCTCTCGTGTTATGGTCTTCTAATCTCTCCTGTTAATGGTCTTCTAATCTCTCCTGGTTAATGGTCTTCAAATCTCTCATGTTAATGTCTTCTATCTCTCCTGTTAATGGTCTTCTAATCTCTCCTGTTAATGGTCTTCTAATCTCTCCTGTTAATGGTCTTCTAATCTCTCGTGTTAATGGTCTTCTAATCTCTCCTGTTAATGGTCTTCTAAGCTCTCGTGTTAATGTCTTCTAATCTCTCCTGTTAATGGTCTTCTAATCTCTCCTGTTAATGGTCTTCTAATCTCTCTGTAATGGTCTTCTAATCTCTTGTTAATGGTCTTCTAATCTCTCTGTGTTAATGGCTTCAATCGCTCTGTGTTTATGGTCTTCTATCTCTCTTGTAATGGTCTTCTAATCTCTCCTGTTAATGTTCTTCTAATCTCTCGTGTTAATGGTCTTCTAATCTCTCGTGTTAATGGTCTTCTAATCTCTCCTGTTAATGGTCTTCTAATCTCTCCTGTTAATGGTCTTCTAATCTCTCCTGTTAATGGTCTTCTAATCTCTCGTGTTAATGGTCTTCTAATCTCTCCTGTTAATGGTCTTCTAATCTCTCTGTTAATGGTCTTCTAATCTCTCGTGTTAATGGTCTTCTAATCTCTCCTGTTAATGGTCTTCTAATCTCTCTGTTAATGGTCTTCTAATCTCTCCTGTTAATGGTCTTCTAATCTCTCGTGTTAATGGTCTTCTAATCTCTCGTGTTAATGGTCTTCTAATCTCTCCTGTTAATGGTCTTCTAATCTCTCCTGTTAATGGTCTTCTAATCTCTCGTGTTAATGGTCTTCTAATCTCTCCTGTTAATGGTCTTCTAATCTCTCGTGTTAATGGTCTTCTAATCTCTCCTGTTAATGGTCTTCTAATCTCTTCTGTTAATGGTCTTCTAATCTCTCCTGTTAATGGTCTTCTAATCTCTCCTGTTAATGGTCTTCTAATCTCTCGTGTTAATGGTCTTCTAATCTCTCCTGTTAATGGTCTTCTAATCTCTCGTGTTAATGGTCTTCTAATCTCTCGTGTTAATGGTCTTCTAATCTCTCTGTTAATGGTCTTCTAATCTCTCCTGTTAATGGTCTTCTAATCTCTCGTGTTAATGGTCTTCTAATCTCTCGTGTTAATGGTCTTCTAATCTCTCGTGTTAATGGTCTTCTAATCTCTCGTGTTAATGGTCTTCTAATCTCTCGTGTTAATGGTCTTCTAATCTCTCGTGTTAATGGTCTTCTAATCTCTCCTGTTAATGGTCTTCTAATCTCTCCTGTTAATGGTCTTCTAATCTCTCCTGTTAATGGTCTTCTAATCTCTCTGTTAATGGTCTTCTAATCTCTCCTGTTAATGGTCTTCTAATCTCTCCTGTTAATGGTCTTCTAATCTCTCCTGTTAATGGTCTTCTAATCTCTTGTGTTAATGGTCTTCTAATCTCTCTTGTTAATGGTCTTCTAATCTCTCGTGTTAATGGTCTTCTAATCTCTCCTGTTAATGGTCTTCTAATCTCTCGTGTTAATGGTCTTCTAATCTCCTGTTAATGGTCTTCTAATCTCTCCTGTTAATGGTCTTCTAATCTCTCCTGTTAATGGTCTTCTAATCTCTCGTGTTAATGGTCTTCTAATCTCTGTGTTAATGGTCTTCTAATCTCTCCTGTTAATGGTCTTCTAATCTCTCGTGTTAATGGTCTTCTAATCTCTCCTGTTAATGGTCTTCTAATCTCTCCTGTTAATGGTCTTCTAATCTCTCCTGTTAATGGTCTTCTAATCTCTCCTGTTAATGGTCTTCTAATCTCTCCTGTTAATGGTCTTCTAATCTCTCCTGTTAATGGTCTTCTAATCTCTCCTGTTAATGGTCTTCTAATCTCTCGTGTTAATGGTCTTCTAATCTCTCCTGTTAATGGTCTTCTAATCTCTCCTGTTAATGGTCTTCTAATCTCTCGTGTTAATGGTCTTCTAATCTCTCGTGTTAATGGTCTTCTAATCTCTCGTGTTAATGGTCTTCTAATCTCTCCTGTTAATGGTCTTCTAATCTCTCTGTTAATGGTCTTCTAATCTCTCGTGTTAATGGTCTTCTAATCTCTCTGTTAATGGTCTTCTAATCTCTCTGTTAATGGTCTTCTAATCTCTCGTGTTAATGGTCTTCTAATCTCTCCTGTTAATGGTCTTCTAATCTCTCGTGTTTAATGGTCTTCTAATCTCTCGTGTTAATGGTCTTCTAATCTCTCTGTTAATGGTCTTCTAATCTCTCCTGTTAATGGTTTTCTAATCTCGTGTGTTAATATCTTCTAATCTCTTGTGTTATTAGTCTTCTAATCTCTCCTGTTAATGGTCTTCTAATCTCTCGTGTTAATGGTCTTCTAATCTCTCCTGTTAATGGTCTTCTAATCTCTCCTGTTAATGGTCTTCTAATCTCTCTGTTAATGGTCTTCTAATCTCTCGTGTTAATGTCTTCTAATCTCTCTGTTAATGGTCTTCTAATCTCTCGTGTTAATGGTCTTCTAATCTCTCCTGTTAATGGTCTTCTAATCTCTCCTGTTAATGGTCTTCTAATCTCTCGTGTTAATGGTCTTCTAATCTCTCGTGTTAATGGTCTTCTAATCTCTCGTGTTAATGGTCTTCTAATCTCTCGTGTTAATGGTCTTCTAATCTCTCGTGTTAATGGTCTTCTAATCTCTCGTGTTAATGGTCTTCTAATCTCTCGTGTTAATGGTCTTCTAATCTCTCGTGTTAATGGTCTTCTAATCTCTCCTGTTAATGGTCTTCTAATCTCTCCTGTTAATGGTCTTCTAATCTCTCGTGTTAATGGTCTTCTAATCTCTCCTGTTAATGGTCTTCTAATCTCTCCTGTTAATGGTCTTCTAATCTCTCGTGTTAATGGTCTTCTAATCTCTCGTGTTAATGGTCTTCTAATCTCTCCTGTTAATGGTCTTCTAATCTCTCCTGTTAATGGTCTTCTAATCTCTCGTGTTAATGGTCTTCTAATCTCTCGTGTTAATGGTCTTCTAATCTCTCCTGTTAATGGTCTTCTAATATCTCGTGTTAATGATCTTCTAATCTCGTGTGTTAATGGTCTTCTAATCATTCCTGTTAATGGTCTTCTAATCTCTTGTGTTAATGGTCTTCTAATCTCTCCTGTTAATGGTCTTCTAATCTCTTGTGAAATGGTTTTCTAATCTCTCGTATTAATGGTCTTCTAATCTCTCCTGTTAATGGTCTTCTAATCTCTCGTGTTAATGGTCTTCTAATCTCTCCTGTTAATGGTCTTCTAATCTCTCGTGTTAATGGTCTTCTAATCTCTCGTGTTAATGGTCTTCTAATCTCTTGTGTTAATGGTCTTCTAATCTCTCGTGTTAATGGTCTTCTAATCTCTCGTGTTAATGGTCTTCTAATCTCTCCTGTTAATGGTCTTCTAATCTCTCGTGTTAATGGTCTTCTAATCTCTCGTGTTAATGGTCTTCTAATCTCTCCTGTTAATGGTCTTCTAATCTCTCATGTTAATGGTCTTCTAATCTCTCCTGTTAATGGTCTTCTAATCTCTCGTGTTAATGGTCTTCTAATCTCTCGTGTTAATGGTCTTCTAATCTCTCTGTTAATGGTCTTCTAATCTCTCCTGTTAATGGTCTTCTAATCTCTTGTGTTAATGGTCTTCTAATCTCTCCTGTTAATGGTCTTCTAATCTCTCGTGTTAATGGTCTTCTAATCTCTCGTGTTAATGGTCTTCTAATCTCTCCTGTTAATGGTCTTCTAATCTCTCCTGTTAATGGTCTTCTAATCTCTCGTGTTAATGGTCTTCTAATCTCTCCTGTTAATGGTCTTCTAATCTCTCGTGTTAATGGTCTTCTAATCTCTCGTGTTAATGGTCTTCTAATCTCTCCTGTTAATGGTCTTCTAATCTCTCCTGTTAATGGTCTTCTAATCTCTCCTGTTAATGGTCTTCTAATCTCTCCTGTTAATGGTCTTCTAATCTCTCTTGTTAATGGTCTTCTAATCTCTCCTGTTAATGGTCTTCTAATCTCTCCTGTTAATGGTCTTCTAATCTCTCTGTTAATGGTCTTCTAATCTCTCCTGTTAATGGTCTTCTAATCTCTCGTGTTAATGGTCTTCTAATCTCTCGTGTTAATGGTCTTCTAATCTCTCTGTTAATGGTCTTCTAATCTCTCGTGTTAATGGTCTTCTAATCTCTCGTGTTAATGGTCTTCTAATCTCTCGTGTTAATGGTCTTCTAATCTCTCGTGTTAATGGTCTTCTAATCTCTCGTGTTAATGGTCTTCTAATCTCTCGTGTTAATGGTCTTCTAATCTCTCGTGTTAATGGTCTTCTAATCTCTCGTGTTAATGGTCTTCTAATCTCTCGTGTTAATGGTCTTCTAATCTCTCCTGTTAATGGTCTTCTAATCTCTCCTGTTAATGGTCTTCTAATCTCTCGTGTTAATGGTCTTCTAATCTCTCCTGTTAATGGTCTTCTAATCTCTCCTGTTAATGGTCTTCTAATCTCTCGTGTTAATGGTCTTCTAATCTCTCGTGTTAATGGTCTTCTAATCTCTCCTGTTAATGGTCTTCTAATCTCTCCTGTTAATGGTCTTCTAATCTCTCCTGTTAATGGTCTTCTAATCTCTCGTGTTAATGGTCTTCTAATCTCTCGTGTTAATGGTCTTCTAATCTCTCGTGTTAATGGTCTTCTAATCTCTCGTGTTAATGGTCTTCTAATCTCTCCTGTTAATGGTCTTCTAATCTCTGTGTTAATGGTCTTCTAATCTCTCGTGTTAATGGTCTTCTAATCTCTCCTGTTAATGGTCTTCTAATCTCTCCTGTTAATGGTCTTCTAATCTCTCTGTTAATGGTCTTCTAATCTCTCGTGTTAATGGTCTTCTAATCTCTCGTGTTAATGGTCTTCTAATCTCTCGTGTTAATGGTCTTCTAATCTCTCGTGTTAATGGTCTTCTAATCTCTCGTGTTAATGGTCTTCTAATCTCTCCTGTTAATGGTCTTCTAATCTCTCGTGTTAATGGTCTTCTAATCTCTCGTGTTAATGGTCTTCTAATCTCTCCTGTTAATGGTCTTCTAATCTCTCCTGTTAATGGTCTTCTAATCTCTCCTGTTAATGGTCTTCTAATCTCTCGTGTTAATGGTCTTCTAATCTCTCCTGTTAATGGTCTTCTAATCTCTCGTGTTAATGGTCTTCTAATCTCTCCTGTTAATGGTCTTCTAATCTCTCCTGTTAATGGTCTTCTAATCTCTCCTGTTAATGGTCTTCTAATCTCTCCTGTTAATGGTCTTCTAATCTCTCTGTTAATGGTCTTCTAATCTCTCCTGTTAATGGTCTTCTAATCTCTCCTGTTAATGGTCTTCTAATCTCTCCTGTTAATGGTCTTCTAATCTCTCGTGTTAATGGTCTTCTAATCTCTCCTGTTAATGGTCTTCTAATCTCTCGTGTTAATGGTCTTCTAATCTCTCCTGTTAATGGTCTTCTAATCTCTCCTGTTAATGGTCTTCTAATCTCTCCTGTTAATGGTCTTCTAATCTCTCCTGTTAATGGTCTTCTAATCTCTCCTGTTAATGGTCTTCTAATCTCTCGTGTTAATGGTCTTCTAATCTCTCCTGTTAATGGTCTTCTAATCTCTCGTGTTAATGGTCTTCTAATCTCTCCTGTTAATGGTCTTCTAATCTCTCCTGTTAATGGTCTTCTAATCTCTCCTGTTAATGGTCTTCTAATCTCTCCTGTTAATGGTCTTCTAATCTCTCCTGTTAATGGTCTTCTAATCTCTCCTGTTAATGGTCTTCTAATCTCTCGTGTTAATGGTCTTCTAATCTCTCCTGTTAATGGTCTTCTAATCTCTCCTGTTAATGGTCTTCTAATCTCTCGTGTTAATGGTCTTCTAATCTCTCCTGTTAATGGTCTTCTAATCTCTCCTGTTAATGGTCTTCTAATCTCTCGTGTTAATGGTCTTCTAATCTCTCCTGTTAATGGTCTTCTAATCTCTCCTGTTAATGGTCTTCTAATCTCTCGTGTTAATGTTCTTCTAATCTCTCGTGTTAATGGTCTTCTAATCTCTTGTGTTAATGGTCTTCTAATCTCTCCTGTTAATGGTCTTCTAATCTCTCGTGTTAATTGTCTTCTAATCTCTCCTGTTAATGGTCTTCTAATCTCTCTGTTAATGGTCTTCTAATCTCTCCTGTTAATGGTCTTCTAATCTCTCCTGTTAATTGTCTTCTAATCTCTCCTGTTAATGGTCTTCTAATCTCTCATGTTAATGTTCTTCTAATCTCTCCTGTTAATGTTCTTCTAATCTCTCCTGTTAATTGTCTTCTAATCTCTCCTGTTAATGGTCTTCTAATCTCTTCTGTTAATGGTCTTCTAATCTCTCCTGTTAATGGTCTTCTAATCTCTCCTGTTAATGGTCTTCTAATCTCTCCTGTTAATGGTCTTCTAATCTCTCGTGTTAATGGTCTTCTAATCTCGCGTGTTAATGGTCTTCTAATCTCTCGTGTTAATGGTCTTCTAATCTCTCGTGTTAATGGTCTTCTAATCTCTCGTGTTAATGGTCTTCTAATCTCTGTGTTAATGGTCTTCTAATCTCTCCTGTTAATGGTCTTCTAATCTCTCCTGTTAATGGTCTTCTAATCTCTCCTGTTAATGGTCTTCTAATCTCTCGTGTTAATGGTCTTCTAATCTCTGTGTTAATGGTCTTCTAATCTCTCCTGTTAATGGTCTTCTAATCTCTCGTGTTAATGGTCTTCTAATCTCTCCTGTTAATGGTCTTCTAATCTCTCCTGTTAATGGTCTTCTAATCTCTCCTGTTAATGGTCTTCTAATCTCTCCTGTTAATGGTCTTCTAATCTCTCCTGTTAATGGTCTTCTAATCTCTCGTGTTAATTGTCTTCTAATCTCTCCTGTTAATGGTCTTCTAATCTCTCCTGTTAATTGTCTTCTAATCTCTCATGTTAATTGTCTTCTAATCTCTCCTATTAATGGTCTTCTAATCTCTCCTGTTAATGGTCTTCTGATCTCTCCTGTTAATGGTCTTCTAATCTCTGCTGTTTATGGTCTTCTAATCTCTCCTGTTAATGGTCTTCTAATCTCTCGTGTTAATGGTCTTCTAATCTCTCCTGTTAATGGTCTTCTAATCTCTCCTGTTAATGGTCTTCTAATCTCTCGTGTTAATGGTCTTCTAATCTCTCATGTTAATGGTCTTCTAATCTCTCGTGTTAATGGTCTTCTAATCTCTCCTGTTAATGGTCTTCTAATCTCTCCTGTTAATGGTCTTCTAATCTCTCCTGTTAATGGTCTTCTAATCTCTCCTGTTAATGGTCTTCTAATCTCTCGTGTTAATGGTCTTCTAATCTCTCCTGTTAATGGTCTTCTAATCTCTCGTGTTAATGGTCTTCTAATCTCTCCTGTTAATGGTCTTCTAATCTCTCTGTTAATGGTCTTCTAATCTCTCGTGTTAATGGTCTTCTAATCTCTCGTGTTAATGGTCTTCTAATCTCTCGTGTTAATGGTCTTCTAATCTCTCGTGTTAATGGTCTTCTAATCTCTCGTGTTAATGGTCTTCTAATCTCTCCTGTTAATGGTCTTCTAATCTCTCCTGTTAATGGTCTTCTAATCTCTCCTGTTAATGGTCTTCTAATCTCTCGTGTTAATGGTCTTCTAATCTCTCGTGTTAATGGTCTTCTAATCTCTGTGTTAATGGTCTTCTAATCTCTCTTGTTAATGGTCTTCTAATCTCTCCTGTTAATGGTCTTCTAATCTCTCCTGTTAATGGTCTTCTAATCTCTCCTGTTAATGGTCTTCTAATCTCTCCTGTTAATGGTCTTCTAATCTCTCCTGTTAATGGTCTTCTAATCTCTCCTGTTAATGGTCTTCTAATCTCTCCTGTTAATGGTCTTCTAATCTCTCGTGTTAATGGTCTTCTAATCTCTCGTGTTAATGGTCTTCTAATCTCTCGTGTTAATGGTCTTCTAATCTCTCCTGTTAATGGTCTTCTAATCTCTCGTGTTAATGGTCTTCTAATCTCTCCTGTTAATGGTCTTCTAATCTCTCTGTATAATTGTCTTCTAATGTCTCCTGTTAATGGTCTTCTAATCTCTCGTGTTAATTGTCTTCTAATCTCTCCTGTTAATGGTCTTCTAATCTCTCGTGTTAATGGTCTTCTAATCTCTCCTGTTAATGGTCTTCTAATCTCTCGTGTTAATGGTCTTCTAATCTCTCGTGTTAATGGTCTTCTAATCTCTCCTGTTAATGGTCTTCTAATCTCTCCTGTTAATGGTCTTCTAATCTCTCCTGTTAATGGTCTTCTAATCTCTCGTGTTAATGTTCTTCTAATCTCTCGTGTTAATGGTCTTCTAATCTCTCCTGTTAATGGTCTTCTAATCTCTCGTGTTAATTGTCTTCTAATCTCTCTGTTAATGGTCTTCTAATCTCTTGTGTTAATGGTCTTCTAATCTCTCGTGTTAATGGTCTTCTAATCTCTCCTGTTAATGGTCTTCTAATCTCTCCTGTTAATGGTCTTCTAATCTCTCCTGTTAATGGTCTTCTAATCTCTTGTGTTAATGGTCTTCTAATCTCTCCTATTAATGGTCTTCTAATCTCTCGTGTTAATGGTCTTCTAATCTCTCCTGTTAATGGTCTTCTAATCTCTTGTGTTAATGGTCTTCTAATCTCTCGTGTTAATGGTCTTCTAATCTCTTGTGTTAATGGTCTTCTAATCACTCGTGTTAATTGTCTTCTAATCTCTCCTATTAATGTTCTTCTAATCTCTCCTGTTAATGGTCTTCTAATCTCTCCTGTTAATGGTCTTCTAATCTCTTGTGTTAATGGTCTTCTAATCTCTCGTGTTAATGGTCTTCTAATCTCTTGTGTTAATGGTCTTCTAATCTCTCCTGTTAATGGTCTTCTAATCTCTCCTATTAATGGTCTTCTAATCTCTCCTGTTAATGGTCTTCTAATCGCTCCTGTTAATGGTCTTCTAATCTCTCCTGTTAATGGTCTTCTAATCTCTCCTGTTAATGGTCTTCTAATCTCCCCTGTTAATGGTCTTCTAATTTCTCCTGTTAATGGCCTTCTAATCTCTCGTGTTAATGTTCTTCTAATCTCTCGTGTTAATGGCCTTCTAATCTCTTGTGTTAATGGTCTTCTAATCTCTCCTATTAATGGTCTTCTAATCACTCGTGTTAATTGTCTTCTAATCTCTCCTGTTAATGGTCTTCTAATCTCTTGTGTTAATGGTCTTCTAATCTCTCCTATTAATGGTCTTCTAATCTCTCCTTATAATTGTCTTCTAATGTCTCCTATTAATGGTCTTCTAATATCTCATGTTAATTGTCTTCTAATCTCTCCTATTATTGTTCTTCTAATCTCTCCTGATAATTGTCTTCTAATGTCTCCAATTAATGGTGTTCTCATCTCTTCTGTTAATTGTCTTCTAATCTCTCCTATTAATGGTGTTCTAATCTCTCCTGTTAATTGTCTACTAATCTCTCCTGTTAATGGTCTTCTAATCTCTCGTGTTAATGGTCTTCTAATCTCGCGTATTAATGGTCTTCTAGTCTCTCGAGTTAATGGTCTTCTAACCTCGCGTGTTAATGGTCTTCTAATCAGTCGTGTTAATGGTCTTCTAATCTCTGTGTTAATGGTCTTCGAATCTCTCCTGTTAATGGTCTTCTCATCTCTCCTGTTAATGGTCTTCTAATCTCTCGGGTTAATGGTCTTCTGAACTCTCGTGTTAATGGTCTTCTAACCTCGCATGTTAATGGTCTTCTAATCTCTCGTGTTAATGGTCTTCTAATCTCGCGTATTAATGGTCTTCTAGTCTCTCGAGTTAATGGTCTTCTAACCTCGCATGTTAATGGTCTTCTAATCTCTCGTGTTAATGGTCTTCTAATCTCTCGTGTTAATTGTCTTCTAATCTCTCCTGTTAATGGTCTTCTAATCTCTCGTGTTAATGATCTTCTAATCTCTCCATTAATGGTCTTCTAATCTCTTGTGTTAATGGTCTTCAATCTCTCCTGTTAATGGTCTTCTAATCTCTCCTATTAGTGGTCTTCTAATCTCTGCTGTTAATGGTCTTCTAATCTCTCCTGTTAATGGTCTTCTAATCTCTCGTGTTAATGTTCTTCTAATCTCTCGTGTTAATGGTCTTCTAATCTCTTGTGTTAATGGTCTTCTACTCTCTCCTATTAATGGTCTTCTAATCTCTCGTGTTAATGGTCTTCTAATCTCTCGTGTTGATGGTCTTCTAATCTCTCCTGTTAATGGGCTTCTAATCTCTCCTGTTAATGGTCTTCTAATCTCTCCTGTTAATAGTCTTCTAATCTCTTGTGTTAATGGTCTTCTAATCTCTCCTATTAATGGTCTTCTAATCTCTCGTGTTAATGGTCTTCTAATCTCTCCTATTAATGGTCTTCTAATCTCTTGTGTTAATGGTCTTCTAATCTCTCGTGTTAATGGTCTTCTAATCTCTTGTGTTAATGGTTTTCTAATCTCTCATGTTAATGGTCTTCTAATCTCTTGTGTTAATGTTCTTCTAACCTTTTGTGTTAATGGTCTTCTAATCTCTCATGTTAATTGTCTTCTAATCTCTCCTGTTAATGGTCTTCTAATCTCTCATGTTAATGTTCTTCTGATCTCTCGTGTTAATGGTCTTCTAATCTCTTGTGTTAATGGTCTTCTAATCTCTCCTATTAATAGTCTACTGATCTCTCGTGTTAATGGTTTTCTAATCTCTTGTGTTAATGGTCTTCTAATCTCTCCTATTAATAGTCTTCTAATCTCTCGTGTTAATGGTCTTCTAATCTCTCCTGTTAATGGTCTTCTAATCTCTCCTGTTAATGGTCTTCTAATCTCTCCTGTTAATGGTCTTCTAATCTGTCGTGTTAATGGTCTTCCAATCTCTTGTGTTAATGGTCTTCTAATCACTCGTGTTAATGGTCTTCTAATCTCTGTGTTAATGGTCTTCTAATCTCTCCTGTTAATGGTCTTCTCATCTCTCCTGTTAATGGTCTTCTAATCTCTCCTATTAATGGTCTTCTAATCTCTCCTGTTAATGGTCTTCTAATCTCTCCAGTTAATGGTCTTCTAAACTTTCGTGTTAATGGTCTTCTAATCTCTCGTGTTAATGGTCCTCTAATCTCTCCTTTTAATGGTCTTCTAATCTGTCGTGTTAATGGTCTTCTAATCTCTCGTGTTAATGTTCTTCTAATCACTCGTGTTAATGGTCTTCTAATCTCTGTGTTAATTGTCTTCTAACCTCTCCTGTTAATGGTCTACTAATCAGTCGTGTTAATGGTCTTCTAATCTCTCCTGTTAATGGTCTTCTAATCTCTCCTGTTAATGGTCTTCTAATCTCTCGTGTTAATGGTCTTCTAATCTCTCTTGTTAATGGTCTTCTAATCTCTCGTGTTAATGGTCTTCTAATCTCTTGTGTTAATGGTCTTCTAATCTCGCGTGTTAATGGTCTTCTAATCTCTTGTGTTAATGGTCTTCTAATCTCTCGTGTTAATGGTCTTCTAATCTCTTGTGTTAATGTACTTCTAATCACTCGTGTTAATGGTCTTCTAATCTCTGTGTTAATGGTCTTCTAATCTCTCCTGTTAATGGTCTTCTAATCAGTCGTGTTAATGTTCTTCTAATCTCTCCTGTTAATGGTTTTCTAATCTCTCCTGTTAATGGTCTTCTAATCTGTCGTGTTAATGGTCTTCTAATCTCTCCTGTTAATGGTCTTCTAATCTGTGCCTTTTAATGGTCTTCTAATCGCTCGTGTTAATTGTCTTCGAATCTCTCCTGTTAATGGTCTTCTAATCTCGCGTTTTAATGATCTTCTAATTTTGCGTGTTAATGGTCTTCTAATCTCTCGTGTTAATCGTCTTCTAATCTCTCCTGTTAATTGTCTTCTAATCTCTCGGGTTAATGGTCTTCCAATCGCTCCTGTTAATGGTCTTCTAATCTCTCCTGTTAATGGTCTTCTAATCCCTCGTGTTAATGGTCTTATAATCTCTTGTGTTAATGGTCTTCTAATCACATCTGTTAATGGTCTTCTAATCTCTCCTGTTAATGGTCTTCTAATCTCTCCTGTTAATGGTCTTCTAATCTCTCCTGTTAATGGTCTTCTAATCTCTCCTGTTAATGGTCTTCTAATCTCTCCTGTTAAAGGTCTTCTAATCTCTCCTGTTAATGGTCTTCCAATCGCTCCTGCTAATGGTCTTCTAATCTCTCCTGTTAATGGTCTTCTAATCTCTCCTGTTAATGGTCTTCTAATCTCTCATGTTAATGGTCTTCTAATCTCTCCTGTTAATGGTCTTCTAATCTCTCGTGTTAATGATCTTCTAATCTCGCGAGTTAATGGTCTTCTAATCTCTGCTGTTAATGGTCTTCTAATCTCTCCTGTTAATGGTCTTCTAATCTCTCCTGTTAATGGTCTTCTAATCACTCGTGTTAATGGTCTTCTAATCTCTCCTGTTAATGGTCTTCTAATCTCTGTGTTAATGGTCTTCTAATCTCTCGTGTTAATAGTCCTCTAATCTCTCCTGTTAATGGTCTTCTAATCTGTCGTGTTAATGGTCTTCTAATCTTTCGTGTTAATGTTCTTCTAATCTCTCGTGTTAATGTTCTTCTAATCTCTCCTGTTAATGGTCCTCTAATATCTCCTGTTAATGGTCTTCTAATCAGTCATGTTAATGGTCTTCTATTCTCTCCTGTTAATGGTTTTCTAATCTCTCCTGTTAATGGTCTTCTAATCCCTCCTGTTAATGGTCTTCTAATCTCTCCTGTTAATGGTCTTCTAATCTCTCCTGTTAATGGTCTTCTAATCTCTTGTGTTAATGGTCTTCTAATCTCGCGTGTTAATGGTCTTCTAATCTCTTGTGTTAATGGTCTTCTAATCTCTCGTGTTAATGGTCTTCTAATCTCTCCTGTTAATGGTCTTCTAATCTCTCGTGTTAATGGTCTTCTAATCTCTCCTGTTAATGGTCTTCTAATCTCTCGTGTTAATGGTCTTCTAATCTCTCGTGTTAATTATCTTCTAATCTCTCCTGTTAATGGTCTTCTAATCTCGCATGTTAATGATCTTCTAATCTCTCCTGTTAATGGTCTTCTATTCTCTCTTGTTAATGGTCTTCTAATCTCGCGTGTTAATGGTCTTCTAATCTCTCCTGTTAATGAACTTCTAATTTCTCCTGTTAATGGTCTTCTAATCTCTTGTGTTAATGGTCTTCTAAACTCTCGTGTTAATGGTCATCTAATCTCTCCAGTTAATGGTCTTCTAATCTCTCACGTTAATTGTCTTCTAATCTCTCATGTTAATTGTCTTCTAATCTCTCCTATTAATGGTCTTCTAATCTCTCCTGTTAATGGTCTTCTAATCTCTCCTGTTAATGGTCTTCTAATCTGTCGTGTTAATGGTCTTCCAATCTCTTGTGTTAATGGTCTTCTAATCTCGCGTGTTAATGGTCTTCTAATCTCTCGTGTTAATGGTCTTCTAATCTCGCGTATTAATGGTCTTCTAATCTCTCCTGTTAATGGTCTTCTATTCTCTCTTGTTAATGGTCTTCTAATCTCGCGTGTTAATGGTCTTCTAATCTCTCCTGTTAATGGTCTTCTAATCTCTCCTGTTAATGGTCTTCTAATCTCTCCTGTTAATGGTCTTCTAATCTCTCGTGTTAATGGTCTTCTAATCTCTTGTGTTAATGGTCTTCTAATCTCTCGTGTTAATGGTCTTCTAATCTCTCGTGTTAATGGTCTTCTAATCTCGCGTGTTAATGGTCTTCTAATCTCTCCTGTTAATGGTCTTCTAATCTCGCGTATTAATGGTCTTCTAATCTCTCCTGTTAATGGTCTTCTAATCTCTCGTGTTAATGGTCTTCTAATCTCGCGTATTAATGGTCTTCTAATCTCTCTTGTTAATGGTCTTCTAATCTCGCGTGTTAATGGTCTTCTAATCTCTCCTGTTAATGAACTTCTAATCTCTCCTGTTAATGGTCTTCTAATCTCTTGTGTTAATGGTCTTCTAAACTCTCGTGTTAATGGTCATCTAATCTCTCCAGTTAATGGTCTTCTAATCTCTCGCGTTAATTGTCTTCTAATCTCTCATGTTAATTGTCTTCTAATCTCTCCTATTAATGGTCTTCTAATCTCTCCTATTAATGGTCTTCTAATCCCTCCTGTTAATGGTCTTCTAATCTCTCCATTTAATGGTCTTCTAGTCTCTCGCGTTAATTGTCTTCTGATCTCTCCTGTGAATGGTCTTCTAATCTCTCCTGTTGATGGTCTTCTAATCTCTCCAGTTAATGGTCTTCTAATCTCTCATGTTAATTGTCTTCTAATCTCTCCAGTTAATGGTCTTCTAATCTCTCATTTTAATTGTCTTCTAATCTCTCCTGTTAAATGTGATCTAATCTCTCACGTTAATGGTCTTCTAATCTCTCCCGTTAATGGTTTTCTAATCTCCCCTGTTAATGGTCTTCTAACCTCTCGTATTAATGGTCTTCTAATCTCTCCTATTAATGGTCTTCTACTCTCTCCTGTTAATGATCTTTTAATCTCTCCTATTAATGGTCTTCTAGTCTCTCCTGATAATTGTCTTCTAATCTCTCCTATTAATGGTCTTCTAATCTCTCATGTTAATTGTCTTCTAATGTCTCCTATTATTGGTCTTGTAATCTCTCCTCATAATTGTCTTCTAATGTCTCGTATTAATGGTGTTCTAATCTCTTGTGTTAATTGTCTTCTAATCTCTCCTATTAATGGTGTTCTAATCTCTCCTGTTAATGGTATTCTAATCCCTCCTGTTAATGGTCTTCTAATCTCGCGTGTTAATGGTCTTCTAATCTCTCCTGTTAATGGTCTTCTATTCTCTCCTGTTAATGGTCTTCTAATCTCGCGTGTTAATGGTCTTCTAATCTCTCCTGTTAATGAACTTCTAATCTCTCCTGTTAATGGTCTTCTAATCTCTTGTGTTAATGGTCTTCTAATCTCGCGTATTAATGGTCTTCTAATCTCTCCTGTTAATGGTCTTCTAATCTCTCCTGTTAATGGTCTTCTAATCTCTCCTGTTAATGGTCTTCTATTCTCTCCTGTTAATGGTCTTCTAATATTTCCTGTTAATGTTCTTCTAATCTCTCGTGTTAATTGTCTTCTACTCTCTCGTGTTAATGGTCTTCTAATCTCTCTTGTTAATGGTCTTCTAATCTCTCCTGTTAATGGTCTTCTAATCTCTCCTGTTAATGGTCTTCTAATCTCTCCTGTTAATGGTCTTCTAATTTCTCCAGATAATTGACTTCTAATTTCTCCTATTAATGGTCTTCTAATCTCTCATGTTAATTGTTTTCTGATCTCTCCTATTATTGTTCTTCTAATCTCTCCTGATAATTCTCTTCTAATGTCTCCAATTAATGGTGTTCTAATCTCTTGTGTTAATTGTCTTCTAATCTCTCCTATTAATGGTGTTCTAATCTCTCCTGTTAATTGTCTACTAATCTCTCCTGTTAATGGTCTTCTCATCTCTCGTGTTAATGGTCTTCTAATCTCGCGTATTAATGGTGTTCTTGTCTCTCGAGTTAATGGTCTTCTAATCTCGCGTGTTAATGGTCTTCTAATCTCTCGTGTTAATGGTCTTCTAATCTCTCGTGTTAATGTTCTTCTACCCTCTTGTGTTAATGGTCTTCTAATCACTCGTGTTAATTGTCTTCTAATCTCTCCTATTAATGTTCTTCTAATCTCTCGTGTTAATGGTCTTCTAATCTCTGTGTTAATGGTCTTCTAATCTCTCCTATTAATGGTCTTCTAATCTCTCGTGTTAATTGTCTTCTAATCTCTCGTGTTAATGGTCTTCTAATCTCTTGTGTTAATGGTCTTCTAATCTCTCGTGTTAATGGTCTTCTAATCTCTCCTGTTAATGGGTTTCTAATCTCTCCTGTTAATGGTCTTCTAATCTCTCCTGTTAGTAGTCTTCTAATCTCTTGTGTTAATGGTCTTCTAATCTCTCCTATTAATGGTCTTCTAATCTCCCGTGTTAATGTTCTTCTAATCTCTCCTGTTAATGGTCGTCTAATCTCTTGTGTTAATGGTCTTCTAATCTCTCGTGTTAATGGTCTTCTAATCTCTTGTGTTAATGGTCTTCTAATCTCGCGTGTTAATGGTCTTCTAATCTCTTGTGTTAATGGTTTTCTAATCTCTCGTGTTAATGGTCTTCTAATCTCTTGTGTTAATGTTCTTCTAACCTCTTGTGTTAATGGTCTTCTAATCTCGCGTGTTAATGGTCTTCTAATATCTCATGTTAATCTTCTTCTGATCTCTCGTGTTAATGGTCTTCTAATCTCTTGTGTTAATGGTCTTCTAATCGCGCGTGTTAATGGTCTTCTAATCTCTCCTGTTAATGTTCTTATAACCTCTTGTGTTAATGGTCTTCTAATCTCTCGTGTCAATTGTCTTCTAATCTCTCCTTTTAATGGTCTTCTAATCTCTCATGTTAATCTTCTTCTGATCTCTCGTGTTAATGGTCTTCTAATCTCTTGTGTTAATGGTCTTCTAATCTCTCCTATTAATGGTCTTCTAATCGCTCGTGTTAATGGTCTTCTAATCTCTCCTGTTAATGGTCTTCTAATCTCTCCTGTTAATGGTCTTCTAATCTCTCCTGTTAATGGTCTTCTAATCTCTCGTGTTAATGATCTTCTAATCTCGAGTGTTAATGGTCTTCTAATCTCGAGTGTTAATGGTCTTCTAATCTCTCCTGTTAATGGTCTTCTAATCTCTCGTGTTAATGGTCTTCTAATCTCTCGTGTTAATGGTCTTCTAATCTCTCGTGTTAATGGTCTTCTAATCTCTCGTGTTAATGGTCTTCTAATCTCTCGTGTTAATGGTCTTCTAATCTCTCGTGTTAATGTTCTTCTAACCTCTTGTGTTAATGGTCTTCTAATCTCTCGTGTTAATTGTCTTCTAATCTCTCCTGTTAATGGTCTTATAATCTCTCGTGTTAATCTTCTTCTGATCTCTCGTGTTAATGGTCTTCTAATCTCTCCTATTAATGGTCTTCTAATCTCTCGTGTTACTGGTCTTCTAATCTCTCCTGTTAATGGTCTTCTAATCTCTCCTGTTAATGTTCTTCTAATCTCTCGTGTTAATGGTCTTCTAATCTCTTGTGTTAATGGTCTTCTAATCTCTCCTATTAATGGTCTTCTAATCTCTCGTGTTACTGGTCTTCTAATCTCTCCTGTTAATGGTCTTCTAATCTCTCCTGTTAATGTTCTTCTAATCTCTCCTGTTAATGGTCTTCTAATCTCTTGTGTTAATGGTCTTCTAATCTCTCCTATTAATGGTCTTCTAATCTCTCCTGTTAATGGTCTTCTAATCTCACAAATTAAAGGTCTTCTAATCTCTCCTGTTATTGGGCTTCTAATCTCTCCTGTGGAACTAGAGACTAACTGTCTGGTGTGCTTTTTACATTTTGTCTGCAGTGCTGAAAGTTACCTATATCATCATTCGCTCTGGGCAATTTGTGAAAAACCCAAGAACATTGTGCTGTGGAACATAGTTCTCTTCGGCAGTCTGATGGCAATCAGTGGTCTGGAGGCTCTTCTATGCAGCATGCAGATAATAAATGGATTTTTGGGCTGCATTTTTGGTAGATGCTAGCAGGGAATTGGTGATGTGTTGACTATCTGGATGCTGTGGGTTTGTCTTATGCTAATAGTGGATGAAGCTGTCACACTAGTATGATTGCCAGTGAGCTGCTACAGGCCTATCAAACCCTTGCAATTTAATACAGCACCCACCCCCTCCCCAACCTTTCACTACCCTAATGTTCCTAAATCTAATTCTAGAACCAAACTCTGCCTCTCCCCTAAAATGTACTGTCGCTCCAATGTTACAATCCTGACCCCAACACAGGATACCAAGACAATTAACTTCAACCCAAGAAACATAAATCCTAATACCAGTTAATTACGTAAACAGTGGCAAATATTTGGAAACTATCAGAGTTCCTAATTGATCCAAAACCTCATGAATCCCCTCTCCCAACAGACACCACAGTAATTGGTCCATCCAATACCAGACATTCACAGACCAATAAAGCCCAGATATTGCAGACCATTATCATTAGCAATATTGACCATCACAATCACAACTGTTGATGATACAGACTAAACCTGACACTGCACTCTTTCACTACGTTTCACCCACTCTTTCTCTGATTGATGCATTTATGCAATGTGCCACCACACCTCTGAAAATTTCTATCTGTACTCCTCTGAGGCAAGGATGTGGATGCCACACAGCTTTCCTCAGAGATGGTAGAAGGAAGGTGCCATGTTGGATCATTGCGTGCCATATTCCACCCTCGGCATCACACCATAAATTAGAATGACTCTGTACCGACTTTTTAAAAATTCATTCTCGGGATGTGGGCGTTGCTGGCAAGGCTGACATTTATTGCCCATCCCTAATTGCCCTTGAGAAGATGGTGGTGAGCTTTCTTCTTCAACCGCTGCTGTCTGTGCGGTATTCTTTGTAGCAGTTTGATAGAACTGAATAGCTTGCTAAGCACTTCAGAGGGCAGTTGAATCAACCACAAGAAGGGAGGGATGGAGGGAAGAGGTAGGTACGTTGGTCGGTCACAAAGCACTTCACGGCCAATGAATTACCTTGCAAATGTAATCATTGTTGTTCTGTTTGCAAATGTGGCAGACAATTCTTTGAATGGTGCCATGGGATACTCTGTTTCCACTGGAACACACAGACAGGGCTTCAGTTTAATGTATCATCTGAAAGATGGTATTTCGGCAATGCAGCTTTCTCTCAGTACTGCATTGAAGTGTCAGCGTAGATAATGTTCTCAAGCCCCAACCTTCTGACTCTGAGGCGAGTGTTAAATAAGAGGCAAGCTAGCACTTGTTGCTGTTGCAGCTTACTTACAGGGTCTGGATGGTGCAGTGGCTTATTGCTCTGTGCTTTCATCTCTGGGACCCAGGTTCATAGAAATAATAGGGCTAGAAATTTGCCTCCTTTGCGCCTCCCATTAGCGCCTTCGGGGGGCGATAATGGGGCGCTAAACGGCTGTGCAACCGGGCGCGGCTAGAGTACCAACACCGGCGAAATTCCCGTCGAAGTTTGCGGCCCCTGTAACCCCTAGCACCACGATCTCCTGCGCCCGGAGATCGTGATGTCATCGTGCTGTGCATTGCCCTCGTAGCACCCCGGACCTGAACTTTGGTTCCGCCCCCTGCAGCATCACCGGGCAACGACACCGACAGCTGCAGGAGGCATTGCTAGGGAGGCCGGGCGCTTGGGGAGCGCTATTTAAAGGGGACGATGGTTGCACCAATGAAAAAACTTTGCTGGAGTGCTTGGGGCTGATCCTTGCAGATCGCGGCTGCCGTCGGTGACGAGGGACATCGATTTAATGCAGAGCCTGCAGCAATAGTCCTTCCCTTTAACGGAGGGAAGGAGCCTCCCCTCCCGGCAGCGTTGCCCTCGACCGCTACCAGCCCTCTTGTTGGCTTTGGCGTTCCAAGGGAAGTGGTAGCGCTTGATTTAGCGCTCCACTTCCTTCCTGGAGCACTAAACCGGAAGTTCGCATCAGAGTCCCTCACGTAGCAATTTCTCCCCCAAAGCATCTTACAACACAGAAGGGAGACCATTTGACCCATTGTGCCTGTGCCAACTCTTTGAAAGAGCTATCCAATTAGTCCCACTCCCATGCTCTTTCCTCATAGCTCTTCTCTTTTAGCTCATCTGCTGCTGAAACCCTCATCCATGCCTTTGTTACCTCTAGACTTGACTATTCCAATGCACTCCTGGCTGGCCTCCCACATTCCACCCTATGTAAACTTGAGGTCATCCAAAACTCGGCTGTCCATGTCCTAACTCGCACCAAGTCCCGTTCGCCCATCTCCCCTGTGCTCGCTGACCTACATTGGCTCCCGGTTAAGCAGCGCCTTGATTTCAAAATTCACATCCTTGTTTTCAAATCCCTCCATGGCCTAGCCCCTTCCTATCTCTGTAATCTCCTTCAGCCCTACATCCCTCCGAGATATCTGCGCTCCTCCAATTCTGGCCTCTTGCTCATCCCTCTGTTGCCGAGGCTGTAAGCTTTAGAATTCCCTCCCTAAACCTCTCCGCCTCGCTACCTCTTCCTCCTCCTTTAAGACGCTCCTTAAAACTTATCTCTTTACCGAGCTTTTTGGTCACCTCTCCTAATATTTCCTTATGTGGCTCGGTGTCAAAGTTTGTTTGATAACGCTCCTGTGAAGCGCCTTAGGGCATTTTACTGTGTTAAAGGCGCTGTACAAATGCAAGTAGTTGTTGTTCTTTTGGTCTATTGACCTTTGTTTATAGGACTATTACTGTACAGTCTGTTTCACTGTTAAACCTGTGATTTACAATAAAAGCTGTCCAAATTACTAAGTTGTGGAGTGTCTTCACTGAAAATTCTGAACCAAATTTATGGCCGACAAATTGGATCGCACCTGAATCGTGATCCTGGGGCAGCACAAGTGCCTAACGAGGCCAGCGGCAGCACCACAGCAAATTGGATGCTCCTCCTGACTCCATAATACGGTAAGTAAAAAACTTTTAACTTGCCTTTCGGGTGCAGCCTCCAGCGGTCCCACTGGTTTGGCTGTTGAGCACCTGAAAAAGCAAGCGCGGCGCACACTGGTCATTCGCAGTGCAATTTCACAATGGGGCCTGAAATGGCGTCAGCTGCCTGATTTGCATACGCTTAACTCCTGTTTCAGGCATACGCCCTGGACACCTACGGAGCAACCCTAACCAATATAGTGGGCTACACACTTCCAGCTCTGTCCTACTGAACTTCAGCGATTGTCCACAACTGAGCGCCTGGCTCGGCTACTCCAGAAACTAACACGGAAATGTAAGACTGGATGCACATTTGGCCAGACTGGGTAGGGGTGGCAGGCTCCCTTTCCTGAAGGATATTAGTGAGCTAAATAGCTGACATTGTACAGGAGCAGAGTCAAAATATCCGACTGTTTCCAAAACTGAAGTTGGATTGACTTTAGGCATGAGCCAATTTGTAGATAGTTGAAGATGCAACATCTAACCGATTCTGTAAAGCCAGGCCCATCTAACAACAACTTGCATTTATATAGCGCCTTTAACGTAGTAAAAGGTCCCAAGGCGCTTCACAGGAGCGTAATCAGACAAAAAAAAGACAGTGAGATAAAGGAGACATGAGGACAAGTGACCATAAGCTTGGTCAAAGAGGTAGGTTTTATGGAGCGTCTTAAAGGAGGATAGAGGTGGAGAGGCGGAGAAACATAGAAAAATAGGAGCAGGAGTGGGCCATTCGGCCCTTCGAGCCTGCTCCGCCATTCAATATGATCATGGCTGATCCTCTATCTCAATACCATATTCCCGCTCTCTCCCCATACCCCTTGACGCCTTTTGTGTCTAGGGAGGAAATTCCAGAGCTTAGGGCCCAGACACAGCTGAAGGCACGGCCACCAATGGTTGGGGTGAAGGAAGTGGGAAATGGACAAGAGGCCAGGATTGGAGGCACACAGAATTCTCAGAGGGTTGTAGGATTGGAGGAGGTTACAGAGGGAGGGAGGGATGAGGCCCTGGAGGGATTTGAACATGATTTCTTACAAGCTATAAGGAACAGTCACAGCAGTTGGAATTAGTTGCAGTCACATTCCACCTCCGGAGCCCCTGTTATATGTAAGGATTTGTGTTGAGCATAAAGTGCTCATTAATCACCAGAGAGCAGGAACCAACTCTGAGACCCTTTCCAAATGTGCAAGATGTTAAAGCTTCTCTTAGTTACATCACTCAAAGGAAATTTTGCATGCATAAAGGAATGTACTTTTGCAATGAATCCTTTACAAAATGGCCTGCAGTTCCGCCATGTTTCACAGTATAAAATATCAAGTCTTACAAGAATAAAATAATTGGCTTCCCTGATGGGAAGTAATTAAGAGAGGACCAGCAGTGTAAGAAGTGAGGCTCCCGGTTGGCGCAAGTGGGGTGGTAGTAGACTGAACGTGGTGCCGGGACATGTACTGCCCCATTTACACTGGTTCTTCAGCTGCCACCATCTTGGGTAGGGTCCTGAGATGGACGACTGTAACTCCTGCCTTTCTCAGGAGGGAGAGAATTGCAATATGCAAATCAGGATCCTATGGCTGCATCAGGAGTGAAGGTTAAATGGGACACTTGTGAGGAGTGAGGGTTAAATGGGACAGTGATGAGGAGCGATGGTTAAATGGAACAATGATGAGGAGTGTGGGTTAAATGGGACACTGATGAGGAGTGAGGGTTAAATGGGACACTGATGCGGAGTGAGAGTTAAATGGGACAGTGATGAGGAGTGAAGGTTAAATGGGACAGTGATGAGGAGTGAGGGTTAAATGGGACACTGATGCGGAGTGAGAGTTAAATGGGACAGTGATGAGGAGTGAGGGTTAAAGGGGACAGTGATGCAGAGTGAGGGTTAAATGGGACGTTGATGAGGAGTGTGGGTTAAATGGGACACTGATGAGGAGTGAGGGTTAAATGGGACACTGAAGCGGAGTGAGGGTTAAATGGGACAGTGATGCGGAGTGAGGGTTAAATAGGACAGTGATGCAGAGTGAGGGTTAAATGGGACACTGGTGAGGACTGATGGTTAAATGGGACACTGATGAGGAATGAAGGTTAAATGGGACACTGAAGCGGAGTGAGGGTTAAATGGAACAGTGATGCGGAGTGAGGGTTAAATGGGACACTGGGTGAGGACTGATGGTTAAATGGGATGCTGGTGAGGATTGAGGGTTAAATGGGACAGTGATGCGGAGTGAGGGTTAAATGGGACGGTGATGCGGAGTGAGGGTTAAATGGGACACTGGTGAGGATTGAGGGTTAAATGGGACACTGGTGAGGATTGAGGGTTAAATGGGACAGTGATGCGGAGTGAGGGTTAAATGGGACGCTGGTGAATACTGATGGTTAAATGGGACAGTGTGAGGGTTAAATGGGACGGTGATGCGGAGTGAGGGTTAAATGGGACGGTGATGCGGAGTGAGGGTTAAATGGGACGGTGATGCGGAGTGAGGGTTAAATGGGACGGTGATGCGGAGTGAGGGTTAAATGGGACGGTGATACGGAGTGAGGGTTAAATGGGACGGTGATGCGGAGTGAGGGTTAAATGGGACGGTGATGCGGAGTGAGGGTTAAATGGGACGGTGATGCGGAGTGAGGGTTAAATGGGACGGTGATGAGGAGTGAGGGTTAAATGGGACAGTGATGAAATCTCTCATTCAGTGTTTTCCTCTTCCTTTAACCACGTGTTCTGGAGGCACCTTTTTCTGAATTGACTTCAGCCTTTGTTAATCAGTGTAACTATCCAGTGTGTGAATTACCAGCTCAATCCCTGTTTACTCTGTCCTGTGCTTTGAAAGCCATAAGGTGATTGGGAGGGATTGTAATTTTGTTAATTTAAAATCCGGAATGGACCTTTGATGGAGCTGATTGTGGGATGATGGAGCTGTCCGAACGGGGCAAGTCACGGGATCGTTTGATGGTTTCTTAATTGAAAAAACCCACTCAGCATATTTGTGCTTGCTGGGTTGACAATAGGGACTGTTCTACTGATTCCAACACACTGCTGCCATTTCTGGGTCAGTGAAGCTCCGAGTGGCCAGTTTATGCCGTTAGCTACAGTATCAGAAGCTGATAGACGTTATTGTCCATCAATCGGCCGAGTGTGAGTGTTACTCTGTGATACCAATAGATTTCTACACTTAAATGATACAAAGTGAAGTGTTTACAACGAACTGTTGCTGTCCTCTCTGTTGTGTTGTCCTCCTTCAGTTCCCTTAGTGAACCCACGAACAGTATTGACTCGGTGAGATGACCTCCCGCTATCTCCCTGCCAAGACGATATTATTTGAGCAGAATAGGAGCGGGCTCACCTACCGGATCCCGGCTCTGATCTACCTGCCCAGGTCAGGGACCATCCTGGCCTTCGCTGAAGAACGACTTAGTCCGGCTGATGCTGACGCGAACCTGTTGGTGCTTCGCCGAGGGACGGTCTTCAGGACCCATGTGGAGGTGAGTTTGAACCTTGTCCTTAGTCCATAGACACACAAATACCCATAGTTTTCCCCTCCTACATTCGTGAACCCACTGACCCCAGAGGTAAGCAGCACCTCCCCCAACCACACATTCATGTGTGAACCCAGGCAGTGAGTATCTACAGGCTGTGATCACAGCCAAACCCAATCCTATCCTCACCCCACAGCCACCTGGTCAACAGGAGTTACTGGGTGATCAATGATTTAGACTTCAATGTCGGGGGCCTAATTAAGAAGTTTGCAGATGATACAAATTTGGCCGTTTGGTTGATGGTGAGGAAGAAAGCTGTAGACTGCAGGAAGATATCAATAGACTGGTCAGGTGGGCGGAAAAGTGGTACAGGAAACTCGTTATTAACCGGCACCGGCGTGGTGACGGTTTATCGAAAGTACCGGATAACTGAGAGTTATATCTACCGAGGCTATTTTTAACAAAGAAAAATAAATAAATCAAGAAATGTGCAGTATACTTCCGACAGCGCCAGGAGGCCAAGTAGTGGCACTTTTGAAAACTACCCCTACTGACTAAATCGGCGTTTGCGGACTCTGACTCGGGATCGGCAACATTGCCGGTTATTTGAGAGGAGTTTTCGGAGTACTCTGCGTTCGCGGAGACTTGACTGCGACTCGGCAACATTGCCGGTTATTTGAGAGGAGTTTTCGGAGGATGATTTTTGCCGGTTAAGCGAGAATTCTGGATATTTGGGTGCCGGATAAACAAAAGTTTCCTGTAAATGGAATTCAATCTGGAGGTGTGAGGTAAGGCATTTGGGGAGGGCTAACTAGGCAAGGGAATACACAATAAATGGTAGGATACTGAGAAATGTAGAGGGACCTTGGCGTGCATATCCACAGATCCCTGAAAGTAGCAGGACAGGTAGATAAGGTGGTTAAGAAGGCAGACAGGATACTTTCCTTTATTAGCCAAGGCATAGAATATAAGAGCAGGGAGGTTATGCTTGAACTGTATAAAACACTAATACAAAAGACTCAGTCTCAGTGTATAAAACACTAGTTAGGCCACAACTAGAGTACTGCGTATAGTAAGGGAACCAAAGCAAAGGCTCCTTAGATGATGAGGGAGATAAAGATGATTGAAACAAAAATAAGAGGGTGTATGATGCATATCCAGTGAATTCTTTAAGGGAGAACCAGACCAAATACAATGGGCTGTATTTTCCGATCGGAGGCTTCCCACGTATGGAGGCCTCTGATCTGGAAATAATGTACGCACTTGCCTGAGGGCTCGGCGTGTATAGTTCCGATGCTGGGCCTCTCCAACTCCAAGTGCGCCGGGCCCACGTATCCCAGGGGCGCATGCAGTTCTCAAGCGTCTGAGATCATTGGCTCCCCATGGCCCACATCGAAGGGAATCTCCCTTCATACATTTGACAGATAGACCTGTCAAGTATGAATGGAGATCAATGAAAAAACATGTTTATTTTTAAATGTATTTAAAGTTTTACTATCACCTTTTTAAAATTATTTGAAATTACAATATATTTTATATTTTAAACAAATTTTTGAAAAAAGTAATTAAAGTTTTTTACGGGGCTAAAAATAAACTTTTTTTAAATGATAAATGACTGAAATTTTTAAAAAACTTTTTTTCAACTCTTCTCCTGGTAAAAGCAGGCCTTACGCCTGCTTTTACCAGATGTGCGATTTCTAAGGGTTTTCTGCGGGCGGAGGGTCTCCAGAAAGCTTGATGAGGTGCATGCCTGAAACCGGCATTTCCGATGTCCCTACGGGTGGGTACACAGCACGTACCCACCCGTAGGGATTGAAATATCCAGGCCAATAAGTTGAGAGGAGAAGTGAAGATGAAAATAAGATTGGCAAAGAGAGAATGAGAGTAGAATGGTGGTTAACATAAAAGGGAACCCAAAAATCTTCTACCGGCATTTAAACAGTAAGCGGGTACTAAGGTGGGTTGGGGCCTATTGGGGACAAAGAAGGTGATATGTGTTTAGAGGCACAGGGGAAGGCTAGAATACTCAAATGAGTACTTTGTAATGGTGTTTACTAAGGAGGTGGATGCTGACAAAATATCGGTAGAAGTGGAAAAGGTAGAAGCAATGGAAAGGGTGAAAAATTAATAGACAGGATGTACTAGAAAGAATGGGTATGCTTAGAGTGGATGAGTTGCCTGGTCCAGATGGCTTGCATCCCAGGTTGCTAAGGGAATTGGGGGAGGAGATAGCGGAAGAGCTTGCCATAATTTTCCAATCGTCCCTAGATGCAGGGGAGGTGCCTGAGGATTGGAAAGTGGCAAATGTGACACCATTGTTCAAGGAAGGATGCAAGGACAATCCTAGTAACTACAGGCTGGTCAGTTTAACATCAGTAGTGGGTAAAGTTTTAGAAACAATCAAGGAAAAAAATAATGGGCACTTGGAGAGGTTTAAGCTAATTAAGGAGTGCCAACACGGATTTGTAAAAGGCAGATTGTGTTTGACTAGTCTCATTTAATTTTTCGATTAAGGGAATGCAATGGATATTGTCTACATGGATTTTCAGAAGGCGTTTGACAAAGTACCACATAGAAAGCTGGTTAACAAAATTGAGGCTCATGGAATAGCTGGGTCAGTGGCAGCTTGGATAAGGAATTGGCTTAAGGACAGAAAACAGCGAGTTGTGGTAAATGGCTATTTTTCAGACTGGAGGATGGCAGACTGTGGTGGTCCTCAAGGGTCAGTGCTGGGGCCACTGCTTTTTTTTGAGATATCTATATCTCTATCCTGGATATTGGAATACAGAGTAGAATTTCTAAATTTGCTGATGAC
Organism: Squalus acanthias; assembly: GCA_030390025.1. Lineage (NCBI taxonomy): Eukaryota > Metazoa > Chordata > Chondrichthyes > Squaliformes > Squalidae > Squalus > Squalus acanthias. The sequence goes on along the minus strand of CM059429.1, from coordinate 78,519,594 downwards.
ACCAAACTTGGGGTTGTGGCAAACAGTGAGGATGATACCACTTGACTGCAACAAGACATAGAAAGGCTAGCAGAATTGCAGACAAGTGGCAGATGGAATTTAATAGAGAAGTGTGAAGTGATGCATTTTGGCAGAAGGAACAAGGAGAGGCAATATACACTTAATGGCACAGTTTTAAAGAGTGTGCAGGGACAGAGGGACCTGGGAGTTAATGTGCATAGGTCCCTGAAGGTGGCAGGACATATTGAGTGGTTAACAAAGCATATGGGATCTTGGGCTTCATTTAAATAGAGGTATTGAGTACAAAAGTAGAGAGGTTATGCTGAACCTTTATAAAGCGCTGGTTAGGCCACAACTGGAGTATTGTGCCCAGTTCTGGTCACCACACTTTAGAAGGATGTGAAGGCCCTTGAGAGGGTGCAGAGGAGATTTACCAGGTTCTGGGGATGGGGGATCTTAGCTACAAGGACAAGTTGGAGAAGCTGGATTTGTTTTCATTAGAGCAAAGGAGGTTGAGGGGTGATTTTAATAGAGGTGTACAAGATTATGATGGGTTTAGATTGGGGAAAGGCTGTTCCCACTAGTTGATGGTACAAGGACTAGGACACAGATTTAAGTTATTGGGCAAGAGATACAGGGGGGATGTGAGGAATAACTTTTTTATGCAGCGAATGGTGAGGACCTGGAATTCGCTGCCGATGGAAGCGGAAACACTCCATGTTTTCAAGGGGAGACTGGATAGGCACTTGAGGGAAATAAACTTGCAGGGCTACAGGGATAGAGCGGGGGAATGGGACTGACTGGATTGCTCTACAGAGAGCCAGCATGGACTTTGGCTGAATGGCCTCCTTCTGTGCCGTATGACTCTGACTCTATGGCTCAGTTCTGGTCACCACATTACTGGAAAGATGTGATTGCACTAGAGAGAGTACAGAGGAGATTTACAAGGATGATGACCGGGCTGGAGAATTTTAGCTATGAGGAAGGATTGGATAGGCTGGGGTTGTTTTCTTTGGAACAGAGGAGGCTGAAAGGAGACTTGATTGAGGTGTATAAAATTGAGGGGCTGAGATAATGGATAGGAAGGACTTATTTCCCTTAGCAGAGAGGCCAATAACCAGGGGGCATAAATTTAAAGTAATTGGTAGAAGGATTAGAGGGGAGTTGTGAACCTTTTTCACCGAGGGTGGTGGGGGTCTGGAACTCGCTGCCTGAAAGGGTGGTAGAGGCAGAAACCCTCATCAAATTTAAAAAGTACTTGGATAGGCACTTGAAGTGCCGTAACCTACAGGGCTACAGATCAAGAGCTGGAAAGTGGGATTAGGCTGGAGAGCTCTTTTTCAGCCGGCACAGACACGATGGGCTGAATGGCCTCCTTCTGTGCTGTCAACTTCTGATTCTGATTCGAGGATCTGTGGCAGATTTCCCCATCCCTAGTCCAGGGGTGCTGAGCCTTATTGTAGATTTCCGCCCACTCTGTATTCAGAGATTGATCTACTTGGCTCTACACCACACCGGCCAGTCTATTTAATCACTCAGCATTGTGAAGAGATGAACTGGTTTATTTTAAAACTTGCTTTTCTTCCTACATTGGTCCTCAACCCCACTTTCTGCCAAAACTAACAACCTGATAAAACCCTTCATATGTCACCCAAATAGTCATGAGAACATAAGAAATAGGAGCAGGAATAGGCCACTTGGCCCCTCGAGCCTGCTCCACCATTCAATAAGATCATGGCTGATCTTGGGCTCAAAGCCACTTCCCTGCCCGCTCCCCAAAACCCTTCACTCCCTTACCTTGCAGAAATCTGTCTATCTCCACCTTAAATGTATTTAATGAACCAGTCTCCACAACTCTCTGGGGCAGAGGATTCCACAGATTTACGACCCTCAGAAGAAATCCCTCCTCATTTCAGTTCTAAAAGGGCGACCCTTTATTCTGAAACTATGCCCCCGAGTTCTAGATTTCCCCACAAGGGGAAACATCCTCTCTGCATCTACCTTGTCGAGCCCCCTCAGTATCTTATGTTTCAATAAGATCACCCCTCATTCTTCTAAATTCCAATGAGTATAGGCTCAACCTTTCTTCATAAGTCAACCCCTTCATCTCAGGAATCAACTGAGTGAACCTTCTCTGAACTACCTCCAATGCAAGTATATCCTTCCTTAAATAAGGAGGCCAAAACTGTACGCAGTACTCAAGGTGTGGTCTCACCAATACCCTGTACAGTTGTAGCAGGACTTCCCTGCTTTTATACTCCAACCCCCTTGCAATAAAGGCCAACATTCCATTTGCCTTTTTGATTACTTGCTGTACCTGCATGCTAACTTTTAGTGTTTCATGCACAAGGACCCCCAGGTCCCTCTGAACTGTAGCATTTTGTAATCTCTCGCCAGTTAAGTAATTTGCTTTTTTATTTTTCTTGCCAAAGTGTATAACCTCGCACTTTCCCACATTATACTCCATCTGCCAAATGTTTGCCCACTCACTTAGCCTGTCTATATCTCTTTGCAGATTCTTTGAGTCCTCTGCGCACTACTTTCCCACCCATCTTTGTATCAACCGCAAACTTGGCTACATTACACTTGGTCCCTTCATCCAAGTCATTAATGTAGATTGTAAATAGTTGAGGCCCCAGCACCGATCCCTGTGGCACCCCACTAGTTACCGTTTGCCAACTGGAAAATGACCCATTTATCCCGACTCTCTGTTTTCTGTTAGTTAGCCAATTCTCTATCCATGCTAATATATTACCCCCAACTCCATGAGCTCTTATCTTATGCAGTAACCTTTTATGTGGCACCTTATTGAATGCCTTCTGGAAATCCAAATACACCACATCCACTGGCTCACCCTTATCCACCCTGCTCATTACATCCTCAAAGAACTCCAGCAAATTTGTTAAACATAATTTCCCTTTCATAAAACCATGCTGACTCTGCTTGACTGCATTATGATTTTCCAAATGCCCTGCTACTGCTTCCTTAATGAAGGACACCAACATTTTCCAACGACAGATGTTAGGCTAACTGGTCTATAGTTCCTGCTTTCTGTCTCCCTCCTTTCTTAAATAGGGGTGTTACATTTGCGGTTTTCCAATCCGCTGGGATCTCTCCAGAGTCCAGGGAATTTTGGTATATTGCAACCAATGCATCCACTATCTCTGCAGCCACTTCTTTTAAGACCCTGGGATGCAGGCCATCTGGTCCAGGGGACTACTTGTCTTTTAGTCCCATTATTTTGCCAAGTACTTTTTCCTTAGTGATAGTGATTATCTTTAGCTCCCCCTCCCTGTGGCCCCTTGATTATCCATTATTGGGATGTTGTTGGTGTCTTCTACCGTGAAGACAGATACAAAATATTTGTTCAGAATCTCTGCCATTTCCCTGTTCCCTATTATTAATTCCCCATTCTCATCCTCTAAGGGACCAATGTTTACTTTAGCTACTCTCTTCCTTTTTATATATCTGTAGAAGCTCTTACTTTCTGTTTTAATATTTCTTGCCAGTTTACTCATAATTCATCTTCTCTCTTTTTTTAGTCATCCTTTGCTGGTTTAAAAAAAATTCCCAATCCTCAGGCCTCCCACCAATCTTGGCAACATTGTATGCCTTCGTTTTCAATTTGATACCATCCTTTATTTCCTCGGTTAGCCACGGCTAGTGCTCCCTTCTCTTAAAATCATGATCACTTTTTCCGAGAAGATCCTTTACTATGAGATCATTTATTAATTCTGTCTCATTACACAGTACCAGATTTAAAATAGCCTGCTCCCTGGTTGGTTCCATTACATACTGTTCTAGGAAACCATCCTGGATCCACTCTATGAACTCCTCCTCAAGGCTACCATGGCCAATTTGATTTGTCCAATCAATATGGAGATTAAAATCACCCATGATTATTACTGTACCCTTTTTACAGGCCTCCATTATTTGTTGATTTATACTCAGTCCAACAGTATTGCTACTGTTCGGGGGCCTGTAGACTATGCCCACCAGAGACTTTTTCCCCCTTATTATTTTTTATCTCCACCCAAACCGATTCTACATCTTGATCTTCTGAGCCAATATCACTTCTCACCACTGCACTGATCCCATCCTTTACCAACAAAGCCACCCCACCTCCCTTTCCTTTCTGTCTATCCTTCCGAATTGTCTCATACCCTGGAATATTCAGATCCCAGCCCTGGTCACCTTGCAACCACGTCTCTGTAATGGCGATCAGATCATACCCATTTGTGCCGTCAACTCATATATCTTGTTACGAATGCTGCGTGCATTCAGATAGAGCTTTTAACTTTGTCTTTTTACCATTTCTCCTTGTTCTCATCTTTCACTTCTATGTCTGAACCGTATTTGTGGGCCCATCTTGGCCTGTCCGGCTCGCACCCCAACATCCACACACAGGCACTACTCTAGATATCACTGCAACCCTGCCAATTTGTTTTCCCTGTCTCCCTCCTGAACCCTAGATATTAAAGCCGATTGCAATACTCGCACCATTACCAAGTCCAAGATCAGTCAGTTAAGACAAAGCAAAACAAAAAAAGTTGTTTGACTATTTGCATGTCAGTTTTATGTAGAAACTGTTGGATTGATGTGTTGCAGCACACTGATTGATATAAATGGGAAGTTTGTAAGATTAGAGATGGGTGTGTACACCCCTGCAACCTACCTGTTCTAGCTCCCACACAATTACACTCATAGAGGTGACAATTATTGCCTTTGTATCTCCAGAGATATTTCTGTAGACTGACCTGGCAGTTCAATTTCTACAGTGTGCTAAGGATGCACTGAAATTTGGAATTTCTGCTGGTATATTCACAAGAGGCTTTTGCTAACGCACAGAGGTCAGTAGCACGGAGTCCAGTTCTACGGAGTACTGCTTCTACAGCGTACTAAACTCGGAATTTGGTGAGTGAGGGAATTTGGTGAGGTGGGAGTAAGAGCTGCTGCTTGATACAGGAAAAAATATATAAACAGCTAGGGTTAAATTAGAACTGTGGGCTAAGTTACAGTAAAGACCTAAAGCATAACTAATTTAATAAATGAAACAAGGTTATTACCTAGATTAAAAACTATTAATAGACAATTGAGTATTTCAAAACTTGAAAACCTAATTAGTTCAATAAAATACAATAGAGATGGCAGGGCAGGTGATGTGCTGCAGCTGTAGCATATGGGAGCTGGTGGACCCCAGTGTGATCCACAGCAACCACATCTGCAGTAAGAGTCTGCAGCTTGAGGAACTTCAGCTCAGAGTTGATGAGCTGGAGTCTGAGCTTTGGACACTGATACATCAGGGAGGAAGTTACCTGGAAACTTTGTTCCAGGAGGCAGTCACACCCCTTAGGTTAAATACTTCCGATTTGGTCCAGGGACAGGAGGGTGTGACTGAGTGAGGCAGGTATGGGTATCCAGGAGGTAGCATTGGAGGAGCCTCAGCCCTTGCACTGCCCAACAGGTACAAGGTTCTTGTAGCCTGTGTGGACGAGAGCAGGGACTGCAGGGAGGTTGAGCAAACTGACCACGGCACCGGGGCCATTCAAGTTGGGGGAAGTGTAAAGGAATGTAGTAGTGGTAGGGGACAGTATAGTTAGGGGGATAGATACTGTTCTCTGCAGCTGAGAGCGTGAGTCCCGAAGGCTGTGTTGCCTGCCTGGTGCCAGGGTTAAGGACATCTTGGGGCTGGAGAGGAACTTGGAGTGGGAGGGGAAGGATCCAGTTGTCGTGGTCCACGTAGGTACCAATAACATAGGTAGGACTAAAAGAGGTTCTGCTAAGGGTGTATGAGCAGCTAGAGGCTAAATTTAAAAAGCAGAACCACAAAGGTGGTAATCTCTGGATTACTACTTGAGCCACAAGCAAATTGGCATAGGGTCAATAAGATCAGAGAGTTGAATGCGTGGCTCAAGGATTGGTATGGGAGAAATGGGTTTCGATTCATGGGGCACTGGCACCAGTACTGGGGAAAGAGGGAGCTGTTCTGTTGGGATGGGCTTCACTTGAACCATGCTGGGACCAGTGTCCTGGTGAATCGAATAACTAGGGCTATAGATGGGGCTTTAAACTAAATAGTGAGGGGGCGGGTTCAGGTGAAGGGAAATTTAGAAAGTTAAAGAGAAAGGAGAAGGCACTAGAGCAGGGTCACAATAGGGGTAATGATGACCAGAGTGTGACCGAAAGGGACAGTGTACAAGCATAAGAGTGCACCAGCAAAAAGGGTCAGAGTTGGGGGGGAAAATGGTAAAAAGACAAAATTAAAGGCTCTTTATCTGAATGCATGCAGCATTTGTAACAAGATAGATGAATTGATAGCACAAATAGAAATAAATGGGTATGATCTGATAACCATTAGAGACATGGTTGCAAGGTGACAAAGGCTGGGAACTGAATATTCAGGGCTATTTTGACATTTCTGAAGGATAGCCAGAAAGGACAAGGAGGTGGGGTAACTCTGCTAATAAAGGATGAGATCAGTACAGTAGTGAGAAATGATCTTGGCTCGGAAGATCAAGAGGTAGAATCAGTTTGGGTGGAGATAAGAAATAATAAGGGAAATAAGTCACTGGTGGGAGTAGTCTATAGGCCCCCTAACAGTAGCTACACTGCAGGACAGAGCATAAATCAAGAAATAATAGGGGCTTTTAAGAAAGGTACTGCAATAATTGTGGGCAATTTTAATCATCATATAGATTGGACAAATCAAATTGGCAAAAGTAGCCTTGAGGATGAGTTCATAGTGTACTCAGGACAGTTACTTGGAACAATACGTTGTGGAACCAACCAGGGAACAGGCTATTTTAGAGCTGGTAATGTGTAATGAGACAGGAATAATGATCTCATGGTAAAGGATCCTCTAGTGATCATAAAAGAAAGAAAGGCTTGCATTTATGTAGCACCTTTCACGACCGTCGGACATCTCAAAGCATTTTACAGCCATTGAAGTACTATTTCAAGTGGAGTCACTGTTGTAATGTGGGAAACACGGCAGCCAATTTGCGCACAGCAAGGTCCCACAAACAGCAATGTGATAATGACCAGATAATCTGTTTTTGTTATGTTGGTTGAGGGAGAAATATTTGCCAGGACACCGGGGATAACGCCCCTGCTCTTTGAAATAGTGCCATGGGATCTTTTGCGTCCACCTGAGAGCAGACGGGGCCTCGGTTTAACATCTCCTCTGAAAGACTGCACCTCTGACAGTACAGCACTCCCTCAGTACTGGCACTGGAGTGTCAGCCTAGCTTTATGTACTCCAGTCCCTGGAGTGGGTCTTGAACCCACAACCTTCTGACTCGGAGGCGAGAGTGCTACCCACTGAGCCACAGCTGACACTGATAACATGATAGAATTTCACATTCAGTTTGAGGGTGAGAAACTTGTCTGAAACTGGTGTCTTACCCTTGTAAGTGCCTTTATTTAAGTTTATGAAGACCGAGTTGGATAAAGTGCACTGGGAAAATAGGTTAAAAGGTAAGACAGTAGATCAACAGTGGCAGACTTTTAAGGAGATATTTCATAACTCTCAACAAAGATATATTCCAGTGTGAAAGAAAGACTGAGAAGGATGAACCATCTGTGGCTAACTAAGGAAGTAAAGGATGGTATCATTGAAAGAAAAGGCATACAATGTTGTGCAGATTAGTGGTAGGCCAGAAGATTGGGAATTTTTTAGAAACTTGCAAAGGATGACTAAAAAAATAAGAGGGAGAAAATAGATTGAGAGTAAACTAGCAAGAAATATAAACAGACAGTAAGAGCTTCTACAAGTATATAAAAAGGAAGAGAGTAGCTAAAGTAAACATTCATCCCTTAGAGGATGAGACTGGGGAATTAATAATGGAAAACAAGGAAATGGCAGAGACTTAACAGATATTTTGTATCTGTCTTCATGGTAGACACTAAAAGCATCCCAATAATAGTGGCAAATCAAGGGGCAAAAGGGCGGGAGGAACTTTATACAATCACTATCGCTAGAGAAAAAGTACTAGGCAGACTAAAGGTGGACAAGTCCCCTGGACCTGATGGCCTGCATCCTAGGGTCTTAAATAAAGTGGCTGCAGAGATAGTGGCTGCATTGGTTGTAATCTTCCAAAATCCCCATGATTCTGGAAAGGTCCCAGTGGATTGGAAAACTGCAAATGTAATGCGGTAAAATGCTGCAATCCATTAGTAAGGAAGTAATAGCAGGACATTTAGAAAATCGCAATACAATGAAGCAGAGTCAACATGGTTTTATGAAAGGGAAAACGTGTTTGACAAATTTATTAGTTCTTTGAGGATGTAATGAGCAGGGTGGATAAAGGGGAACTAGTAGATGTAGTGTATTTGGATTGCCAAAAGGCATTCGATAAGGTGCCACATAAAAGGTTACTGCACAAGATAAGGGCTCACGGGGTTGGGGGTAATATATTAGCATGGATAGAGGATTGGCTAACTAACGGAAAACAGTCGGGATAAATGGGTAATTTTCAGGTTGGCAAACCGTAACTTGTGGGGTGCCACAGGGATCAGTGCTGGGGCCTCAACTATTTACAATCTATATTAATGACTTGGATGAAGGGACCAAGTGTACTGTAGCCAAATTTGCTGACGATACAACGATAGGTGGGAAAGAAAGTTGTGAGGAGGACAGAGTCTGCAAAGGGATATAGATAGGGTAAGTGAATGGGGGAAAAATTTGACAGATGGAGTATAATGTGGGAAAATGTGAAGTTATCCACTTTGGTAGGAAGAATAGAAAAGCAAAGTATTTAAATAGAGACTACAGAATGCTGCAGTACAGAGGGATCTGGATGTCCTTGTCCATGAAACACAAAGTTAGCATGCAAGTACAGCAAGTAATTAGGAAGGCAAATAGAATGTTGGCCTTTATTGCAAGGGGGATGGAGTATAATAGGGAAGTCTTGCTACAACTGTACAGGGTATTGGTGAGACCACACCTAGAGTACAGTGTACAGTTTTGGTCTCCTTATTTAAGGAGGGATATACTTGCATTGGTGTCGGTTCAGAGAAGGTTCACCTAGGTTGATTCCTGGGATGGAAGGGTTGAGCAGGTTGGGCCTAAATTCATTGGAGTTTAGAAGAATGAGGATCTTATTGAAACATAAGATTCTGAGGGGGCTTGACAGAGTAAATGCTGAGGATGTTTCCCCTCGTGGGGGAATCTAGAACCAGGGGTCATAGTTTCAGAATAAGGGGTCGCCCATTTAAGACGGAGATGAGGAGGAATTTCTTCTGAGGGTCATGAATCTTTGGAATTCTTTACCCCAGAGAGCTGTGGAGGCTGAGTCATTGAATATATTCAAGGCTGAGATAGACAGAATTTTGAACTACAGGGGTGTCGAGGGTTATGGGGAACAGGCAGAGAAGTGGAGTTGAGGCCAAGATCAGATCAACCATGATCTTATTTAATTGCGGAGCAGACTCGGGGTTCCGAATGGCCTACTCCTGCTCCTATTTCTTATGTTATGTAAATAGTAAACCAGTTCTGTAATAGTTAATATTAGAGACCGAGTCAACTTGTGGAGCCTCCAGATCAGGTTCCTTAAGAGCTGAACTTGTAATCAATGAGTAAGTACACTGCAGGAAAATGTAAGGATAAAACATGCAGCGCAAAAGAATAATATGGAACATAATTTTGTGACATAACCACATTCAACAATTTACTTTGTCCAATTGGAGATGGACAACTTAATGGCAATTGGTAGATGGAAAAGAGAAGTGAAGATTATTTGAGCTGGTGACTGACTGGGTGGGGAATATGGGCTGATCAGTGACTAGGGAAAACTTGGACTAGTGACTAGGTGGGGACACAGGGTTTGAAGGTAGGGGTGGGATGGTTCAGCATTTCAGGTGAGTCTTTTAAAATTGTGGTCATGGGCCTATAATCCAGGGAAAGTGGAAGAGAAGTTGAGAGAAATCAATTGCTGATCAGGTGACACCCAGCTTGGCTCTTGAAGGCTAGTAGATTGTTAAAGGATGAGGGCGATGAGGTGCTCCACAAGTTAGAGATTTGTTAGTGATGGGTAAATAATGTCGCTTCAGAATTATTGCCCACTTGCATCTGAGTTTCTCTAAATAAAAGTGGGGGTGAAATCGGCATAAACCTTGGAGAAATGGTGTAAGTGGGCATTTCTGGCATTTCTCCAGGGTTGCTGCCGATTTCCCCCCCACTGTAGTTACACTGGGAGAACCTGTGAAATTCTACCTGGTTATATTTACATGGACAGCAGAATGAAACCTGCGGTGTTGGTCTCCAGCGCAATTCCACTCTGCTCATTAACTCTTTCTGTTTCAGTGGGAGGATATGGAAGCTCTCCAGTCGGCCCACCTCAAGGATCACCGGTCCATGAACCCATGTCCTGTGTATGACAGTTTCACCAACACGCTCTTCCTCCTCTTCATTGCCATCCTGGGGAACACCTCGGAGTCCTACCAGCTCATCACTGGGAACAACGTGACTCGCCTGTGCTATGTGAGCAGTACTGACCAGGGCCAGAGCTGGAGTGCCCTCACCGACCTGACGGACTGTACCATCGGCTGCTCCATTAAAGAGTGGGCAACTTTTGCTTTGGGCCCAGGGCATGGCATCCAGCTCAAGCGTGGGAGACTCATTATCCCGGCATACACCTATCACATTGACTCTAAGGAGTGTTTTGGGAGAATCTGTAAGACCAGCCCTCACTCCTTCACTTTCTACAGTGACGACCATGGCAAGGTCTGGAAGTTTGGCGAGTTTGTAGCCAACCTGGCGACTGTGGAGTGCCAGGTGGTTTCAGTGGATGAGGAAGATGGGCACAATGTGCTGTACTGTAACGCTAGGACGCCCTTGAACTTCCGGGCTCAGGCACTCAGTGCAGACGGTGGCGCCGCCTTCCTGGAAGGGCAGATCATCCCCAAGCTGGTGGAACCACCCCGCGGATGCCATGGGAGTGTCATTGGTTTCCCGGCTCCCATGACCGCGTGGCGTGAAGAGCAATCTGTCATCAGCTCCGACTCGTCTCCAGAGCACTCTGAAAAGCAGCAGCCAACACCCCCTCCGCACAAACGCCTGAAGCTCGCCAGTGTTTTCCAGATTCCAACTTGGGTCCTCTACTCTCACCCAACAAGCCCAACAGCACGGCTGCACTTGGGACTGTATCTCAGTACATTCCCCCGGGACCCTCACAGTTGGACCGAGCCCTGGGTTATTCATGAAGGTCCGAGCGCGTACTCTGACCTGGCGTACCTCGAGTTGACCTCTCCCAAAGTCCAGGAGGCTCGGCTCCCCGCGGTGGCGTTCGCCTGTCTTTATGAATGTGGATCCAGATCGCCGTATGAAAAAATAGCGTTTAGCCTGTTTACAATGCGCGAGCTCCTTCACAATATTCCCCAGTTACCCGCAGAGCCCCAGGCGGAGCTGAGCACCATGCGTGGCTGTGTCTGCTGTCCATTACATGAGTCAGGGACACAAGAGCTGCTTCATCTCCGGGTGGGTCCACTTCATGGCGAACAGCATCAATACCAAACGGTAGATGGCGATTAACGTGCGTTTAGCGCCAATCGAACACTTAATTAGCCCGAACACATTTTGAAGGGATGGTTTTCGTTGCCTAACAGAATAGCGGTTGTTTGAAGCAAAATGTGTAAATGTGCAAAATAATAAAATAACTTTGTAGCAAACCATGAGACTTGCATTTCTTGTGTAAGGATCTGGTTTGGCGGGTTAGTGAAGCCCGAGTGTTCACTGTCTGTTGATTGACTCTTGTGTTACAGTTTGAATCAGTGCCAACTTGGTCTGCCGAAGGAATGTTTAAATGTAGCCTGGAATGTTGGGAGGTGGGCTGCAGGCCCTCAAACTGACCTGAATTTCGATGTCCACTGAGCATAACTCCGTGTTAGTGTGTGTGTGTGTGTAGAATGGAATGATCTATCTGTATCATTCCATTCTCTATGGCAGAGCGGGTTAGGTGCAAGGCCTGAGAGCAGTATTTAGTGTCTTGCATCCATTCTTCAGCAGCAGCAGCGCGCTACAAATGTTGATCTTTCTCCTCGCACTCTAGGGGAACTCGCTATCCTTATGCTGAGGGATGCCTGTTCTTTGATTTGTTACAGAGAATTTAAATCCAGTGGCCAACATTTAACTGGCACCTCATTCCAATAGTGATTGCTGTGGGATGTTATAACTTGACATTTGCCTTGTTAAATATAGACCATGATTGCCCGACTTCCTCACCTGGGACATGATCCCTTAAGAGTTTGTCCCTGTTGCTCACATCTAACAGCTTCTGGAGCGTGTCTCTGTTTTCGGGAGTGGGAATAACCCTCTGCTGATTTTTTTTATGCAGGGAAAGGTTTGTTTTTTGCATCCAGTATTTTTTTTCCAAGTTGGTAAGTTTCGGAGTGGTGTTTGTTCAGTTGTGTATCACGGTTTTTTGGTCTTGTAAAGGCCGGTCCACACTGCTGGTCAGGGAATGGGCTTTGCCTGATGGCTAGACTATCGTTCTCTGTGGCAAGGCCAGCATTTATTGCTCATCCCTAGTTGCCGTGAGAAGATGGTGGTGGCCATCTCTTTTTGAATTGTTGGTAGCAGTTCAATACAACCGAGTGTCTTGTTATGCCACTTCACAGGGCAGGTAAGAGTCAACCACTTTGGTCTGGGACTGGAGTGTGATGGAATACTCTCCACTTGCCTGGATGAGTGCAGCTCCAACAACACTCGCAGCTCAACACCATCCAGGACCCCAAGCAAGCAGCTCACTTGATTGGCACCCCAACCACCACCTTAAACATTCACTCCCTCCACCACCGGCGCACCATGGCTGCAGTGTGTACCATCTACAAGATGCACTGCAGCAACTCCCAAACCTGCAGCCTCTTCCACCTAGAAGGACAAGGGCAGCAGGCGCATGGGAACACCACCACCTCCAAGTCACACACCATCCTGACTTAGAAATATATCACTGTTCCTTCATCGTCGCTGGGTCAAAATCCTGGAACTCCCTACCTGACAGCACTGTGGGAGTACCTTCACCACGTGGACTGCAGCAGTTCAAGAAGGTGGCTCACCACCACCTTAAGGGTAATTGGGGATGGGCAATAAATGCTGGCCTTGCCAATGACGCCCACATCCCATAACAAATTAAAAAAATTATATAGGCCAGACTGGGTAAGGATGGCAAATTTCCATAAGATTTTTTTTTACAAAAATCCAAAAGCTTCAAGGTCACTTTGACTGATATGAGCTTTTTATTTTCAACTGAACTTAAATTCTCAAACTGCCATGCTGTTTTTAACTAGTGTTCTCTGGATTACTAGTCCTGAACATAACCACCACTACCATACCCAGACTTTACAGTCATGGCCACTGTATCCATTGGAAGGAAATCTTTCATGATCAGACTGAGCTCTCTACTGGGCAAAGGCACCTTTTATGTTACAGGGCTTTGTAAACTAAGGTGGACTTCAGGTTCAGATTATAGAAGTAGGCAAGAGAGTCATGAGTGTCCCAGAAAGGTAGTCCCTCATCCATTCACCAGGACAGAGAGAAGCTATTGGAGTCTTGAATGTCTCAACCTCCTTTTGTGGCACAAGATCTAGTACTCTGGTAACATTGCAGAAGCAAAGCATCAGAATTGTCGCAACTAGATACCACAGCTTCAAGCAAAACACTTATTGGTGCCAAACACCCTTGGATTTTTGGCAGCTTTGGTATCCATCAAAATTGACCGTGGTAGCACGCACGGAGTTTTAGTTGAAGGAAGTTCTTGTTTGAATCAATAATATAACCAATGGGGTAAAATGTCAACAGTTCGTCCTCCGTTTTGCAGCTTTATGGTCTAGAGGCTTGATTAAAAATCTTCAACTATGTAAATAATGTGTCCTTTTGTGTCCCTTGTAACCCAGCTTATAACCTTGGATTTGGTGAACTTTGACACATTGGGATAGATTTCAGGCCCCAAGAGTGTTTTGGATGGGATGTTGGGGTGGGGTGAGATGGTTTTGGGGGGTGGGTGTGAAAATAGATGTTGGGGTGAGTGGAAAATGCACTAGTAAGCCTAAACTTGGGGCATTTTAACTCCTGGGCTTTGTCTGCCTGGCACCAGTCAAAGCAACAGCGGGCAGGAGCAGAGGTTTGGGTGGCTGGCACCAAAGGAAGGTAAGGTCACCAGCAAGCAGGTGAAGGTGGGGATCTGTTTTCACGAGGGGGAAAGTGTGGGGCAGGGGAGGCTCCAACTTTCCTCGTGGGGCCCAGAGGTTGCACTCTTGCTGTTCGCAGTGCCACAAAGGAAAGATTTCCGCTTACCTTGGTCCTCCCTGGAGTTATCTCCGGTGTCCTGGGGCCAATATTTATCCCTCAACCAACATAACAAAAACAGATTATCTGGTCATTATCACATTGCTGTTTGTGGGACTTGCTGTGTGCAAATTGGCTGCCGCGTTTCCCACATTACAACAGTGACTCCACTTCAAAAGTACTTCATTGGCTGTAAAGTGCTTTGAGACATCTGGTGGTCGTGAAAGGCGCTATATAAATGCAAGTTTTTTTTTCTCCCGATGGCTACCAACCTTTCACCTGGCAGGAGAGCCACGGTGACTTCTCTGCTGAGGCCTGTGTTAAAATCCAATCGGGGTCCCATTGATGTAACGGGCCCATATTTGCATAAATTTGAGGCTTCAGCCTGCTTCCAGTGGGTGCCTCAGTGAGCAGTTAAAATGGTGGCCAGCAGGAATGGGCAGTCATCCTGAATGTTTCCTCACTCTGTTCATGCTGGTGTTGGGCAGGGTGGGTTAAAATTCCCTGCTGTCATAACTTTCCTAGGACAGCCACAATTGGGGAATTTAGGCCCAATTACCTCAGTCCCTACTAGAGCAGTCAAAACCAGTAGAGACTGTGCTGCTGGGAGGCTATGGGCACATCTTGTGGAAAAATAATAGATTTCCGTTTATGTACTACCTGCGATAACTTTTTACAGACATCCAAAACTTTTTACAGACATCCAAACCCTAACATGGAGCCCATGCCCATCAGCCAGTCTCCTGGGATGCACTATCCAAATTAACCATGGAAATATTAGTGTGCTACACTTCCCTTCAAAAAGGCTGAGATCCTTGGATCCACAGCAGAATTGAAAGTAAAGGAAATGAAACTGGTCTTTCTCTACAGCCAGGGAAAGCAGAACCCTCTGCACCTACAGGGCCGACAGGTTCCTTGGCACTGTTGGCTTGCCTTGAATGTATGAATTTCTCTCTTGATTCCTGAGTTAGACCAGGCAGTAAAAGTCCATGTGTTGAACATTGTTAGCGGATTCTATCCCATAGTTACTGTCACAATATAGGGTTAGTCCTTCAACAATAACTTCCATTTGATTCAGGCCCAAGTGGTATTAAGCACAAGTGTTTTTTATATATTAATATATTAACAGTATTCTTGTACAACTGCTCTACAGTATTGCATTTATCGATGAGCAATTAATACAACCTGGTTTCCCACACACTTCAAGGTGATTAAGCTGGACCTCCGTCACTAGGCTATAGACTTCCGACTATCCCAAAAACTCTAACAACCATTAGCCTTAAGTATACCCAACAAGCCAGGGTCTAATTAGGTACATACTGGCCTTGTCCCTGATCGTATCCTGCTGTTAACTATCTGTTATCTGTAAGTGTCTGGTCCTTGCAGCTACAATCTGTCTGTTCCCAAACAATACAAGCTCAGCAAGTACATCAAGAGCCAGCATATCACAAGGACATTTGCTGTACACAGGCAGGGTCTGATGGGAAAATGGCCAACTTTCTTCCAATCCCCTCAACCATCTAAGCGCTAAGGAATTCAAGCCAGGTTTATGCAACCTGCCCTGATAATTTAACCCTCTAAGTTCTGGTGTATCTACGCTGTACTCTTTCTGCTTATAAACTGCCTTTGTTCACACAGAGAAGACTTGGCCCCCACCAACATCTGCCCTACTTGACTATTTAGTTTTGAACCATATTAACATATTTTAACAAACATGTAGCCTGGTTTTCCCACTGCCTTTTCGGGTCACATAGCTAACACCCCACCATAGCAACCGATCTTGCACAATGGTTTCCAATGTCTTGCTCTGTTGGTTGTTTGGTTGAGTATCATGGGTAGGGAGAAGGTTGTTTCTGCTGCTGGTGGAGAAATCCCAAATCCGTGAAGAGAACAGCATTTCCAAATGTCCCAGCCCATGAAATATCACCGGTGCAGGAAATTGGCGCATGGGGCGCGGGTTCAGGGTATCTGGCATCAGGCGGGTTCTCATCATGTTTCTTCACTGCTCCACGTTCAGCTGTTAGAATGCGGTAATGTTCAAAGCAGAGGAGCCCTGCATCTTGTAGTCTCAGAATAAATGGGGTTTGTTCAGTTTCCACTAAGCTAGTAATAATTGTATAGGTGCAGATGGGAGCAAAAGGCAGGTGTTTTTCACGTGTGTGTGGAATGAGTTCTGTTGCTATGTGCGACTAAGAAGGAAAGTGGCTGTAGTGGAACGAAGGAATGCGGCTCATTTGTTATTAAGTTCCTTTGGAGGTGAATCAGTTTCTCATTTTCTTTTAACTTTCAATGTATTGATGCCTTTAAAGTGAAACTGTCGAATAATCACAGAAACAACCAAGATCCCATTACAAAAATCATAGCGTCATTACAATGCAGTGGTGGGTTCAGTACTACAGTGTTGTTTAGAGACACGATTAGATAACCATAGATCGACTTCCCTCCCGCAACGCTCGTTGATGGGCTAACGAGGGCATGCACCAATCAGAGCCTGTGACTGCTGGTGAGATTCTCAATGATCGAGAAGTTACGGGGACAGCGAGCATCAGGGAAAAAGCCCAACTGTGACCCACACAACACACTCGGGTTCTGGCCGCTGGACACTCCTGGCTCTCTGATCAGGTGGGCAGAGCTTGTGCTGCCTGTTTGAAGTCAGAAGTTACTCAGTTTGGGTTGAAATGGTGGTATTTCCAATAGTCGTGGCAGGGCATTCACGTGAGGTACCTCAGTGAGCTAACCGAATGCTTTTATCAATCCGTTAAAATGTTTGTGTTTAACACCCCACACACAATATTTTCATATATGCTGGCACAATTCATTTATTGCAAGTACCACCACACGGAATTTCAGTCTATAAGTTAGGTAGAGTCCATGATAGGGCAAATTGTAACGTAATCATAGAAAGTTACAGCACAGAAGGAGGCCATTCGGCCCATCTTGTCCGTGCCTGCCGACAAAGGAGCTATCCAGCCTAATCCCACTTTCCAGCACTTGGTCCGTAGCCTTGCAGGTTACAACACTTCAAGTACATATCCAAGTACTTTTTAAATGTTATGAGGGTCTCTGCCTCTACCATACTTTCAGGCAGTGAGTTCCAGACCCCCACCACCCTCTGGGTGAAAATATTTCTCCTCAAATCCTGTCTAAACCTCCTACCAATTACTTTAAATCTGTGCCCCCCTGGTTATTGACCCTTCTGCTAAGGGAAATTGGTCTTTCCTATCCACGCTATCTAGGCCCCTCATAATTTTATACACCTCAATTAGGTCTCTCCTCGGCCTCCTCTGTTCCAAAGAAAACAACCCCAGCCTATCCAATCTTTCCTCATAGCTAAAATTCTCCAGCCCACGCAACATCCTCATAAATCTCCTCTGTACCCTCTCTAGTGCAATCACATCCTTCCTGTAATGTGGTGACCAGAACAGCACGCATTACTCTAGCTGTGGCTTAACTCGTGTTTTATACAGTTCAAGCATAACCTCCCTGCTCTTATATTCTACGCCTCGGCTAATAAAGGCAAGTATCCCGTATGCCTTCTTAACCACCTTATCTACCTGTCCTGCTACCTTCAGGGATCTGTGGACATGCACTCCAAGATCCCTCTGATCTTCTGCACTTCTCAGTGTCCTACCATTTATAGTGTATTCCCTTGCCTTGTTAGTCCTCCCCAAATGCATTACCCCACACTTCTCCAGATTGAATTCCATTTGCCACTGTTCTGCCCACCTGACCAGTCCATTGGTATCTTCCTGCAGTCTGCAGCTTTCTTCTTCATTATCAACCACACGGCCAATTTTTATATCATCTGCAAACTTCTTAATCATACTTCCTACATTCAAGTCCAAATCATTGATATATACCACAAAAAGCAAAGGACCCAGTACTGAGCCCTGCGGAACCCCACTGGAAACAACCTTCCAGTCACAAAAACACCCTTCGACCCTTTGTTTCCTGTCTCTGAGCCAATTTTGAATCCAACTTGCCACTTTGCCTTTGATCCCATGGGCTTTTACTTTCGTGACCAGTCTGCCATGCGGGACCTTATCAAAAGCTTTGCTAAAATCCATATAGACTACCATAAGATGTTAAATTTAATGATCCTAAGGTGCTATATTGTTGACATCAATTGGATTCGCCTGAAACCATGTACCTAACATTTATCCATAGCACCAACCCCTATCTAGCCTGTCTTGTCCGTAACCACATACATTGCACAACCACTACCCAGTCTCTGACTCATCCATTGCCCAATATACCTACATATACCTCTGAGATCAGTTGTCAGCCACCTTCTTTCAAAATGTTTTGCCAGTCTGTCCTCATAACTCCGTCCCTCACACTGGGGATCAGTCTCCTAGAAGTAGTATGTCTAATCATAGCACTGTACAGTTAAGCATGACTTCTTCTGACTTATAGTCGACCGTTTTGACTCCACGTATCTACTTGTTTTGGTTGGTGTTGTGCTGTAATTTGACTTGCTAAACCCCAAATCCACTAAAACCTCCAGATGCCTTTCAGCTTCTCACTGAAATTTCAACACCATTCAGGGAGTATTTATGCTATCCATTTTTTCTCCAATGTGAGTACTGACTCCTGAAGTTCTTTGGAAAGCCTGGATCTCCTGATGAACCATGGGAAGTGCCAGCTGCAAGCAGTGAGTGCTTAAGAGGGACCTTCATAAGGCTTTGAAAGGATTAATAATGATTCCAGAGGGGGCCAAGGATGCCACATTACAAAAGCGTTTTCGCATAACAGCAGAAATGTTGCAATGTTCAGTATGATCAGTGTCATTGCACAAACCAAAGAACTTATGAGAAAGCAGTTCCAGTCTTCATAACTGACTCAAAGCCTTATTAGCCAATCTTTACTATAAGCATCGCATTTTGCAAACAAACTTGCATCATGGAAAAGCAGTTTGAAAAATAAATTGCATTCATATATTTCCCTATTCCAAACCCTTTCACAGCCAAGTATTTTTGAGCTGTTGTTGTGTAAGCAATTTGTGCACAGCAATGTCCCTCAAGGGGTCCATAAGGGAAATTGCTGCAGTCATCAGATTTCTGTATTTTTTGACTTTCTGGAAAGAAAGAAAAAATATATAGAACTATGGAGTCTTTCACTGCTTCACAGCCAATGAAGTACTGTTGAAATGTAATCACTGTTGTGATGTCGGGAAACTTTATTGATGTTTTCTGCAATTCGAGCAACTGTTTGACTTTGGGTGTCCTTCACCGTCTTTTGGACATTAGAACAGGTGGTAACTTGGAGTGTGTCGCTAACTGCAAGGGATCCACTGCACAGAAAACATTGAAACCTGCAGTTATAAGCTGACAAAGAAAAAATTCTGAGATTTTGTAACAGGAACAAAGAGGAGAATGGTGCTAAAGTCTGTGTGGATTAGTTTTATCAGGGAGCAAGAAAAGCTTCAAATGTGTATGAACTCCCTAAACAGGGATAACCTAAAATGAATGACTTTGATATATATATATATGGGAAGGAAATCCGAGACAGAATAAAAGGGTTCAAAACCAATAAATCCCCAAGATATATGGTATTTACACCCCAGAGTGTGAAGAGAGACTAGGGAAATGATTACTAAGGCATTGGCAGCGTGAGTCATTGGACACTGCCAGTAGATTGGAAACAGGCTAATGTGGTGGCCATATTCAAAAAGGGCAACTAAACAGACACAGGCGACTACAGGCTCAGTAGTCTTTAATTCAATCCTGTGTAAAGTAATGGACATGATGCGGAGATGCCGGTGTTGGACTGGGGTGGACAAAATTGAGAGGTCGCACAACACCAGGTTATAGTCCAACAGTTTTATTTGAAATCACAAGCTTTCGGAGCTATCGATTTGCTCCTTCCTCAGGTGAAGTAAATTAGATACAGAATCGCCAAAGCATATATAGATAGAAAACAAAGCATGTGTACTTTACAATTGCAGACCAATAAATTAAATCATCCTGACTAATTTATTTATTGGTCTGCAATTGTAAAGTACACATGCTTTGTTTTCTATCTATATATGCTTTGGCGATTCTGTATCTAATTTACTTCACCTGAGGAAGGAGCAAATCGATAGCTCCGAAAGCTTGTGATTTCAAATAAAACTGTTGGACTATAACCTGGTGTTGTGCGACCTCTCAATAAAGTAATGGAGTCAATGATAGGAATAAACTTGTACAAGAATAACTTGGTGGTAAACAACAGTCAATATGGCTTCACCAATCTCAACTTCTTTGAGGAAGTGACAACCCAAGTGACTTGCAGAAAATCCTACGGGCTGTTTTACCTAGACTTCCAAAGGGCATTTGCCTCACAGTAGGAGATGCCTTCATAGTTGGATTTTCGCCATGATTTCTTATCTTGAGCAAGTTGTTCCCACTAATGGACGTCTATTTTGCATTGTTTCAGGGTTGCCTTTAAGCAGTCTTTATATCTCTTTCGCTGACCACCACAAAATCGCTTTCCAGTTGTTAATGCGCCATAAAAGATCTTTGGGATTCATTCATCAGACATTTGCACCACATGACCTGACCATCATAGCTATGATCAGAGCATCAATACTTGGCATGTCAGCTTTTTTAAGAACTTGGATCCTGCCAGAGATCGGGGGTCAGGAATCTTGTCTTGCCATCTGATCGTTATTAGTCATCTCAGGCAGTGTAGGTGGAAGTTTCTAGCGGCAGTGCCCATGTACTGCACTCACTTTCAGCCATTGGTCCTATATAATAGCGTCATCTAGCGGCAGTGCCCATGTACTGCACTCACTTTCAGCCATTGGTCTTATATAATAGCGGCATCTAGCGGCAGTGCCCATGTACTGCACTCACTTCCAGCCATTGGTCTTATATAAAATAGCCGCACAACACCAGGTTATAGTCCAACAGATTTATTTAAAATTACAAGCTTTCGGAGCTGTCGCCCCTTCGTCAGGCAAAGTTACTGTGAGAGAATCTATCAGAATTCACAGAATATAAAAACACAGAGAAAATGCATAGATTAAATCTTTCCCTACATCAAAGACTTTCCACCATTGGTGCTATATAAGAGCGTCAGCTAGCGGCAGTGCCCATGTGGCCAACGTGGACCACTTTCCATACCTCGGGAGCCCACTGTCAACAAGGGCAGATGTCGATGACGAAGTCCAACACCGCCTTCAGTGTGCCAGTGCAGCCTTCGGTCGCCTGAGGAAGAGAGTGTTTGAAGACCAGGACCTCAAACCCAGCACCAAGCTCATGGTCTACAGAGTAGTAGCGATACCTGCCCTGCTGTATGCTTCAGAGACATGGACCATGTACAGCAGGCACCTCAAAGCACTGGAAAAGTACCACCAACGCTGCCTCCGCAAGATCCTGCAAATCCATTGACAGGATAGGCGCACCAACGTCAGTGTTCTCGCTCAGGCCAACATCGAAGCTTTGACCACGCTCGATCAGCTCCGATGGACAGGCCACATCGTCCGCATGCCCGATACGAGACTCACAAAACAAGTGCTCTGCTTGGAGCTCCAACACGGCAAGAGAGCCCCAGGTGGGCAGAGGAAACACTTCAAGGACACCCTCAAAGCCTCCTTGAAAAAGTGCAACATCCCCACCGACACCTGGGAATCCCTGGCCCAAGACCGCATAAAGTGGAGGAGAAGCATCCAGGAAGGCGGCGAACACCTCGAGTCTCTTCGCCGGGAGCAAGCGGAAGCCAAGCGCAAACAGCGGAAGGAGCGCACGTCAACCCAAGCACCCCACCCACCCGCCCCTTCAACCACCGTCTGCCTCATCTGTGACAGAGACTGTAGGTCCCACATTGGACTCATCAGTCACCTGAGAACTCATTTTTAGTGTGGAAGCAAGTCATCCTCAGTTCCGAGGGACTGCCTAAGAAAAAGATCTAGCGGCAGTGCCCATGTACTGCTCTCACTTTCAACCATTGGTCCTGTATAATAGCGCCATCTAGCAGCAGTGCCTGTACTGCACTCACTTTCAGCCATTGGTCCTATATAACTGCGCCATCTAACAGCAATACCACTGCTTTCTGGAGCAGTGAGTGATAATTTGCTGTGAACTGGGAGTCTGAGTGAGCGGACAAGCGGGAGGAACGGAGTCAGAGACCGGAGATAAAGGCAGCGCGGAGCAGAGCCCTGGGAGTCTGAGTGAGTGGACCAGCAGGAGGAATGGAGTCAGAGACCGGGGATAAAGGCAGCGCGGAGCAGAGGCTTGGGAGTATGAGTGAGTGGACCAGCGGGAGGAACGGAGTCAGAGACCGGGGATAAAGGAAGGCAGCTCGGAGCAGAGGCCTGGGAGTCTGATTGAGCGGACCAGCAGGAGGAACTGAGTCAGAGACCGGGGATAAAGGCAACACAGAGCAGAGGCCTGGGAGTCTGAGTGAGAGGGCCAGCGGGAGGACCGGAGTCAGGGACCGGGGATAAAGGAAGGCAGCGCGGAGCTGAGGCCTGGGAGTCTGAGTTCTCTGCTGTGCGTTGCTGCGGCCGGGTATCTACCGTTAGTTAGAGTTGCCGTTGCATGTTTAGGTTTTAAAATTTTTTGCGTGGCAAGTTGCTGAAAGTGCGAGCTGGCAAGCAACTGTGTATCTCCTTAACCAATCAGATTGAAGGCTTCTGAAATTAACAGCACAAGGACCGAGAAGGAAGTGTAAATTAGAGTGGCTGAATTCATAGAATCATAGAATGATCACAGAAGGAGACCATTTGGACTATTGTGCCTGTGCCGGCTCTTTGAAAGAATTACCCAATTAATCCCACTCCCCTGCTCTTTCCCCATAGCCCAGCAAATTTTTCCTTTTCAAGTATTTATCCAAAGCCCTTTTGAAATTCAATGTCAAATCAGGTACAGAAAGAGAAATGAAGAGAGGGAAAGAAAGATTGGATTAAGAGAGAGAAAAAAAGAGAAAAGTAAAAAAAAATTACATTTTTTAAATATCTAACAACAATTAATACCTGAAGGAATGAGCCACCACACTTGTAATAGTTAATATTCAGTGCCAGAGAGGTTGACTGGCAGTAATTAACACATCACATCATTAAGAAGGTACTTAGGCTGAAATGAACAAGACTTAACTTTCTGTGGCAGGCTTAGTTCATATCTACCGTGCAAATACATTAACTTCACGCCATTCAATGCATTTCAATGGTGAGAATGTGCGAGATGCCGTTTTCACAAAGCTAACGGCAGAGCAGCGCAACTCGGACAGCAACTTTTAGATATTTGCGTTTAATCACACATCTGCCCTTGCCTGAAGTTGCTGTACCATTTGTGCATGAGTAATGGCGAGTGTCATTAGCCTCACCATTATTTTGACAGCAAATTTTGGCCTATCATGTTCTTGAACCAACAAGAGGACAGGCCATACTAGTTTTAGTGATGAGTAATGAGCCAGAATTAGTCAACCGTCTAACAGTAAGGGAACATCTAGCCAACAGTGACCATAACATGATTGAATTCAGTACTAGGTTTGAGAGAAGGGTGAATCACGAACCACTGCTGTCTTTGAAGGGATGAGGCAGAAATTAACCACAGAAGACTGGGCAGACCTTTTAACAGATAAAACTACAGTGAACAGTGGGAGGTGTTCAAAGAAGTATTTGGTGCAATACAAGACCTGTACATAACCCGAAAGGGCAAGAGCTCCACTTGTTTAATTAAACAACCTTGGTCAACAAAAAAGAGGTGAGAGATAGTATAAAACTAAAGAAAAGGTTTACACAAATATGAAGAATAATGATGATCCTGTGAACTGGGAGAGATATAAAGAACAGCAAAGTGATACAAAGAAAGTTGTAAGAGCTACAAAAATGGAATACAAGAAAAAAAACTTGAGGGGTATCAAGGGCAATACTAAAATGTTTTACAAGTATATTAAAAGAAAGAGGTGGCTAAGGGTAATGTGGGCCCCTTAAAGACAGACGCAGGTGATACTGTAATTGGAAATAAGGAAATGGCAGACTTGCTAAATATTTTGTATCATTCTTCACGGTAGAGGAAGAGGATAAAGTACCAGAGATACGAGGAAAACTAAAAATAAATCAAGGGGAGGAACTAACTAGATTCATTACAAGTAAGCTGGGGAGACTGAAGATTGGCAAATCTCCAGGACCCAATGGTTTCTACCCCAGGGTATTATAAGTAGTAGGTGAGGAAATTGTTGATGTTTTAGTCATGATCTTCCAAAACTGTCTTGATTCTGGAATTGTCCCCTTGGATTGGAAAATTGCCAATGTCACTCCATTATTTAAGAAGGGTGGGAGAGATAAACCAGGAAATTAGAAACCTATTAGTCGAATGACTGTTGTGGGGAAGTTACTAGAATCTGTTATTAGGGGTTGAGTGACTGAGCACTTGGACAAACATGAACTGATCAGACAGAGCCAGCATGGATTTGCAAATGGTAGTCATGTCTAATGAACCTAGCTGAATTTTTCATGGAATTGGAGGCAACCTTTTGCATGGTTAGGGAATTGGGTTGGAGGTAGGAGACAGAGAGTAGGGATAATGGGTATGTACTCCAATTAGCAGAATGTGACAAGTGGTGCCTCTGAAGCGTTCTGTACTGGGGCCTCAGCTTTTCACTATATTTATCATTGACTTGGATGAAGGAATAAAGCCGTATATCTAAGTTTGCCGATGACACCAAGTTAGGTGGCACAGTAAATAGTAGCCATGGGAGCAGAAAGTTGCAAAGGGACATTGATAAAGTGCGTGGGCAAAACTGTGGCAGATGCAGTTCTACATTTTTCTTGTATCTATTTGCCACGATACTTCTGCTCAATCACACCCTCACCTTTGATACCCTTGTACCCAGTAAAACCCTCACTCTCACCCACCCTCTTAAGACCAAGGGATGCAGACTTGATCGTTTCTGGTGGACAACCGATTTAGCCATTAATTGCCAGATCTGGCTGGACCACATTAAGCACCATCGGGTCCTGCTCGCCAATGGCAAAACTGCTCACTATTCTGCATTCCAGGATGATCCTGGAGTAATGAGCAGTTATCCAGACAAGTTGTTCACTACAGCAAAAGCTTCAATTACCAGGGAACGGAGATCCATCAGTGACTGGCTAAATAAGCCAAAAGACCTCTTTCTGCTCCCCCCAAAAAATCCCATGTGTAACGAGGCAAGCTTGGCTCAGTTGATAGCACACTCATGAGTGAAAAGGCTCAAACCTCACTGCAGGACAAAATCTAGGGCAGAACATCAGCGCAGTGGCGAGGACACCCTGCATTGCTCAGGTGCTGCCCTCTGGCTGAGATGTTTTGTTCCTGTAGTTCAGCTGACATTGAAGATCCTATGGCACTGTTCAAAGAGGAGCAGTGAGCTCTCCAGGGTGTCTTGGCCAACATTCCTCACCACCAAAAGCAAATTCACTGGTCATTCACCTATAGAAATCCAAGCATGGCAGAAACCAGACCCATCTTGAAGATGCTGCTGCAAATAAAGCCAGAGACTGCAGGTGGCCCATTCTTATATTTTATTCTTGTCCATTACACGGTTTATAAAACGCGATCCGCAGCTCCAAGAGCACGGATACCCTCCTTCACCATAAATAACTACAACCAAACCTAAACTGGACTTTAAGATAGGTAATAAGTGGGATGAGAGGACCAGGTGTGCACTTGTACACTGTTAATACACGCAGTATACAAACACTGGACATACAGGAACACAATCCCCAGTTTCACTGACATGGCAATGGAGTTTAAAAACTAGAGTTCGTTATGTTCACTCCTTCGTCCATTCAAATGGCAGGTCCACCCCAAGTACAATTCGGGATACAGTGAGGGCACGGAGCATCAATGCATCGATGACTTGCTTTTGTCTCTCAACGAGGCGCAGGTATCTGGAGTTTGGAACTGCAGGCGTCAGACCCGGAGTCCCAAAAGGAAGAGGCTCTTTATGATCACTTTTTGTGCAGGCAATAGCAAACCAAAATCTAAAAACACATTGGGGTGGGTTTCTGCAGATCTCCAGCCGGAACATTGAGGTAAAACTCGGAGAAATGAAACAAACGGCCCTTTACGCCGTCTTGCTGGGGATTCCGCCCAAGTCGCGGCAGGAGATCCCCACGGAAATGCCACCCCCGCAAGATTTGATGCTGGTCAGTTCTTTGCCTGGATGTTACCAACAGTACCTTTAAAAACTGCGGTGTACGTTTCATTTCCCTCTACGTTACAGCTGCAGTTTCCTGGTTACTCCCAGGGCATAATACTAATTTTGTCCACTCTTGGATAATACTGTTCAAAGTCTTTTCTTTCTAAAAAGGTTATAAGGGTTGTTGAGGTCCTACACCCATTCCAACCCCCAAATAACCTGCGACCCTCACTTGTTTCACTTCGCCCTTTTGCTGTCTCCACCTAGTTATTATATCATGGCATTTGTATCAGGCTTTCATTGTACGGGCAGAACAATATGGCTGGCCAAATTTCATGGTGTATTGTCAGTCATTTTGTTTCTCTTCCTAACGCAAGGTGTAAAAGCAAAACAATCCGTCTAACTTGCCTTGCCATTTAAGGCCGTACAGAGGATCCATTCAGAATTAACATTGATCCCAAGTTACACAACAGAATCTAAACTGAATGGTTTCCTACTTGCACAATGAAACATTCGTGTACTTACAAGAAAAAAAACACACAATTTAAGGTGGGACACAGGATATTATGATAATTGCTGTCTGCTACATGAAGTGAGGTAAAGAAACTTCCTTTGAAACCAAATGGATAAAAACTGCATCACCAGATCTCAAAGCTCATTTCGTCAACAAATCCTGCTAACGTCAGGGTTTTCCCCAGTTTGTTCAGTAGGAAAGTCCATGTCGATGCCATTAAAGACATTGGCCAACAGCAGTTCAGTTGAAAGACTGAACACAGTTCCCAAGATCTCCTGGGACATGGAGATCCATTGGCGACAGCAACTCACTTGCTGTACAATGGGTAATAGTAATGCTTCTTCAACACGCCTACAAATTCCTGTTCTCTGGAGTACTGACGGTGCGAATCGGAGGGGGGGTGGGGGTGGGGTTTAAAGTAAAACGTTTTCGGAATCTACCCCTTAAACAGTCAGAGTTACACGTTCTCTTCCAGCTGGCCACTGCCACCCGTTTGGACATGAAGGGTTCAGAGTGAGGGCCGGTAGAGAGGCAGTTTCAGATTCTACCAGGCTTGGAGTTCAGACATCTCATTTTAAATTTCTCTACAATCCAATCCGAGTAACATTCTGGTCCATTTGCCTTTTGAGTAACACTCCAGGCTGGATCGCCTACAG
Organism: Squalus acanthias; assembly: GCA_030390025.1. Classification (NCBI taxonomy): domain Eukaryota; kingdom Metazoa; phylum Chordata; class Chondrichthyes; order Squaliformes; family Squalidae; genus Squalus; species Squalus acanthias. The sequence goes on along the minus strand of CM059429.1, from coordinate 78,492,035 downwards.
GAATTGAGATTCCAGGTCAGGAGGCAGTACCTTGATCTCCTCCACCAAACAGGGTGCAGGAAAACGAAAAGACAGAGAGCCTCGGCATAATCCATGACAGGCGTGACTTTGCTCGATTGGACACGAGTATAAACTGTACCCTTTCAGCAACCCCGCCTTTCAGCATTGTGGAACTGTTCTTTAAGAGACAGAATCGCTTCTGCAGGTCTCAGTAAGTTGGAGTCTTAAGAAAGATGTGGGGTCATGTTGCTGTAATCGGTGGTGTTGGGGGAAGGGGAGCTATAATTCTGGTTTAGATTGAGGGATTACTATATACCCAGGAGTAACATTCTTCACATTTAAGTGTTTTTTTTTAAATAAAAGATTTTTCACTCCTTTCTTGATCTCGCACCTCACAAATCCTCCCTTCCAGTCAGTCTGAGCTAGTCTTTTCAATTGCTGACCTGAATCTCCTCCTGTAATCTGCTAACAGAGTCAGGTCAGCCTCGCTTCAGTGCAGGGCTCCATCTAACAGGTTGCCGCATATATGAGAAACCTCCTTCGATGGGGCCAGCGAGGTTGGAGTGACTGAAAGAGACAGGCTTCAGAGTCAAGAGGCATTGACATATTGACTTCACTGCCAGACTGGCCCGAGAGTGAGGAATTCTTCGAATGAGGGTGACCTGACTGATCTAAAGTCTGGATAAGCACCACCACCAACTCCTCTAGCTACTTCCATCTAATCGCTTCATTTTAACTAGCAGCAGAATGTAGTCACATCTTAAAGGAGTGGCTCAGGGAAGGTTATCCACTGTTTAGGACCCTCCATCCTCGATGCATATAATCGACGTTCTTGCACCCTTATAAACGGTGTATTTATTTCTAAAACCATTAAAAAAAAAATTGACCTTTGAATTCTGAAACAGAACCTAAGACAGGCAAGCAAAAGAGATACTGTCTCTTTCACACAGTACATTTCTACTAATACAGTTTGATATACACCATCAATTAACTTTCTCTGTATATAAAGAAATTGTAAAAATATTATAACTTCTAATTAAAACAACAAAAAAAGATATCAACCCCTCTTATTTGGTGCCACCCCTCATGGCGGCAGTGTTAAAAGTAAAACATTTTCAGTTCTGATCCAACAGTGTGATCGAGTCTCGTCGCCGTGGCCATGAAGCACTGGCATCGGCAGCCACGGGCTTTCCTAACTGCAGCAGGAAGGGTGTTGTTGGGTGCTGGGTCACAGGGCACTTGGGAAGCCCCTGGAGGTGCCGAGATCCTCACCGCGCTGAATTCTTGCTGGATCCACTTAGCGAATACCTGAGGGAGGGGAAAAGGAAAGAGGAACAAGTCAAAGGAGCAGCTTCAACCCTCTCTATACATTTCTCATCTACTCGTGTAGGCTGCAAACTGCACCCCCCCCCCCACTCCGCCGCCTCCCGCCCCCCCCCCCACCGCCAGAGGGGCTGGCTTTTTCCAGGGTGCACTGTTCAATGACCTAGATGGCGTTGGCAGGCTATTCATCCCTGAAAAGCATCACTATTAAGCCTGATCCTCGCCCCACAACTAAACTTCTCAGAAGTCACTGAACAGTAATTCCACCCCCGCTCCCAATCCACAAAGTCAACTGTAGTGCCCCACCGCTGCCTTGGTGTAGATCAACCGCCTCAGGATGGGCTGAATCTAGGGGTTGTCCTGGTCATTGACTCCAGGAGAGTAGAGAGAAAAAATTGGACAGAAGAAATGTTAAGTACTGAGACAGCACAGGTTACCAGGTTACTAAAGCAGACAATATAAATGGGCTCATGAGATGCATTTCTGGAGAGAGTCGGGATTGAGGGATATGTTGCGAAGAGAGATAGTTGGGGTGGAGATCTAACAAAAAGCGACAGGGCTGTTGGTCCCCATGTTCAATCCCTGTTTCTAAAAAAAGGTCTAATCTTTTTGTATATTTCAATAAGAAGGGATCACAGACTCAAAAGTGTCACTGGAAGAACTGCAAGAAGCCAGAAGAAATGTTCTCACACAGCGGGTTACTGGCACAGGGAATGATTGACAGCCAGTGGCTAATGAGGCAGAGACTATATCATTTAAAAGGGAATTGGATAAGTATCTGAAAATTAATAAAGAAGCATATAAGTGGCAATGTGATTAGAGTACCCAGCACCCAACAACACCCTTCCTGCTGCAGTTAGTGCAATGGGCCGAATTGACTCCTTCTGTGCAGTGATTTCTAGACATTTTTTTACTGATGTTAAGATGCCCACTGAAACGCAATTTAAATGCTCTTACTGATAGATTTAACATGTATAGTTTCACGGCAGTATTTCAGGATACTAGTTTTAATGGATACACAGAGCACTGTGACAGGATCACTGATGAGACAACTCCACCCTGCGTCAATCCTCTAGAGTCAGGGCACTGCGAGTTGCTGTGCTCATGGCCACTCTTGCCATCAGTCAGCAATAACAGGACCTCTACACCTTTAATGTGGGTCTGAGTGTGGGCACAGCTCTAGCCAAAGGCTGCTTGCCAGTAATTCAGTTTAGGAACCAGTGACCAACTTAAACTGCTTAACTATCGGTTCAGGAACTTCCAAAAGGGTTTGGGTCATTGAAGGAAATGGGAGCATTTTCACATTGATAGTTGATTGGTATAAAGCTAGTTAACCCTTCCATCCCCGTTTACAGCCTGACTTATACTCCTCATTACATCCCGCGACAGACAATTCCACGTTTAATGACTTAATGACAAGAAGTCAGGGAAGCTAATTTACTCCCAGGCCTCTATCAATACAACGCTTAACCACCACAAGCAATGGGTGAGATTGGTGCTTCGGGACTGGGCCTAGGAGAAGCTTAGTTTCTGATTACGCCCCATCCCCCCCGACAAAGATTGGGAGCTGTAGGGAATCAATTTTTAAACTGAGAAACTGAGGCCAAGGTCCAGTGTGCAGGACACCACCAGGTAAATTAAGCAGTGATTAAGTAAACCATAAATCACAAGTATGACTGTATGGGTCCAGCTTTTACCATCTCAGGAGGGTCAGTGCGTTAGTGCAATTTTATACGTATGAACTAGATGATTAGAGTTTTGAGACAAATATGTTTGTGGCGTGCACAGCCAGAGGGAATTGAACTGAAATCCCAGGAGGTAATAGTGAGCTCGTATAAAGCACTGATACAGCCTACCGGCACTACCGTTGTGGTCACTGTACTACAGTGAGGGGATCCTGGCTTTGGAGAAGGTACAGTGCAGGGCAACTAAACCAATGCCGGGAATTAGGCACCTGAGCTATGAGGAGAGGCCAAGGGAACTGGGAATATTTAAAATGCAGAAAAGGCATTTTTCAGGATTATAAGGGGTACAGCTAAACTGAGCTCGAGTAATATCCAACCGGGTGGCACGGCCTAAAACACAGATGAGGGAAGGTAAGCTGATAATTTAGATTTAACTGCTTTCAGCAAGGATTGGAACAGATTGGCCAAGCGATGAACAGTGTCACAAAATTCAAGAGGGAGCTGGATAGATTTTTTTGGCAGAAGAGGATTAAAGATCCACTTTTTTTACACAATTATATAGAATATACAGCACAGAAAGAGATAGAGAACCAAAGAGGGAGGGTGTGAGGGACAAAGAGAAAGGACAAGTGTTGTACAAAGATAGTGAGCACAGCTCACTGGAAGTGGGAATGAGCATTAGAGCTGTGTGCAGTGGACATGAGCTGCAATACATGACCTGCAGCTGTGAGGGATTAATAAGGAATCTAAAAATAGATAAAACAGAGCTGCACAAAGACTCGGTGCATATGCTGTCTGACCACTAAGAATTCAAAGATCATTTAACAGGGATTCACAGAATCCTACCACTGAATGGAACTGTTCAATTAAACACACAACCCATCGAAGGTTTGACTTCTCTATTTCCCCCTATTTGTACCGTACCGCAATTGAAAAGTCACCTAGCTCAAGTTTGTTTTAAAAAGTAAAAAAGTAAATTTGATAAACTTCATATTGTACCTCTATCAACAATAATTATTCATATATATAACAAAGCTTCGGTTCAGATCCTCATAGTGGCTAGTGTTTGAGCAATAGATTCAACAGGAAAAGCCGAGAACTGTTTTTCTCAAAGTAGAATCACAAAGTGAATGGTTGAAATCCTTTCTTTAAATGGACACTAGGCGCATCATAAGGTCGTTACAGAAACTGCCCACAGGCACTTCTTACTTGGCCACAACTTGCCCAAAGGTGACGCCCCCTGTTTTACTTCATCCACCGAGGGAAGGGGAATCTTCCACTTTGGGGGTGCCTTGTTCACCGCAATGGGAACAGTTGGGAGGCTCAGGTACTTACTAACGAAGACAATATACAAATCAAGATGGCACACTCCTTTCACCTCTGGGCCCTACTTCAACCGACACCAACAAAGAACAAACAGACTTGCATTTATTTAGCGACTTTCACACCCTCACAATATCCTAAAGCACTTCACAATCAATGAATTGCTTTTGAAGAGCATTCACTGTTATGCAAACAAACGTGGCAGCCAATGTGTGCACAGCAAGATCCCACAAACACCAAGTGAGATGAATGGCCAGTTACTCTGTTTAAGTGGTGTTGGAAGGACATAAAGACTCCCCTGCTCTTTGAATATTCCCATGGGGTCTTTTACATCCACCTGAACAGGCATGCAGTAACCTGGCTTAGTGTCACATCAGAAAGACAGCAACCCTGGCAATGCAGCACTCCCTCTGTACGGCACAAGCCTAGTTTGTGTGTTCAAGTCCATAGTAGTTCTGACTCAAGAGCTGACAGTGCCATCAAGTGAGCCAAGCCAACATTTAGGATGAAAGTCTCTTCTCTGACAGCTGTCTGCTCCTGTGTGAATGAGTCTGGACGTGGTCAATCTACCTCCCGTGTTCCCATGGCTAAAACCGGCACCCTTATCCAGACAGTAGAGTCGTTTTAGTACAAACGTAAAAGCGCCTTAAAAGATGGAGTGTATTCCCAGCTTCAGTCTAGCTAGAGACGGGTGAACTGAACAGACAGGTTTGGTGGGCCAACAAGCATGTTGTGTAGGCAGCCACTGGAGGAGACCAGGATTACTTCATGATGAGAATTTTTACTGAGTGGAGTTTAGAGAATTCTTGCAAACCCCATTAAGTGAGTTTAGGTGATCTTACATTTTAAAACTTCTTTTATAGCTGGCAGCTTATAAAATGCAGAGCTGAAATGGATAGAATGGGGAAAAATGATGGTGAAAAACTGCCCCTTTTCAATTGTGTGCTCTGCCCATAGTCCAGTTACAGCGTGACGCCATACTTGATGAGGTTAGCTGGGAACCTACTATTAGAGGGACGGAAAACTTCTTAAACTAAGAGTGTACAGTTTTTCTTAATGTAACGTCAACCGGTTTTTACACTCAGTCTCCAATACCTCTTCAATAGTGCACGTGCAGCCTGTAATACTGCAACACACGTGAAGGAATCAGACTGATACCGAATTAAAATTATACAGAGCACATCATACTTTGTTTGACATTGCATTTGGAAAGTTTAATGGACACATTACTTCCAGATGTACAAGCAGCTCTGTATAATCCCAACACATCAAAACACTGCAGCTCACAAAAGGTAACGAGGATTCTCTTAATACTGCATGAAAATCTAACGCTCACTCCCTTAATCCTGTGAATATATTCATGCACACGGCTTCCTTTCCGCGTTTCACTCACCTTCGTACCCGCTCCACCATGTGTGCTACCAGTTTATCTGAAATGCCCGGACAGGACTCCTCCGCCAGGTTAAACGCATTCTCCAGCTCTTCTATGGCGCCCAGATTCCCACCGCTGATTTTGTGCTTCTCTTGTAGCTTTACCAAAACAAAACAAAATAAATGGGGAACCTCAAGCCACTGCCAGATGACAAAAGAGCACGCAATCAACAACCCAGCACCTTGTGTTATAAGGGGCAGGACTTCCACTCATCTCCGTCCACCAAGGATCAGAACCCGTCACATGGAGAATCAGGGTGGGGGATAACCTTCCTGATCTCACTCTGGGACATAGCACGTCGGTACAAAAACCTGCTGTGCTAAGAGGCTGCCTTGATAAATCTAGTTTGACAACAGGTAGTTGTTACTCATTACAACTGAAGTCTTTAACTAACAGGCATCATACAATGTTAATGGCACCTCAAAAATCCACAGCTGGTTTTGCCAACCAGAAGATAGATCAGAGAAAATACTTTTATTTCTTCCTATCCATTTTCTTCCCTAGAATAAGAGTAGAAAATGTACTGAAAATCCAAAAGATGGAAACAGTGCATTAGACACTGACTTTTCTCCTCTGGGACAAATCCAGGCCAGACAGAGGGGATCGGGGGAAGTAGCCGGTTACAACAATGCTCTCTTACTGATGCAGTTGGGCCATGAATGCAGCCCATGCTGCCGAGATGAAAGCATTTTCTCTCTGCTGACTGTGAGGGTCCCTGTTGAAATTAGTTCTTTGATCTCAGCACTGTGTCATCCATTCAGGACTCGCACAGGGGACAAGCTGCTTTTTGATTGGTTATGCTCCCTCTAGTGCTGTAGGTTCCCATACCATACAAATATCTGGGGGTGGGGGGTGGCGGAGGTGCATGGACTTGGTGATGTCAGCAAAGATACACACCCACCAACTCAGTCCCTTGTACTTAATTTCTGCTGATACTAATCAGTGGGGAAAGAATTTCTTGCGCTCTATGCCTCTAAAGCCAGGTAGTGTAAGCATTTCAGCTGATATATACAAGCAGGCACACACACACACACACACACACACACACACAAACACACTCTGTCACATTCAGTGGCTGCGTTACCTCTCTGAACATGGGGTTGACCAGGGTCGTCAAGCACTTTGACTTTGGCTGTCGCTTCATGGGCTCCAAGGGCTTCATTAAAACAAAATACAAAAGAATAGTGAGCAAACTGATGGGCAATACCCCTCACCTCTGACCTCAACCACTCCGTCTATGACAGCCACTCTTGTCTCTATTTATTGCTATGGTCAGTGCCTCTCTGAACTTTACTCTGAGCTCTGATGACGCTCTTCCCCTTCCCTCCATCTTCACTGTTGATATAAAGAGTTATGACGCTGTTTTGAAACAGATGGAATTCCTTACTTCTCTCTGTATTCCCTTCCTTGTTCAATCTACAGGCTTATAAAACCCCAGTTTGGCGTCACCTACCCACTACCTAGTCCTCGCAGTAACCTTGCTGGTCTGCACTACTGGCCTTGGGCCATCACCCAGAATATACAGAACATTGTACAATTAACAGTGTGTCATTAGAGTGCTTTTACCCACGTAAGAGGCCATCACAACTCCCACAATTATATTATAACTTAGCTATTTGTTTAAAAAAAACATTTTCTTTTCCCTTCCCAATCTTCTTCCCTCCCTGAAACACTGACTTCTTGTTATGGCACAAAGTCCTTGAACTTGTCGCCTCCCAAATCCGTGCCTATTCTTCCTGCAATCAGGTTTCCATTCCTACCACAGCACTGAAATGGCCCTAGTCAAAGTCACAAATGACACCCTCTGTGACCATGATGCATTTTCCCTCCTCGTCCTCTCTGCAGCCTTTGACATGGTCGACCACACCACGCTCCTCCGATGCCTCTGCTCTGTTGTCCAGCTCAGTAGGACAGTTCTCGCCTGGTTCTACTCTTACCTAACTAATCGTAGCCAGAGCATCTCCAGCAATGGCTTCTCTTCCTGGAGTCCCCCAAAGGTCTATCCTTCCTATTTCTCATCTACTTGCTGCCCTTTGGTGACACCATCCAATGAAATGTGGCCAGCTTCCACATGCATGCTGACAACACACAGCTCAATCTCTCCATCACTTTTCTCAACCCCTCCACTTTGTGCTGTCAGACTCCTCTTCCGACATCCAGTCTTGAATGAGCTGCAATTTTCCCTCGTTAAACCGTGGCAAAACAGAAGCCATCACCTTCGGCCCCCACCATGAAACTCCGTACCCTCGCCACTGATTCCGTTCTCCCACTCCGGCCACTGCTTCAGGTTGAACCAGACTGTTTACAACCATGGCATTCTATTCGACCCCGAGCTGAGATTCTGACCCCATATCTTCTACATTAACAAGACCACTTCTGCAGCATCGACTGCCTCTGCCCTTACCTCAGCCTCAGCTCATCTGCTGATGAAACTCCCGTCCATGCCTTTGTCAGCTCCAACTATGATTATTCCAACGCTCTCCTGGCTGCTCTCCTGTCCTGCACCCTCTGTGAACTTCAGCACATGCAAAATTCTGCTGCCAGTATCCTATTCTGAATCAAGTTCCGCTCACCCATCACCCGTGTCCTCGCTGACCTGCACTGGCTCCTGGCACCCCAATGCCAATTTAAAATTCACATCCTCATGTTTAAATTCCTTCATTGCCTTGCCCCTCCCTATTTCTGTAACCTCCTCCAGTCCTACAACGCCCTCCACCCCAGAACTCTCCATTCCTCAGACTTTCGCCCCTTGTGCATTCCCCCTTCCCTTTGCCCCACCATTTGCAGCCGTGCCTTCAGGTGCCTAGGCCTCATGCTCTGAAATTCCCTCTCTCAACCCTTCCACCTTCCTCTCCTCCTTTGAGACCATCTTTAAAACCCACATCTTGGACCAAACTTTTTGCTACCCTTCCCAATACCTCCTCCTTTGGCTCAGCGTCCAATTTAGTCTAATTATGCTTCGGTGGCATTTGGCCTTGGGTTGTTTTTCTACGTTAAAAGCCCCATCAGTCACATCAGTTTGTAAGTAATGTGCCTATGTCCAGTGGGCATTAAAAAACACAGCTGTGAAAATGGAACTTGTATGAAAATCTTTACAGTAACTGCTGCAAAATATGGTTATGAAAAGGTGACTCCTCCGACCGGAGTAGAATGGGCTGTTCAGTTACACATTTCCATATCGCAGCACGTATCAGGATAGATTTTTGTCTTCAGCACCTGGGTGTAAAGCATGGCCTGAACACAGTGCTTGGAGGAAAGTCAGGCAGGAAAGATTACACTCCTGTAACAGAAACTGCCCGATTTTCCTCTCTCTGCTTCGCCCAGGGACTAAAGATGAAAATCTACCACATTACATTTCATCCCATTACAGCAATAGGAGCTCAGGGATGTTACAAAGCAGATTACAGCACACCCATTACATTCTACTCTGAAAGTCCTCATAACAAAGAGTGCATCACCGCTGGAAACTGCCTGGACTGCTTATTGCAACAATGCCAGTGAAAGGGCGCTGGAAGTAGACAAATGCACAAACTCACCTTCTGAGAACTCTGTACAGGCATTCCGTTCTGAAGCTTGTTGAAGGTGCTGGGACGCACAGTGGGGAAAGTCCAAACTGGGCACTGATCCCGCTCATCTGCATCAGCTTCCCTGCAAACAGATAGTGGGTCCTTGTGAATATGCTCGACATCAATCCCACACAGGGCTCTGCAGTTCACCTTTATAGATTAGCTTCATTATTTCTAGTCAGTCACACTCCTCTGCTTTCCCTCCACCTCCCCCTAAAGAAAGCTGCTTTGTCTCTGAACCAACTCCCTGGCATCGAACAGTGAGCCTTGAACCAACTCCCTGGCATCGAACAGTGACCCCTGGCTCACTGTGGTCCCACTTCACACCAAAGGCAATTACAGACATATAATGGCACTCATGGGGACTTTTAAAGTCAAAGGTCAAGTCACCACCTCTGAATCAATTAGCAGCAAGCTCCCAGGTTCAATTCCAGGTCCATGGCGTGTTAGCTGATGTCAGATCGAGTAGTGGTAGAGGCTGTACAATTGGCCACAGAACCCTGCAGTTAGGAAAAGAGTATCAGAAATAGTTGCACGCCTGATCGCTGTTCAGTCGCTGGTAGTACGATTGTCAACACTGGGTGAGGATGGGACGAGACTTGGCTGTGATACCCTCCACAGTCGGACAGCCTGCCAACACTCACTGTCCATTCTTATGCAGAAAGGATGGCTTCCTGGACATTCGAACTGTCCATTAGAATTGAAGGAAAAATAAAAAAGAATGCCAGCACTGGAATGAACAACCGCCTACTAGAGTTAAAACAGTAAATGTGGCAACCTCCTAGTGATTGCAGCAGCACAGCTAGCCCTTGTCTTACCGAGGGCATCTTTTCCCTCCCTAACTTGCTCTCAATTTTCTTTCCCCCACCACCCCACTCCCGAAGCCAGTGTTTGGTCCCATAGGTGTTCATCACCTTCTAGGACCTTTCCCAAGCGGACATTCATGTGTAAAACATGACAGTGAGTATCGAAAAGCCAGTTAACCCATGGAAGGGGATGGGGGTAAAGACATCACAGGTTAAGTACAGCTTCCACACACACCCTTTTTCCAGCAGGAATCACTGCATTAGTCAGGACACAGGAATCAGAGTTCATTCATTTTAAAAACCACCCTCTTTTGCCTAGTTGTCACCCAGTGGAGTTCAACTAATTCGGCAGAGTGCGACTCGAAGCAGGGACATTTCTGGTGTGTTCGGCTCAATACCACACGTGGTGCTGCCTTTACCTACTGAATCATCGGGAGAGCTAGAGAACCAACTCTAGTGTTCATCCACACACATCACATTCTCCTTTCACATACCTGGGTGGGGAAATGTGTATATAATGGAAAAACTGGAATGCTGCAGGTGTAGCGTCGAGTCATGGGCTCTTAAAAAACCCGAACAACAAACATTCCCAGTTTGAGGATGACCCAAGGCAAAGAGTAGCACAGACTATCTCGTACTCCTCCCCGAGTGGGGAATGTGTCTGTGATAGGTCAATAGGAAAAGAAAAGTGGAGATACAAAAACGAGTACTTTTTAAAAATAAAAATGAAAATTTGAGTGGTCTGGATGAACAGCCTGATGAGATCGGAGCGTTTGTCCGACAGCACAATTAGCTCAGCCTTCTCTTTTCTAGAGAAAAGAGCCCCAACCGGTTCAGTCTTTCCTGATAGTTACAACCTCTCAGTGCTGGCATAATTCTTGTAAATCTTGTTTGCACCTTCTCCAGTGCCTCTATATGCTTTTTACAACATGGAGACCAGAATTGTGCGCAGTACTCCAAGTGTGGTCTAACCAAGGTTCGATACAAGTTTAACATAACTTCTCTGCTTTTCAATTCAATGCTTCGAGAAATGAACCTCAGTGCTTTGTTTGCATTTTTATGCCCTTGTTACCTGTGTTGCTACTTTTAATGATTTGTGTATCTGTACCCCTAGATCCCTTTGCTTCTCTACCCTATTTAGACTCTTATTTTCCAAGGAGTAGGTGGCCTCCTTATTCCTCCGACCAAAATGCACCGCCTCACACCTATCTATATTGACATTAATTTGCCATTTACACGCCCATTCTGCAAGCTTTTTAACGCGGGTATTGTCGCGTGTTTATACGGGTTGAGAGGAGTTTGCACTTTGAAACTTATATTTGCTGAGGAAAGAATTATATATTAAAAACAAAATTCTAAACCAACACTCAAACAAAAGGAGTGGATTACAAAATTATATAAAATGTAATGGTCCAAATAATGAAACATGACCCAGAAAGGGGAATTAATGCAAAGCAAAACGCACCTTGAAATGATACAGTATTCTTGAGCAGCTACAGCACTTTCAGGTTAGGCTAAATACAATACTTTGATTGTACTGTATCATGGTCAGTCAGGGTGATTCGGTCCGCCGCCCCCCCCACCGGGAACCAGGCATACTTACATGTCGGAGTCTTCGGAGCTGGACTCCTCACCGTGACCCTCAGACTTCCAGCGCTTGTAGCGGTCGATCAGCTCCGTTAGGTAGGAGGTTTTCTTTGTGTAGCGCTGGATATACTTGTGTTTCAGGAGCTCCTTGGCCGTTGGTCTCTAGGATTTGAAGAAACAGAAGCCGCAGTAAAGTTTACAGTCCCACGGGATCTTTTTAATCTTCCCCAATATCACTTGAAATATTCTCTCTCCACCGGATTATGTTTCTCACATTCAAGTCACACATTTTTCAATCTTCCTCTTTCTCAGTTTCCGTTGTTCAGAACATATTTTCTTTTCTCCTCACTCCAACCCCCCAAGTTCAATGCTACATACTTATGATGTATGTCTCAGTTGCACCCTTGAAATATATTCTTAAACATTCCTCAGTTGGCAATGTCGCCAGCAAAATTATAATTAATTAATTAAATATATAATATATAAATAGTTAAAGGGGAAAGAAAATCCACAGGGAATAAGCTTTGTTCAGAGCACTCCCCATATGACGGCTACCCTGAAAACATATGGGCACACTATCTGACTTCCAGCAGGGTCACTGAGGAGCAGTCTGGATCTTTAGTTAACAAGATGGAACTGTGTTTAATGTGGGCTGTCCCTTCAACAGGTATTGCCTGTGGAGAAGTGGTCTAAATAGGTCTGAGGTCAAATGCTACCACCTTTTCAGGGAAAGGCTGTTTATCAAGATCTGGAAAAACAAGCAGGAAATGACTAGCTTTCTTTCTCATTCGTTATATATTTTTGACCTTTTCAAGTATGGCGTCTAAAGTTTGACAGATGTGAGATTAGATGCAAGACTTGTATGCACTCTCATAAGAAACGTTGTGCGTCTGTCATGTACGTCAAGCCTGTCGCCTACATCATGATAATCCGTCAATTCTCCGCTTCCTAATTGGATAAGTTTTTCTCCTTTCTAATTGGTTACTTTCTACCTTGGTTATGCACCAATCATATTGCGTGAAACCTCTCTCTCCAATCACATTCCAGCAAGTACAAACTCTTAGACGCATCCACCATTCACTCGCCCACCACACTGTACACTTCTTAAAAATAACATTTTTCACATTAAAAAAACACGCACTTTGTTGCAACAACTTCACCTGCCCTTCCACAAACACTCTGGACACTGGGTGACTACTTCAAGATCCTCACTGAACCAGCTGCACCCCCCCCACACCCTCGCATTAAATGGCCTCATGTAACGGCCCCAGTATAAATAGGCAACATGTGCACATGAGGGAGTCCACATCTGATGTATAAAAATTGAGAGAAAGAGAGAGAGAGAGAGAGAGAGAAAGAGACAAACTACTCTAGTGAGGGGTTTGGCAGGGTGATGCGTGAGCACTAGTTGTGGAGAAGTAGAGAGGGTAAGGGGGCAGCTCTGGCCCTGCTCGGAATTAGAGCGAATAAATATATATGTTTTGTGTCTAGTGCACTTTCCGTTTTAAACTGCCCGTTAAGACACCACAGCCCACACCACCAGTGCTGCCACTGTTAATAAATTGTCATTTTTCTTACTTTACAGAGACTCGCACAGTTCATGGACATGGAGCTATGTGTGTTCTGCAGAACTCCCTTCATTTTCATTGGGCTCCAACTTTGGATCAGTCTGGAAGCTGTTCCAGAGCCTCCAGACCTCAGCAAAACACTCACCACTGACCGATAACTGCCGCTGAAGCAAAACCTAATTAATTTCACAGGAATAAAGGAAGAGTAAGCCATTCAACCCACCCAGGCTGTTGCGACATTCAATTCGATCATGGCTGATCTGTACCGCAACTCAATTTACCCGCCTTAGCTCCATATCCCTTGTCTAACAAAAATCTAGCAATCTCAGTCTTGAAAATATCAATTGACCTAGCTTCCACTGCCTTTTGGGGGAGCGAGTTTCAGATTCCCACTACCCTTTGTGTGAAAAAATTCTTCCTGAATGGCCTAGCTCTAATTTTAAGGTTGTGCCGCCTTGTTATGGATTCCCCCACCAGAGGAAATAATTACTCTGTATCTACCCTATCTAACCCTTTTGTCATTTTAAACATCTTGATCAGATCACTTCTAAACTCAGGGGAATATTAGCCAAGTTTATGTAACCTTTCCTCATAATTTATCCCTTTTAGCCCCGGTATCATTCTGGCCAATCTGCACTGTACCCTCTTCAAGGCCAATATATCCTTCCTGAGGTGCGGTGCCCAAAACTGAACACAGTACTCCAGATGGGGTCTGACCCTTTCTGATTACTTTTAGTGATGTGTACATGGACAGCTAAATCCCTTTGCTTCTCCAAAGTTCTGAAAATATTCTGGTTTGTCTTTCTCAGATCCAAAGTGGATGATCTCCACATCCCCACATTGAACTCCATCTACCATAGTTTTGCCCACTCACTTAGTCTGTCTATCTCGCTTTGTAACTTCCTGCTCCCAGCTACACAATTTACTGTGTCTCCAAACTTAGGGGGCGATTTTCCCAGCCCCGAGGAGGTGGCTTTGGAGGCGGGATAGTTGGCAAAATGGCAAAAACTGAGGGCGGGTTCGGAACCCGCCTCCAACCCGCCTCTGCGCAATTTTGCCGGAGGCGGGTTTGATGGGTGCGATTCGGTCCCGCCTCCATCTGTCGGGAGAGGTAGTTAAGACCCTTAAATAGTAGTTAAGGGCCTCTATAATCCTATTTTGACAGGCCTTTGTTATTTTACCACATATTCAGCGTGTTGCTCGACCCTCCTAAACCACGCCAGCTAATCCTGGCGGATTGACAAGTGGGTGGCCTCCTCACAGCTGCAGCTCCACCATTAAAACGGAGCTTTCATCAGGGAGCAGTTGCAGGTGGCAGAACTTTTGTTCCAAAGGTATTTCAGCACTTTTAGCAGGCCTACCGAAAACGGAGGTGCTGCAGCTTCTATCTCTCAACTGTGGGACCTCCTTGGAAGACCCTCTCCCTGCTTGGACTGAGCGCTTCTCCAACGGAGGTATCTGCCAGCAGCATGGGAACCATTTATTTCCTTTCACCATGGACCTCAGATTCGGATGAGGAGCAGCCACGGCAGCAGCAGAACCAGGCAGCTCAGCAGCAACAGCAGCAGGAGCCCCAACCTCCTGCTCACCCACCTGATACTGCACAGGGCAGAAAGTGCCAGCGCATGGAAACACGTCATGCAAGGAATGCACTCATCCTGGGCAGATTTGCATAGGTTGCCCATTGTGGCACATGTGCTTGGCTCCTTCTTAACACGATAGACAATGGAAATGACTCTCTGGCCTCCTTTCATGCTGACCACCAACCTGACCACGCAAGTGTCGCGGAGCCCGCAATGTGGAGCTGCCTAAGCCGAAATAACAGATGCCATCACGCCAACAGTTTGCCATCACCTAATTTTAATACATTCCATCAATAAACAGAATCAATCACCCAATCTGCACACAGATCTGGAGGTTATATCCCTTGCCAGCTGGACCCATACAGCCTTGGTTTCTTTGGGAGGCCTCTTCCTCCCAAATGATGGGAAGAGCACCTCCCTTGCTAGCTCTCGCCCCCTCAACCAGCATACCCAGCGCCTCATCCGAGAACCTCTGGGAGGCCCTTGCCTTGGAGCTGGCCATTATTCATCTGAAATTTCTTCACCTACTTCTTTCAATACCCTGGGATGGAAACCATCAGGTCCTGGAGGTTTGTCTAGCTTAAGATTCATTATTTTCTCCATTTTCTTTTTTTTTTTACTTGTATTAAATCCATTAAGTTCCTCCACTTGATTTATTTTTAGGTTCCCTTGTACCGCTGGTATTTTGTCCTCTTCCTCCACTCTGAAAATGGATACAATGGACTCATTTAACAAGTCTGCCATTTCCTTATTATCCATTACTATCTCACCTGAATCCATCTTTAATGGGCCCACATTTCCCTTTACTACGCTCTTTCTTCAATATATTTATTCAAAGTTTTTCTGTTAGTTTGAATATCTCTTGCAATTGTTTGTTCATACTCCCTTTCCGCACCTCTTATTGCTTTCTTTGTACCCCTTCATTGCTTTTTATAGCTCTCCCAGTCTCCCACGTTTCCTTGCATTCGTGCAAGGCTTTTCTTTTGGCTTGATACTGTTTTTCCCTCATTTTATAGATCACAGTTGCTTAACTACACAAGTTGAGCCATTTTAAACAAAAATTAGGAAATCTGGTATAACAACAGAAAACGCTGGAAAAACTCAGCAGGCCAGGCAACATCCGTGGAGAGAGAAACAGAGTTAACGTTTCAGGTCGAAACCCTTCGTCGGAACTGAGAACAGAGCAGGAAATTAAACAGATGAAAATGCAAGGGGGAGGCTGGGGGGAGGAATAAAAGAACAAAAGGGGTGGTCTATGGTAAGTAGAGACATTAAGAGATGCTCAAGGCAAGACGAGATGGTAATAGGACAGGTTAAGAAACAAAAAGGTGAGGTGTGAAATGCTGGCAGAATGAGAGACAGCTGCCGTAGGGGGAGAGAGAGAAAAAAAAGGAAAAAGGAAAAAGGCACGGACCAAAAGGGTGGATAAAATGTATATTTGTGTGGTAGGGGCAGAGGTTATGATCTGAAATTGTTGAACTCGATATTGAGTCCAGAAGGCTGTAAAGTGCCTAAACGAAAGATGAGGTGCTGTTCCTCGAGCTTA
Source organism: Squalus acanthias (assembly GCA_030390025.1). Lineage (NCBI taxonomy): Eukaryota > Metazoa > Chordata > Chondrichthyes > Squaliformes > Squalidae > Squalus > Squalus acanthias. The sequence continues at coordinate 78,475,616 of CM059429.1, read as the reverse complement.
CGCTGAGCTTCCGTGGAACAATGCACGAGGCCGAGGACGGTGAGGTCTGAGTGGGCGTGGAGGGGTGAATTAAAATGACAAGCGACCGGAAGCTCGGGGTCACCCTTACGGACTGAACGGAGGTGTTCCGTAAAGCGGTCACCCAATCTGCGTTTGGTCTCACCTTTCACCCCACCAGCCTCCACATTCAACGGATCATCCTCCGCCATTTCCGCCACCTCCAACGTGATCCCACCACCAAACGTATCTTCCCCTCACCTCCCCATTCAGCATTCCGTAGGGACCGCTCCCTCCGAGACACCCTAGTCCACTCCTCTATCACCCCCAGCACTCCTTCCCCTTCGCCCGGCACCTTCCCGTGCAAGCGCAGGAGATGCAACACCTGCCCTTATACATTCCCCCTTCCCACTCTCCAGGGCCCCAAACACCCCTTCCAGGTGAAACAGCGATTTACTTGTACTTCTTGCAATCTAGTATACTGTATTCGCTGCTCACGATGTGGTCTCCTCTACATTGGGGAGACCAAACGCAGATTGGGTGACCGCTTTGCGGAACACCTCCGTTCAGTCCGTAAGGGTGACCCCGAGCTTCCGGTCGCTTGTCATTTTAATTCACCCCTCCATGCCCACTCAGACCTCACCGTCCTCGGCCTCGTGCATTGTTCCACGGAAGCTCAGCGTAAGCTCGAGGAACAGCACCTCATCTTTCGTTTAGGCACGCTACAGCCTTCCGGACTCAATATCGAGTTCAACAATTTCAGATCATAACCTCGGCCCCTACCACACATATATACATTTTATCCACCCTTTTGGTCCGTGCCTTTTTCCTTTTTTTTCCTCTCTATCCCCCTACGGCAGCTGTCTCTCATTCTGCCAGCATTTCACACCTCACCTTTTGTTTCTTAACCTGTCCTATTACCATCTTGTCTTGCCTTGAGCATCTCTTAATGTCTCTACTTACCATAGACCACCCCTTTTGTTCTTTTATTCCTCCCCCCAGCCTCCCCCTTGCATTTTTATCTGTTTAATTTCCTGCTCTGTTCTCAGTTCCGACGAAGGGTTTCGACCTGAAATGTTATCTCTGTTTCTCTCTCCACGGATGTTGCCTGGCCTGCTGAGTTTTTCCAGCGTTTTCTGTTATTTCGGATTTCCAGCATCCGCAGTATTTTGCTATCGTATTAGGAAATCTGGTGGTGCAGCAGACTACCTTTCAACACCCATCAGTTGAAAGGAGCTGTTCAGAATCAAAAGAAACTGACTGGGCAGTGGGATCCGCACAGCCCGAGGTACCTAAATGTAATGAGTAACAAGTAAGTCCCACTATCCCCTCCCACCATCATGCACAGCTTCTACACGGCCTCCAATTGCTCCCCTTAGGACCCAATATATAAAGACATTACTTAGTGCAATACCAAGCCTTGCAGACAAAATAGCTGGTGCATTGTAGTGTTCCTGTGCTGGGAGGGGGGGGGGCGCGGGGGAGGTCACAGAAACAGATCCCTGCTCCTCATTGCTATCCAGTAACTCCTATTGGAAAGTACAGGTGCATGGGCACTGGGTGAGACTAGGACTGGGATACTCCAGCTGTGATATGCTCTTGGGAAGGAACTGGAGGGCTGCCAGTACCTGTGGAACCAAACCAAGTGTCGGGAGATGAAAGGGGAAGAAGGGGAGAAGAAAATTAATCTCACAAGACTAAGTAAATTTTCATTGTGATGCATAATTACCTTTGAATTATTGTCCTGCCCTGATTTTTCTAATACAATCCACATCCCCTTTAAGAAAGATTATTTGTTCATTTAACAAACTGGTTTCTCTACATTTCATGCAAAAACTTCACTGGAATGCACTTCTTTATATGCACAACCACCACACCACTGCAGATCATAGACCTCTCTTTCATCATTCCCTCAACTTTAAGGTAACAATACTGTGGCTATTTAAGCCCTCTTGTGTCAGCCTTAGCTAAGTGGTAGCACCCTTGCCTTGGAGTCAGAAGGTTGTGGGTTCAAGCCCTATTTATCTATACATAATCTAGGCTGATGCTTCGGTATAGTGTTGGGGGAGTGCTGCATTGCTGGATGTGCTGTCTTTCAGATAAGATGTTAAACCGCATATGCTCGAACCCTCTTCCGTCTCAGGTGGGTGTAAAGGACCTCACAGCACTAGTCAAAGAACAGCAGATGACTTCTCCCCGTGTCCTAGCCAATGTTTATCCTTCAATAAATGCCACTAAAACACATTACCTGTCTATTTACCTCACTGCTGTAAGTCGGAGCTTGCTGATGCAAATTGGCTACCGCATTTCTCTACAACAGTGACTACACTTCAAAAGTAATTCATTGGCTGTGAAGTGCTTGAAGACATGAAAGGTGCTATATAAATACAAGTTATTTCTTTCTCCACAAGTATGACCGATGGATGCACAAGTCTGCAAGTGAAGCAACAGCAACAGCTAAACTGAAATTCTGGACCGTGCATACATCTTCCTTCAAAACAGTGCCCTTCTACTTACGAATTTGGGATCCTTGTTTAGGCAGGCCTCTACAAACTCTTTGAAGGGCTTGCTGTGGTTTCCTTCCAGAGTTGGGGGGTTGTTCTTAGGAATCAGGAAAAGAACTCGCATGGGATGCAACTCCGAATTAGGGGGCTCTCCCTTCGCTAATTCAATTGCAGTTATTCCAAGAGACCAGATATCTGCCTGAAAATAAACAAGTCAGAGAATGAGAAACTCGATCCTCAATACAAACACTAAGTTTTCAATATAACTCCTGCGCTTACCTCTATTATAAGTCAACGCGTAAGATACAAGGCAAATCTGAGGTTAGCAGAATTAGTCTGGTTACCTCCATCACCGCTTATGCTTGGTGAATTTTTCTACTCATTCAGGTGTCGGCGCTGGAGGAGCAGGGAGGCGTCTCGCTGTAAAATTCACTTTTGTTTGTGAATTTGCATAATAAAAATATGAATATTGACATTTTTAAAACTGGTACTGTCTCAGCTTTTATAACACCACCAGGCTGCGGAAATCTTGCAGGAGCAGGAATGTGAGACCTCCCAATGGCGTGGCATTTCAAAATCTACTGACTGTCTTCCATGCCACTCTGGCTTGCTGTTGCAACAAGTGCCTTGCAGCCACTAAGGGCTGGATTTTCAATGACCCGTGGAGTCGGGTTTGGAGGCGTGGGGGGCGGTTAAAGTTGCAGATTCGGGGGTCCCGACCCCATCCCGCCTCCACGCAATTTTGACAAAATCAGTCGCGGGGTTCCCGACTCCGTCCCACCTCCAAGAGGCGGGAGAGGCCATTAAAGCCCTTAACAATCCCTAAATTGGCTCTGTAATGCCATTTTGAAACATTTTAGCTAGTTTAACCCTTTTCCGACGTGAAGTACGCCTGATGTGAAACACTCCAGTGAAACCTGGCGGGAGCACAAGTGGATAGCTGACTATCAGCTGCAGGTCCACTATTACAACGGAGATGTGATGAAGGTAGTAGTAGTATTAGGTCTGAAAGTCGCCTCTGATGCTGCTGCATTGAATGTCTTCAGAGACTGCCTGGCCTTGCTGTGAGAGGACCTGGATAGAAATCTCTCTCTCTCTCTCTCTACTCACAGCAAAAGCCAGGCAGCCTCTGAGACCAGGCAGTCAGTCTCTGACCTGCAATGATGACATCATCAGAGGCGACTTTCAGACTGAAACCACTAATTGGTTCATGGGTTCCCACATGCTGGAACTCAATTGCCCAATTAAGTGAAAATTGCATCATTCATCCACATTAATCTGGAGTCGGGGGGGGGGGGCAACACGAAATGCGGATGACCCGACCCCAAGACAAAATCCAGCCCTAAATCTCCACATAGGTGTAGACTTGTCAGGCGTCAAACCCAAAGCCTCACGCCGATTCTCAACACGCACTGCTACCTTCAGGCTGAGGTCAGAGCAGAGAAGCACTGCTGATTGTAAAGGACACTCTTTTGCTGCTTTTCCTACTTTGTTGCCATCGAATGAATTTAAGCTCTGGCCAGAAGCACTGCTGATTGCAAGCCTGAGTCCACAAGGTGGGAGCCCATTTTGTTCTCCCGAGTCTTTGCTCTTTCCTTTCTCGTAATTTACAAGAAAATGATCACTCTGTTTAATTGTGGGGAAGGTTTGTGTTCTAGTATTTCTGGTCAGTTTCAGCGGCTCCCATGATTTTCGTGGCGAGAAGCCATTTTGTCACCTACTGGTTTCAACCAACTGCCAAAAAGGGTAAAATGAATTAACTTTTGTAGAGATCCAGTTAAAACCATTATGCAACCTGCCCGACAGATGAATAACACAGACACGGGGATCGAGAGAGTGCGAAAGAAACATCACAGATACGCTCAGGATATAGGGAGAGAGAGAGAGAGTGTGTGTGTGTGTGTGTGTGTGTGTGTGTGAGAGAGAGAGAGAGAGAGAGAAAGATGAGAGAGAGAGAGAGAGACACCACCACAGATCCTCAAAGGGAAAGAGAGAACCACAGATACACACACAGGCAGGGAGAGGAAGGGATGGTGAGAGAGAAACCAAGACATGCATGAACAGAGAGTGTATTTTTGGCCAATGATCAATGTGGACATGTGAGGTGGCTGTACACAAATGCAGGTTACAGAATATAAAAATAAAATCATTTTGCTCCAGAACATTAGGATTTTGCTCCAGCAGAGTTGGATTAAGACCCATGACCCATAGGTGAAAGGTCAGAGCTCTAATGAGTTCCCATTTTTTAAAAAGGTCAGAAAATTTCAATGCAGCTCATTATGGTGTGCTCACTCATTTCTGATAAACAGTCTTTTTTCAGTCGGTTGGTTTATTTTTCAAGGGGTAATTGCAGAACCAGCAAAATTAGGGTTACTTATTAATACCAAACTGGAAGGGGGAGCTGCAAACAACAAAAACAAGCAGACAAAATAGAGACTTGAAGTTGGTCTTAGCAAAGTCAATTATTATTTAGTGTGGATAAATGCAGTGATGAGATCGGGGAAGGGATTTAAATAGCAGAAATACAAGTTAAGCAGGGATAGTCTACAGGACACAACACAAGAGATGGATCTGGGGGTACAGGTAGATAGATTGCTGAAACCACAATCATAGTAGGCAGCAACTGGAAAGAAACCAAAGATGATCTTGGGGTGTATAGGCAGAGGGACAGGACATACACTTCTGTGAAGCGCCTTTGCGCTTTTTCCTAGATTAAATGGGCTATATAAATGCTGGTGGTAGTAATAGAAATAGTAGTACTCAGGGAGTGACCCCGAGTTTGTGGTATTGTACAACTCCAGTCAGTGAACTACAGACGGTATAGTGAAGGGTGACTAATTTGATACTTGTGATTCGGCACCTGGGCTACAACGACAGGCTAAGGTAACTGGGAACTGAAGTATTCAGTATCCTAATGGGGGCAGACAAATTCTCAAGGGGGCATCACTTAAGCTCAGAAGGAATCGTGAATAGTTTAGATTTAATTACATGACACAGAAGGTGGTGAATGTGTGGAATGGACTGCTCTCAGGGCAGGGGCTGACAGTGTCAGTAAATGCAAGGGTTTACTGCATGGATATTTGGTGAGGAAAGAAATTGAAGGGTATGAAATTAAAATGGTGCAATATTTTGTACTTTATAACTGACCTGATGGACTATGTTGCCTTGCTCAGCCCTGCACTTTCCTAAATACACAAACGTTTGCAGGTTTCTCTCTTTTCTCGTTTCCACATGTAAATTCAAGTAAAACCACTCCAGGATGTCAGGCAGAACTTGCCTCCAGACCAAAAGGTCGTGGGCTCAAGTCTGAGAATGGATGCTCCTTACATCAATCCCTTTCTCCTCTCACCCTCCTCCCCACAACCACCAATATCTCAGCCGGGTGGGTTCATTCACCCAGGCCCCTAAACAGAGCATCACATGAATGCACCATAGAGTGGGGTCAGGGAGGCTGAGGAATGGAAATGGACACTGTTCAAATGCTGTTCCTGGAATGATACATCCTGTCAGTCAGAGTGCCAGACATTAGTTGTGTTTGAAGCCCAATCCATGCTCTTCGTTCCACGTACGCTGCAGGCGAGTATTTGGTTGCATGTGAACAGCAATGGGAGTAAACCTGGTGGAAGTGACGGAACACAAATCTGCGGAGACCGAACTCGCGTACAGTTGCTCACTCACTTTGAAATCGTATGCAGATTGCTTGATGACTTCTGGTGCCATCCAGAAGGGCGTCCCCACAAAAGTATTTCTCTTTATCTGTGTATCTGTTAGTTGGCCGGCAACCCCAAAGTCTGCGAGCTTCACGTCGCCTTGTTCTGACAGTAATACATTAGCAGCTGTGGAGGGATGACAAAATAGGACATTAAGACTAACTGGTTTCTACTGCAGCCACCTTATCCCTGCTTCAGTTAATGTGTGAAAATGAGAGTGCGTTTGTATAGTTATCCAGACTTGTAGTCAGGTGGTCAGTCAAGGAAAGCAAGACTCACAAAAAGAACCCAAAAAATAAACACTCAAAACTGTTCTTTTTCTGTTCCTGTCTCAGTTAAAATCCAGGCATGCAAGGATAAGTGTGTGTAAAATACATTCACTGTGCCGTACAAAAGAACTTCTACAAAAGTGAATTTTTGCGCTCACTGAGTTAAGAATCTCAGTGCTGGGGAAAAGATAAATTACTACCTTATAAGGTTTTCATTATTCTTCAAATGATAGACATCCTTCAGAGGTTAAAAATAAATCGGTGCAGGTCTGGGGGCTTAAACAAGGCAGGGCCAGGAGGTCATGAGTCTTCGCTCAGCATGGTGTCACAATGCACATCTTAATGAGTTTGCCCAAAATTAATGAAGCTTGACTAAGTTCCAATCATGTGTGAGGAATGTATGAATGAAGAATGGAGCATTTTCCACTTTTTGCCTCATTGTCAAAAACTCTCGAGCCAGCTTTAGCACAGGTTGCGTGACATTCCCCTACTTTGCTTAGTCAAGCACTCCAAGCTCAGCTTTCTCTGGTTACCTCCCTCACTGATCTAGTCCATTTGTATTTTTTCGATCATTTTTTTACAAAAAGTCAGCGCATGCAGCAAGATCGCAGCCAATACGTGTCAGTTCAGAGGTGGGTGAGGCTGGAACTGGAAATGGGAGGCAGCAAAGTTAACCCACCCCAGCAACAGGGTGACTCTCTCTTTCCTGTGCCATTCCCCAACAACAGGGTCTCTCTCTCTTGTTCACTCCTCTCTTCCCAACTCCCTTCTGAAATACCTCGCTTTGCTCAGTTGGTCACTACTCTCTCCTGAGTTAGGTGGTCTGGGTTCAAGACCCACTTCAGGACTTGAACATAGAGACCGGAATTTTGCCTACCTCGGCGGGTCCGGTGCGGGCAGTGTCCGTGGCAGGTCGCGACCCCGCTGCTGGGTCCATCCAGCTGTTGAAAATGAACTTACCGTAATGGGGCCTATTAAGCCCGTCCAGCGCGTTACCTGGCCCAATTAGATGGAGCGGGTCTGATGACGTCATTCATGACGTGTTTTCAGCCGGGATCTTTAAAGGGACCATGGCCGCATTAGATTTGAAGTTTAATCTAACATAGTGCTGTCAGTGTACTATAGCATTGGAGTGCTGCAAACACTGACAATGACTGCTCAGAGGCAGAGGGCTGCATCCCAAACACTGATAATGACTGCACAGAGGCAGAGGGCTGCATCCGATGACTCCCTCCATATGCTTATGGAGGGAGTCAGAGCACACAGGGGGGGTCCTCTTCCCTTCCGATGGGCGGAAGAGACCTCACCAGGAGACCAAGACAGCCTGGTTGCAGATTGCAGAGGAGGTCACAAGCAGGGATGTGGTCATGAGGACCTGGGTGCAGTGCCACAAACGTTGCAATCATCTCATTAGATCAGGAAACGTTAGTACAAAGCCACATTCAATTTCATCCTACTGTGCCTCTCATCATATCCCCATCACTCTGCCTTCCCTACCCTACTCCTGCACATCCTTATTCACACCAACATAACCTTGCACCTCCACTCATCTCTCTCTATCTATCTACATTATCACATCCCCATCTCACTAGCCACCCCTCACACTCACCCTCATCCTCGTGCAATCATACCAACTAGCAACACACAAGGGTAGCCACTTGGGTGTTTTATCCAATGTTTATGTAAAGTTTCTGTTAATGTGGTGTCAAACATAAAAATCTTTATTTTCAACACTTTCAGATTGAGATTTGTGCGCACCTTTGGAAGTGGCTTAGTGAGTTGCAGTGAATGGTGAGACATAACGGTACCCCCCGCAATGGTGATGAGTGTGAAAGGAATGGCTTGGTCATTGTAGGGATCCTTTTATGGTGTTGGTGTGGGGTGGTGCCAACCTGGCGCATCATGTGGCAGCCAGGGTGTACAGTGTCAAGTTAACTAAATCTGGCCATGATGAGGCCATCCCTGGCAGCAATGTGGTCGGGTGCTGATGCCCGCTGTCCTGTGCAGCATCAGGTGATTGTGGAGAAGGTTGGTGTTGTTGTTGGTGCTGCTGGTGTGCCTGCTACTGCTGGTGTTGGGGCTCATCATGGTCAGATTCTGAGGACCAAGGTGAGAGAGTATAAACAGCACCAATGTTGATGGAATAGATGGCAGAAGCAATCTGTCAATGATGAGAGAGGTTCTTTCAATGAGGTGACACTGGATGGAGACTTTGCTTGAAAGACTTGCAGCCTACAGAAAGCTCAATCTGTATTGCAAATGCAGTGAGAAACAGCTTCTGCCTGAGGAAAGTGACCAGCTGTCAGGTGGGAGCTTTTATAGTACATTTCATCCTGTCAACTAATCAGCTTGATCAATGGTCGCTCAACTCCCGCCTCAGGTTTACAGACGTGCTTCCCGAGCAGTGCGGTCCCCTTGGGCATCCAGTTAAATTTAAAAGTTAAGTTTAAAAACACTCGTAAGTGTTTGACAACAAGCTAATCATTTTCTAATAATTATTTAAATTGGGTTGCCCGCCAATGCTGGTCAGGTCGGGTCCGCGATGACAGACGCGCCTAGGGGAAAGGCGCGTGGGAGCGAGATGACAGCGGGTTCCCGACCTGCTGTCAAAAATAACAACTTTCCCACCCGACCCGCCACCGATCTCGCCTGCTACCGCCCTGGAAAATTCTGGCCATAATCTAGGCTGACATGCCTGTGCAGTACTGCATTTTCAGAGGTGTGATATTAAACCAAGACCCTGTCACTTTGAGAGGTTTTTGAGATGTGATAAAGCACTATATAAATACATGTCTTCCTTTCCCAATCCTTTCATCAGAAAGAGTTCCTGATGGTGCAAATTCCCTTCTTTCAGAAGAATCCTGGTGCTGTCTCTCACTCTTTCCTCCTCCCCCTCTTCTAAGCAGCAATTTGGAAATCAAAGCACAGAAGTTATAATTTTCCAAAAACGAAGAAGAGTTGCTGCCCTGCTTACTGCAGAACATCATGCTGGACAATCCCATCCCCCGTGGAGCTCTTACCTTTAATGTCTCGATGAATTTTCCGCTCCGAGTGTAGATAGTCTAAACCTTTAAGGATTTCCCGTAGGATTGTTGCAATGTAAGTCTCCTCCAGAGGGCCTGGTTTCAGCTGCAAAGACCACAACTGTCCGTTAACAATAGAGAGCTCCCCTGATGGGCCAGGAAGCGTATCCAGTGAGTAACGGAGCTATATTGACCAGAAAGATCTTCGGTTCAATTGCCAGCCTGCACGGAGTTAGCTGATCTCAAATGGCCCCGGGTTGCAGAGGGTGAAAAACAGCCAGGGTCGCCTGGTCATTCATGACTACTGGCCAATAACCCAGCTGCAAGTGCGCGTGTAGGGAGGGGTGCCAGGATCAGACTCGGCTGTAATGCTCCACTGGTCAAATACCATTAATAAACATCGTCAAGGTTCATGCATGAATAAGGGCCACTTGCGTGAGGCAGCAGAGGATGAATACTGCCTGTGGGACTGTACCTCGGCAAGTAGTGAATGTTTTTCCAGGGAGAGGAAAAAATTGGCAAGAAAAAGGCTCAAGAAAATTGAGGGGCAGGAAGAAACTCGGGGAGATTATTTTGAGATTACAATTCTCTCTGCCCAAGGCTGCTCGGATTGTCTCGATCAGGGCCAGGTGGCGTAAGCGAACTGGTTTTTTAGCTATTCAATATTTTCTGTCAATTTTCTCTTCCCCTGCTGAAAGCATGGACTTCTCACTGAAGTACGGTTCCACAAAGGTCAGGCATCCTCAGGGTACCTCATCCAAGTGGCCACTCATCGAGTGCGAGCTTTGACAGCGAGGGTCAGCATTCCATTCAACATCCCACCACCCTGGCAGAGATCAGCCAATTCAGCAAACACCAGGTATTGAACCAGTGACGCTCCTGGTCTGTTTGGTCAGCTACTAAACGCGCAAGCCCACTAAACAATTGAGAAAGCAAACTTTTAAATAGCGAACGTGATTTATGGGGTGGGGGGGGGCGATGGAAGTTGAGATTGCAAATGCAGCTGTGGCGAAAACGCATAGCAAATTCAAAGATCACCCAACAACTGCTCAAATCTATTGCTACAAGGCTGTGAAGCATGCTTAATCACTTCTTAACCAGGCACAAGAGAGCTTTAAAGATGAATAATTGACGATGTATAGTTTATTTAGATCAAGAACCCAGGACTTGCATAGTGCAGGTAAAGCTGCACTATCTGAGTCTGGGATTCAAATATATCTCATTTAGTTGAGAGCGGAGAGCTCCAGTGATGCAGTTAGCAGGCTAATCTGGGACTGGGGTGCAAACACTCATTTCCTCAGTGAAACTGCAGTGGCATAATTTCAAAGCCACCCTGAAACTGGGATTGAAGCCCAAATCTGCAGTTTATAGCTCAGTGTCCTAATGTTGTGCTATTGGGCTTCCTGAGTTAGGACATATTCAAACAAAGTAAAATGGCATTACGATCAAAAACAGTACTCACCAAGTCTAACGCAGAGCCTCCACCCAGATATTCCATGATTATCCACAATTTTGTGCCCTGGAGATTGAACAAACAACATTACTGCAATTAGAAGCCAGAAGCCCTTTATATTACCCACTCAGGGCTCTCCCCAAAATGCAAATGGTCCTTAATACAACTCAACTTCCAAACCTTGTTGAGCCCTGTACCCATCACTGAGCTAATAAACACAGTCCAGATTGGGAATAGCAGACCCAGCCATAAGGAACAGCAAGATTAGAAGAGTTTAAGTTCAAGTCAACTATCATTTCTCTAAGGATGTAGATAAACTCCTGGGCACCAGTACACTTCAGTGACAACAAAACGTTCAGTACCAATGCCCTGAAATCTAGGTTTCCTTACAGACCTGAACTCCAAACTGATGACATTCGAAGTGTCCAAGAGTATTCCTAACTTTGTGATGAGAGCGATGTGGAACAGGAATAGAGAATTAGTGTGAGCAAGGTATTTCACCGAAATGATGAAAAGACTGAGACACTAATAATGATGTTTTTGAAAGGATGCAAGACTCCTCCTTGGAACCAGGACGGAAACTGAATGATTTGAGAAGATGTCCCTGTTGTTTCAATGTTTCTTTCTAATGAGTATTAAATGTTTTAAAATCTCCCATGCCATTGCTCAGTGAGTTAGAGGATACAGCAGTTTATAAGGACAAAAGCTTTACATCATGCAACACGCAAAGTTGATCTCTTGCTCACAGACAAAAGTTGTCATTTTTATCATCATCGTCCTTTTTCCACAGGACAAAATTTGGTTATTGCTAAAGTTATTTTCTAATCTCTGCCTCTCCCCACCTCCTATTGGGAGTCTTAATGCTTCTTTTCCACTCTAATTCTTCATGTCATGTTCTCGGTTGTTGTCTTTCACCTTCTCTCTCTCTGGAAAAAATATTCAAAACCATACAATGTGATGTCTGTATTACTCTGTCCAGCTCTTTTCCTCATTGCTTCAGTCATTCTGTCATCTCTCCTCTGTTGTCTCTTTTATGCATTCCCAGTGCTTCTTCGTATTTCTAACACATATTCCTTCACTGGTGCAGTCAAAATCTCTCAGCTTTAATGCTCAAGGTGCACAAGATCAGAGGCAAGATGTACAGGGTTGGAGGGCGGGGGGGTGGAAGAGGGGAGGAGACAGGTGCCTGGAAAGAGTCAGGGGGTGGGTTGAAATAACCAAAGAAGAGGAGAGAATAGAGGTCAGGAGGACTCAGGAGATGGGGGTCTGAGGGAACTCGGTTGCTGGGGTCTGGACAATCAAGGACTGGTTAGGAGGAGGAGGAGGAGGAGTGCGGGACCAATAGGAAACACTCGGACATGGGAGGAGTACGATGGACTAGGGGGCTTGGTGTACTGGAGAAGAACAGGACTCCGTGGAGTATCACAGGTGTAAAGATGAGGGCTGGAAGCACCAAGGGAAGGATGGAAGCACCAAGGGGTCAAGAGGTTTTGTGGGACACTGGCGAATGGAGCTGGAAGCACTCAAAGAGGCTTAAAATACTTCTGCATTCTGTCCAGCATCTTTTTAGGTTTTTTTTAAAATAAAAGTGCACAAACAACTCTGCCTCTCAGGCACTCAACATAGCTGGGTGCAATTAAAATAATCACTTTATTCAGCCAATTTCATCGAGATGAGATGCGATGAAAAGGCTGTGACAATAACATACATTTATATACCGTCTTTAATGTAGAGAAAAATCCCAAAGTTCTTCGCAGAGTTGTCACCAAAAAAAATGAACTGCAAGTCAAAAAAGTTTGGTCAAAGAGATGGGTTTTAACAAACCCGCACCAAGTCCCGTTCACCCATCACCCCTGACCTTGCTGACCTATAATAACTTCTGACCCCCACACCTCAAATTTAAAATTCTCATCTTTGTGTTTAAATGACTTCATGGCCTCACCCCTCCCCATCACTGTAACTTTCTCCAGTCTTGCAAACCCCCTCCCTAATTCTTCATTCCTGACTCTGGCCTCTTCTGTATCCACCCCCTCACATCACCCCACCCTCAACGGCTAATCCCTCCCCAAAAGCCCCTCCACCTCCTTTAAGATCCTCCATTTTGATGATAAAGTATTTTTTTTAAGGTAATGTAGCTTTAAACATTAACATTTTGCTTACAGTTCCTCATGAGAGGTACAAAATACAGTATTTTTTGAATATAAATTACCAATCCGTTTTCAAAAATTGAGAGTGGCCGATCACAGGGGTTGTAGACATCGTACAACAAATGGGCTTGGCTTGATATTTTAAAGTTTGATATTTATAGTGAAAAAATATGAATTGAGAAGATTAAATAGAATTGTATCTTTTCTTTGGCAACAATAATGAGCATAACTAAAAGGTTTGTCTTAAATAATCATTCTAAATTCAGAATCTTCCACTAAACTTGAATAATCTTTCTGCAGGATGTTTGAGAATACAAAATAAAACACATCCTGTCCATCACACTTCTGCAAAAAGCAAATTTCTGTGTCACACTTATAATTTATTCCAAATCAATCTAAATTTCTTCCACTTGATTACGCCAAGTTATTATGATTCAAATTTATTAATTGCAATTCACTTATGCACATATTTCTTAGCAAGGATAAGATGACCCAATCGAATGCTCCAATTATTTAGTTGAAACGTTTCTCTGCCATTTTTTGCCGTCAGCCTGGCAAGCAGGGGCTAAACAGAAGGCATCTGATATAATGAAAACAGCAAAAAAATCACATATTTCATAATTAATATGGATTAAGTTAAAGCTGTCTGTGTGTTTGAGCACCATAATTAATGTTTTTGCTTCAAGGCCTCAGCCTCTCTCTTTCATTCTCTCTCGGGCCTGGATTTGGCCTTGATTCTACAGCTCCCCCCCCAGAGTGCCAAGATATTAAGCCAAGTTTGAAATTTAAAGAAAAACATTAATTAAAACACAGAAGTTTAATATAATTTAAGTGATACGGGTCAGATAAACTATGAACTTTTGGGACTTTTATCTGAGGTAAATGTTTGAAATTTTTAACATTGACTGAAAGGTTGGTCAATAAGATAGAGTTGCTGTTTGTAAGTTCCATCCTTTGCAGTCAAATGGAAAAAGGCTTGAAATGTGGGAGATAAAAGACTTTTTTTTTGCATGAAAAGCCACTATCAGGTTTTAAATGAAAAAAAAAATACTTTGCAACTTTTATCAGAGTTAAACAGTATTTTCTGAAGTAAATTTTGTAAATGTTAGGACTCGCAGTTGCAACATTTAGTTAGTAAGAATACAATATTTATTTTCCAGGAACCAATGAAAAACAGTTAGTTCAATGTGTCTGAGAAGAGCTCAGAAAGCACCCCCCTACCGACACCCCAATGCTACCTAACCATAAGCACCTCCTGTCGTGCTCAACTACCGATTCCATGTCTGGCAGCGTACCTGCTCTTTCCCGACACGCAGTCAATGGGGCGAGGCTGTCCACTGGTAGCACATACTTGGAAAATAGGCTTCAATAACCAAAGAACACTTACTTCGCTATCTCGCACCAGAATTCTGACTTTGTTCCAGATTCCTTCACTGGAGATGTACACCACTCCTCCACCTCCACACCCAGCACCAGCATAACCACTGAGTCATGTTAGCACTCAACAGTTAGTCAACCTCCTTCCTTCTCTGGTTCACGACGACACGTAAGCACAAGACACTTGAAGGAGTATATGGAACAGACTTTATTGATATCCAGTATAGGTGATCGATCTATACTGTACACAGAGTGGATTTCGGTTTCTAGTTCTATCTTTTGAGCCCTCCGAAGAACTGTTGAAACCAATGCTCCTTTATACATCATATTTTGCCTACAAAGGTACATGTCACAGGTAAGACCTCATGACGTATCTGTTCCTGAATCCTTTGAAAAGTCTATTTACGTAAACGGTTGTAGTTGTTTATTTCAAAACTATTCAAATAAGTCTTCCTGACTTAACGGTCTCGAATCCTTTGAAGAACAGGCTTTATTAACCGTTATCTTTCTATACTATGGTTAACAGATCCCTCTACCTATGTTTATTACACTAGATGTCGTTCCAGTCACTTATTTCCTTGCACAAGCATTTCTCACAGATAATACGCAGACATTTGGAGCAGAAGATGAGCTATACTTTCTTCTCATGGCACTTTGAAGCCATCCTGTTTATATTGGAAAGCCTTTTGCTCTATGATACAAGGAAGTTGGATTTATTAACCCTCAACTCCCCATGATGTCCAACATACAACTCTCCAGGATGTCAAACAACTCACCACAAGCAATCTGCTGCACAAGGTAAAAGCAATGCAGCTGCCTTAACCATTTATAATAACTTACAAAATATAAACATTTCACAAATGGGCAGAGGCCTGTACAGTAGCTAAAGGGAACAAAGCAAACAAACACCGGGAAGGTGTAAACTCAAGGCCTTAGCTTCTAAAAAATACAGAGGGTGAGCCTCAGGGCCAAAACCTATTGGACAAATTTCCAAGAGAAGACAATTTTATTTATATTTGGTACACTATTGGATCTTATCAAACCATCTTAACATGCAGGTACAGCAAGCAATTAGGAAAGCAATTACAAAAGGATTGGATTAAGAGTAAAGAAGTCTTACTGCAATTATATAGGGCCTTGGTGAGACCACACCTGCAGTACAGTGTACAGTTTTGGTCTCCTTACCTAAGGAAGAGTATACTTGCCTTAGAGGGAGTGCAAGGAAGGTTCAGTAGATTGATTCCTGGGAGGGGGGGGGGGGGGGGATTGTCCTATGAGGAGAGATTGAGTAGACTAGGCCTATATTCCCTAGAGTTTAGAAGGATGAGAGGTGATCACATTGAAATGTATAAAATTCTTAAGGGGCATGACAGGGTAGATGCTGGGAGGATGTTTCCCCAGGCTGTGGAGTCTAGAACTAGGGGTATCACAGTCTCAGAATAAGGGGTAGGCCATTTACGACTGCGATGAGGAAAAATTTCTTCACTCAAAGGATTGTGAATCTTTGGAATTCTCTACCCCAGAAGGCTGTGCATGCTCAGTCGTTGAGTATATTCAAGACTGAGAGCGATAGATTTTTGGATACTAAGGGAACCAAGGAATATGGGGATAGTGTGGGGAGATGGAATTGAGGCTGAAAGAAAGAAAAAAGACTTGCGTCTATATAGCGCCTTTCATAACCTCAGGATGTCCCAAAGCGCTTTACAGCCAATTAAGTACTTTTGAAGTGTAGTCACTGTTGTAATGAAGATCAGCCATGCTCGAAGGGCCGAATACCCTACTCCTATTTCTTATGTTCTTTCTTGCCCTAGATTATTTTGATTCTCATAACTTAGATCACTCTCATGGGCAACCCCCAACTACCATACCTTTGACAGTGTCTATTCTTACCTTGAGATCAGGTAATGTGCCCAGAAAACAAATAGCACTGATAACTATTTTAAGCTACTAGACTTGTTTTATGCCTTCACAAAATCTCACTGTTCATCAAATGCAATAAGATCACAAAACATGAAACAAGCACACAAGCAGCCATATAATATAGTTCCACATACACAGTAGACAACCTTCTACCTAATTCCTCGAGTGGATAAAATTATAGAGATTGCAATGCTAAGAAACAAGCTAAGCCTCTAAATACTGTAACTTTAAAATATATAGCGTTACTTTCAGGAATATCCAACTGGCCAATATTGACTGCTTGTTTTTCTGAGATTTCATCCTACCTCCTTTCATGGGATTTTCCAACTGCTCCCGATTAAAACAGAACCGTCTTTTCATATCCTGGAAAGCAGTTACTTTGTACTAATAATTAGATGTCAGCCTTGGCTCAGTGGTAACACGCTTGCTCAGAGGTCATACGTTCAAGTCCCACTCCAGAAACAGGAGCACATAATTTAGACTGACACTTCAGTACTGAGCGAGTACTGCACTGTCGGAGGTGCTGTCTTTCAGATGAGATGCTAAACTGAGGCCCCATCTGCCTTCTCGGGTGGAAGTAAAAGATCCCACGGCACTTTCTAAAGAAGAGCAGGGGAGTTCTCCCAGTGTCCTGGCCAACATTTATCCCTCAACCACTACCACCAAAAATGATTTGGTTATTTCTCTCATTAAGGTTTGTGGATTCTTGCTCCGTGCAAATTGGCTGCTGGGTTTCCCTAAATTGCAACAGTGACTACACTTCAAAAGTACTTCTTAGGCTGTGAAGCACTTTGGGATAATAACCGGTTAGTGAAATTCGCTATATAAATGAGTCTGTTCTTTAACTTTTTTTAAAATTCGTTTATAGGATGTGGGCATCGCTTTTATTGCCCATCCCTAATTGCCCTCGAGAAGGTGGTGGTGAGCCGCCTTCTTGAACCGCTGCAGTCCGTGTGGTGAAGGTACTCCTACAGTGCTGTTAGGTAGGGAGTTCCAGGATTTTGACCCAGCGACGATGTAGGATTGGCGATATACTTCTAAGTCAGTCACTTGGAGGGGAACTTGGAGGTGGTGGCGTTCCCATGCGCCTGCTGCCCTTGTCCTTCTAGGTGGAGGAGGTCGCGGGTTTGGGATGTGCTGCTGAAGAAGCCTTGGTGGGTTGCTGCAGTGCATCTTGTAGATGGTACACACTGCAGCCACAGTGCGCCGGTGATGGAGGTAGTGAATGTTTAAGGTGGTGGATGGGGTGCCAATCAAGCGGGCCACTTTGTCCTGGATGGTGTCGAGCTTCTTGAGTGTTGTTGGAGCTGCGCTCATCCAGGCAAGTGGAGAGTATTCCATCACACTCCTTACTTGTGCCTTGTAGATGGTGGAACGGCTTTGGGGAGTCAGGAGGTGAGGCACTCGCTGCAGAATACCTAGCCTCCGACCTGCTCTTGCAGCCACAGTATTTATGTGGCTGGTCCAGTTAAGTTTCTGGTCAATGGTGACCCCCAGGATGTTGATGGTGGGGGATTTGGTGATGGTAATGCCGTTGAATGTCAAGGGGCGGTGGTTAGACGCTCGCTTGTTGGAGATAGTCATTGCCTGGCACTTCTGTGGTGCGAATGTTACCTGCCACTTATCAGCCCAAGCCTGAACGTCGTCCAGGTCTTGTTGCATGCGGGCATGGACTGTTTCATTATCTGAGGAGTTGTGAATGGCACTGAACACTGTGCAGTCATCAGCGAACATCCCCATTTCTGACCTTATGATGGAGGGAAGGTCATTGATGAAGCAGCTGAAGATGGTTGGGCCTAGGACACTGCCCTGAGGAACTCCTGCAGTGATGTCCTGGGGCTGTGATGATTGACCTTCAACCACCACAACCATCTTCCTTTGTGCTAGGTATGACTCCAGCCAGTGGAGAGTTTTCCCCCCGATTCCCACTGACTTCAGTTTTACTAGGGCTCCTTGATACTACACTCGGTCAATTGCTGCCTTGATGTCAAGGGCAGTCACTCTCACCTCACCTCTGGAATTCAGCTCTTTTGTCCATGTTTGGACCAAGGCTGTAATGAGGTCGGGAGCCGAGTGGTCTTGGCGGAACCCAGACTGGGCATCAGTGAACAGGTTATTGGTGAGTAAGTGTCGCTTGATAGCGCTTTCGATGACACCTTCCATTACTTTGCTGATGATTGAGAGCAGACTGATGGGGTGGTAATTGGCCGGATTGGATTTGTCCTGCTTTTTGTGGACAGGACATACCTGGGCAGTTTTCCACATTGTCGATAGATGCCAGTGTTGTAGCTGTCCTAGAACAGCTTGGCTAGAGGCGCGGCTAGTTCTGGAGCAGAAGTCTTCAGCACGATAGCCGAGATGTTGTCGGGGCCCATAGCCTTTGCTGTATCCAGTGCGCTCAGCCGTTTCTTGATATCACGTGGAGTGAATAGAATTGGCTGAAGACTGGCTTCTGTGATGGTGGGGACCTCAGGAGTAGGCCGATATGGATCATCCAGTTGGCACTTCTGGCTGAAGATGGTTGCAAACGCTTCAGCCTTGTCTTTTGCACTCACATGCTGGGTTCCACCATCATTGAGGATGGGGATATTCATGGAGCCTCCTCCTCCCGTTAGTTGTTTAATGGTCCACCACCATTCACGACTGGATGTGGCAGGACAGCAGAGCTTTGATTTTGAATATCTGATCTCTCAAATTCAAAAAGGAACTGTCAGTCAAATATAACTGAATGAAGTCTATCAAGTTTTTAAAGTGACAAAACTAGCAACACTGTATTGGGACAGGCCTGGCACATTTCTGGCATTAACTGGCTGCAAAAGTTCCATACGTGTTAAAACTAGGGACAACCAGCAAACCAACAACTAGACAAAAAAAAATAATCCAGGTGCCTGTAAATCCCCAGTTCCTGCCCTTGGAGACCGGCCAAGATCAGGGGGAAACAAAGGAGGAAATGATGGTTTTAAATTGTTTTAATATATTTCTGACAGCTTGAAGTTTGACAGTCAAGCACTAAAATGGAAGACTTTCATAGATAAATAGTACTCCTGGTCGTATAGAAGAATCACCACCAATTTCAAACTACCTGAAATTTCTGGAACATGCACTCTGAACCAACGTGTTGTGATGACAACCCTCCAGCAGTATCACAAAAAAATGGAAGCCTCCACGGCTGGGTGCCTCCCCCCGCTCCTATCTCAAGCCAAAAATGATTTACAAAAGCTTCTCCCAGAAGACAGAAATATGGAGCACTGAAGGGAGTTTTGTGAAAGTACACATGATTTTTGTAGGCTCACAGTCAAAATGCTTCAAATACATATATACTTAAAAAAAACATACAACATGTTAGCATCATTGGCTAGTCCCCAATTAGTTTTCCCATTTTCCATAGCATCCTCCTATTCCACACAGACTGTGGCTGGTCTGGCTTCCCAGAGCCCAGCAAGCCCATCCCTTCACACCACCCCATCCTCACGGTGTTAATATGCCTACTGTTTGAATTCTCTATATAGGAAGAGGGCACCGGAGCTGTTAATAGCTTTTAAACTAAAAATGCAATAGTGGCAGATTCGATGAGTACAGATGTATAGGTGTTAATGGAGTGAAGCTGCTATCTGATTTAACCATTACTCCAATCCCCTTACTTACCTTTAAGTAAGAGCCATAGTACTTTGTGACATATGGGCTATCACACTGGCTAAGCACTGTAATCTCCTGCTGGATGTCTTCGATCTCATCCTCTGCCTCCTCTAGGTCAATGATTTTAATTGCCACAACTTCCTTACTTCTGTTCTCTATTCCTTTGTAAACTTCACCGAATGAGCCTTTCCCAATCCGCTCCTGCTTCGTAAAGAGCTCCTCAGGGTCCATGCGGGCATTCTGTAAGAAAATAAAAATAAGATTACATTTCCTTTACATTCAAAAAATACTCAGTAAAACTCTGTTACGGTATGACAGCATTAGCAAGCAATTCCGAAACACTTCTTGTCCCGGGTTCCACACAAGTTATAGCAATATACCAGATATGAAGTAGAACAAAAAGATAAATCTGGAACTCTATTTTAAGTTAAACTACAAGTGCAGAGCTAGGGAGCCGAATGGCCTTCCTTCTCCGCGTAATATTTAACTGAGGGATGCAACCTTGTTCCAGGCACTGTGAAACATCGAACAGGAGTAGGCCATTCAACCTCTTGAGCATGTTCCGTCATTCAATAACATAAGGGCTAATCTGTACCTCAACTCCATTTACCTGCCTTTGCTCCATATCCTTGATACCCTTACCAAACAAAAATCTATTGATCTGAGACTTGAAAATTTCAATTGACCCAGCATTCACAACTTTTTGGGGGAGGGAATTGCAGATTTCCACTACATATATATGGTGAAAAGCAGAGGCCCCAGTACAGATCCCTGGGGAAAATCCACTTGTCACATCCTGCCAACCAGAGAACGAACCCTTTATCCCTACTCTCGCTGTCTCCTACCACCCAACCAATTACCAACGCACATCACAAAGTTATTTCCAATTCCATGTGCTCTCATTTTTGCAAATAATCTCTTGTGTGGAACATAAGAAATAGGAGCAGGAGTAGGCCATATGGCCTATCGAGCCTGCTCTGGCATTCAATAAGACCATGGCTGATCTTCTACATCAACTCCACTTTCCTGTCCTATCACCATATCGCTTGATTCCCTTAGTACCTAAAAAATCTATCAATCTCAGTCTTGAATATATTCATCGACTAAGCATCCACAATCCTCTGGGGTAGAGAATTCCAAAGATTCACAGCCTTTGAGTGAAGAACTTTCTCATCTCAGTCCCAAATGGCCGATCCCTTATCCTGAGACCCCTTGTGCTAGACTCTCCAGCCAGGGGAAACAGCCTCTCAGCATCTACCCTGTCTGTTTCAATGAGATCACCTTTTATTCTTCTAAACTCCAGAGAATATAGGCCCATTCTACTCAATCTCTCCTCATAGGACTGCCCTCTCCTCCCAGGTCAGCCCTCTCCTCCCAGGTCAGCCCTCTCCTCCCAGGAATCAGAGAGAGAAAAGTTACAGAACTTTATCAAATGCCTTCTGGAAGTCCATATAGACGCCATCCATAGACACTCCCCTGTCCACCATGTTAGTGACCTCCTCAAAAGATTCAACTAGATTTGACCTATCCTTTACAAATCCATGCCAACTCGCTTTAAATCAACTGATACTTGTGCAAGTGCTCATTCACTCTATCTCATGATAGATTACTTCCCTACAATTGATGTTAAACTGACAGGTCTGTAGTTACCTAGTTTCTCTCTCTCCCCCTTAAATAATGGAGTGACATTTGTAATTTTCCAATCCAGAGGCACAATTCCTGAATCCTTGTGCACAGAAGATGGTGTTTTGATACGAAAGTTCAGTATTAAGTTTTCAGTCTTCAATGCTTAGCTTAATTCTAGTTTGTTAATATTTCTTGTAGCAATCTTTGTAGTACCCTAGGTATGAGTACCTTGTCTAGTATATGTAGAAAGGATTTTCTGTAATATCAGAATGTGCATCTCCAAGAGAGAGAGAAAAGTTACAGAAGTTAAGATTGTATGGCTATATCAGGCAGATATGTGTGCCACTTAGATGTACAAGGTTCCCAGAGATCAAGGGAGGTGAGATTTAAGACAGCTCATCAGATACAGCTACCAACACGGAATGTGAATTTACACAGGAGCAGAGGACTCAGTAGCATCCTTACAGACAGGAGGTTCATCACTGATGTCTCAGAAGGCTAACACTGTCCTCCCAAAGAAAGGTGAGCCAGCCAGTGTATCCATGGCAGTTCATAAGGACGAGGTTGTGCAAGTTCTGGAAACAGTGCTAACTACAAGCAAATAGACTTTAATCTATTCAATAGACTGACTATCTAATGCTGTTATCTTGTCAGCTATCAAGAAAGTCTAATCCGAAATCAAGATCACCAATTTATATCAATCTCAGATACGGATCGCAACTGTAAATGTATAAATCAGTGAACATATACTGTTGATTTACCGTAGCATTACTGAACAGCCTTTATAACCTCTTACCTATTTTGTCAAATAACTTTATCAACTAATTATTTGCATACTCAATGTTTCATAGAATAGTACACCACAGAAGGAGGCCATTCGGCCCATCGCATCTGCACCGGCTCCTTCGAAGAGCAATCTAGTTAATCCCACTACCCCGTTTAAGTGCTGTTAACTATGATTCTAATGTTAATAAACAATTATTAGTTCATGACTCTGCTGTCTGACTACTACTTTGATAATTGGCAAGAACAGGTTAATTAATTCACTCTGTAGCTTTTGCCAATCCTGATGTAATCTGAACTGGTTGTTATAAAACAGTTTGGCGAATCAAACTGCTAGGCATAAACTGGGTGGTAAACCCCAGACAGTTCCTTGACTAGGAGTTAAGGGTTAAGGATTTGTCTGGTGCCCTTGATGAATATTCTTGTCAGGGTACCGATCCCAGTAGGCTGAATCCCTTATACATGCCTTTGTCACCTCTAGACTTGACTACTCACATGTTCTTCTTGCTGGCCTCCCATTCTCCATAAATTCACACGTCCAAAACTCTGCTGCACATATCCTGTCCTGCACTAACTCCCACTCACCCATCAGCCCCGTCCTTTCCTGACTTAATGAATGTGTTGGTGGACAGGGGAACAATTCAAAATCATGGTCTTCCTCTGTAAATCCTTCCATGGCTATCACACTATCTCTACATTTTCCTCTAGACCCATATACCTTTCCCTTGCTCGGTTCCTCCGAATTGAAAACAGCCCTGTTGGCACCCTTGATAACCTCCAAATCAAGCACCAGGGAACTCCAGCACCTAGAGGATGCCAGATCACTTGTTTACTCCGTAGCCTCTCAGGTCTTTGCTAACAAAGGGATCACACACAAGTCCTGATAATGCAGGACATCTTTATATCCCCCCCTTAACAAGCCACCTGTGGCCTTAATGGCTTGTTTTCTATCCCTGGTAAAGAATGTTTTATTTGTACAAATCTTCATGGTTTAATTAGCATAAGCCCTTTCCTTTCCTAGCATTCAGTCTGACTACTGACTGTTTTCAGGACCAATTTAAGGCAATTCTTCGGGCATTTCTCCTACAGTTTTCTGTGTATCCTCACTCCCTTCAACCTACCAATGGTGGCAGAGCATTTAGCCTTCTCTTTGGAACTTTCTCCCTAAACCTTTCTGCCCCTACATCTTTATCTTCACCTTAAAAAAAAAAAAATTCCTCAAAACTCATCTTTTTGACTTGGTCTTTGGTCATCCTTTCTAACCCCTTCCTTGCTCAGCAGTCGTGCTCATTATGCCTGTCTGAAGTGCCTTGGGACGTTCTTCATCGCTAAAACAGTTTAGTTGGCCATATTTCCCATTGCTGTTTGTGGGACCTTGCTGTGTCCAAATTGGCTGCCGCAATTCCCTACATTACAACAGTGACTAACACTTTAAAAGTACTTCAATGGTTGTGAAGCACTTTGGAACATCCCAAGGATGTGACAGGCACAATATAAATGCATGCGCGTTCTCCCTTTCCAACAGTACCTGGGGGTTCTGATGGATGCTAAATGTACTTGAACAATTCTTTAGGACCCACACCGAGATGGGATGAGGGGCCTTCTGCTCTGTCTTGTCCCTCTAATGAGAGCAAGTCCCAAAACAAAAGAACGAACTTGCATATGCCTCAGTATGTTTCTAAAACTTCTATAAGCTCATCACATTATGCATTTAACTATTGTGATGTGCGTAAACACAGTAGCCATTTTCAACACAGCGAGATGAATGACCAGTTAATCTGTTTTTGAGGATGTTTGAGGGAGGAATGTTGTCCAGGAAACTGGGAGTACTTGCTTCTCTTGTTCAAACAGTGTTTATGGGATCTTTTAAGTGTATATGAATCACCGGAATAGACAGATGGGACCCTGATTTAATGTATTAGCCAAAGGCTGACCCCTCGTACAATGCAGTGCTCACTCAGGCTGAATTATGCGCTCAAGTCCTGGAACAGGGTTTGAACCCATAAATCAAGCTAAGCTTGTTGTGTATAAGACGTGTGCAAATAGTTCTCCTTCCTGGGTTGGAAGAACATATTTTGACCCACGTGCGGGATCCAGGATAAATCTATAAGGATTTGTGGTAAAAAAGGAGAAATTATTACAGAGAGGGAGTGTTCTAGCTGACCACCGACCTGTCGCTCAGCACCCAGGAGGAGGGGGGTGTCCAATGGAATCTGGCAGGATTCACCAGTCATTGGGGTCTGAAATTCTTCCCACTCTGCTCCATAAAGCCTTGCAAGCCAGTGCCAAAAGAGGTAGGATGGTCCCAAGCTGGACCAGCAGTGGGAAGCTGACTAATGCTCTGTGCTGGTAAGCAACACATTTTAAAACTATTTAAACCCCAGGAGTATCTCAATACACACTTGGGGACCCTAGGCCTCAAGTCTTGCCGACCCGCACCCCAAATTCTCTGGGTAAAGATAAATAGCGTATTCCTACAAGGAGAGAGTACACACTTACGTCTATTTCACAATGGTTTAGAGACTTAATAACACTGATGGGTTTCTCTACATGTCACTTATTAAAAAATACCTCTCCCTAGTTATAATGTTTGGCTCTGACAATGGCAGCATTGTATTTCTATATGGATGACCCGATTCTGAATTTTTTTTCCATTGGCTTACTGCAACGTTGAGACACATATAAAAGTTCAAAAAGAAACTGCATACATTCAGTTCTGATCACCCTCCAGGGATGCTAGGGTCTACACCGAGAGCTGCAGCAAACCCAGAATTCCAACAGATGCAGCACAATGATGGACCCATTATCTTCACTACGGCATTAGAAGCCTGGCGCACTTTAGAAGCCTGGCGACAATTGAACTAAAGCTCAAGAAATGGTGCAGTGATGGGAGAAGGGGGCGAGAGGAAGAATCACTTGTTGCCCTGTTTCTCTCCGAGTAAGTGCACTGCGTGGCATGAAACTAAGCCAGAGGTTTGATGACCAGTCTGTGCTGAGTTAGTTGATCCTAGCAGTTGGGATGCTACAATGGCTTCAGCATCCTCACAGAAAAGAAAAATGAGCCGAGGTGCTCAGTGCAGCTGATCATGTAGTTGTCCCTGCTGGGAAGTGTGAGAATATGTTTAGGCTCAGATGTAATGCCCTCTGATGTAAAAAAAACTACTAGGCACTTGGTCTAAGCGTTAAACAAAGCTTTAATCAACTGTTTTTCAACATGGAGATCTAGTTGTGTCCTTCACTAGTTCCTGTTAAAGAATGTCCTGAGCAAGCTGGGCCCATGCCAGAGTATTTATACTCTCCCTGGACAGCGCCACCAGCAGGCCGCCCAGTATTATTTCATAAGTCATTTCCACATGAATGACAAGATTCATGTCACCCTCCATTGGTGAAAGGTTTGCCAAGGCTCTAGAACACACAAGATAGGCCCCTTGGGCGGGTATTTACAAGGCCCTTTCTCTGCTCTTATTTCATAGATTTTACTCTTTCTTTCATAGTTCAATACTCCTTCTGCAGTATATCCTTTGAGTTCCACACATTTCCAGCAATCAACATCCCCCTTTACACATAAAATTACTTTCAAATGCACAGGTAAGGTGGAGTTTCCATCTTATCAGCTCTGCTGTCTGAGATATTCTGTTCAGATAAGACATCAAAAATCCACATAGAGTGAAATGGAGAAGCAAACAGCCTTTAGCACTGATTTTGAGTAGCTCCAACTAAGGCCAGATCCCAGAGAAATAGAATGTTTCACCTGCGCTAGACAAAGGGCAAACATTTGATAGGCTTACCTTTCACTGGCCAGCCTTTCATCACTGTTTCAGGATCAGTCAGCCCGAGCAGGAACTGAACACTATATCAAAGGCACATGCAGGCATATCGGTGGGTTCACAGTTAATAGGGACAGAACTTCATTCAACAGGAACAGATGGAGAACCAGGCAGTGGGTACTCTCAGCCAATGACTATTACCCAATATAAACTGTAACACAGGGTACTGTTAGAAACAACAGACACTACTCATTATACACGCTACCAAGGATTACCCTATGGTACAGTGATACTGTACCAAAAAGTGCTCAGAGACGGTGAATACTGCCCACTGCACCAAAAGGTATTCAGACAGCAAATACTAGTGATTATATGCTGTATCACAGGGTACTTAGCGTTCGTGAATACTAATCATTCATGCACTACCAAAAGGCACTCACGAGTGCTGACAATTACATTTTTCCATATGATCACCAAATTTTGCCCATTATTATATTCTGCACTAAAGGGTACTCACAAAGACAGCAAAACACCAGCCATTTCATACAGTATCAACGTGTACTCCAATACAGCAAATAGTGACCATTATACACTGTTCATGTTGCACTCAGACAAGAAATTCTGATCATTATATAGTGTGTCACTGGGCACTCAAGGTACCTAATATTGCCAATTACACACTACCTTATAGCACTCAAAGACAGCGAATCCTGGCCATTCTGTCTCCAGGGTCACTCTCAAACAACAGATACTGGCCACTATAGGCTATACTACAGGGCACTCAATGAATGTTGGCCATTATACAGTGCAATGCAGGGTTTTCCCAGAGACAATATGCTGGGAAGCTGTTTCCACTTGTGGAGGAGACCAAAACTAGGAGCCATAACTATAAGATAGCCACTAATAAATCCAATAGGGAATGCAGGAGAAACATCTTTATCCAGAGAGCGGAACTCGCTACCACAAGGAGTAGTTGAGGTGAATAGCATAGAAGTATTTAAGGGGAAGCTGGATAAACACATGAGGGAGAAAGGAACAGAAGGTCATGCTGATAGGGTTACACGAAATGGGGTAGGAGGAGGCTCGTGTGGAGCATAAACACCGGCATGGACCAGTTAGGCCAAATGGCCTGTTTCTGTGCTGTACATTCTATGTAATTCTATGCAATATAATATGTCAGTGATGTGGCAGCCAGGCAGGCGTCCTCCCCTTCTCTCACAGCCGCATGTGCCCCGCCCAAAGTTCAGCACTCTGTTGCAGAGGACAACCCCTATAAGAGGGTCAGCTACGTGCCCGAGACTTTTTGACGTAGCTGCCCCCTTGTCAGACCAAACCGCCAAGGCAGAAAATACAGTTTGGGCTGTTCAATCCAGACACAGCGCAAACTCTTGTACAACATGCCAGGCTCAATCGCCTGCTGGCCCATTCTTCATCCATTCATGTTCATAAATCGGCTTCCTCTAATGCAACTGACAATATTGCAGCAACAATTTTAAAATCCATTGACGTGCCCTTGAAATTGATTTCACTGTGTCCTTGGAAGAATTCAACTGATGGATCAACAGCAATCCTGAAATTATTTAGAATCTATCTCTTCTCGAAACACTGGTCTGAAAACTTTACAGAACATTCATTCTGGTCGCTCACGACAAATTGCCTATTCCTTAACAAAGGTTTGTGAACATGGACCCAATGGCTCAAACTAATGCAAGGGCAAGGATTTGCTGAGTAAGTCTACCAAACAAGCTCAAATACAAAAGCAAAATACTGCGGATGCTGGAAATCTGAAAAAACAGAAAATGCTGGAAATGCTCAGCAGGTCAGGCAGCATCTGTGGCTAGAGAAACAGGGTTAACGTTTCAGGTTGACGAAGGTCATCGACCTGAAACGTTAACTCGGTTTCTCTCACCACAGATGCTGCCTGACCTGAATTTTCCTGGAATTTTCTGTTTTTATACCCAACAACCTCACAGGTTTTTATCCTTTATATTTCTGTGGTTCAGATTTTAAAAGAATTAAATGCTCAAAGTAATAGAGTGCTTAGAAAATCGTTTCAGAAGCATGATTTCTGAATCTCTGGAAGAGGAGCAAAGTTGATGTCAAGAGTAGAAATTTAATCTGCATTATATTTAAGAATTATTGCTGGTGGACCAGACAGTGTAGTTGGGTGTTGAGGTAAAAATGTTCAGTTTCGAGTGCACATTTGGTCTTCCACTCTCCTCAGAGCCTGATTGGAGTCAAATTAAGTCTGGATTACACCATACAGAGGCTTTCGTGCCTCCTGGTGAGGGAAGGGAACGGGCAGTGTGACAATTCACATCATCTAGAAACTGGTCAAAGGGGGTACTGTTGGAGGTTGAGAAGATTTAAGGCCCACCTTAAGGATGGAAGGTGCCGCGAAGGAGCAGAAGGCAAGCCAGAGAGAGGAGGAGCTTGCTCGGGGAGATGGATTGGGTGAGTTTATTGGTAGATTTCTGATGGTTTCACAATTGTTAAGTTTTCATGCATTATGTTAGGGTTATACAGTGGGAAGGGTGGGGACCAACATAGCCACTCAAAATCTTGGGATTACACTCCCCCCCCCACCCAGGATGTGATTTTTTTTTGTGAATAGGAATTTGGAGAATTTGAATAACCTACAACACTCTCCATCTATACTCACACATGAAGAATGGCCACTTGGGCAAGGGACTGGAGGGCTGCCGGGACCTGTGGAATGGAACCTTAGAAAGAGTCAGTGCCTACAGGAGAGAAAGATAGAAAAGCGCAATAAACAAACAAAAAATAGTCCTACTGCAAGACCAATCCACACAGGATGCAAGAATTACAGGGGAATGTTTTTTTAAATACATTATGTGTGTTTGGAATGAGGGCACCAACAAGAAATGCAGTGCAAGAAAAAAAGAGTCACATGTAGGCCAGACAAGAGAGGGGTGGCAGGTCCCTACCTGAGATACATTAGTGACCCAGCTGGGTTTTTACGACAATCCAACAGCTTTGATGGTGCCAGCCCATGAATTACCAGTTTTTAAAATTCCACTGACTTTTTGAGATGAACTCAAGACCTCTGGGCTGCAAACCAAGCACCATAACCGAGTAGGGGAAAAGGTATTTACTCAGACAGGAGGAAGGTAGGAAGTGGTGTTCCACAGGGATCGGTGCTGGGACCACTGCTGTTCATCATTTACATAAATAATTTGGACTCGGGAATCGGAAGAGCTGATGACACCAAATTTACCGAGGAAGACTGTGACAAAATACAAGAAGACGTTAACAAGCTTGCAGAATGGGCGTGTAATTGCCAAATTAGTTTCAATATAGGCAAGTGTGAGGTGGTGCATTTTGGTAGGAGGAATAAGGAGGCTGCCTACTCCTTGAAAAATAAGAGTGGAAATGGGGTAGAGAAGCAAAGGGATCTGGGGGTACAGATACACAAGTCATTCAAAGTAGCAATGTAAATTAACAAAGCCATAGAAAGTGCAAACCCTGCACTGGAGTTCATTTCTACAGGAATAGAATTCAAAAGCAGGGAAGTTATATTAAACTTATACAGAACCTTGGTTAGCACGCATTTAGATAACTGTGCACAGTTCTGGTCTCCATATTACAAAAAGGATATAGAAGCACTGAGGAAAGTGCAAAAAAGATTTACAAGGATGATACCAGAACGGAGAGCGTACAACTATCAGGAAAAACTGAACAGGCGGGGCTTTTTTCTCTAGAAAAGAGAAGATTGAGAGGTGACCTGATGGAGGTTTTTAAAATTATGAAGTGGGTCGATAGGGCAGACGTAGAGAAGATGTTTCCACTCGTGGAGAGTCCAAACTAGGAGCCATAAATATAAGATAGTCACTAATAAATCCATAAGGAATTCAGGAGAAGCTTCTTTACTCAGAGTGGTGAGAATATGGAACTCGCTGAGACGAATGGCATAGATACATTCAAGGGGAAGCTGGATAAGTACATGAGGGAGAAAGGAACAGAAGGATATGCTGATAGAGTGAGATGAAGAGGGGTGGGAGGATGCTCGTGTGGAGCAGAAACACCAGCACAGACCTGTTGGGACGAGTGGCCTGTTTCTGTGCTGTAAATTCGATGTAAACTACTGTAAAAGCGTGGTATAATTTGCATGTCAAATTATTACGGATGCTGGGAATCAGTAACAAAACTTGAATTTAATTGTGGGGTTGAAGGGACATCACAAGTGAAAACTAGGATTATGAACCCAGAGACTAAATTAACTAAATTATTTGCTTTCAAACTACCATTTTAATATATTCAGTACACTGAACATAATATTTCCCAAATACACTCCAAACACTAATTCATCAATGTGACAGATAGAATTTGGGTGGGGCATGTAACAGAGATACAATTTTGCCACAAGGTAGCACCCATAATGATCAAACTACATTTATTCCTTAAATGGCTGTTGTGACAAAAGCAGAATTTGCATTGTTGAATTTCATTGAAATGTATATTAGATACGCATATATGTCTTTCAGGTACTGTCCCCGCCTCTCCTTCAAATCTGCCGGCATCATCCATCTCCTCAAAAAAACTAACCCTTGACCCCGCCATCCTTGCAACCTCCCTTTCCTCTCTAAAGTCACCTCCCAAATCCATGCCCATCTTTCCCAGAACTCTATATTTGAATCCCTCCAATCAGGTTTCTGCCACTGCACTGAAACGGCATTTTTCAAAGTCACAAATTACATCCTATGCAACTGTGACAAAGGTAAACTATCCCTCCTCCGCAGCCTTTGACACGGTTGACCATACCATCCTCAGCTGCCTCTCCACCGTCATCCAGCTGGGTGGGACTGCACTCGCCTGGTTCCATTCTTATCTATCTAATCGTAGCCAGAGAATCACCTGCAATGGCTTCTCTTCCCGCTCCATTACCTCTGGTGTCCCTCAAGGATCTATCCTTGGCCCCCTCCTATTTCTCATCTACATGCTTGCCCCTCGGCGACATCATCCGAAAACACAGCATCAGTTTCCACATGTACGCTGATGACACCCAGCTCTATCTCACCACCACTTCTCTCGACCCCTCCACTATCTCTAAATCATCAAACTGCTTGTCCAACATCCAGTACTGGACGAGCAGAAATTTCCTCCAACTAAATCGTGGGAAGATCGAAGCCATTTTCTTTAGTCCCCGCCACAAACTCTGTTCCCTAGCCACCAACTCCATCCCACTCACTGGCAACTGTGAGGTTGAACCAGACTGTTCGCAACCCTGGTGTCATATTTGACCCCAAGATGAGCTTCCAAGCACATATCCGCCCATTTCCACCTCCGGAACATCGCCCAACTCTGCCCCGCCTCAGCTCATCCGCTGCTGAAACCCTCACTCATGCCTTTGTTACCTCTAGACTTGACTATTCCAATGCACTCCTGGCCGGCCTCCCATATTCTACCCTCCGTAAACTTGAGGTTATCCAAAACTCTGCTACCTGTATCCTAACTCGCACCAAGTCCCATTCACCCATCACCCCTCTGCTCACTGACCCACATTGGCACCTGGTTAAGCAACCCCTCGATTTTAAAATTCTCATCCTTGTTTTCAAATCCCTCCATGGCCTCGCCCCTCCCTATCTCGAATCTCCTCCAGCCCCACAACCCTCCGAGATATCTGTGTTCCTCTAATTCTGCCCTCTTGAGCATCCCCGATTTTAATCACTCCACCATCGGTGGCCATGCCGTCAGATGCCAAGGCCCAAAGCTATGGAGTTCCCTCCCTAAACCTCACAGCCTCTCTACCCCTCTTTCCTCCTTTAAGACACTCCTTAAAACCTACCTCTCATCTGCCCCAATATCTCCTATTGTGGCTCGGTGTCAAATTTTGTTTTCGAATGCTCCTGTGAAGCACCTTGGGACGTTTTATTACGTTAAAGGCGCTTTATAAATACACATTGTTGTTATAATGACAACCAAGTTCTAAAATGGTTTCCAAGTGCTGCACTGAAAACTGAAATGGCAGGTCAGAGACAGTTCGTATCATATGTTTAGAAATAGTTCATCAAGAATATTATATGATAAATATTTATCCCTCAACCAATGTCACTAAACAGGCTATCTGGTCATTATCTCATTGCTGTTTGGCTGCTGTGTTTCCCGACATTACAACAGTGACTACACTTCAGAAGTATTTCCTGTATTTGTCTGTAAAGCGCTTTGGGACACCCTGATCATGAAAGGTGCTATATAATTGTAAGTTCTGCTTCTTCTTAGTCAATTAAAAGGCTATTTTTTGAAGGGGAAGAGGTATTTTAAATGCTAATTCAGCTACCATCAGCCCAGAGAGGAATGTTGTTTGAAACCGGTGCGTCAGTAACGTTACTAGGGAGGATATTTCAGCATCTCGAAATTTATTGCTGGAAGTAAAGAGCCCTTAGTTCCCGAACTTGCTGAGCAAACAATGCCATTGTAAACTGTGGTTTGGATTGGTGCTCAATGCAATCGAGCTTGATGGGCAATACCATACTTAAGACGATAATATACTATAATAATCTTCCAGTGCTGTTTTGTGCTGATTATGGCCTCAGGTGGATGAAGCGCCATAAACAGCACTTACTGTATGTAACACCAGAGATTGTGTCTTTGGAAGAGTTTGCTGAGAGAGCTGGAAGATCTATGAACTCTTTTCGATAGTCAACACAGTTATATGTAGTGTAAACTGCTGATTGTGCTGCATAATATTGCACATATGTTTCTAGTTTTGTGAACCATCTCATTTATGAATAAATCTGGGCAGTAGATAAAATGGTCTAGCAGCGTGATTATTTTCCGACTTAGCAGGGGAATTGGGCACTGTGGTACTCTCCAGTAAACAATTTATCTCGATGAGGGCTAATGACCAGACCAGACTCTGCACCAGGCACTAACGTAGTGCAGAGGTTAAGGGGGCAGGTTGCAGTTTGTAAGAGACGCAGTCTGCTAACAGAAACTGTTGCCCAGTCGTTGGCTTGAGTAAAATAGAGCAATAAATCCCAATGCTAACTGGTGTGGTGGCTCAAGCTGACATTTTAAAATAGAAAGTCTTTCGCCAGTACAACTTAACTCTCATACTAAAAACAGGCAAAAGCAAATTTAAAAAGTAATGTGGAGCCAAAACAAACATAAGGTAAGATTGTGGTGAAAGACTCAAGTAATAAAAAGTTTTGCAAATTTTGCTCATTAAGAAAATGCATCTTCCTTCTATCCACCCTGTGTCTGACTCTCTTCCTCACTCTATGAATACCATCCTAGTCTCACTGTGCTGTCTGTATCTCTGACTGTGCCCAACTCCTTCTCACTCTTTGCTCATCCTCATTCCTCCAAGTCTCTCCTTCCCCACCTTCTCTCTCGTAGATGTTGCCCAATGTCTCTGTATGGCTCTCACACATGTTCCTTCACTGATACTTTTACTTTCTATGTCTTACTAGAGATGCAGCAAGATGACAGCCAACATTTGAGGAGGTGGGTTTTGAGACTGGTTGACAGACTGTCTGTTAACTGGTGCAATAGCGCAGGTGAAAGAGACACTGATGTGTTGGCCCGGGACAGCAATAGCACCTGGGGGAGTCGGAGGGGCAATCTGTTAGCATAGCGTGGGCCGACAACAGCCAGCGGGATAGAGGTCTGGGACCCGTCATCATTGGGGACTCTGGAAGTCGATCTGGCAGCACTCAGGGAAGGCTCAAGATTTGGCAGCATGGAAGGCTGGGGGAGTGGGGTTCGATCCTGCATAGTATCAATGTTCTCTTGACTTTTCTCAGAGTTTCCTTGAGTCTTTGAGCAGTGGAGTTTTCTACATGGAAGGAGGTTTGTAATACGCAACCGTCTTCCTTAGTTGACCCTGAAAATAGAAATCATGATGGAAAAGCCCTTGATGCATTTAAGGGGAAGCTAGATAAACATGAAGAAGAAAGGAGGAGACTGTTATGCTTAGGGAATAACAGACAGAAAAGGAGGAGGTTGGAGAGATCTGCTCTCAAAGACGGAGTTGTGCCATTAGTGGGAAAAGAGGCAATGCAGCTTACTGCTTTGGAAGAACCAAAAGTGCAAACTAAAGTAAGCATAAAGGAAGCTGTGTAAGGCGGAGCAGAGAGGAGCATTGAGCCAGTCAGGAAGGGACTCAATCTGTGGCAGTGGCAGGGAAGGTCAGCGGAGGAGTAGTGGCAGGTGGGCTTAGGGACTAAGAATGGTATGGTGCACTAAGAGGGAGAAGTAAGAAGTGGTGATGATATGTACCGAGGAAGAAGGGGACAAGAGGAGGAGATGGAGGGCAGGGCCAATCTGCAAGTAGTCAATAAGGGAGCAAGAAACTTGGGTCTGGGATAGCAGCCATATAGAATAATACAAGCACAGAAAGAGGCCACTTGGCCCATCGAGTCTGCGCCGGCTCTTTCAAAGAGCAATCCAGTTAGTCCCACACCCCGCTCTTTCTCCATATCTCTGCAATTTTTTCTCCTTCAAGTATTTATCCAATTCCCTTTTGAAAGCTACTATTGAATCGGATTCCACAGCCTTATCAGGCAGTGTATTCCAAATCCTAACCACTCATTAGATGACCTTAAGAGACAAAAGATCCAGGACAAGACAATGTGCACTTCTCAAAGAAGATGGGGACTGAAATTAGTGATGCTTTAACTGATAGCTTTGCAAGTTCACTAAAATCAGGAGATTCCTGAGGATTTGTAAACATTATTTAAATATGAGCCAAGATACACTGTAGACCAGTAAACTGGAGGGAAAGTATTTGAAGCAATTTTGATAGATCTAGCAGGTGAGGTGAAGGGTTGAAAAGCACAACTTGTGCGACAATCAGGAAAGGGTCATCATGTTTAACTAAATTGCTGTGGTTCATGAAGACAACAGTGACCTGGTAGACAAGGGAAATGTAGTTGATCAGAACATGGCTTTTCAGAAAGCTTTTGACAAGATTCTACATAGGTTATTAGTAGCTAAAATAAGGAGTCTTGGAATAGGAGGTTAAGTATGACACTGGATAGACAATAGGGATACTTTCTACTTTTGATATGCATCATCCCAATTTGTTGTTAATTCCAACAATGATAGCAAATACTGAGGAACAATGTAACTGCATTTAGAAGGGTTTTCATCTTTGAGGTAACTGGACTAATATGTCCAGTAATATAACCACTACACTACCATACTCCTTAGCTTGGAGAGAGAAAAGCTGCCCTGTACCCAGCGAATTTTAAGCTGTACTTGTCCGTGTGCACAGAAATTCCTCGAGATTAAGTGGACTGCTCTGTCCTGCATGGTGTCAAGTTTCTTGAGCGTTATTGCGCTGCACCCATCCAGATGAGTGGTGAATATTCTATCGTACTTCTAATTTGAACCCGGAGAGGCTTTGAGAGGTCATGAGATAAGCCACTCATCTCAAGAGTACCTAGCCACAGCTGCCTATTAAGAACTACATTTCCCATCATCCACTGGTGTCCAAATACACAAAATGGTAATTTATTTAAAAATCTCAACATTGAGCTATCAGTGAAGCTCAAAGCAGCATTGCTTTTGTTCAGTGGGCAAAAATCCTGGAACTCCCTCCCTAACAGCACTGTGGGAGTACCTTCACCACACGGACTGCAGCGGTTCAAGGCGGCGGCTCACCACCACCTTCTCAAGGGCAATTAGGGATGGGCAATAAATGCTGGCCTTGCCAGCGACACCCACATCCCAAGAATGAATATAAAAAAATATGCAGTGCCTAGTGTGGGAGCGAGCCTCACCGAGACCAGGGAATCCCAGGTTCAACCCCCGGTCTGTACTGAATTAGCTGATCTCCACAGTAAAGAAGTTATAATTGGCGTCAGTATTCCCTGGCTACGGAAGTATAAAAAAAAACACCAGCCAGGGAACATACACTGGATTCTACTACAGTGGCTCCTACTGGAAAGTTGTGTGTGTAAATTGGGTGAGGGCAGGGTTGGGCTTGGCTCTGATACTTGCCATAATTGAATGGCCTGACTACACTCACCGTCTTGGATCACACATGAAGGATGGTCACTTGGGTGAGTTACCAGGGGACAGCCAGTGCCCGTGGAACTGGACCCCAGCACAGGACACCTTGGAGAAGGTGATAAAATTGAAAGAGAATTATTTTAGCAAAAAACTAGCTTTTCATTTTCAGTAGATACTGGGCCAGTCACAAATGAAACCTGATCCCTAAATGGATCCGCCCTCAAGAAAAAAAAAAATCACAGCAAACCTTCCAAATCTCCCAGCAACAGAAAGATTTAAACCAGCTGAAGAATTACACGAGTCAGCCAGCCCGGGAATAGTTACTCTCCAGCAAGTGGAAAACAAAGCAATTCACGCCAGCTTGAAACTAATATTATTAGTGCATACCTCTGGTTCTCCAATCCTTCACTGATTTTATAAACAGTCTAAACACATAAATAGTAAAAAGGTAGTCAAAAGAAGGGTGGGGTCGATTAGGGACCAAAAAGGAGATCTTCTTGTGGAGGCAGAGGGCATGGCTGAAGTACTAAATGAGAACTTTGCATGTGTCTTCACTAGAGAAGAGGATGCTGCCAATGTAACAAAAAAGGAGGCAGTAGTGATATTGGATAGGATAAAAATAGATAAAGAGGATGTACTTAAAAGGTTGGCAGTTCTCAAAGTAGAAATGTCACCTGGTCCAGATGGGATGCATCATAGGTTACTGAGGGAAGTAAAGGTGGAAATTGTGGAGGTGCTGGCCACAATCTTCCAATCCTCCTTGGATTATGGGGGTGGTGCCAGAGGACTGGAGAATTGCAAATGTTACACCCCTGTTCAAAAAAGGGGAGAGGGAGAAACCCAGCAACTGCAGGTCAGTCAGCCTAACATTGGAGGTGGGGAAACTTTTAGAGACAAAATTAATTGGCATTTGGAAAGGTATGAGCTAATAAATGAAAGTCAGCACGGATTTGTTAAAGACTAACTTGATCGAGTTTTTTGATGAAGTAACGGAGAGGGTTGATGAGGGTAGTGCGGTTGATGTTGTGTATATGGACTTTCAAAAGTGTTTGACAGGTTACCACATAATAGACTTGTTAGCAAAATTAAAGCCCATGGAATTAAAGGGCCAGTGGCAGCATGGATACAAAATTGGCTAAGGGACAGAAAGGAGAGAGTAGTGATGAACAGTTGTTTTCCAGACTGGAGTGAAGTATACAGTGATGTTCCCCAGGGGTCAGTATTAGGACCACTGCTCTTTCTGATATATATTAATGACCTGGACTCGGGTATACGGGGCATAATTTCAAAGTTTGCAGATGATACGAAACTCGGAAATATAGTAAACAATGAGGAGGATAGTAACAGACTTCAGGAGGAAATAGACATACTGGTGAAATGGGCAGACACATGGCAGATGAAAGTTAATGCAGAGAAGTGTGAAGTGATACATTTCAGTAGGAAGAATGAGGAGAGGCAATATAAACTAAATGGTACAATTTTAAAGGGGATGCAGGAACAGAGAGTCCTGGGGGTGTATGTACACAAATCTTTGTAGGTGGCAGGACAAGTTGAGAAGGCTGTTAATAAAACCAAGGATCCCGTATGCCTTTTCAATAGAGGCATAGAGTACAAAAGCAAGGAAGTTATGCTAAATCTTTATAATGCGGAGATGCAAACCTTTATAAAGCACTGGTTAGGCCTCAGCTGGAGTATTGTGTTCAACTCTGGGCACCACACTTTAGGGAGGATGTCAAGGGCTTGGAGAGGGTGCAGAAAAGATTTACTAGAATGGTTCCAGGGATGAGGGGACTTCAGTTATGTGGAGAGACTGGAGAAGTTGGGATTGTTCTCCTTGGATCAGAGAAGGTTAAGAGGAGCTTTGATAGAAGTGTGCAAAATCATGAATGGTTTGATGGAGTAAATAAGGAGAAACTGTTTCCAGTGGCAGAAGTGTCAGTAACCAAAGGACACAGATTTAAGGTGATTGGCTAAAGAACCAGAGGCGACATGAGGAAACATTTTTTCACACAGCGAGTTGTGCTCTGGAATGCACTGCCTGAAAGGGCGGCGGAAGTAGATTCAATAACAACATTCAAAAGGGAACTGGATAAATACTTGGAGAAAAAATGACAGGGCTATGGGGAAAAGAGCTGGGGAGTGGATTCATTGGCTAGCTCTACCAAAGAGCCGGCACAGGCACGATGGGCTGAATAGCCTCCTTCTGTGCTGTATCATTCTATGATTCGCCACATCCCCCCGCCCCCCTCCCAAAATTTGGAATCAATCAAGCTCAATCCTGTCCTCACTCAATTTCCACACACACACTCAATCTAATGAGATCACTGGATAGCAAGCAGGTTATAAAACAGCTACATATTCATTCAGTCCCTATTTTTCTCTGCCTCTCTTGCGACCTGTGGTGGCGGTGGGAGTGATATACAATGGGGTTGTGGGAACAGCAATCATTGAGCATATAGCAGGGATCACTGCCTTCATCTAGGGACCATGATGCGGAGATGCCGGTGTTGGACTGGGGTGGACAAAAGTGAGAAGTCGCACAACACCAGGTTATAGTCCAACAGTTTTATTTGAAATCACAAGCTTTCGAAGCTGCTGCCGCTTCGTCAGGTGAAGTGAAGGAATACGAAATATGCTTTGCCGATTCGTATTCCTTCACTTCACCTGACGAAGGGGCAGCAGCTCCGAAAGCTTGTGATTTCAAATAAAACTGTTGGACTATAACCTGGTGTTGTGCGACTTCTCACTTTCATCTAGGGAATGGAGCCTGGAGCAAATTGAATGATGCGTAATATTGCCTATATCCTGTGCAGACAGGTACATTTAATGGGCCAGGGACAATTCTGAGCTGGGTCCTCATGGATGCACCTACCGTAAGCTGCTCAAGCTTCAACTCTGTGGTTACGGCCCTCTGACCCATCAATGTATTACAGATATGAAACTAACCCCTAGCCAACAGTTTTGTTGTACAGTAATAGTGATACCAAGGCTTGCACAAGGACGAATCACACCAGTCCGACAGGGATTAATAGAGCAAATATACTGTAGAACCACAGCAACTATGACATCGAAACAACCAATAACTTCAGTTATTCTGAGGACCCCAAACTTTTTACAATATAGGGAGGCAAATACCCAAGCTACTGAATGGCATCATCATGCATCCCAAACTTTACTTAGAGCAGGTGAAGTTACAATCATACTTGCACAGAATAATGCATCATATCTCATGGCTACCATGAGATAGAATTTTACCTGGACACTTCCCCATCAGACTTTAAATCCTATTAAAATTTTCTATAACATTCAACCACATTACATAACTCAGTAAACCTGTTCAGTTGTTTATTTTGAAGTTATCGATATTCTGGTAACTGCAATAAAGACAACATACAAGTTGCTTTTGTATTGGCTTTAGTGGAATGCTGGTGAAG
This sequence comes from Squalus acanthias, assembly GCA_030390025.1. Classification (NCBI taxonomy): domain Eukaryota; kingdom Metazoa; phylum Chordata; class Chondrichthyes; order Squaliformes; family Squalidae; genus Squalus; species Squalus acanthias. Next base: position 78,435,992 of record CM059429.1, on the reverse strand, counting down.
CTAGGTTCAAGGCAAAAGGTCTTCCTCGCCTTATCAAACCTGGCCAGTTTGAGAATGCTGCCCACTGCACGAGACCCTGACATTGGGAGCCAGTGGCAATTTACTGCTACTAAACCTAATCCAAAGCAGATACCGTTCATGAGTAATTTCCCATTAACTTGCTGAATCACATCAGACTGCATTAGAAGAACAATATTCTTCATAGGAAACTAGGTCATTATTAAAACAAGTCTGCCATACGAGTTTAGCTGCTTGACCAGTGATTGACTCTTCCAACATGTGTTTCAGCCTGCTCCGGTTCCACGGAGTCTCCTCTTATCTTGTTCCTATTCTTTCTCATTTTGTCCAGTTTCCACTTACTGACATCTGTGGATCTTCTGATGCCCATCACTATTTGAGCAATCTCTGGCACCAATTGTCTCTTTTTCACCAGGGATGTTTACCTCCCTCTACACCTCCATCCCTCATCCAGAATGATCTCCAGCCCTCCGCCACTTCCTCAAATAGCAGCCCAAGCATGTCCTATCCACCACCACCCTCCTACTTCGTTGAACTTGTTCTTGCCCTGTATAACTACTCTTAACTCCACTCACTTCCCCCAGGTAAAATGGGTAATATGAGAACCTACCTGGGTTTTTAATTATGTAGGACATTCTTTGCTCTGATCCTAGTCAGTCTCTCCCTGACCTCTTCCTCTGTTAGACTGATCTTGCTCTGATTCTAGAAATTTCATTGACTGCTTCCGTTTTCCATCCCTCACCTCGATCTGACTCTTCCCTTCCCACAACTCTTGCAATGGGCTTCCCACAGGCATTTATTACAAGTCTACCAACTCCCACTACTATCTGGATTACACTTCTTCCCAACCCACTTACTGTAAAGATTCTATCCCTTTCTCCCAGTTTCTCCATCATATGTGCCTTGATGACTCTTACAATTTTGGGTTTTCACAGTAGCCATTTGTCTTGGATTGTCGCTCTCTCCTACTAACCCGAGTATGCCTATATCTGCCCAATATCCAGGTAAGTGTAGCAAGACCATGGTATTGAACAGCGAACCCTTGCCACTGCATTCTGGCTTACTGGAATACATCACGAGCCTCCAAATAACCTGCTTACCTTCAGCAGGTGGAAGAAAACACAGTTCATTAGACTGAGGCTCGGGGTATAAACCAAAAGTCAAGTTTATTTAACGTTCAACAGCATCCACATCAAGCAGTATATTTACTGTAATTTACAAACTTGACAATGCTCCTCAAAACGTCAAAAGTAAAAGATGCTTCACCACTACCTTTCAACAGTTTGTAATTTAAACCAGGGTCAGATAGCTTATGTGTAGAACTAGAAAAGGGCAGATGGGTCTAAACAATCCAGAAACAACATCTTCCTCTACCCCTTCCTGCTCTTACACACAGAGGACAGAAGGTGGAAGAACAGAGCTCCATTATAAAGGTGAAGGCAAAATACTGCGGATGCTGGAAATCTGAAAGATAAACAGAAAAAGTTGGAAATACTCAGCAGGACAGGCAGCATATGTGGAGAGAGAAACTGTTTCTCTCTCCACAGATGCTGCCTGACCTACTGAGTATGTCCAGCATTTTCTGTCCATTATAAGATAACATTCTTCATAACATATTGAAAATCTTACATCTGCACATAATTCCCGTTTTCAAACCCTTACTATCCGTTTTCCCATTTTTGTGTCAACTTTTCCGATGATAAATTCCTATATCCACATTTATAATGAAAGTTGAAGTAAACTTGTCACGCTGTAATTACACTGTCCTGCCAGTGGTGGTGCTCTAGCCCCTCGGTTTTGCGTCCCAGCTCCTCAGCCTGCACTGCAGAGAAACTCCGATACTCTAACCAATTCTACTTCTCTGTTTCCCAAATTTCCCGAAATGTTGCTATTTAACTATAAGCATAATATAAAATCAAGGTTATTATACAAAAATAAAGACAGAACTTATGACTTTAAAATGAGAACTGACGTATATCTGCCACGCTGGTCCAATTATCTCCCACCCTCTAACCCCACTTCACCTGAAAGCTACACTTGGTCTTGACTCCCTGTGTGCAATGCCAGGGGAGATTGATTAGTATTAGCTATTCTTTGCCATTTTACTCAGCAAAGGGGTGGACATCGCATGTGGAAGGAGAAGGAAAGGAATTGCAGGATGATTTTATAGCCAGAAGAGTTCAGGCACTTTACAGAAGTAGTGTGATCATCACTTTAGATTACAGCCTTGAAATCCCTCCTTGGCATCTGTTATTACTTATAATCTATACTGGGAGATATCACCTGATACCGCTCATGGTAACTCAATGGATATGATTATTATACGACATAAGGCACAATCTAGTATTCTGGTGCTAAGGTACAGATGTATATTTCACTTTAAGACAAGTTCGAAGTGCTGTGCCTTCTTGAGGTCAATTGGAGGCTAACTGCTCCTGGGCAGATCTCGAGATCAATTAGAGGTCAGGGATCCAGAAGAATGACTGAATTTTTAAAAAAACGCGTGGCACTGAAATTTAGAAGTGCAACACCTAAAGTACAAAACACTCATTTCAAAATCTTTACATATATGGCTTTAATTTAATTTGAAATCCGTATTTTATAATATTGTGCTGATACTGACTCTACCTCCTGTCACTGATGAAGATTATTCATAGTTTCAGACTAACAATGGCATTGCAACTATATTACAGGTTAAATTGAGAAATAAATCAGGAGTAAGTTACTGGGAGAATCTAGCCTCCTCCTTTCAACCTTGGTGCCTGGCACGATGATGTATGACAGTTGTTTCGTCATCACTTACAAGGTTAGGATATCGTATGATGGAGGACTGAAACCACTAGCATCCATGAAATAAACACAAACAGAAAAATCATTCAAGCAATATTGACCAGCAACCTATTCTCACATATTGTTCGGTAAAACCTTCTGTTATAAGGAAGCTGAAGAACTTATGCCGGATGATGAATGAATCTCTCACTCAGATGAGTGGTTTGGTTAAAGGGGAGCAATTTTACAATGAACTGACTTAAACTGGAAGGTGCTATTAGAGGAGTTATAACAGCAAAGAGAAGTGCACCTCAGCTGCTGCTTTGACCCAGTTTTTATTGGAATTCTAAAGCAGTGTTGTCCAATACGCTAGCCATTAGCCACATGTGGCTAATTGGGAATCCAGATGTGGATAATGGTATTTTTGATTAGAAAATACAAAATGAGTAAGAAACACGGTCGCTGGACACATGATATCAACACTCATTTGCATGGCACACAGGCATGTGAATTTTAACCTTTTTGTGGGTTTGTTGGTAAATTGGCAAGACTAAAAGCAAAGTGTGCAAGTGCTTTTTTCGATCGTTGTGTGCGCTTTAATTCCTTGGTTACTGCTTATTGGTTATCTGCTAAAATGGTGTGCAAGAAGGATGAAAATGCCGGACTTCAGCACCATGGAAACACCAGCAACATTGTATGGAGAGAGCAGCTGTCATCGTGGCCAGCTCCACCGCTCCATGCCAGCAGAAGAAAGCCTAGCCAGTGAAGAGCAGCTCCAACAGGGCACGTCACAGCAAAGGGCAAGCAGGAGTGGCTCTCCCGTGTCTTGCGCAAGTCAACATTCTCAGCAATCACTCTGATGAAGTCAAAGTACCGGCTCGCAACTGCTGGTCAAAAACCTAGAAGCTGCACTAAGATGGGGTGTGCCTGATAAATTCATGCCAGAATTCCAAACTTTGGTGAAAGAGAAAAACTGCTAAGTTTTGCACTGAATGATGGTAGATGTCTGTTAAGTAAATATATACAAGAAGTACATTTACCTATATGTGTAAGGAGTTTTCTAATAAAATTAGCGCATGTGGCTAAAACAGTGTTGCCATAGCCACACCTGCGGTTAGTCAGTGATTTCTATTGGACAACACTGCTCTAAAGGAAGCAAACAATAATCAAAAGGAAAAATTCAAAAGCAATGTTCTTTGATGCATCGTACCCTGAAAAAACTCCAGATGTTTAATTAGGTATGCAACAATAACATAGATTTCCTGTCTGCAAATGGCTGCCATAAATGCCCTTTCTTTCCATCCATAAAGACCAGGTACTGATGCCAGCGATTGTTCCCATTACCAGACTGTTTCAACAAAGGCCAGTTTGAACTAAGACCTATAAGCTGCAGGGTTTTAACGCCAAAGGTTGCATCACCTAATGACTATTTCTTGATTTACTCCATCTCCTATCCTCTTTTTCACCTTGGTATCTTGCCCTCCAGTTGTCTCATCATTACCAATAACGACTGGAGCATTCAGTGGCGCTAGTTGAGGCGTTGGTGACGCTCATGGGCTCTGAGATGACTTGCAAGCCCAAAGCACGATATGCAAGTCCCCCACACTCAATAGATTGATTGGAGGCTGGTCTTGGCAATTCACTTATGCTTTCATTTTTGCCCTGTTTTTCAGATGGTCATGTAGACTCTTCAAGCCCCTCCAGCAGGTCACATGCCACTGCATGTGGTTTATAAGCAAGTTTCTCCCATGTGAATGCTGCAGTCCTTCATGGTGCCATCCAGAGTGTTTTTGAAGCATTTTCACTGTGCTTACCTTCTTCAAATGCCTGTAAAAGCAGCTTTAGGCATACGTTACCTGCCAGTCTGACTAAATGGCCAGTCCATCATAGCTGGACTGTCAAGATCATGGTTTCTATTTTGATGCTGTTGGCCCTGGACTGGACTTCACTGTTCAGTATTATGTCTTACCAGCTGATTTACAGGATCACACAGAGTTAGCACATGAAATTCACTGACAGGCTACAGCAAGTTGTCAGGAGCTTTGGCTCCTTTCCTAATAATGAAAAAACATTTGATGGCACCAGAAAGCAGAGCTGATCGCAGTCAGAACAGACAACATAGGAGAAGCCTCTACCACGTCCACAGCAAGAAGATCCAATATTCAGACTCAGGCACAAAAAACATATTGTTACCAGCTGCTGATACATATGCAGAATGCAACCGGCCTGCATACCTGTCCGGTAACCTTTTCCACTGCAATGGTTCATCCAGCTTTACCCTGGCCTTAAATCTATTTGATTTCCAGCTCTTCCCAGTTCTGATGAAAGGTCATCGACCTGAAACGTCAACTCTCTTTCTCTCTCTACGGATGCTGCCTGGCCTGCTGAGTTTTTCCAGCGTTTTCTGTTGTTATTTCGGATTTCCAGCATCTGCAGTATTTTGCTATCGTATTAGTGTTTGGTTCACTGCCACCTCTCTTCTTGGAATGCCTACCTTGAAGAAGTTCTGCTCTTCTCTTCGATGGGATTTCCGTTTGGCTCTTCAACCTTGTTCATCTTCATTGATTTCAGTTTCCCTTCTCGTGTTTGCTTAATGTCTCTTCATCTCCTCCTTTGTTCCTTTATCCCCTCCCCCTTTTCCCAGCTTTACCCTGGCCTTAAATCTATTTGATTTCCAGCTCTTCCCAGTTCTGATGAAAGGTCATCGACCTGAAACGTCAACTCTCTTTCTCTCTCTACGGATGCTGCCTGGCCTGCTGAGTTTTTCCAGCGTTTTCTGTTGTTATTTCATCATTGTGGTCAGCTAAAGCTGTTAGAGGTCTCAGTTAGGAATATTCTTGAAACATACATAGGCCCGGGGCGAGGGGGGTGGGGAGGAGAGGGAAGGAGATGCAGTGACGAAAACCTGTAAGACACATTATCCAAAAAAAAATGTCCACAGGTGCTATGCCTACCTCGGTTATAAAGTGAATTTACGACCCTTTGTCGAATTAGCTTTATGTGGTGTTAATTAAAAACACCTCAGTTCTTACCACAGGATTAGTGTAAACACATCAGCTGGCACATATTGGTCATTTCAATCAAAAAAGCAGAAAGTTTTCCGACCCACATCGAAACCTTATTGAGCGGCGCGAAAACCCATTCCACAACAAGGGGATGGATCTGGTTATTTTTTGTGCGGGTGGGAGAAGGGGGTACATGGGCAATACCAGCTCACACGCCAGGCTGCGCCAATCAGAGTCCCCTTCAAAAGGCGGCAACCGAGCCAGTCCGCACTGGGCACCTGCTGCCAAGCACGCACGCACACACGTGGATGCGACCTGGGGATCGTGGACATGTCGTCGACTTGACTTGAACTTGACTGAAATGGGAGGGGAGGGGAGGAAGACATTTGTATCTTTTGAAGTAAGAGGGTAGGAGAGAAAAAAAAACCCAGGGCCAGCCAGATCCAATAAAATGCCAGCAGCTGCCCCTGTTCCTGCTCCTACCTGTATACTGAAGTCTCGAATATGAGCCATTTCCATGGGAGCCAGTCAGGCAGCACTAATGGTCTCTGAGGGTGAGGATCACAGCACAGCCTCTATAAGCAGGCCCAGGGGGACATTACCGCCGCTACAGGCCGCCTGGATCCTCCGCAAAGCCCGTCAGCTCCTCACTGTTTGGGTCCCCCAGCTCGCCTGCTGCCCGCTCACCGCGCAGGCGCCCCCACCGTGCCGCAGTGCGCGCCGGGACTCGGAGTCCGCCTGCCCGCGCCGGCGCGCCGCCACAGCCGCTGAGGCGAGGCGGCAAGAACTACAACTCCCGGCGTGCGCCGCGGCGGCGCGGTGATTCCGGCCGGGGCCGGCCGGCCGACTCCCCCTCCCCCCACTCCGCACAGCCGCAGTACGGCCGCCTGTCAATCACTCTGACAACCCTGTAGCTCCGCCCCCCCAGAGGACAACCTCAGCTGGGAACCGACCACAACTTCTACAGCGCCCGAACGTAGCAAAGTGTCACCAGGCGCTTCACAACAACATTCAACTCACAAACCCAACAGGGAGTCCAAACCCAGCAGAGATAAGAAACCCATGAAGGATAAACTCTCTGGTGTTTAGAAGAATGAGAGGTGATCTCATTGAAACATACAAGATTCTGAGGGGGATTGACAGGGTAGATGCTGAGAGGTTGTTTCCCCCCCTGGCTGGAGAGGCTAGAACTAGGGGGCACAGTCTCAGGATAAGGGGTTGGCCATTTAAGACTGAGATGAGGAGGAATTTCTTCACACAGAGGGTTTTGAATCTTTGGAATTCTCTACCCCAGAGGGCTGTGGAGGCTCAGTCGTTGAGTATATTCAAATCTGAGATAGATTTTTGGACTCTAGGGGAATCAAGGGATATGGAGATCGGGCGGGAAAGTGGAGTTGAGGTCAAAGATTAGCCATGATCTTGTTGAATGGCGGAGCAGGTTTGAAGGGCCGTTTGGCCTACTCCTGCTCTTAATTCTTATGTTCTTAGGTAAAGAATCCAGCTAAGATAAAAAAAAACTGGAATATGGAACCAAGTAGGAAACCCAAACCCAACAGGGATAAGAAACTCAGCAAGGATAAGGAACCCAGCTGGGATAAGGAACCAAGCAGGGAGCCCAAAACCAGCAGGGACAAGGAACCCCACTGAGATGAGGGACGCGGCTGGAATAATGAACTAAGCAGGGAGCCCAAACCCAGCAGGGATAAAACACTCAGCAAGGAAAAGGAACCTAGCTTAGATAAGGAACCCTGCTGGGATAAAGAGCCAAGTATGAAGCTCAAACCCAGCAGGAGTAGGGTGTGTGAGAACCCAGTAGTGATACCAAACCCAGCAGGGGCAAGGAATCCAGCAGGGATAGAGTGTATAAGAGTCCAGTCAGGATAAGGAACACAGCAGAGATAGTTTGTGTGTGAGACCTTGCAGGGATCAGAAACCCAGCAAGAATAAGGAACCCAGAAGAGAGGAAATGTGAGAACCCAGCAGAGGTGGGTGTGTGAGAACCCATTAGGGATAAGAAACCCAGAAAGAATAAAGAATTAAGCAGAGATGGTGTATGAGAAGCCAGCAGGGATCAGAAACTCAATAGGGACAAGGAACCCAGCAACAGCAGTGTAGGAATCCAACAGGGAGAAAAAAAACCTAGCAGGGAAAAGTGTGCATGAGAGTGCAGCAGGTATAAGGAACCCAGCAGAATTGAGGAATCCAGTCTGGATAAAGAATCCAGCAGAGATAATAAACCCAGCAGAAAAGGTAGAAACATAGAAAAATAGGAGCAGGAATAGGCCATTCGGCCCTTTGAGCCTGCTCCGCCATTCAATATGATCATGGCTGATCCTCTATCTCAATACCATATTCCTGCTCTCTCCCCATACCCCTTGATGCCTTTTGTGTCTAGAAATCTATCTATCTCCTTCTTAAATATATTCAGTGACTTGGCCTCCACAGCCTTCTGTGGTAGAAAATTCCACAGGTTCACCACCCTCTGAGTGAAAAATTTCTCCTCATCTCAGTCCTAAATGTCCTACCCCATATCCTGAGACTGTGACCCCTCGTTTTAGACCCCCCCAGCCAGGGGAAACATCCTCCCTGCATCCAGTCTGTCTAGCCCTGTCAGAATTTTATACGTTTCAATGAGATCCCCTCTCATTCTTCTAAACTCTAATGAATACAGGCCTAGTCGACCCAATCTCTCCTCATACGACAGTCCTGCCATCCCAGGAATCAGTCTGGTGAACCTTCGCTGCACTCCCTCTATGGCAAGTATATCCTTTCTTCGGTAAGGAGACCAAAACTGCACACAGTACTCCAGGTGTGGTCTCACCAAGGCCCTGTACAACTGTAGTAAGACAGTTCTGATGAAAGGTCATCGACCTGAAACGTCAACTCTCTTTCTCTCTCCACGGATGCTGCCTGGCCTGCTGAGTTTTTCCAGCGTTTTCTGTTGTTATTTCGGATTTCCAGCATCTGCAGTATTTTGCTATCGTATTAGTGTTTGGTTCACTGCCACCTCTCTTCTTGGAATGCCTACCTTGAAGAAGTTCTGCTCTTCTCTTCGACGGGATTTCCGTTTGGCTCTTCAACCTTGTTCATCTTCATTGATTTCAGTTTCCCTTCTCGTGTTTGATCAGGTATCTGCCAAGACTCGGTTTCACAGCCACATTACTTTCCTCAGCAACTGTAGTAAGACATCCTTGCTCCTGTACTCAAATCCTCTTGCAATGAAGGCCAACATACCATTTGCCTTCCTAACTGCTTGCTGCACCTGCATGTTTGCTTTCAGTGACTGGTGTACATTTAAATAATACTCTACCTTTCTGTTTTTCCTACCGAAGTGGATAACTTCACATTTATCCACATTATATTGCATCTGCCATGTATTTGCCCACTCACTCAACTTGTCTAAATCGCCTTGAAGCCTCTTTTCATCCTCCTCACAACTCACAATCCCACCTAGTTTCGTGTCGTCAGCAAACTTGGAAATATTACATTTGGTTCCCTCATCCAAAGCATTAATGTATATTGTGAATAGCTGGGGCTCAAGCATTGATCCTTGCGGTACCCCACTAGTCACCGCCTGCCACCCTGAAAAAGACCCATTTATTCCTACTCTCTGTTTCCTGTCTGTTAACCAATTTTCAATCCATGCCAATATATTACCCCCAATCCCATGTGCTTTAATTTTGCACACTAACCTCTTATGTGGGACTTTATCAAAGGCATTCTGAAAATCCAAATACACCACATCCACTGGTTCTCCCTTATCTATTCTACCAGTTACATCCTCAAAAAACTCCAGCAGGTTTGTCAAACATGATTTCCCTTTCATAAATCCATGTTGACTTTGTCTAATCCCATTGATATTTTCTAAGTGTCCTGTTATCACATCCTTTATAATAGACTCTAGCATTTTCCCTACTACTGATGTTAGGCTAACCGGTCTGTAGTTCCCTGTTTTCTCTCTCCCTCCTTTTTTAAATAGTGGGGTTACATTTGCCACCCTCCAATCTGCAAGAACTGTTCCATAATCTATAGAATTTTGGAAGATGACAACCAATGCATCCACTATTTCCATGGCTACCTCTTTTAGTATTCTGGGATGCAGATTATCAGGCCCTGGGGATTTATCAGCTTTCAGTCCCATTAATTTCTGCAGCACTATTTTTTTACTAATACTAATTTCCTTTAATTCCTCCTTCTCACTAGACCCTTGGTTCCCTAGCATTTCTGGGAAGTTATTTGTGTCCTCTTCCGTGAAGACAGAACCAAAGTATTTGTTTAATTGCTCTGCTATTTCCTTGATCCCCATTATAAATCCTCCTGTTTCTGACTGTAAGGGTCCTACATTTGTCTTCACTAATCTTTTTCTTTTTACATACTTGTAGAAGCTTTTACAGTCCGCTTTTATGTTCCTTGCAAGTTTACTCTCATACTCTATTTTTCCCCTCTTAATCAATCTCTTGGTCCTTTTTTGCTGAACTCTAAACTGCTCCCAATCCTCAGGCTTGCTACTTTTTCTGGCAACTTTATATGACTCCTCTTTGGATCTAATACTATCCTTAATTTCTTTTGTTAGCCATGGTTGGGCCGCTTTTCCTTTTGTATCTTTGCGCCAGAAAGGAATGTATAACTGTTGCAATTCATGCATTCGTTCCTTAAATGTTAGCCATTGCCTATCCACCGTCATGCCTTTTAATGAAGCTCCCCAATCTATCATAGCCAACTCACTCCTCGTTAAGGATCCAGCAGAGATAAGGAACCCAGTAGAAAGAGGGGGTCGTTAGTATTCAGTAGAGATGTATGAAAACCTAGCATGCACAAGGAACCCAGCAAGGATAACAAACTCAGCAGATGGAATGTGTAAGAACCCAGCAGGGATAAGGAACCCAACAGAAATTATAAACCCAGCAGAGAGCGGGTATGTGAGAACCCAACAGGGACAAGCCCAGGAGGACAGGCTGTGTTTGGGAACCCCATAGTCTCCATGTGAGAACTTAAGGACAGGCTCTGTGTGAGAAGCCAGAAGGATAAGAGACTGTGACAACCCAACAAGCTGAAGCTCTCTGTAAGAATCCAGCAGCCAGGAGACTGTTGGAATCCAACAGCAATAGGCTCCCTTTGAGAAAAGTTAAAGAATAGTACACAACATTGTCTATTATGCAGCTTGTGTGCTGTTTCCTGAGCAGTTTAATGCACTGCCCTTTACCCACCTTATTACACCTCTCATTAAAGATATTGGCCAAGATTTTGCTGAAGTTGGGGCATCTGTTAGCTAGACTTGTTCGTGTACTTTTAGGTTTTAAAATTTTTTGCACACAATGTTGCTGAAAGTGCGAGCTGATAATGGCGCAGCAAGGGCAACAGGGCATCTGGGATCTTGATGAACAACGGGACCAACACTGTATCGCCTTAGCCAATGAGATTAAAGGATTGGGAAATAAACAGAGGAAGGACTGAGAAGGAAGGTGAATTAGAGTGAATTCAATGTCAAATCAGGTACAGAAAGAGAAATAAAGAGAGGGAAAGAAAGACTGGATTAAGAAAGAGAGAGACAAAAGAGACAGAATGGAAAAGTAAGAAAAAAAGTGTAAACATTTCTAATTTGACATTTTTAAAATCTAAAACAATTCACAATCTGAAGGAATGAGACTCTATATTTTTAATTGTTCACTTTCTGGGCCAGAGAGGTTGATTGGCAGTCATTAACAATTATCATATCCTTTAAAGGGTACTTACGCTGTTAATTACTTGATTTAATTTTCTGTGGCGAGTTTAATGAAAAATTAATGCAGAATGCGGGGATGTTAAGGGCGAGATGCCGTTTTTGCGAAGCTAGCAGCAGAACGGTGCTAATCGTCCAGCAACTTGTGGCGATTTACAATTCACGGAGTATCTCTTCCTCGCTACAAGTTGCTGGATGATTTGCACATTAATAACCAAAGTCACCGTTATTTTTTCTGGGCCATTTTTACAATAGTAAATGGACAGTTTATTGCATTGCATGTTAGTGCATTACAGTGTTGTGGAGTATTTTAAACCAACACTCAACACAAGGTTTTAGATCGTTATTCAAATGGTCTTTATTACACCGGCGGGGAGACAATCTCTACTGGCGCACCAGGAGACTTCTCCAAATTGATACAGTAAGCGTTACATATTTATGTGTTCAAAAGTTGTGGTAGCCTCGTGCACAATCCCGTTACACTGTTTTAATTGGCTTAAAGCCCGCGTGCACAGTTGCTGATTGGCTAATTCCCTATCTCGCATCACACAACCTTTCGCCTATATTTATTGTCACATGATCTTTATGATCTCACCTGTTGTTATATTTTGTAACCTTTAGTAAAACCACATGTCTGCATTTCTGTCTCGCTGTGCCCCGTGTGGTTTTACTTATCTCTAGATTCCATAGTTTCTGGTTAATCATAGATGGTGCTTCTGAGCTAATTTCATCTAATCTTGAAAAGCACCGAGACCTTGTGGTCAGCATGTCTGAGCTGTCTCCGCCGGTCTCTGTCTCAACCGTTTCTAGTGTGCAAGCTGCATTGTTAACCCCTTAATTCTTGAAGGGCGCCGATATCCCACTTCAACAGTCTTTACTGCTCACTACACTATTTCTTATAATTCTGATATACTCTGAATTTGTGAATCAACTGCTTACTACACTACTTAGAAATAGCTTGCATTTATATAGTGCCTTTTATGTTCTCAGGGTGCTCAAGATTTACAACTTCTACCCCATCTTCACCAACTCTGTCATGGCAGATTAGCCGCCCAGTAACAGCCCAGATACATCCACTCAGGACAAAGAAGATCGTCAGAAGGATTTTCACTGGGTGAAGCACTGAGCACAAATGAGCAGTAGGACCTGAGAATGGAAGACAGGGAGAGTACTGCTCTTCCATGGAGAGTGGGGAAATTATCACACTCAGCTACAGAGATGAGGGACCTAGTTCTTCGGCTTTCAAAAGTGCAATGATTTGGGAGCATAGATCTCGTGCGCAGGCAGTGGAGATGGCTTCCATCCGCATCTGCAATGTATTGTAGGAAGTTTCTCACAACATGTAGAGCATCTTGGAGAGAGTGACAGTCATAGGAACACAGGAGTAGGCCATTCAGCTCCTCAAGCCTGTTCCACCATTCAACTAGATCATGGCTGATCTGTATGTCACCTTCACTTACCCGCCTTTGTTCCATATCCCTTGATAACCTTATCTAACAAAAATTTATCGATCTGAGTCTTGAAAATTTAAATTGACCCAGCACAGGACCTTGTTTGGGGCAGAATGTTCCCACAGGAAACCCGCTCCGAATTAAAATCTTATCTATTATATATAAAAATCCATGCAATACTACAGGAAACTCTTGTTTATCCGGCACCCAAATATCCGGAATTCTCGCTTAACCGGCAAAAATCATCCTCCGAAAACTCCTCTCAAATAATCGGCAATGTTGCCGAGTCGCAGTCGAGTCTCCGCGAACGCCGAGTACTCCGAAAACTTCTCTCAAATAACCGGCAATGTTGCCGATCCCGAGTCCGAGTCCGAGTCCGCGAACGCCGATTTAGTCAGTAGGGGTAGTTTTCAAAAGTGCCACTACTTAAAAATAGCCTTGGTAGATATACCTCTCCGTTATCCGGAACTTTCGATCAACCGGCACCACGCCGGTCCCATCGGTGCCGGTTAATAAAGAGTTTCCTGTACTTGGCACTGTAGGTGGCGTCGTGAGCTAACGTTATGTCACAGTCTGACTTCTTACTGCTGTCTATACAGAAATGATTAAACCTTGCCCTCTAGAGCTGACAACAAGTAATGGCCTGCTGAGAAAGGGAAAAATAGGACCACCTGAAAATACATCAAATTGGGCCTCCAGGAGGAGCATAAAGCAAAAGAAATCGTATCCTTTTGGTAATCCATTCAATAAATGAACATTTCTGAAATTTGGTGCTAGGAGTACCCCTCCCCTCGAGGTACTTTTCGATTCCCCATCTCCCCTTGCTGAGAGTGTTTCCCGCCTCTGTTCCCCCGCACCCCCACCACTGGGTCAGAACCCACCCCAACCTCTTCCGTCAAAACAGTTTTCCCCCCCTCTTAGGTTATTTCCGAATCTGTCCCCAATGAGTTGTTTCTCTGCGACCTTCCCCCTTGCTGAGGTGGTTATCTTGCTGTTCCCTCCCTCCCCCTGCTGAGGTAGTCTCCCCCCCCCCACCGCCCCGGCCCGTGCCTTGGTGAAATTATTCCTGCTGCCCTCTGATCATGATTAATGACTACCTGTCTGCAATGCCATGGAGGGTCAACTAGTCTATATCGTACAATCTGTACATTTGCACACAATTCCTTTCTGGAGCACTTCAGGCGTTCTGCTCCAGCTGTGTCGTAACCTGGAGTCACTTTGCTGATTGACTGAAAGGATAACAGCGACAAACCAGCTCTGAGGAAGTGGGTAATATACAAATAGAAAGTGGCTTAAAAAACTACAATGAGAAACTACCACAGAGTAGTGAAAACAAGCAATTCTGAATGACCAACAAAAACCTACCAATGAAAGAAGGGAGATGGTGAACCAGTCAAATTGCTCCAAACAATTTTTCTAATTTTTTTCGACCACCATTTTCCCCTTCTCATCCTGTTGACTGAGAGCTCAAAATAAAGTTTGTAACATAATAAAAACATTTAAATATTACATATTTCACAATAACATGAATAAACTTACCTAGAATATTGTCCTTTGTGTCTTTAGGTATTGTCCTTAACTATGGGTTTTACTGTATGGTTCGGTAACCTAGAGATTATGCTACTGGACTAGCAACACAGAGTTTGTAAATTCAAATCCCATTGTGGCATGTTATGAAATACAGTTCAATAAATTTGTGGGATAGCATTGGAAAAATTAACATGATAGTTTCCGGTTTATCATAAAAACTCAACTTCAGGGAAGGAAATCTGACACTCCTACCTGGTCTAGCCTACACTTAATCCAGCCTCCACATTTAACGGATCATCCTCTGCTAATTCCGCCTCCTCCAGCATGATGCCACCACCAACCACATCTTCCCCTCCCTTCTCTTTCAGCATTCCAAAGGGACCGTTTCCTCCGCGACACCCTGGTCCACGCCTCAATCACCCCCAACACTCCTCCCCTTCCCACAGTACCCATCCATGCAAGCACAGGAGATGCAACACCTGCCCTTTTACCTCCTCCCTTCCCACCGTCCAGGGCCCCAAACACTCCTGCCAGGTGAAACAACGATTTACTTGTACTTCTTTCAATTAGTATACTGTATTCGATGCTCACGATGCGGTCTCCTCTACCCTGGGGAGACCAAACACCGCTTTGCGGAACACCTCCGTTCAGTCCGCAAGTGTGACCCCGAGCTTCCGGTCGCCTGTCACTTTAATTCTCCGCTCCACTCCCACTCTGACTTCTCTGTCCTCGGCCTCCTACACTATTCCAATGAAGCGCAATGTAAGCTCGAGGAACAGAACCTCATTTTTCGATTACAGCCTTCCGGACTCAACAATTACAGATTATAACCTCTGCCCCCATTTTTTTGGACGGTAGCTGTTGGTATGATTCTCCTATTCCCATTTGCACCTCCTCTAGACCCATCTTTTGTTTTTCTACTTGTCCCATTACCTTCTCCTTTTGCCTTGCACCATCATCCCTTTTGTCATTTAATGTCTGCTGCCTTTCACCCTGTTACAGACTTTCCCTTTTGTTTTGACCTCCGTCCCTGCTTTCCCTGCCTCTGTACTTGCTTAAAACCTGTTTTTTTTATAGAAATAGGAGCAGGAGTAGGCCATTTGGCCCTTCGAGCCATTCAATAAGATCATAGATGATCTTCTACCTCATCTCCACTTTCCTGCACTATCTCCATATCCCTTGATTCCCTTAATATCCAAAAATCTATCGATCTCTATCCTGAATATACTCAATGACTGAGCATCCACAACCCTCTGGGGTAGAGAATTCCAAAGATTCACCTCCCTCTGAGTGAAGAAATTTCTCCTCATTTCAGTCCTAAATGGTTGACCCCTTATTCTGAGACTGTGACCCCTGGTTCTAGACTCCCCAGCCAGGGGAAACATCCTCCCTGCATGTACCCTGTCAAGCCCTGTAAGAATTTTGTATGTTTCAATGAGATCACCTCTCATTCTTCTAAACTCTAGAGAATATAGGCCTAGTCTACTCAATCTCTTCTCATAGGACAATCCCCCCATCCCAGGAACCAGTCTGGTGAACCTTCGTTGCACTTCCTCTATGGCAAGTATATCTTTCCTTAGGTAAGGAGACCAAAACTGTACACAATACTCCAGGTGTGGTCTCACCAGGGCCCTATATAATTGCAGTAAGACGTCTTTACTCTTATACTCAAATCCTCTTGTAATACTATTTGAGTTCCTAATTGCTTGCTGTACCGCCATGTTAACTTTCAGTGATTTGTGTACGAGGACACCCAGGTCCCTCTGAACACCAACATTTCCCAATCTCTCACCACTTAAAAAATACTCTGCTTTTCTATTTTTTCTACCAAAGTGGATAACTTCACATTTCTCCAGATTATATTCCATTTGTCATGTTCTTGCCCACTCACTTCACCTGTCTATGTCCCCTTGAAGCCTCCTTGCATCCCCCTCACAACTTACATTCCCACCCAGCTTTGTATCATCAGCAAACTTGGATATATTACATTTGGTCCCCTCATCCAAATCATTGATGTAGATTGTGAATAGCTGAGGCCCAAGCATTGATCCTTGCGGTACCCCACTCGTTACAGCCTGGCAACCCGAAAATGACCCATTTATTCCTACTCTCTGTTTTCTTTCCGTTAACCAATCCTCAATCCATGCTAGTATATTACCCTCAATCCCATGAGCCCTAATTTTGTTTAATAACCTCTTGTGTGACACCTTATCGAATGCCTTCTGAAAATCCAAATACACCACATCCACTGGTTCCCCCTTATTTATTCTGCTAGCTACAACCTCAAAAAACTCTAACAGATTTGTCAAACACGATTTCCCTTTCATAAATTCATGTTGACTCTGCCCAATCCTATTATTATTTTCTAAGTGCCCTGTTACCACGTCCTTAATAATAGATTCTAGCATTTTCCCTACTACTGATGTCAGGCTAATTTGGTCTGTGTAGGGGGTGGTGTGGTAGGGTCAGCTTCACCTCTGACTCAGTGAGTGGTTCGAATCGCTCCCACGCCCCTGGTTCTAGACCGTGGACTTATCTGGGGATTGTGAACAAAGATGCAGTAGACAACAGGTTTTGATGAAAGAGTTTTGACTTTTATTAAAGAAAAAGGTAACAAACTTAAAACACACTTAATGCTTAAACACAGGTTGGGGAACACACGGTACAGGCGAGGGAGAATTACAATATACAAAAACCCCTTATCCCTCCCAATCCCACTGCCTAGCTAGGTTTAATTCCAGAGGATCAGGGGTAATGCTCACCAATTGACAGTTCTTGACAGTTGAGGTATTTCGCAATTTCGGGGTTCACTGAGGTTTTTGATTGTTGGGGCCTGCCGTACCCCGGACGTGGTGGAAGACTTCAGCTGCACTCCAGGTCAGTTTGGGTCTGTCCGCTGATGCGGTAAGGTGCGTTTTGGATTCTATCAGGTGAGTACCCGATTTTTCTTCCTTAGAGGTAGGGTTTAGAGTTTTTTTAAGGGAAAATCTTACCCAGGGGTAAGTCAGGAATAGTTTGTAGCGTGGAAACTTGCGTGTCTTCGGGTTTTGCTGGTGTTGGTCTTTCGGTGTTGCCTGGTGGTTGGTTGCTGCGCGGGGCCTTGGTTTCCGCAGTACTTTCAAGTGTCGGTTTGCCTCGTGGAGCCCTTGGCGGCTCTTGTTGTTGGTTTGTTGCGTTGGAGGCCTGTCGGGGCGGTACCTCCTGGAGCTGGGCCGTGTGTTGAGTGATGCCGACTCGCTCCCAGCTTCCAGTGGCCTTTGCTAGTGTCTGCTAGAGCTGGACTGTATACTGAGCGATGCCGACTCGCTCCCAGCTCGTGGTCTCAGTTCTAGCCCTTGCCTGGCCTTGTCTGTCCTGCCTCCGATCTCGCCTCGGGTCTGCCTGCCTCATGGCCTAGCTGCTGGTCTCTCCTCCTGCTCATGTCGTGTCTGTGTGTTGAACTGCGAGTAACTTACTTTCTTGGGGGATTAGGCCCTCAATTATACTGTTCAGGCCTATTGTGTTTTTCGCGCCAAAACCGCTTTACTAAATTGGTTTCGTGTTGAAGTGATTTAGGTTTCAGTTGAGGCCTGTTTATTCTATTGTCTTAGGTTTTGGCGGGCTCGTGAAGTCTGATGACTTTAACTTTATGTTAACTTGTCCTGATGGCTTCCGATGTCTCCCATTTAGACAGGGCCTTTATCTACGTGCCAAATCTTGCTCCTTTTGTTTTAGGTTTTTGGCGGGCTCGTTAAGTCTGTTCCTGTAGATACTTGGCTAATTGGTTTTTGATGGGATGATGGGCTGTGAAGCTGTGTGCTGGAAGTTTTATTGTTAGGAATTGTTTTCAGACTTTCAGCATTCTGTTTGGACCTGGGGATTTCAAAAGGGGTTTTGGTTTATTCATTTTTGAATGTGTTTGTGAGGTTTTGGATGAGGCTCTTCCTCCTTGGTTGGATTGCAGTGCAAACATCTCCCAGACAGCTTGGCTTGGTCCCAATACCCAAAAGCTGTCCACTGCCTCACCACACCCTTTCCCCGCAGCCTGTCTTGTTTATGTGACTGCAGGTTTTCCCAATGGCCCTTTTACTGGCCTACTCCTGCTCCTAGATTCTATGTTTCTATTAAAGGTATAGTATTATCCAAAGTCATTTTCCTCAGGGTTTTTCTTCCCTGATCCTTAAAAATGTCCAAAACTGAGGTTTTTACCTCAAATTCCTTCATTTAGGTCCCATCATTCCAAATTTGTGTTAAAATCCAAAACTCACCCCGTTTAGGGTTCTATTCGAGTTTCTGGGGGATTTTGCGAAGCCTACAGTCTGTAGTTCCTCGTTTTCTATCTCCCTCCTTCTTAAATAGTGGTGTTACATTTGCTACCTTCCAATCCGCGGGAACCGTTCTAGAATCTATGGAATTTTGGAAAATGACAACCAATGCATCCACTATCTCTATAGCCAACTCTTTCGAAACCCTAAGATGTAGGTCATCAGGTCCAGGGGATTTATCGGCATTCAGTCCCATTAATTTCTCCAGTACTACCTTTTTACTTATACTAATTTCGCTCAGTTCCTCATTCTCGCTAGAACCTTGGTTCTCCACTATTTCTGGGAAGTTTTTTGCCTCTTCTTCCATGAAGACAGACACAAAGTATTTGTTTAATTTCTCTTTCATTTCCTTATTCCCCATGATAATTTCTCCTGTCTCAGCCTGTAAGGGACCCACATTTACTTTCGCTAATCTTTTCCTTTTTACATATCTATAGAAGCTTTTACAGTCTGTTTTTATGTTTCTCGCTAGTTTACTCTCATATTCTATTTTCCCTTTCTTTCTCAATTTCTTGGTCCTCCTTTGCTGAATTCTAAAATCCTCCCAATCCTCAGGCTTACTACTCTTTTTGACACCAATATAAGCCTCTTCCTTTGATCTAATACTATCTTTAACTTCTCTTGTTAGCCACGGTTGGACCATTTTTCCTGTGGGGCTTTTGTGCCTTAAAGGAATGTATATTTGTTGTAAATTATGTATTAATTCTTTAAATGCTAGCCATTGCTTGTCCACTGTCATACCTTTTAATGTAGTTTCCCAATCTACCTTAGCCAACCCACCCCTCATACCTACGTAGTTTGCTTTGTTTAGATTTAAGACCCTTGTTTTGGATTTAACTAAGTCACTTTCAAACTCAATATAAAATTCTATCATATTATGGTCACTCTTCCCTAAAGGCCCCTTCACTACAAGGTTATTAATTAATCTCTAACTTTTTCCAGTTCTGATGAAAGGTCATCAACCTGAAACGTTAACTCTGTTTCTCTCTCCACAGATGCTGCCAGACCTGCTGAACAATTTCCAGCATTTTCTGTTTTTATTTAAGAATTTATTGGGAATTCAATTCTTGGATCAGTGTTGTTTTTGGAATTTGCAGGACAATCTTTAGTCCTAGTTTTGTAAATTGTGAAAGTAGGATTCTGAGATTGCGAGAGAATGGTGCAGTGGGATTAGTTTTGTATTGATCTGGGAACAAGCTGGCGCAGTCACGATGGGTCGAATAGTCTACTTCTGTGCTGTAAAATTGATGAAGGCTGCAGAGAGGTCAAGGAGGGATAATGCACCATGGTCACAGTCAGAGAGAATGTTGTTCGTGACTTGTGCGAGGGCCGTTTCGATGCTGTGGGAGGGGCAGAAATCTGATTGGAGGGATTCAAACAGGGAGTTATGGGAGAGATGGTGACGAATCTGGGACACAATAACTTATTCAAGTAAGAAGAACAGAAAAAGTCCTCACCCAAAGCGTCAACTGGTCTGCTCTCTCCACAGGTGCTGCCTGACCAGCTGAGAATTTCCAGCATTTTTCGCCTTTATTTCAGATTTCCGGCATCTGAAGGATTTTGTTTTTTGAACTTATTCAATGACCTTCGAGAAGAAAAGGAGGTTGGAAATGGGGTGCCAGTTAGTGAGGATACAGGGGTCAAGGATGTTTTTTTTTGAGGTGGGAGGTGATGATGGCAGATTTGAAAGGGGAAGGGGAGGGAACGGTGTCTGAGGAGAGGGAACCATTTATAATATCAGCTGGCAGGGGGGCCAAGAAAGGAAGGTGGGTGGTCAGAAGTCATGCTCCTGTTGCAAGCCGGTAGGAGAGGAGATGAAATAGCTGGCTATGCTACCGATGCATCAATCTGTTGTTTCACACATCTGTGGGCAGGACATTGGCTGACGGTATAGATGATACCTATGCTAAATTGAAAGGTGGAGTGGTCAAAAAAAAATGGAGTGCACAACTAACCCAGCCTGCCAATGGCTGTGCCAACCCTATGGTGCAGGTTGGCTGCAGACATCCTTACAGTAGATGGTTCTGCTCACCAACTGGCTCCCTGCTGACCCAGAGCCTGTTCAGCCACTTCCCCGTGCTTATCAGCAGGTAGCTATGCCAAGGCCTGCCAGTATGTTTGATGATGCGGAGATGCCGGTGTTGGACTGGGGTGGACAAAAGTGAGAAGTCGCACAACACCAGGTTATAGTTCAACAGTTTTATTTGAAATCACAAGCTTTCGGAGCGCTGCTCCTTCGTCAGGTGAAGTGAAGGAATACAAATCGGCAAAGCATATATAGACAGAGAACAATGCCTGTGCAGCGTACAATGTCAGACGACTACAGTTAATCTTTCTGACTGCCTTTTTATCACACCTCGGCAGAGAGACAATCAGGTCAGTCAGGAAGACATTATATCAAAGACATAGCAAGATACAACTAAGACAGTGAGGTGGGGTCACAGGGGGTCTAATATGTCAAATGCTGCAGTCTGTATGGAAAACCATAAACTTTAAACTTTTTACTTTTTTTACTGGAAATCACATCTGTGAACAAGCCAATGTGTATGTTTGTTTGATGATAGTATGGGAGGTACGGCCAATCTGGCTGCGCTGCCTTCTGATCTCCTTGTCATGCCTTCTTTCTTATTGTACCATTTAAAGCTCGAGATACTATGATTGTGGTGATTTCCAAGCAACCGCAGCACTAAGGTAACAGTGGCTTGCCAAATGGCATTCCACTTGATGCAACTTCAAGTGATACATCCTGAGGCACTAGGAATGTTGATATGGTGGAACACACATTACAGATCCTGACTTATTTAAGAATTTTCATGTTCTACAGAACTCTGGGAGAGGTTTTCAGTACAGTCACATTCTCTGTGATATTGGGAACAACGTTTTTGCTTCTTCTCTCTTATATAAACACTTCTTCCACAGTCTGATCCACAAAGCACAGGAAAAATACATCAGGCCTCAGCTGAAAAATAAAAACATTAATTCAGACTGCAAACATTAGTTGAAAAATTAGATTAAAATTCAAAAAAGAAACATAAGGCAGCCATTTTTTATTTGTTACATTCAGTTTTCTTTTAATTATTTGTTTTTTGCATTGTTGCCATTTTAAATTATTTTACCCATCATGCTCCAGGGCCTGCACCAAACGGCCACTAATTGGCACTAAGTTGGCAGAGTGGCCACAGGATGGCTAGTATGAGAAATGGAAAAAAAAATGTCACACCAAAACACTCTGCCAGCACTATCCTTGGAAAAGTCTCCCTTATTGTAGAGGAAATAAACTTAATTTCCACAGTTGGCCAATGGTAGCCTCTGAAACAGAATCTGAAAGCCTACAGCCACCTTGAACATAGGAGCAGGAGTGGGCATTTGGACCATTGAGCCATTTCTGTTATCCATGGTACCTCCACCTTTTTAATCCAGACTCCCTGGCCGGGATTTTCCCGTTTCCCACCCGGAGTTCCAGGTTTCCCTGCACACTGTGGAGTTTTAACAGCGTGCGTGTGACGTAATGGGCAAGTTCCCTGCCCAGAAGTCAGCCGGATTGACAGACTTGCTTCCAGTCGGGTGGGGAACGCAGGCTGGACACCGCAGCAACAGGTAAGTGCTGGGTCCAGGTGAGGTGGCGGGGGATTCCAAGCCGGGGGGGGGGGGGTGGGGGGCGGTCCAAGCCCATGGGGGGGTGGGGGGGGCAAGCCCGGGTGGGGGGGAGGGGGTGGTCTGATCCCCCCCAGGAGGGGTCCGATCCCTGACCCGGGGGGGTGAGGTCTGACCTCCGACTCAAGGGGGTGAGATCGATCCCAGGAAGGCAAATGGAATATTGGCCTTTATTGCAAGGGGGATGGAGTATAAATGTAGGGAGGTCTTGCTACAACTGTACAGGGCGCTGGTGAGACCACACCTGGAGTACTGCGTGCAGTTTTGGTCTCCTTATTTAAGGAGGGATATACTTGCATTGGAGGCAGTTCAGAGAAGGTTCACTATGTTAATTCCTGAGATGAAGGGGTTGTCTTATGAAGAAAGGTTGAGCAGATTGGACCTATACTCATTGGAGTTTAGAAGAATGAGAGGTGATCTTATTGAAACATATAAGATTCTGAGGGGGCTTGACAGGGTAGATGCAGAGAGGATGTTTCCCCTCGTGGGGGAATCTAGAACTAGGGGGCACAGTTTCAGGATAAGGGGTCGCCCATTTAAAACAGAGATGAGGAGGAATTTCTTCTCTCAGAGGGTCGTGAAATTCTGGAATTCTCTACCCCAGAGAGCTGTGGAGGCGGAGTCATTGAATATATTCAAGGCGGAGATAGACATATATTTGAGCTACAGGGGAGTCAAGGGTTATGGGGAGCGGGCGGGAAAGTGGCGTTGAGGCCAAAATCAGATCAGCCATGATCTTATTGAATGGCAGAGCACGCTCGAGGGGCCGAATGGCCTACTCCTGCTCCTATTTCTTATGTTCTTATGACTGATCCCCGACCTGGGGGAGGTGAGATCGATCCCCGGGAGGGGTCCAATCTCTGACCTCAGAGGGGTGCGGGCTGCTGGTGGTGGAGCTTGGGGGCTGGGAAGAAGCACTCCTGCTCCTCCTGGCCCACCAGGATTGCTCCCCAAGGCTGTGGCCGCCTCGTTGCAGCTACCGGGCATCCCGAGCCCCGGGA
This sequence comes from Squalus acanthias, assembly GCA_030390025.1. Lineage (NCBI taxonomy): Eukaryota > Metazoa > Chordata > Chondrichthyes > Squaliformes > Squalidae > Squalus > Squalus acanthias. Next base: position 78,412,541 of record CM059429.1, on the reverse strand, counting down.
TCCCGGCCCCCTGCAGTTAAACCTGCAAAGCAGGTTAAAGTAGAGGCGTCAGGCCTCATTATCATATTTAAATTGCCAACCCCCCTCCTGGCAGTGGGTTGGCTGCCCACCCCCCGACCCGCCTCAATAAAAGGTGAAAGTGGGCGGGTTGGAGGCGGGGTTTAGATTTTTCCAACCTTCACTTCCCCCCCCCCGCCTTCAACCCACCCGTTTTTTCCTGTGAAAATTCACCCCCTCTGTCTTTTCTCCAAACCCCTTAATGTCCCTCTTTCCCAGTTAAGTATGTATCTCCTGTTTCAACACCTCAATTCACTTTGCATCTATGGCCATCTGGGACCGTGTGTTCCATTTTTTCGCAGCCCCTTGTGTGAATAAGTTTTCCTTGATATCCTTTTAACCATTTCTACTCAAATTCAAAGACCCTCTTATTATGCAGTCCATTACTAGAGGGAAGAGCCAATCGCTCTCGACCCTATCAATTGCTTTCACAACTTTAAACATCTTAAGCGGATCAGCCCCCGCATCCCCAAGGAATATAACCCATGCTCACCAGTCTCTCATCATAACTCAATCCTTTCATTTCAAGATGGGAGGCCCAAAACTTAATAGCTGTGTGTAATAGCGCCACCTGGTGACTACTGATGTATATAATAATAAAGTACATTGGCAGTACACTTCTTACTCCCGGAACCCATGTTGTGCAGTTGTATATATATGCTGTGTCCCAAGTTATCACAGAATTGGCGACGAGGATGGGATTGCGGATTCCCTAGCTGAAATTTTTGTTGGAGGGTAATCAGGACGGAGGAACTGTTAGATATTCTTCGTTTTGCAGAAAAAACTTAAAAATCTGAGGTAATTTCGAGCACACGTGGCTGAACTGTCGACGTTGCAAGAGTCCAGATGGTCACACCTAGGGAATAATAGGGCACTTGGGTAAGTTTGATTGCGACCGAGAGACTTTCAGAGTGTATGTGGAGCAGCTAGAACTTTTTTTTACTGTGAATAGTATCATCAAAGTCCCTGATGATGTAAACCGTAACTGGACGGTTTTAGAAAGGAAATGGGCTATTTTTTTGACTAAAGCAGGCCCCGAGGTGTATGAAACCCTGAAAAATGTGCTTGTTCCCGCCAAGCCGAAGGAGACGCCACTGAAGGAGATCCTAACCATGTAAGAACAGCACCACAGTCCTGAGCCCTTGGAAATTGCTGAAAGTTATCGTTTTGGAACACGTGATCAATTAAATGACGAGGGTATCAGTGTGTACATTGTAGCTTTAAAAAAGCTATCCATTCACTGTAATTGCTGAAACTTTCAGGACCGAGCTTTGTGTGACTGCTTTGTTTGTGGGTTGAAAAATGAACATATCAGAAGTAAATTGTTGACATCCCCTAACTTGACTTTTGACTTAGCTTGTCAGACAGCTATGTCGATGGATATGGCCGACCGATACTCCTGAGAGTTCTGCGCCATTTCCAGTCGTCAGACAACCGAGGTGAATCAGCTGCAGGCAAAAAGTAAAAGGCAGTTGGGCCCCAAGGCCTCAGCAACTGGCCAAGGTAACAGTGCATTGAAGTCGTGCTATCGGTGCCTGGGACAACACATCGCTCAAAGCTGTCCATATGTGAAGGCAGAGTGTTTCTACTGCAAGAAAACTGGGCATCTTGCGAAGGCGTGCCAACAGAAGATTAAACTGACCAGCAATGCTAGCAGTAGATATCGCCAGACACTACATACCGTTGAAGAGAAGCAGCAGGACGAGGAGTTTCTGGAGATTCACGTCATCAGGAGCACGAATGTATCTAACAGCGATTCGCAAGGTATCGTCATCCAAGTAGATGTCGCAGGCACCAGGATACCCATGGAAATCGACACTGGTGCATCCATGAGTGTAGTACTGGAATCACTATATCGCGACAAGTTGCGTGATTATCCATTAGAGAAATCGAAGGTAGAGCTGCGAGGCTACTCAGGAGAGCAAATCCCTGTAGTAGGAAGTGTCACTATACCAGTGAAATACAAGGATCAGTGTCAGAGCTTGTCTCTCATAGTAGCGGCAGGAGGCAAGCCTGCCTTGATAGGTAGAAATTGGTTGGGATCACTGAAGCTGGATTGGAATGAGATTTTTCGTGTGGAAGCAAAATTTGCATCGAAAGATGATGTCATCAAGCAGTATCCAAAGATGTTCAGCGAAACAGGCAGTCCAATCCAAGACTTCAAGGCGAGTGTCAGAGTGCAGAAGGACGCAAGACCAGTTTACTGCAAGCTACGTCCCGCACCATACGCACTCGAGGAGAAAGTTGAGCAAGAACTCAAAAGACTAGAAACTGAGAACATTATCTCTAAGGTGGATCTGAGTAATTGGGCTACACCCATTGTTGTTGTACCTAAGTCAGATGGTAAGGAAAGGTTGTGTGGTGATTATAAGGTAACCGTAAACCAGGTTCTAGTGTGTAATCTACCCAATACGTTGCCAAATGTGGAAGATTTGTTCACAACGCTGAAAGGTGGCTGATCTTTTCAAAGTTAATCGAACAAATGCCTACCTACAACTTGAGCTAGATGAAGAGTCCAAGTCATATTTGACTGTAAATACACACCTAGGCCTATATCAGTTCAATAGGCTACCATTTGGAGTGTCTTCCACCCCCGACATATTCCAGGGAGTGATGAACCAAATTTTACAAGGGATTGAAGGGGTAGTGTATTATTTGGATGACATACTCATTTCAGCACCAAACAGGCAAATCCATGATGAGGTGTTGAATGAAGTGCTCAAATGGCTAGAGAAGCACGGAGTACGAGTGACAGCTCACAAGTGTGAGCTGTTCAAAACTCAGTGGAGTACTTGGGGCACAGAGTAGGCAAAGATAGTTTACATCCAACCAATGGAAACCTGGATGCAATCAGAAATACACCCACTCCCAAGAATGTCTCTGAACTTCGATCATTTTTGGGTCTTTTGAATTATTACGGAAAGTTCCTCCCAAACTTGGCTACATTGTTACATCCACTGAATGAGCTGTTGAGAAAACAGGTCCCTTGGAAGTGGTCAAAAGAATGTGACACAGCATTCAAAGAGTGTAAAAGCCAATTAGTAGAGAGTACCATGTTAGTTCACTATGATGTATCTAAGGAGATCAAGCTAGCGTGTGACACATCTCCGTACAGAGTTGGGGCAGTGATCTCTCATGTACTAGGTAGTGGGGAGGAGAGACCAATTGCTTTCGTTTCACGCACTCAGTGCCAGTGAGCGGAATTATGCGCAGATTGAAATGGAAGCTTTGGGGTCAAGAAGTTTCACAAATACTTGTTTGGTCGTAAGTTTACCATAGTTACTGACCATAATCCCTGACAGCACTCCTCCATCCAAAGTCCCTAGTTCCAACCTTAGCTGCAGCCCAAATGCAGAGATGGGCTTGGATTTTGTCAGCGTATACGTATGACATTGAGTACAGACGATCAGCTGATCACAGTAATGCTGATGATATGTCCAGGTTGCCATCCCCATCACAAGTTACACTCAGAACACTAGATGAGCTGCCAGTCACAGCTGAAGAGATTGGTAGGGCAACCAAACGTGACCCAATTGTGCCAAAGGTGTATGATTACATAGCAAATGGATGGCCAAACCAGGTATCAGAGGAAGATATCCATCCATACTTAGTTCGTAGGGATGAATTGTCAATGGATAAAGATTGTATCATGTGGGGAGCAAGAATGGTTATCCCAAATAATTCAGGTCTAAATTGTTAGGAGATCTTCATGACCAGCACCAAGGAATGTACTTGACCAAGAGCTTTGCACGCAGTTAGTTATGGTGGCCAGGTTTAGATAAAGAGATAGAGTACAAAATCAGTCAGTGTACAACATGTCAATTGGTGAGCAAGAAACCACCATCAGTACCATTACAGCCATGGAAATGGCCTCCCAGAGTGTGGCAAAGGTTACATGTAGATTTTGCTGAGCTAGGAGAGCAATTGTTCATAGTGATAGATAGTCACTTGAAGTGGGTAGAGGTGTTTCCGATGCAGATAATAACAACAAGGAAAACAATTTGTGAAGATTGTTTTCTTCATACTGCCTCCCAGAAGAAATTGTGTCTGATAATGGGCCGCAATTTTGTTCAGAAGAGTTCACACAGTTCATTAGCAGAAACAATGTGAAACGTACCAAAGTTCCACCGTACCATCCTGCTTCAAATAATGCAGCAGAGCGCACAGTACAAATTATCAAAGGTGCCCTCATAGAGCAAATGTTGGATCCAAATCCAAAGAAACGTCAGTTGTCGTTGGACCACAAACTGGCAAATTTTCTGATTACCTATCGGGATACTCCTCATACCACTACTAGTAGAAAACCAGGTTATAGTCCAACAGCTTTATTTGAAATCACAAGCTTTCGGAGCGCTGCTCCTTCGTCAGGTGAAGTGAAGAGATGCATATAGGCACAGCATATATAGTCAGAGAACACAACAATCGTCAGGCAGGAGTGTTCCCTCCCAGTCGGGGAACACTTCAGCAGTCAAGGACATTCAGCCTCCGATCTTTGGGTAAGCGTTCTCCAAGGCGGCCTTCGAGACACACGACAACGCAAAATCGTCGAGCAGAAACTGATAGCCAAGTTCCGCACCCATGAGGACGGCCTCAACCGGGATCTTGGGTTCATGTCACGCTACATGTAACCCCACCTGACGTAGAGTCATCCAGACTCGAGTCGTCGTTGACTTGTTCTCTCTACACAGATGCGACCGGACCTGCTGTGATTTCCAGCAAAAAAAGTTTTTTGTTTTCCATACAGACCCCAGCATCTGCCACAATTGACCCCTTGTGACCCCACCTCATTGTCTTTGATGTAATGTTTTCCTGACTGACCTGTTTGGACACCATCCACACCTTTGATTGCCGTGATTATCTCTCTGCCGAGGTGTGATAAAGGGCAGTTGGAAAGATTAACTGTAATCATCTGGCAGTGTTCTCTGACTATATATGCTGTGTCTATATGCATCTCTTCACTTCACCTGACGAAGGAGCAGCGCTCCGAAAGCTTGTGATTTCAAATAAAGCTGTTGGACTATAACCTGGTGTTGTGCGACTTCTCACATTTGTCCACCCCAGTCCAACACCGGCATCTCCACATCATGGTAGAAAACCAGCATAGTTGTTTCTCAAATGACAGCCATGAATCAGGTTCTCGTTGTTAAAGCCAAACTTGGCACAGTCCGTAGAAGAGAAACAATCAAGGCAGAAAGAGAGTCATGATAAAGGTAGAGTTAGAGAGAGAAGTGTGAAGTTGAACCAGAAGGTTAGAGTGAAGAACCATCACCATAAATAGTTAAAGTGGTTACCAGGAAGAGTAGTGAAGATATGTGGCCCTTGCACATATTTGGTCAAGATGTTTGATCATGGAAAGGTTAGGTTTGTTCACATTGATCATATCTTACCTACAGATGTGGAAGGAGTTGAAAGCTGGGATGATTCAATTCATTCTGAGGAGTCAGATAGTCTTGTTACAAGGAGAGTACCAGTAACAAATCCTACATCAGACGCACCAGAAACAAATCCAAGACAAAGTCAGAATTTAAGTCTGAGCCCGAGTCAGGCAGACAAACAGTCTGAAAGTGTAGAGAGTCCAAATGTAGATCAAGATCAGCCCTTGGAGAAAAATTCTCCTCAGGTTCAGCCTAGAATGAGTCAAAGTCCTACAACAAGATCTGAAAGTTCTGTTCAAGAAAGAAGGTATCCTCTTCGAAACAGAAAACCAGTGGTAAAGTTTAATTTGTAAAGATGGAAAATAAGTTCATATCTTTTGTTTGTGTTACAGAATTCTATAGTAGAATTTGGAAACATAAAATGAGTTCCATTTTGAGAAATGTATACCAAGAGTTGTGTATACCATGCAAGTCATGTACAATGATTATTTGCTATGATTAACTTCTTGAATAAGGAGGGAGAAGTGTAATAATGCCACTTGGTGACTACTGATTTTTTATAATAATAAAGCACATGGGCAGTACAGTTCTTACCGGAAGCCATGTTGTGCAGTTGTATATATATGCTGTGTCCCAAGATATCACAGTGTGCTTTTCACAATTGCAGTACTATTTCCTCATTTGTATATCTAAACCTCTTGTGATGAAGTTCAGTTCCCATTATCTTTTTTGAACATGTTTTGCAGCAGTGAGCTATCTTGTAATTACTTATGTATCTGGAGCCCTAAAAATGTGTTCATCAATGTTTCCCTATTTACATTAAACTCCCATCTGCATTTTTTACGTCTAAAATACATTATTACATAGGATTACATATCTCACACTTTATGTTAAATTGCACCTGCTACCAATTTGCTTCCTCATTTAATCTATACACCTCTGTTTGCAATTTTCTACTTTCTCAGCAATACCTCCTAGTTTAATATTATCTGCAAAGTTGGACATATCTCCCTTCATTGGCTGTAAAGCACTTTGAGACGTCCGGTGGTCGTGAAAGGCGCTATATAAATGCAAGTCTTTCTTTCTTTATTTCCCCGATCCTTTATATATAGAAAGAAAAACTGTAGCCTCAGCATCACTCCCAGTGATCACGGCTCACCAATCTGAGAATGTCTCTTTTATCCCAACTGTCTGCCTCCATTGTACAACCAGTTTCCTATTCATTCTGTGAGGCGTTTGCAGTTCTACGCATCTCAATGTTCGCTAGCAACCTCTTGTGTGGAACCTTATCAGAGACTTTCTGAAAATTCATGTATACAACATTAATCGATCCTTCTCTATCCACCACCTCAGTGACTCTGTCAAAGGAATCTATTAGGTTTGTGGGAAAAGACCTACTTTACAAAACTGTGCTGGCTCTCTCGAATCAGCTTCTATATTGCCAAGTGTTCACTTGCTCTGTCCCTGCTAATGGATAGTAGCAATTTTTTCCACGATTGACATTAGCTCACTGGCCTGTAGTTTCTTGGTTTGTCCCTTTCTCCTTTAGTAAATATTGCTGCAACTTTTGCTACTTTTCAGTACTATCTCTAAATCTAGTGAGCTTTAGAATGTTAATATTAGCGTCTCGCAAACTTGCTTGCCTATCTTTTTCAGTAGCTCAGGTGGAAACCGTATGGGTTTGGAGATTTATCTGGATTCAATCCCATTATTTTATCTATTACAATATATTTGTTTATATCAATCCCTGTAAGTTTCTCCCTATCATCAATCTCTAGTCTTCCCCGTATCTCTGGTATCACAACATTCTATGGAGCAACAAGAGCAAAATATTCATTGAGCATGTTCTTGTCCTCAACTATATACTGTTGTTATTCCCCTGCAAGCGCAGGAGATGCAACACCTGCCCTTTTACCTCCTCCCTTCCCACTGTCCAGGGCCCCAAACACTCCTTCCAGGTGAAACAGCGATTTACTTGTACTTCTTTCAATTTAGTATGCTGCATTCGCTGTTCACGATGCTGTCTCCTCTACATTGTGGAGACCAGTCACAGATTGGGTGATGGCTTTGCAGGACACCTCTGTTTAGTCCGCAAGTGTGAACCCGAGCTGCCGGTAGCCTGTCATTTTAATTCTCCGCCCGACACCATTCTGTCCTCGGCCTCCTACACTGTTCCAATGAAGCTCTACGTAAGCTCGAGGAACAGCACCTCATCTTTCGATTAGGTACTTTACAGCCTTCCGGACTCAACATCGAGTTCAACAATTTCAGATCATAACCACTGCTCCCCATTTTTTCCAGACAGCAGCTTTGGTAATGGTTCTGCTGTTGTTATTTACACCTCCTCTAGACCCATCTTTTGTTTCTTTACTTGTCCCATTACCATCTCCTTTCGCCTTGCACCATCATCCCTTTTGTCATTTAATCTCTCCTGCCTTCCACCCTATCACAGACCTTCCCTTTTGTTCTTTCCTTCCCTCCCCCCTTTTCCCGCTTCTGCACTTGCTTAAAACCTGTTACAACCTAACTTTTTCCAGTTCTGATGAAAGTTCTCAAACGTTGACTCTGTTTCTCTCTCCACAGATGCCACCTGACCTGCTGAGTATTTCCGGCATTTTCTGTTTTTATTTCAGATTTCCAGCATTCACAGTATTTTGCTTTTATATACTGTTGTTAATGGGCCCGACTCCTCCCTTACCATCCTCTTTTTCTTGATGTACTTTTAAAAACCCTTCTGCGAACTAAAGTCAGTGATACATAGTATAATTTCTTTGTCAATGAATACACAACCAGAACAGGACATCATTTCAATTTTTGTCAAAGTGATGGAAAGGAGTAGTGGACACAAGATCCCAATAAAACAGTTGAAGCTCTGAGGATGTACATCTTCAGTATGGGCGAATCAGATCAAATATCAGGGAACAGAGGGGTGCCTGGGCCTCTGGAAATGTCAACTGTGGAAAGCAAACTGTAAGGCTCTGGAGTCTCATTCAGTCTCCTTTGAGAGTGAGGAATAAATGTTGCAGAATTCTCCCTCAGGAGAATAAGCAGATGGGGTAGAGTTCATGACAGGGGATAAAGAGGAAGGTCTGCAAACCTCATTCACTGGTGGTCTTTTCCACCTATCCACTATGCTTTTAAGTCATTATCAGTTCTTTAAATTTTAGCAGTGGGTTCCAAGGGCCATATACTAAATTGCCTTTTCTCCTTCTGTGCTTTCTTATGTCCATTTTGTACCATTGCTGTTATCATATTACAGATAAAATTGTGCATTTCTCTCCCTGTTCAATTTTCTCATCCCCTCTCCTAAAAGCATTGGCTCAAGTTGGTGAGCAGTGTCAGGCCTACATCCTAGGGTTCTAAAAGAGGTGGCTGAAGAGATAGTGGATGCATTGGTTTTGATCTTCCAAATTTCCTAGATTCTAGAACGGTCCCAGCGGATTGGAAGGTTGCAAATGTAACACCGCTATTCAAGAAAGGAGGGAAAGAGAAAACAGGGAACTACAGGCCAGTTAGCCTGACATCAGTCGTCGGGAAAATGCTGGAATCCATTGTTAAGGAAGTGGGATCAGGGCATTTAGAAAATCATAACATGATTAGGCAGAGTCAACATGGTTTTATGAAAGGGAAATCGTGTTTGGCAAATTTATTAGAGTTTTTTGAGGATGTAACTAGCAGGGTAGATAAAGGGGAACCAGTGGATGTAGTATACTTGGATTTCCAAAAGGCATTCGATAAGGTGTCACATAAAAGGTTATTACACAAGATTAGGGCTCATGGGGTTGGGGGCAATATAGTAGCATGGATAGAGGATTGGTTAACAGACATAAAACAGAGAGTAGGGATAAACGGATCTTTTTCAGGTTGGCATGCTGTAACTAGTGGGGTGCTGCAAGGATCACTGTTGGGGCCTCAGCTATTTACAATCTATATTAATGACTTAGATAAAGGGACCAAGTGTAATGTATCCAAGTTTGCTGATGATACAAAGCTAGGTGGGACAGTAAGCTGTGAGGAGAACACAAAGAGTCTGCAAAGGGATATAGATAGACTAAGTGAGTGGGCAGTAAGGTGGCAGCTGGAGTATAATGTAGGGAAATGTGAGGTTATTCACTTTGGTAGGAAGAATAGAAAAACAGAATATTTTTTAAATGGTGATAAACTTTCAAATGTTGGTGTTCAGAGAGATTTGGGTGTCCTCATGCAAGAAACACAGAAAGTTAGCATGCAGATACAGCAAGCAATAAGGAAGGCAAATGGCATGTTGGCCTTTATTGCAAGGGGGTTGGAGTATGACAGTAAGGAAGTCTTGCTACATTCTAGGGAATGTAGCCGGGCAAGTGGTAGAAGTGTTAGTAGGAGAGTATTTTGGTGACAGTGACCATAATTCGGTGAGATTTAAGGTAGTCATGGAAAAGGACAAAGATGGACTGGAAATAAAGGTTCTAAATTGGGGGAAGGCCGATTTTCATATGATAAGGCAGGATCTGGCCAGAGTGGACTGGGATCAGCTACTTGTAGGAAAATCCACATCAGAGCAGTGGGAGTCTTTCAGAAAGGAAATAGAGAGAGTACAACGGCAACATGTTCCCGTAAAGGTCAAGGGTGGGACCAACAAGCCCAGGGAACCCTGGATGTCAAGGGATATATGAGAATGGATTAGGAAAAAAAGGGAGGCTTTTGACAGAAAAAAAGGACTAAAAACAGTGGAAGCCCTAGAGGAGTATAGAAAATGCAGGGGGGTACTTAAAAAAGAAATTAGGAGAGCGAAGAGGGGGCATGAAATAACACTGGCAGGCAAAATAAAGGAAAATCCCAAGGTGTTTTATAAGTATATTAAGGGCAAGAGGATAACCAGGGAAAGAGTAGGGCCCATTAGGAACCAAAGTGGCAATCTGTGTATAGAGCCAGAACTTGTAGGTGGGGTTTTAAATGAATATTTTGCATCTGTGTTCACTATGGAGAAGGACGATGTAGGCATAGAAATCAGGCAGGGGGATTGCGATATACTTGAACAAATTAATATTGAGAGGGAGGAGGTACTAGCGGTTTTAGTGGGCTTAAAAGTGGAAAAATCCCCAGACCCAGATGAGATGTATCCCAGGCTGCTGTGTGAGGCAAGGGAGGAGATTGCAGGGGCTCTGACACAAATTTTCAGAACCTCTCTGACCACAGGGGAGGTGCCAGAGGACTGGAGAACAGCTAACGTAGTACCATTATTCAAGAAGGGTAGTAGGGATAAACCAGGGAATTACAGGCCAGTGAGCCTAACATTTGGTCGCCTTATCTGAGGAAGGATGTTCTTGCCATGGAGGGAGTGCAGCGAAGATTTACCAGACTGATACCTGGGATGGCAGGAATGACGTATGAAGAGAGATTGGGTCGATTAGGCTTATATTCGCTAGAGTTTAGAAGAATGAGAGGGGATCTCACTGAAACTTATAAAATTCGAACAGGACTAGACAGACTAGATGCAGGAAGGATGTTCCCAGTGGTGGGGGAGTCCAGAACCAGAGGTCACAGTCTAAGGATAAGGGGTAAGCCATTTAGGACTGAGATGAGGAGGAATTTCTTCATGCAGAGAGTGGTGAACCTGTGGAATTCTCTACCACAGAAGGCAGTTGTGGCCAATTCATTAAATATATTCAAGAAGGAGATAGATATATTTCTTAAGGCTAAAGGGATCAAGGGATATGGGGAGAAAGCAGGGACAGGGTACTGAATTTGGATGATCAGCCATGATCTCATTAAATGGCGAAGCAGGCTCTAGGGACCAAATGGCCTACTCCTGCTCCTATCTTCTATGCTTCTATGCTTCTACATCAGTGGTAGGGAAATTATTGGAAAAAATTCTGAGGGACAGAATTAGTCTCCACTTAGAGAGGCAAGGATTAATCAAGGATAGTCAGCATGGCTTTGTCAGGGGGAGATCATGTCTGACCAATTTGATTGAATTTTTCGAGGGGGTGACTAGATGTGTGGATGAGAGTAGTGCAGTTGATGTGGTCTACATGGACTTCAGTAAGGCTTTTGACAAAGTCCCGCATGGGAGACTGGTCAAGAAGGTAAGAGCCCATGGGATCCAGGGCAGTTTGGCACATTGGATCCAAAATTGGCTTAGTGGCAGGAGGCAGAGGGTGATGGTCGAAGGTTGTTTTTGTGACTGGAAGCCTGTGTCCAGTGGTGTACTGCAGGGATCGGTGCTGGGTCCTTTGCTGTTTGTAGTGTACATTAATGATTTAGATATGAATGTAGGAGGTATGATCAGTAAGTTCGCAGATGACACGAAAATTGGTGGGGTGGTAAATAGCGAGGAGGGAAGCCTCAGGCTACAGGACAATATAGACAGGATGGTTAGATGGGCAGAACAGTGGCAAATGGAATTTAACCCTGAAAAGTGTGAGGTGATGCATTTTGGGAGACTAACAAGGCAAGGGAATACACAATGAATGGTAGGACCCTAGGAAGGACAGAGGATCAGAGGGTCCTTGGTGTGCATGTACATAGATCCCTGAAAGCAGCAGGACAGGTAAATAAGGTGGTTAAAAAGGCATATGGGATACTTGCCTTCATTAGCCAAGGCATTGAATATAAAATTATGATGGAGCTGTACAAAACGCTAGTTAGGCCACAGCTGGAATACTGTGTGCAGTTCTAGTTGCCACACTATAGGAAGGATGTGATTGCATTGGAGAGGGTGCAGAGGAGATTCACCAGGATGATACCTGGGCTGCAGCGCTTCAGCTATGAAGAGAGACTGGACAGGCTGGGGTTGTTTTCCTTAGAGCAGAGAAGGCTGAGGGGGGACCTGATTGAGGTGTACAAAATTATGAGGGGCATAGATAGGGTAGATAGAAAGGAACTTTTCCCCTTAGTAGAGGGGTCAATAACCAGGGGGCATAGTTTCAAGGTAAGGGGCAGGAGGTTTAGAGGGGATTTGAGGAAAAACTTTTTCACCCAGAGGGTTGTTGGAATCTAGAACTCACTGCCTGAAAGGGTGGTAGAGGCAGAAACCCTCACAACATTCAAGAAACATTTAGATGAGCACTTGAAACGCCATAGCATACAAGGCTACGGACCAAGTGCTAGAAAATGGGATTAGAATAGATAGGGCTTGATGGCCAGCGTGGACACGATGGGCCGAAGGGCCTCTTTCTGTGCTGTATAACTCTATGGGGGAAAAATTCAGTTGGTTGCGCCTCCCGTTAGCGCCTTAAGAGGGCGCTAATGGGGCGCAAAGCCGCTAGCGCCCGGGTGCAGCGATGTTTGCGCCGCTCGGGAACTTAACTAGACATTGTGCGGCGGCGCTAAACTTTACCGCTGCGACCATCTACACGCGCAGATTGTGACGTCATTCCATGGTGCAACGCCCTTGTGGCGCCCCGGAGCGGAAATTGAGTGGCGCCCCCTGCCTTACCGCCTGGCGCATCCAACGACCGGAAGACTGGAACGCTATCAATCGCTGTGGGGCTGGGGGGGCGCTATTTAAAGGGGGCCTCTTCCTGTCTTTTTCTGTGGTTGACATTTTTGCACCACTCGTTCTGAGAGAGAGAGAGAGAGATTCGGAGAGAGAGAAAGAGAGACTTCTGCATTTAGTCAACGCTTTGTGAGGTAGTTTTGCCTACTGATCCTAACTTCGCTGGTACTTTGGTTGCTGTCCTTCATAACTTTGCTTGCAAAGAGACTATGGGGGCTGCACTGAATGGGGGCGTCGTCCTGCTCCAGCTGAATCGGAGGACACAGAGACGCAGAGAGAGAGTGGCAATGATGGCCAGACGGAGGAGGGCCAACAGGCGTATGTACAGGAGAGCTTACCCTCCCAGGGTATATCGTGAACAGCTCTCCTACATTCATATGCCTGAGGAGCTGTGTTTGCGAAGGCTGCGATTCAGCAAGGAGGTGGTCACTGAGCTCTGCCACCTGCTGCAGCCAGATCTGCAGCCTCAACTGAGGTCCAGGACGTCTCTGTCGGTGGCAGTGAAGGTCACAGTGGCTCTCAACTTCTATGCTACTGGCTCATTTCAAGCTGCTGCTGGGGACCTCGCCAATATCTCCCAGTTCGCGGTGCATTGCTGCATCCGGCAGGTCACAAATGCCCTCTTTAAAAGGAGACGAGAGTTCATCTCTTTCCCCATGACCCTAGACAAGCAGCGTGACCGCGCTCTGGGCTTTGCAAGGATAGCGGGCTTCCCCATGGTGCAGGGCGCCATTGACTGCACGCATGTGGCTTTGCGTGCTCCACATGAGAATGCCGAGGAATTCCGGAACAGAAAGGGGTTCCATTCCTTGAATGTTCAGTTGGTCTGTGACCACAGACAGCTGATACTCGCTGTCAATGCCCACTATCCTGGCAGCTGCCACGATGCTTTCATCCTGCGCCAGACTACTTTTCGAGGTACCGCATCAGCCAGTTGGTTGGCTTCTCGGGGACAAGGGGTATCCATTGAGCACCTGGCTGATGACACCGCTCCGTACGCCCAACACCCCTGCTGAGCTGCGGTACAACGAGAGCCATCAAGCTACCAGGAACATCATTGAGCGCACAATCGGCGTGCTGAAGCAACGGTTCCGCTGTCTCGCCCATTCTGGAGGAGCCCTGCAGTACTCGCCTGAGCGAGTATCCAACTTCGTAGTTGTGTGCTGCATGTTGCATAACATGGCAATCGTCAGGACCCAGCCAATGCCACCAGGCCTTGGAGCACCACCAGAGGAGGAGGAGGAAGAGGAGGAAGAGGACGAGGAGGATGATCATCAGCAGCACCAAGGCGGGAGGGCGGCCCACAATGGTGAAACTGCAAGGGCCGTCCGTCAACGGCTGATAGCAAGCCGCTTCTAGGGCCCCTGCTGTGGAAATGGCTTCTGCCATTGCTAACAACATCAATGAACCCAGCACGCAACCCCTAAGCCGGCCAAGGCACCAATGATTCCAAACACCAAACATGTATATTTTGAATACAAAAACTTATTTATTTTACAAACTCTGTGTGTGTCATTTCCTCATGACAAACTCATAGAAATAAACACAAAAAAACAGTCATTAACATAACTGGTTCTCACAACCTGGAGATAATGTCCAAAACACTGGACAAAAGTTGGACCATGAACCTCGGCCTTTAATAAAAAAATGACCAGCATTTTGTCACACCTCCTACTTTTTGCCCTTCGAGGGTGATCTCCTTCCCTTGCGCACTTCCCCCCTTCTAACCCTACTGCTCCTCCGTAATGGGACCTCAGTGGCTGCAGCAAGGCTGGTGGAAGGCTGCTGATTGTCAGACCCTGACACTGCAGATGCCCCTGAAGGACGGCCTCGACCAGTTCTGGGCCTGGAGGGCCCGGCTGCAGACTGCACCAACTCTGCATGGGCGGCAGCAGTCTGTCCTACAGGCGGTGGCAAGTGCAGTGGAGAAGTGACAGTGTTGGCAGCAGGAATGCTGTCATAGTGAGAGAGCATGATGTTGTGCGACTTCTCATTATCGTGAGAGAGGACAGCAACTCCCTGCTCGACCGACACACTGGCACTCCCACGGGGCAGCACTTCAGCATTCGGAGCAATCTGCTGGAGCACAGATTGCTGGCCTGCTGCGGCGCGGTGAGAGCCCCGGGGACATGTGAACGAACCATCGAGGTTGGCAGCAGTCAGTGCTCGCGTGGCCTCAATCTGAGTCTGCATGAGAGCAGTCAGAGATGGGATCACGGCAGTCAGTGACTGAATTGCAGCACTAAACTTTAGTGTGGCATCCGCCTGTGCTACAGCGAAGTGCTCCTTGCCAGTGACTCAATGCATTCGGGCACCCTTCCCACTGCACCCATGAGCTCAGTGTGCATGCCCACCGCCTGGGTGTTCATTTCTGCGATCAGCCGCTCCTCCTCTGCGTCCATTGCAGTAGGAGTCGCTGGCATACTCTCCCTCTGGGGAGAAGGCCCCCGTTCTTCCCTACCCCCATGGCGTTGCTGCAGCCCGCTGGGTCCTGGAGCTTCACCCTCATCAGACCCTTCCCCCCTGCTCCCCTCCAGGGAAGGCGTGTTCCCAGTGTGGGCATGGGCTTCCTCGGGAGAGGGTGGCACTGATGCTCCGGCTTCCTCTTCCTCCTCGGCTGCAGCTTCACTCCCACTGGCAGCTTCAGGGCCCGTCTCCTCAGCTGGTGAATCACCATCTGAAAGCAGGGAGGTACAAGAGTGGCTTTAGCGTGAGGACAGGGTGGCAGTAAGGGAGGAATAAGTGCAGCGAGTTAGCAAGTTGGATTGAAAGTGTCAAAGGCTGGTGTTGTGAGGGACAAGTGGAAGGACAGAGGACAAAAAGGTGATGACCTTACCATTGCTGTCCAGAACGGGGTCGGCGTCTCCAGTGGCGACGGGACCGATCACCCGGCTTGCCACAATCCTGTGGACGCGCTCCTCAAGATCGCTGAGGGGTTGCAGCTGAGGCCGCCCTCCACCTGTCCGTTGCTGCTGTCTCCTATTATGCGCCAGCTTGGCCTGCAAGAAAAAGGACAGCATCTGAGTAAATATACAGCCATGGTCTTGCCTGATGTGCCTCCCATAGGTGAATAGCCCTTACTGTATGCAGCCATGGTCTTGCCTGATGTGCCTCCCATAGGTGAATAGCCCTTACTGTATGCAAAGTGTGGAATGTGTGTGTGTGTTTCATGAAAGGGCCATAGGTGTTGGATGAGTGTTGTGCATTGGGGTTTTAAGACCCTCTGGCCATAGAGTGAGGTTGAGATGGAGGAATGGAGAGGTATTGAGAAAAAGCCACTCACCCTGACGACCCGAGTGAGGTCGTTGAACTTTTTGCGGCATTGAACATGGGTCCTGGGCACCATGCTCCTGGAGGAGACGCTCTGAGCCACCTCCCTCCACACTCTTCTGTACTCGCGTGGCAAAGGCCTCCTGCCACTCTCAGGGAAGAGTATAGATCTTCTGCGATCCACCGCGCCAACCAGAGCATCCAAGGCCCGCTCGGTGAAGCGCTGAGCTCGTTCTCTCACCCTCTCCATCCTTGGCAGCAAAATGGATTCACAGGTCTCTCCAGGCCGAGATTCAAGGCTGCAATGAGCAGGGTGTGGCTGGGGAGCAAGTTGGCCCCCCCCCCACCTTTAAGAACTGGCCGGCGCCAGTGTGTCTGTGTTCCCTCGCTAACTGGCAGCACCTGCGCTGCGCTCGCGCGCTGAGTTAGCGCCTCACTGCTCGGCCTTTGCGCCTTAAGACAGGTGTGCAGCGCCTGATTTAGCGCTCCACTCACCTCCCGGGGCGGTAAAAGTGAAGTTTCCAGTCAGTGGCGATAATTAGCGCCAGGCGCTAATTTTTGCGTCCAGACGATATTTGCGCCCCAAATGGGGCGCGACCTAATTTTTCCCCCTATGACTCTATAAGTTGTACAGGGCCTTGTTGAGACCACACCTGGAGTACTGTGCACATTTTTGGTCTACTTATCTAAGGAAAGATATACTTACCTTCAAGGCAGTGCAACGAAGGTTCACTCGATTGATTCCTGGGATGAGAGGGCTGTCCTATGATGAGAGATTGTGTAGAATGGGCCTATACTCTCTGGAGTTTAGAAGAATGAGAGGTGATCTCATTGAAACATGCAAGATTCTGAAGGGGATTGACAGGGTAGATGCTGAGAGTTTGTTTCCCCTGGCTGGAGTGTCTAGAACTAGGGGGCATAGTCTCAGGTTAAGGGGTCGACCATTTAAGACCGAGATGAGGAGGAATTTCTTCACTCAGAGGGTTGTGAATCTTTGGAATTCTCTGCCCCAGAGGGCTGTGAATGCTGAGTCTTTGAGTATATTCAAGGCAGAGATAGATAGATTTTTGGACTCTAGGGGAATCAAGGGATATGGAGATCGGGCGGGAAATTGGAGTTGAGGTCAATGATCAGCCATGATGTTATTGAATGGTGGAGCAGGCTCAAGGGGCCGTATGGCCTACTCCTGCTCCTACTTCTTATGTTCTTCAAAGCCCAAGTGGTGACTCATCACGTGCAATGTCAGCAGGCAATTCAACTAAGGGGTGCATCACAGCCAAATCAGAACCTGCCCTCATTCAATATGTACACACAAACATCTCCCAATAAAGTCAAGGACAGTGAGCAAGAGTATGAACCTTGGCTACTTTTGTTCCGCCCTTGTGCAGGAGTCCTTTAGGCAATTGCAGCACCTCAACTTCCAACCTATCCAAAGTCTACTTAACTGAGCACAGCATGGGGAACGAACCTGGGACCTTCCAGTGTGACTCAGTACCAATCCAGGCAGTGCCATTACTCACTGGGCTATTGGGGGACCTATAGGTGATTTTTTCAAACAGCAAATCTGTATGAAATAAATTAGACAATATACATTATATGCAAATAAGCAAAACAGAAGGTTGAATTTAATCACTGCTTTTTGTAAAAAGTCTCGTATGTTCTTGGACAATATTCACGAAAAAAGTATTCTAATAGCATTTCACTCCCATTATTCATATTATCCTGGTTCTCAGAGCTTAGAAAATTCCAGATATGTGCTCCGTGCGTATCTGAGAAAAAGGCCATGATATTGTCCAGTGTCCAATACTCAAAGTATTTTCTCCACTCGTCGTATGGAATTGGATAGAAAACCTTTGAAGGCAGGTAGGAAATGCCTTTGCACTTTGCATCAACAAATTTGTCAAGGTCATCTGTTTCACACCAGCGTCTCAATACACGGCTCATTAGCAAAGGGCCTTGGTGACCCCATATTTCACCCTGATAATTGTTGACATAATCTATCATGCAGTTCTGTGTGAAGTTGTGGTGCCAGCTAAATCCCAGAGCTGCACCATTGGCTAGATTTTTCTGTTGGGCACAGATGAAATTTGTGAAGGTCAATGGCTTCAAGGATATGATGTCCGTGTCCAGGTAGATGCCACCGTATTTCCACAGTAGAGCTAGCCTACAGGCATCTGAGAGCACGTGAATCTGGTAGGTTGTCGTATCTGGGTATACCTGCATTACACAGAGTTAAAGATGATCATTTGTAAAGGGTTCCCTCCTCCATTGCCCATCGCTCCCCAACATTTTCCCCTTCTTTAACATCTTTAACCCTCTTATTCTTTAAAATCATCAGAGAAGTCTGAAACTTTATTCCAACTGCACAAGTTATTTACAACAGAAGAACACTGCTGAATCACTCATTGCTCCCCAAATTCCTGGGACATTGGAACCGGTTCTGGGGGAGGTGGGACCAGTACAAACTGGACGGTTTGCACCTGGGCAGGACCGGGACCGATGTCCGAGGGGGGAGTGTTTGCTAGTGCTGTTGGGGAGGGTTTAAACTAAAATGACAGGGGGTTGGGAACCTGTGCAGGGAGACAGAGGAAAGGGAAGCAAGGATAGAAGCAAAAGACAGGAAGGAGACAAGCAAAAGTGGCAGTCAGAGAAATCAAGGGTGTAAATCAAACATGGCCACAGTAAATAATAATTCTAAAAGGTCTAAGAGTGTTAAAAAAACAAGCCTGAAGACTTTGTGTCTTAATGTGAGGAGCATTCGTAATAAGGTGGATGAATTAGCTGTGCAAATAGATGTAAACGGATATGATATAATTGGGATTACGGAGACATGGCTCCAGGGTGACCAAGGCTGGGAATTCAACATCCAGGGGTATTCAATATTCAGGAAAGACAGGCAAAAAGGAAAAGGAGGTGGGGTAGCATTGCTGGTTAAAGAGGAGATTAACACAAAAGTAAGGAAGGAAATTAGCTCTGATGATGTGGAATCTGTATGGGTAGAGCTGAGAAATACCAAGGGGCAGAAAACATTAGTGGGAGTTGTATACAGACCCCCAAACAGTAAAGCTGAGGTTGGGGATGGCATTAAATGGGAAATTAGAGACGCGTGCAATAAGGGCACAGCAGTTATCATGGGTGACTTTAATCTGCATATAGATTGGGCTAACCAAATTAGTAACAATACTGTGGAGGAGGAATTCCTAGAGTGCATACGGGATGGTTTCCTGGACCAATATGTCGAGGAACCAACTAGAGATCAGGCCATCTTAGACTGGGTATTATGTAATGAGAAAGGATTAATTAGCAATCTTGTTGTGCGAGGCCCCTTGGAGAGGAGCAATCATAATATGATCGAATTCTTCATTAAGATGGAGAGTGAAGTAGTTGATTCAGAGACTAGGGTCCTGAATTTAAATAAAGGAAACTACGATGGTATGAGGTGCGAGTTGGCTAGGATGGATTGGGGAACATTACTTAAAGGGTTGACGGTGGATAGGCAATGGCAAACATTTAAAGATCGCATGGATGAACTACAGAATTTGTTCATCCCTGTTTGGCATAAAAATAAAACAAAAAGGTGACTAAACCGTGGCTAACAAGGGAAATTAGGGATAGCATAAGATCCAAGGAGAGGACATATAAATTGGCCAGAAAAAGCAACAAACCTGAGGATTGGGAGCAGTTTAGGATTCAGCAAAGGTGGACAAAGGGATTAATTAAGAGGGGGGAAATAGAATATGAGAGTAAGCTTTCAGGGAACATAAAAACTGACTGTAAAAGCTTCTATAGATATGTGAAGAGAAAAAGATTGGTGAAGTCAAGCGTAGGTCCCTTGCAGTCAGAATCAGGGGAATTTATAATGGGGAACAAAGAAATGGCAGACCAATTAAATACATACTTTGGTTCTGTCTTCACAAACGAGGACACAAATAACCTCCCAGAGATGTCAGGGAACATAGGATCTAATGAGAGGGAGGAACTGAATGAAATCAGTATTTGTAGGGAAATGGTGTTAGGGAAATTGATGGGATTGAAGGCCAATAAATCACCAGGGCCTGATAATCTACATCCTAGGGTACTTAAGGAAGTGGCCCTAGAAATAGTAGATGCATTGCTGGTCATCTTCCAAAATTCTATAGACTCTGGAACAGTTCCCATGGATTGGAGGGTAGCTAATGTAACCCCACTATTTAAAAAAGGTGGTAGAGAGAAAACGAGGAATTATAGACCGGTAAGCCTGACATCGGTAGTGGGGAAAATGCTAGAGTCCATTATAAAAGATGTAATAGCAGAGCACTTGGAAAACAGTGACAGGATCGGACAAAGTCAACATGGATTTACAAAAGGTAAATCATGCTTGACTAATCTACTGGTATTTTTTGAGGATGTAACTGGTAGAATAGATAAGGGAGAACCAGTGGATGTGGTGTATTTGGACTCTCAGAAGGCTTTCGATAAGGTCCCACATAAGAGATTAGCGTGCAAAGTTAAAGCACATGGGATTGGGGGTAAGGTACTGACTTGGATAGAGAACTGGTTGGCAGACAGGAAGCAAAGAGTTGGAATAAACGGGTCTTTTTCCGAGTGGCAGGCAGTGACTAGTGGGGTACCGCAGGGATCGGTGCTAGGACCCCTGTTATTCACAATATATATGAATGATCTAGACGAGGGAACTAGATGTAATATCTCCAAGTTTGCAGACGACACAAAGCTGGGTGGGTGTGTGTGTGCTGTGAGGAGGATGCAGAGAAACTCCAGTATGATTTGGGCAGGTTGGGTGATTGGGCAGATGCATGGCAGATGCAGTATAATGTGGATAAATGCGAGGTTATCCACTTTGGTGGCAAAAACAGGAAGGCAGATTATTATCTGAACGGCAATAGATTGGGAAAAGGGGAAGTGCAACGAGACCTGGGTGTCCTTGTGCACCAGTCGCTGAAGGTAAGCATGCAGGTGCAGCAGGCGGTTAAGAAGGCAAATGGTATGTTGGCCTTCATAGCGAGAGGATTCGAGTACAGGAGCAAGGATGTCTTGCTGCAGTTGTACAGGGCCTTGGTGAGACCACACCTTGAGTATTGTGTGCAGTTTTGGTCGCCTTATCTGAGGAAGGATGTTCTTGCCATGGAGGGAGTGCAGCGAAGATTTACCAGACTGATACCTGGGATGGCAGGAATGACGTATGAAGAGAGATTGGGTCGATTGGGCTTGTATTCACTAGAGTTTAGAAGAATGAGAGGGGATCTCATTGAAACTTATAAAATTCTAACAGGACTAGACAGACTGGATGCAGGAAGGATGTTCCCGATGGCGGGGGAGTCCAGAACCAGGGGTCACAGTCTAAGGATAAGGGGTAAGCCATTTAGGACTGAGATGAGGAGGAATTTCTTCACCCAGAGAGTGGTGAACCTGTGGAATTCTCTACCACAGAAGGCAGTTGAGGCCAATTCATTAAATATATTCAAGAAGGAGTTAGATATATTTCTTAAGGCTAAAGGGATCAAGGGATTATGGGGAGAAAGCAGGGACAGGGTACTGAATTTGGATGATCAGCCATGATCTCATTAAATGGCGGAACAGGCTCGAGGGGCCGAATGGCCTACTCCTGCTCCTATCTTCGATGTTTCTAAATCATAACCTCTGCCCCCATTTTATCGGACGGCAGCTGTTGTTGATGATTCTGCCATTCCCATTTACACTTCTTCTAGACCCATCTTTTGTTTCTTTACTTGTCCCATTACCATCTCCTTTTGCCTTGCACCATCATGCCTTTTGTCTTTCAATCTCTCCTGCCTTCCACCCAATCACAGACCTTCCCTTTTGTTCTTTCCTCCCCTTCCCCTTTCCCTGCCTCTGCACTTGCTTAAAACCTGTTCCATCTCTAATCTTTTCTAGTTCTGACAAAAGGTCGTTGATCTGAAACGCTAACTCTGTTTCTCTCTCCACAGATGCTGCCTGACCTGCTGAGCATTTCAAGCATTTTCTGTTTTTACTTCATTGCTCATTAATGTTGGTTTGTTACAAAACAATATAAACTTTTATGGTTCTGTACAGAACTTTGGGGAGGGAGCAGGGCTGTGGGATTAGTTTTGGTTTGATCTGGCAGCGAGCTGGCACAAACAGGATGGGCCGAATGGGCTCCTTCTGTTCTCTAAACTTCTATGGTTCTATGATTCTAGTGCGGAGTATTTCCCCGGAGCTGCTCCTGCTCCACCAGTGTAACTTCACCGGACGTGTGGCAGGGACCCTGTTTAAGCCTGGGCTTCCAGCTCTCTTGTACAAATGCGGTAAAGTGGCACACACCCAATTCCTATCGCCTTGGAGGGACAAGATAACTCCTGCGGCTCTCCAAGGTTTGGAGTCCTGCAGCAAGTGAAAGGAAAGAGAGAGTATGAAACATGCGGAGAAAAAAGAGGCAGATATATAGCAGACAAACAGAAAGAGACAAAGGCATTCAGAGAGAGATAGGCAGAGTGATCCGAGAATGATAGAAGTGGTGGGAGGGGACAATCCTAGAGATGAGCAGACATGATGAGACAGAAGCCCCGATTTTAACCTAACCTTTCCGGTGGGAATGGGACCTGTTTAGGTCGGATGTCTAATTCTTACCCCGCCCGATTTTACACTCTATTGACTTCAGTGAAGTGTTAAATCGGGCGAAGTGTATAATGGGCGTCCAACTCAAACCTATCCTGGTCCTGCCGGTGGGTTAGGTTCAGATTGGGTCTAGAGTCAAGGAGGAACACACACAAAGGGAGAGTGAGAATGAGAGTTGGAGCCAAACCCAGGGATACAGAGATATAACAGAAGTGTGTCGGAGGCACAGGAAGAGAGATAGAGTGAATAACAAGCAGAAAGATCTTTTTTTTTTAATTCGTTCATGGGATGTGGGCGTTGCTGGCAAGGCCAGCAATTTATTGCCCATCCCTAATTGCCCTTGAGAAGGTGGTGGTGAACCGCCTTCTTGAGCCGCTGCGGTCCGTGTGGTGAAGGTACTCCCACAGTGCTGTTAGGGAGGGAGTCCCAGATTTTGACCCAGTGACGATGAAGGAACAGCGATATACTTCCAAGTCAGGATGGTGTGTGACTTGGAGGTGGTGGTGTTCCCATGCGCCTGCTGCCCTGTCCTTCTAGGTGGAAGAGGTCGCGGGTTTGGGAGGTGCTGCCGAAGAAGCCTTGGTGAGTTGCTGCAGTGCATCTTGTAGATGGTACACACTGCAGCCACGGTATGCCGGTGGTGGAGGGAGTGAATGTTTAAGGTGGTGGATGGGGTGCCAATCAAACGGGCTGCTTTGTCAGAGGGATAGTGAAGCAAAAAGAACTCGAAAGTGGAAGATAACTAGGGAGACAGATTCAGAACAGGAGACTTTTATTCTATTCTTTCTGAACAATGCCCTGGGGGTCAATTATATTATATAATATATTTTATAGCAGTGCCGCCTTCATAAAACTGTATCCAACTTACCATGAGCAATTCTATGGGAGATTAATTTCTTTATATAATACATGGTCTAACACTGCTGTCTTTATAAAACTGTATCCAATTTACCATGAATAGCACAGATGCATTTAAGGGGAAGCTAGATAAGTACACGAGGGTTAAATGAATAGTGGATATGTTGATAGGGTGAGATGAGGTAAATAGAATGGGAGGAGGCTTGTGTGGAGCATAAACACTGGCATAGACCAATTGGGCCGAATGGCCTGTTCCTATGCTGTAAATTCTATGTAAGTCGATGTAATTCTATGAGTAATGCCATGGGGCATCAAATGCTTTATATAATACATGGTATAATGCCGCTGTCTTTATAAAACTGTGTATCCAAATTACCATGAGCGATCCCACAAAGATCCATTTGTATTAAATGAATATTTTCTAAAAATGTTCACTAAAGAGCATTAAACTAACTAGAGTTCCATTTGTGGTGATATACCTAATATCTTAGAAGATTTTGAAGTCAGTGCGCAATCGATACTTAATAATTTATGGAGATTGAGGAATAACAAGTGCCCTGGATCAGATGGCATAAATCCTAGGGATCTAAAGGAGATTATGGAGAAAATTTTCAGGTTACCACTTATTGTCTTGAAGAAATCATTGAGCACTGATGAGGTTTCATACTTCTGGTAATAAGCAAACATAGTGCCTATATTTAAAGAAGGCAACAAATCCCTGTGGGGTCCAATAACTAATCGGGTTCCCCAAGGTTCATTATATTCATTAATGTTCTAGAGGAGGCCATAGACAGCACATTCATTAAGTTTGTGAATGACACAAAGTTGTAAGCAAGAATTAGTAACCTAGAAGAGGGGGAAGAAATCACAACTGTATTTGGATAGACGTGGGCCCATGTGGACAAGTATCATTTCTGCACATTTGCCAACATAACAGCAACTACACTTTAGAATAATCATTCATGTGACGAGGCGCTATATATAAAGTTAAGTTCTTTCTAGTGAAATGTAAATTTAAAACAGATATTAGGAAGAACTTAAAGGGCTAGAAATTCCCCTCGAGCCCCGTTTGGGGCACTAAATCAGAAAAGCTGGAAAAGTTAGTGCCAGGCGCTAACCTCTTCCAGCCTTTCTAAAATTCCCACTTTTTGCTCCAAGAGGGAGGTGGAACGCTAAATCAAGCGCTCCACTTCCTTCTTGGAGCGCAAGAGAGGGGGAAGTTTGCAACCCGGGGTGCACGGCTCAGCAGCGCCGCGCACTGGGCCACGTGGCGCTGACGCATTGCAGGGGCTCTTCCATGAATTAAAGGGAAGGGCCTCACGTTGCAAACTCTGCAGTTTTTTTTTAACTTACCTGCAGCACCGGGGAGCGGAGGTGCCGCACGATCAGCCCAGCACTCAAGCAGACCGGAGCAAAAAAAAAACATTTTACAAAAAAGCCGACATTTTTTTCAGGGCGGCCGGCCACCTTACCTTTAACTTGCGCCCCGCTGGCGGCCGGCCGCCCTGCTTGCCTCCCCTGCAGCAGTCGCTGCCATCGGCCCGCACTGCTGCAGGGGGCGAAGGGGAATTTTTCTGCTGGGGCGCTACGCCCGGAGGTAACATTATGATCTCCGAGCGCATGAGATTGGGGCGCAACCCGGTAGCGCCGCCGCTAACCTCCCGCGGAATTTGGTGGGAGGCGCAGTTAGCGCTGCAGCCAGGCAAAAAGGCCTTTGCGCCCCGTTAGCGCCCCCCACGGGAGGCACAAAGGAGGGGAATTTCTCCCCCAAAAAGAGTGAGAAATATTTGTAATAATGTACTGGGCAGAGCAGTGAATATAAAGTGGGTAATTTAACACCAGGCTAGGCTGTAAATCAGAGATTCAGGTTAACATTGGCCATGAGATTCAGGTTAACATTGCCCATGAGATTCTGATCACTTGGTCGGAAAATTGCGGCAACTCAAATCCAAATTCGCTATATGGACTTCTAGTGGGCAAAACGCCGCACTGGGAGTGTGGCCATGTCAAATTACCTCCAAAGAGAATGGAGAACATTCAAAATGTAGCTGGTTGCTATAATTAATGTGGGGTACCAGAGGATGGGTCTAAGCTTTCCAATAGG
This sequence comes from Squalus acanthias, assembly GCA_030390025.1. NCBI lineage: Eukaryota > Metazoa > Chordata > Chondrichthyes > Squaliformes > Squalidae > Squalus > Squalus acanthias. The sequence continues at coordinate 78,386,806 of CM059429.1, read as the reverse complement.
GTGAGGGGACTACCTCCACCAGGGCAGGACTTCTGCTGCCCTGGAGATGTGCACCTTGAGTCTTGACCTCAGCCATATTGACTGCTCTGGTGTCATTTGCATGCTCGAGGCCTGCACTGGAGAATCTTGCCAGAATCTGTCACAACGTGGGAGCGTCAGCAGACCCATAGCTGGTGGTGAAAAGTAAAAAAATAAACATCCAAAACCTCTTCCTGTCTCCTGCAGCCTGTGGGCAGAATTGCCCGGAGAACCACAGCACAGGTCCTCACTGCCGGATCCAGCATCTTTATTCCTCCACCAATCTTTGAACACTGGACACCAGGGTCTAACAGGTGGCCCCTGTATCCTGTGTGCAATCAGGAAAAATGGTGGAAAACATGTTGGACTCCATGTCTCCTTCATTTTAATCTCATTAGTTTGCACCCTCCCAAATATAGGAGCATGCATTTTAGGTTAATAGGCCCACCCTCTGGAATAGGGGTGGGGAATGGTGGGGGTGAGGGTGCAGCAGAGCACGTTACAAACCTGTGGGATGAGGGCGGAAAGCCAACACCAGGATCTTCAACGGAAAACATGGTCGCTCTTCATCCTTGGCTTTTCCTCAACTTTTATAACCAAAAAAAACCTCTTTACTCAATTCAAGGAAAACTACAGCTGTGTACAGAACCAACAGCTTGATCTGTGAACTGAACCTGGCTCAGCAATTCCTTACCTTTTGATACCAGTCATCCAAAGGGGTGTTTTCGAAGAGTCTTTCGACCTTCAAGGGTAATAGGATGACGTTTTTCATTGATAAAAGCATTTGGAAGATCGTGGCTTGATTTGGGTAGTCTGATAAATTCCCATTGAAACCCGTCATGAAATAATAAATGGGTTTCTCGGGATTCGCATGGGCTGCTGACTCCACAGAGCAAATGGCCAGCGGCGAGGGCTCCACTTTATTGGTGGAATCTACAAACATGAGCCCAGGTGTTGTGTCTGGGCTGGGGTAATCAGTATCAGATTTACCCATCATTTGTTGACTGTAGAATTTAAGTTGTCTGTAGAGGACAACACAAACAAACAGAAAGAGGGGGACCAGGATTAAGCATAGTCTCTTCAGGCTCCTCATGGCTTCCGACTCTTCCTCGGTGACTGCTGTGAAACAAAAAGACAAGATGTGCTTTACTAAGAACTTTTAAAATCTTAATTGCATTAAACTTGTAGTAAGAATGTCTGGTCTGAGCAAAGGCCCTTTGGTCCATGAAGCCCACTCTTTTCAGTCCATGTGTTATTGTATCATGGACTTTCTTCCCCTGTTGCACCACCTGTAAAGAGGGCTTGAGCACGGAGAAAGAGTGAACTGCTAAACAGAGTGAATTGCAAGCAGAGTGAAGACTTGAAAAATGGGAGGGCTTCAGATTCCTGGGGCACGGGAACAGTTCTGGGGCAGGAGGGACCTGTTCAAGGTGGACGGGTTGCAACTGAACAGGGCTGGGACTAATGTCCTTGCAGGGATGTTAGATAGTGCTATGGGGGAGGGTTTAAACTAATTTGACAGGATGAAGCATCAGAGATGAGATGCAAGGTGCATAGAGGATTGGGAGAGACAAACAGCATTAGAATAAAGAGTAGTCCAGAAAGAGGAGGGATCAGATAGGGGAGAAATGCCAAGCAGACTAAGGCGGGTTTGGAGTGCATGCGCATAAATGCACAGAGTGTGATAAATAAGGTTGGTGAGCTGCAAGCACAAGTTTATTCCAAAATTCTCAACGAATATACATTCCATTGAGAAATAAAAACTCCACAGGAAAAGTGATCCACCCATGACTAACTAAAGAAGTTAAGGATAGTATTAGATTAAAAGAAGAGGCTTTTAATGTTGCAAAGAATAGTAGTAAGCCTAAGGATTGGGAGAGCTTTAGAAACCAGCAAAGGATGACCAAAAAATTGATTAAAAGGGAGAAAATAGAATATGAGAGTAAATTAGCAAGAAATATAAAAACAGATTGTGAGACCTTCTACAAGTATGTAAAAAGGAACAAAGTAGCAAAAGTAAGCGTTGGTCCCTAAGAGGCTGAGGCAGGAAAAATTATATTGGGGAACAAGGAAATGGCAGAGGCATTAAACAAATATTTTGTATCTATCTTCACAGTAGAAGACACAAAAACGATACCAAAAATAGTGGGGAACCAAGGGGCTAATGAGAGCGAAGAACTTAAAGTAATTAATATCAGTAGAGAAAAAATACTTGAGAAACTAATGGGACTAAAAGCCGACAAATCCCCTGGACCAGATGGCCTACATCCTAGGGTTCTAAAAGAGGTGGCTGCAGAGATAGTGGATGCATTGGTTGCGATCTTCCAAAATTCCCTAGATTCAGGAAAGGTCCCAGCGAATTGGAAGATAGCAAATATAACCCCGCTATTCAAGAAAGGAGGGAGAGAGAAAACTGGGAACTACAGGCCAGTTAGCCTAACATTAGTCAATGGGAAAATGCTGGAATCCATTATTAAGGAAGTGGTAGCAGGGCACTTAGAAAATCATAATGGCCCGGAAATTCGGCGCTTGTCGGGTGAGTACGCGCTGTGTACTCACCCGTAAGGCCACTTGAAGTGTCGGTTTCCTGCATGCACTGCGCATGCGCGGGAATCCGGAACTTCCGGTCTCGTGAAGGGAGGGGTTCAGAGGTGAACTGCGTGCGCGGGAGAGGCGGCGTGCACGCAGCGAACTTCGGTTTTTTTTCAGGTTTCTCCGGGAAGGTAAGTATGGAAGAAGCTGCGCTTTTAAAAAGGAGGCGCAAGACCCGTTTTTAACAAGGTAAGTGATTAATTAATTACAATTTAAAAATTTTCTCAACAGGTTTATCTTTTTTAGATACTTTAAAGAAAGGTAAGTTTATTTTGAGCACCGTTAAAAAGTATAATTAATTTTTTCAAAAATTTAAATTTTTGTTTAAAGTAGTTAATTTATTTAATTTATAGTTATTTTAAAAATGTGATGTTTTTTAAAAAAATGTATTTGAAGTTTAAGTGTGGTTTTGGGGCCAATTTCAATTCATAGATTTGACAGGTCTTCCTGTCAAATCTATGAATGAAAATGCCCTGCTAGGATTGGCTCTCCATGGCCCACGTGATCCCAGGGGACGCTTCAAACTAACTGCGCCCCTGGGACACGCAAGCACTGCGCGCTAGCAGCTGGAGGAGGCCCAGGACCCGAAGTTCTTGTGGGTCCAAAACACAACGGCAGGCGCGGTAGGCAAGTACGCGCGCAATGCTTGCACCCGCAGGAAGCCGGAAAACCGAATTTCTGGCCCAACACTGGACAAACAGGGGGCTAAAGGGGGAGAGGAGCTAAACACGATCAAAATCACTAAGGAAGTGGTACTCGGTAAAATAATGGGACTCAAGGCGGATAAATCACCTGGACCTGATGGCTTACATCCTAGAGTCTTGAAGGAAGTGGCGGTAGGGATTGTAGATGCATTGGTAATAATTTTTCAAAACTCCCTGGATTCCGCTGAGGTCCCGGCAGACTGGAAAACTGCTAATGTAACACCCTTATTTAAAAAGGGCAGTAGACAGAAGGCTGGTAACTATAGACCGGTTAGCCTAACATCTGTGGTAGGTAAAATTTTGGAGTCCATTATTAAGGAAACAGTAACAGGACATTTGGATAATCATAATTTAATAGGACAAAGTCAGCATGGTTTTACAAAGGGGAAGTCATGTTTGACAAATTTGCTGGAGTTCTTTGAGGAAGTAACATATAGAGTGGATAAAGGGGAACCAGTGGACGTAGTGTATTTAGACTTCCAAAAGGCATTTGACAAGGTGCCACACAAAAGATTATTGCTTAAGGTAAAAAATCACGGGATTGGGGGTAATATTCTGGCATGGATAGAGGATTGGCTATCTAACAGAAAGCAAAGAGTTGGGATAAATGGTTCATTCTCAGACTGGCAATCAGTAACTAGTGGTGTTCCACAGGGGTCAGTGCTGGGTCCCCAACTCTTTACAATCTATATTAACGATTTGGAGGAAGGGACCAAGTGTAACATATCAAAATTTGCAGATGATACAAAGATGGGAGGGAAAGTAGTGAGTGAGGAGGACATAAAAAACCTGCAAGGGGACATAGACAGGCTAAGTAAGTGGGCAGAGATTTGGCAGATGGAATACAACACTGGAAAGTGTGAGGTGATGCACTTTGGCAGGAAAAATCCTAGAGCAATTTATTATCTTAATGGCAAGAAACTGGAGAGTACTGAAGTGCAAAGGGATCTGGGGGTCCTGGTGCACGAAACTCAAAAGGTTAGTATGCAGGTGCAGCAAGTGATTAAGAAGGCAAATGGAATGTTGGCTTTCATTGCTAGGGGGATAGAATATAAAAATAGGGAGGTATTGCTTCAGTTGTACAAGGTATTGGTGAGACCGCACCTGGAATACTGCATACAGTTTTGGTGTCCTTACTTAAGGAAAGACATCCTTGCTCTCGAGGCAGTGCAAAAAAGGTTCACTCGGTTAATCCCGGGGATGAGGGGGTGGTCATATGAGGAGAGGTTGGGTAGATTGGGACTCTACTCATTGGAGTTCAGAAGAATGAGAGGCGATCTTATTGAAACATATAAGATTGTGAAGGGGTTGGATCGGGTGGATGCGGGGAGGATGTTCCCGATGACGGGTGAGACTAGAACTAGGGGACATAGTCTTAGAATAAGGGGCTGCTCTTTCAAAACTGAGATGAGGAGGAACTACTTCACTCAGAGGGTGGTAGGTCCATGGAATATGCTGCCACAAAAAGCTGTAGAAGCTACATCATTAAATAAATTTAAAACAGAAATAGACAGTTTCCTAGAAGTAAAGGGCATTAAGGGTTACGGGGAGCGGGCAGGAATTTGGACATGAGTCAAGGTTCGGATCGGTCATGGCCCTGTGGGTAGTGGAGCGGGCCCAGGGACCGTGTAGCCTGATTCTGCTCCTATTTCGTGTGTGCAATTCTGTTAGATGCAGGAGATGGTTCTGTGATAGATAGTAGATTGGCGGTTAGGATCAGATCAGCCGATTGGCCTACTCCTGCTCCTATTTCTTATGTTCTTATGTTCTTAATATGATTAGGCAGAGTCAACATGGTTTTATGAAAGGTAAATCGTGTTTAACAAATTTATTAGAGTTTTTCGAGAATGTAACTAGCAGGCCAGATAAAGGGGAACCAGTGGATGTAGTATATTTGGATTTCCAAAAGGCATTCGATAAGGTGCCACATAAAATATTGTTAAGCAAAATAAGGGTACATGAGTACGAAGGGTCATCAACTTGAAACGTTAACTCTGTTTCTCTCTCTACAGATGCTGCCTGACCTGCTGAGTATTTCCAGGATTTTCTGTTTTTATTTAAGGGTACATGGGGTTGCGGGTCGGGTATTAGCATGGATAAAGGAATGGTTAACAGACAGAAAACAAAGGGCAACACGGTGGCATAGTGGTTAGCACTGGTGCCTCACAGCGCCAGAGACCCGGGTTCGAATCTGACCTCGGGTGACTGTCTGTGTGGAGTTTGCACATTCTCCCCGTGTCTGCGTGGGTTTCCTCCGGGTGCTCCGGTTTCCTCCCACAGTCCAAAAATGTGTGGGTTAGGTTGATTTGGCTATGATAAATTGACCCTTAGTGTTAGGGGGGATTAAATATGTGGGGTTATGGGGATAGGATGGGATATGTTAGGGGGAATTAAATACGTGGGGTTACGGGGGTAGGGTGGGATATGTGTACTGTGGGGATTAAAGCAGGGACAGGGTACTGGATTTGGATGATCAGCCATGATCGTATCGAATGGCGGAGCAGGCTCGACGGGCCGAATGGCCTACTCCTGCTCCTAGATTCTATGTTTCTATGTTTCTATAAAGAGTAGGGATAAACGGGTCATTTTCAGATTGGCAGGTTGTAACTAGTGGGGTGCCGCAAGGATCAGTGCTTCGGCCTCAGCTATTTACAATCTATATTAATGACTTAAATGAAGGGACCGAGTGCAATGTATCCAAGTTTGCTGACGATACAAAGCTAGGTGGAAAAGTAAGTTGAGAGGAGGACATGAAGAGCCTGCAAAAGGATATAGACAGGTTAAGTGAGTGGGCAATAAGGTGGCAGATGGAGTATAATGTGGGGAAATGTGAGGTTATTCACTTTGGTAGGAAGAATAGAAAAATAGAATTTTTTTAAATGGTGAGAAACTATTAAATGTTGGTGTTCAGAGAGATTTAGGTGTCCTAGTACAAGAAACACAGAGGGTTAGCATGCAGGTACAGCATGCAATTAGGAAGGCAAATGGCATGTTGGCCTTTATTGCTAGAGGGTTGGAGTACAAGAGTAAGGAAGTCTTGCTACAATTGTACAGGACCTTGGTGAGACCACACCCAGAGTACTGTGCACAGTTTTGGTCTCCTTATTTAAGGAATGATATACTTGCCTTAGAGACAGTGCAACGAAGGTTCACTAGATTGATCTCTGGGATGAGAGGCTTGTCCTATGAGGAGAGATTGAGTAGATTGGGCCTATACTCTCTGGAGTTTAGAAGAAATGAGAGGTGATCTCATTGAAACATAAAAGATTCTGAGGGGGATTGACAGGGTAGATGCTGAGAGATTGTTTCCCCTGGCTGGAGAGTCTAGAACTAGGGGTCACAGTCTCAGGATAAGGGGTCAGCCTTTTAAGACTGAAATGAGGAGGAATTTCTTCACTCAGAGATTTGTGAATCTTTGGAATTCTCTGCCCCAAAGTGCTGTAGAAGCTCAGTCATTGAGTATATTCAAGGCTGAGATAGATAGATTTTTGGACTCCAGAGGAATTAAGGGATATAGGGATAGGGCAGGAAAGTGGAGTTGAGGTCGAAGATCAGCCATGATCTTATTGAATGGCGTTGCAGGTTCAAGGGGCCGTATGGCCTACTCCTGCTCCTAGTTCTTATGTTCTTATGTTGCCACATGGTGGGTTATGATATAGTAGCAATAACGGAGACCTGGCTCAAGCAAGGGCCGGAATGGGGACTTAACATCCCAGGCTACAACGTATTAAGCAGGAATAGTGAAGGAAAAGAAGGATGTGAGGGCGGGTGGGGTGAGTGGCAGTATTGATCAAAGATACTCTTGCAGCCCTGGTAAGGGATGATGTGCTTGAGGATTCAAAGACAGAATCTGTTTGATTAGAGTTAAGGAGCAGAATTGGAGTTGATATGCTGCTGGGTGTGTACCTAGACCACCAAGTAGTGGGAAGGAGCTGGAGGAGCAAATTTGCAAGCAATCTTATGTAAGGTGTAAAAACAATAGAGTAGTGATAATGGGGGAATTCAATTATCCTGATATAGACTGGGAAATAAGAGTGTAATGGGCAAAGAGGGGCAGGAATTGCTGAAAAGTATGCAGGAGAACTTTCTTGATCAGTGTGTTTCCAGCCCAGACGAAGGAAGCAGTGCTGGATCTAGTTCTGGGAAATGAAGTGGGGCAAGTGGAGCATGTTTCAGTGGCAGAGCATTTGGGGAACAGTGATCATAATATCATTAGGTTTAGAGTAGTTATGGAAAGGGACAAGGAACAATCAAAGGTGAAGATACTCAACTGGAGTAGGGCTAATTGCAGTGAGCTGAAAAGAGATCTGGGCCAGTTGGATTGGAAACAATGATTGGCTGGCAAAACAGTAAATGAGCAATGGGAGGCCTTCAAAGAGGAGATAGTTCGGATACAGACTAGACACATTCCTATGACGGGGAAAGGAAGGGCATCCAAAGCTGAAGCTCCCTTGATGGCTAAAGATATATAGATTCAAATGAAACAGAAAAAGGAGGCTTATGATATAAGTGTCAGATTCATAATACAGTGGAGAATCAAGCAGAACACAAAACATGCAGAGGAGATCTGAAAAAATAAATAATAGGGGCAAAGAGAGCGTATGAGAAAAGATTAGCGAGTAACATAAAAGGGAACACTAAAGTATTTTATAAACATATCAATAATAAAAGGATCATCAAAGCAAGGGTGGGGCCAATTAGGGACCAAAAGGGAGATCTTCTTGTAGAGGCAGAGGCCATGGCTGAGGTACTAAATTCATACTTTGCATCTGTCTTCACTAGAGAAGAGGATGCTGCCAATGTAACAGTAAAGAAGGAGGTAGTAGTGATATTGGATGGGATAAAATTAGATAAAGAGGAGGTACTTCAAAGGTTGGTAATGATCAAAGGAGAAATGCCACCCGGTCCAGATGGGATGCATCCTAGGTTGCTGAGGGAAGTAAGGGTGGAAATTGTGGAGGCTTTAGCCACAATATTCCAATACTCCTTGGATATGGGAGTGGTGCCAGAGGTACTGGAGGGTTGCAAATGTTAGACCTCTTCAACAAAGGGGAGAGGGAGAAACCCAATAATTAGAGCCCAGTCAGCCTAATGTCAGTGGTGGGGAAACTTTTAGAGATAATAATCTGTTACAAAATTAATTATCACTTGGAAAAACATGGGTTAATAAATGACAGCCAGCATGGATTTGTTTAAGGCAAATCGTGTCTGACAAACTTGATTGAGTTCTTTGATGAAGTAACAGAGAGGGTTGATGAGGGTAGTGTAATTGATGTTATGTACATGGACTTACAAAGGGCAATGGATAAAGTACCACATAAAAGACTAGTTAGCAAAATTGAAGCCCATGGGATTAAAGGGGCGGTGGCTGCGTGGACATAGACAAACTGGTGAAATGGGCAGACACATGGCAGATGAAATTTAAAGCAGAGCATTGTGAAGTGATTCATTTTTGGCAAGAAGAATGAGGAGAGGCAATATAAATTAAATGGTACAATTTTAAAGAGGGTGCAGAACAGAGAGACCTGGGGGTGTACGTACGCAAATCTTTGAAGGTGGCAGGACAAGTTGAGAAGGCTGTTAAAAAGGCATACGGGATCCTTGGCTTTAATAATAAAGCTTAGAGTACAAAAGCAAGGAAGTTATGCTGAACCTTTATAAATCACTGATTAGGCCTCAGCTGGAGGACTGTGTTCAATTCTGGACACCACACTTTAGGAAGGATGGCAAGGCCTTGGAGAGGGTGCAGAAGAGATTCACTAGAATGGTACCGAGGATGCGGGACTTCAGTTATGTGGAGACTAGAGAAGCTGCAATCATTCTCCTTAGTGCACAGAAGGTTAAATGGAGATTTAATGGAAGTGTTCGAAATTATGAGAGGTTTTGATAGGTAAATAGGGAGAAACTGTTTCCACTGGCAGGAGGGTCGGTAACCAGAGGACACAGAATTAAGATAATTGGCAAAAGAACTGGAGGGGAGAGGAGATGCAGCGAGTTGTTATGATCTGGAATGCACAGCCTGAAGGGGTGGTGGAAGCAGATTTAATAATAACTTTCAAAGGGAAATTGGATGAGTTCTTGAAGGGGAAAAACTGCAGGGCTATGGGGAGAGAACAGGAGAGTAGGACTAATTGGAGAGCTCTACTGAAGAGCCAGCACAAGTACGATGGGCTGAATGGCCTCCTTCTGTGCTGTATGATTCTAAACCCCTACTTTAAGAAGCCCGCCCCTATTGCACCACTTATTCTTCTTCTTTCGTATGGTAGTAGCAAAGCTAATCAAATGTCAACATCCAAGTTGGATATCCAGGCCAAAGCTTCCTGTGTAACAGTGTGTATATCCTGTAGGCTGCCTGCGAATTTCCTCTGAGGGCAGTGCTCAAAGATGTGCTCTAGGGTCTGATTAGGAGCTCCACAATCGCACGATGGGGATGCTTTAATCTTCCACCTATGGAGAAGGTGGCAGCATCTACCATGGCCAATTCTGAGGGTGGATGATGACAGTCTTCTCGCGGCCCACCCGGTTACGTGATCTTAGACCACAACTAATGTCGCCCCAAAGGACATTGAACTTGTCATTAAATCGACCTCCCAGTGACAGTAGCAAACCAAGCACCACCTATTGATCCCCTACTTTAAGAAGCACTAAATTCCATCCCCGTCTCCCCGTGATGGAAATCAAATAGTGCTATTAATATCTGTCTAACCCTCAGGTGCCCATTTTCAATAGATATTGACCAACCTCTCCTGAAAAGTGTCAATTTACCCCAAATCAATGACCTTCCCCTGTGATAAAGAAATGTTTTCTTAATTTCTAATCTTGCTTGAGACTTATGAATTTTGTAATTGTGTACACTAGTCCTATGCCAATTATCTGACCTAAATAGCTTGTCTACTTCAACTTCATTTATATATTTCAATTATGTTAAAGACGTGTCTCCCTTCAGTCTTCCCTTCTCCAACAGATGTAAGCTTGATTGCTTGCCCCTTCATAACTTAGACCACAAAAGCTTGGAATCACCCTGGGCACCCTGCTCTGAAACTTTTCTACTGCATCTATATCCTTTCTGAGGTAATGTGCGAAAACTCTACACTCCAGATCTGGCCTCACCATTGATCGGTGCAGTGTCAGAGTAACTTGTTCGAACTTGCAATGCAATGTCCTCCAGATGGCCTTATTGATGGACTTCTGCACACTGACCAGATACTCTCACAGTAGGATCAATGATCACTCCCAAAACCTTTTCCTTTTCAGCCTTTGTCAGCAGAAGTTTACTGTTATGGTCCCACATTTATAACCATCTTCTCATCTATATATTTGGCCCAAGTCTCTCCTAACACAACCAATCTCCTTTCTACTTGTCATCTACCCACATACCTTCATGTCATCAGTCAAAGTCAAACACAATCACCTTTTTCTACATCAGTCATAGATATGTGGGAAGAACAGAGGTCCCAGAACATCACTGGTTACTTTTTCCAAGCAGGACATTTTCCATTTATCACCACCATTTGGATAAATACTTGAAAAGGAAAAAAATGCAGGGCTATGGGGAAAGAGTGGGACTAATTGGATAGCTCTTTCAAAGAGCGCACAGGCACGATGGGCCAAATGGCCTTCTTCCATGCTAGAAGATGCTATGATTCTATCATCGCTGTCAGGAAAGGCACCTCCCTCCCATGCAGAAATGCCGACAAAAATGCCTATTAAAGAGCTAAAGAAACAAGCTCAAAAGATACATGCAGGGTCAAAGGGCAGCATACTGCAAAGTTCACTAGAAAAAAAAGGGTCTACATACCAACTCAATATTGGTCAGACTGTTAGAACACATACAGACAATATATTTATTTCCATGGGCGTTCCAAGGGGTTAGGAAAGTTCAACCTGATGGCAGGCACTTAATTCAAAGCCACCTATCCCCAGTGTTGCTCTGTTGCAATGACCCAGGCTAGCACTTTAACAATTATCTGGGTCAAAACTGTGCAAGCAACCAATCAAACTTAATCTTTGGACCGGGTAGCAGAGACGCCTACCTCCCTCACCTGATGTTTTTTGCTTGCTTTTATCTCAGACGCTGTGGGGCTAATTTTAACCTAACCCACCCGTCGGGAAACTGGCAGGATCGGGTGCAGCGCTGGTTTCACACCACACCGATATTACTCTCCAGTGACGTCAACGGAGAGCAATATTGGGCGGGGTGTAAAAACCGGCGTTCCACCCGATCCCGTGGCTTTCCCACCCGGAGTTAGGTTAAAATTACTCCCCGTGAATCTGAATATAATCCATTAATATTTATACAGCTTTATGGTTTAAATGTACTTCTAGAGCAAAGAAAGAAAGGAAGACTTGCATTTCGATAGCGCCTTTCACGACCTCAGTCCATCCCAAAGCACTTTACAGCCAATGAAGTACTTTTTGGAGTGTAGCAACTGTTGTAATGTGGGAAACGCGCCAGCCAATCTGCACACAGCAAGCTCCCACAAACAGCAGTGTGATACTGACCAGATAATCTGTTTTAGATGTTCCCTGACCTGCTGCGTGTTTTCCAGCATTCTCTGTTTGTATTTCAGATTTCCAACAGCTGTGGTATTTTGATTTTGCAATCGGTTTTAGGTGTTGGTTGAGGGATACATATTGGCCAGGAGACCAGAGAGAACTCCCCTGCCGTGGGATCTTTTCCATCCACTTGAGAGGACAGGTGGGGCCTTGGTTTAACATCTCATCCTAAACTACAACTTTAGCACAGGTGGAGGGGTTTGAGACCATACTGGGTGACCATATAACTGTAACCGGTCTGAAACCCTCTTAAAAACTTTAGAGATGTCCAGGGTGATGATGAATCACCAAAAGTGTTCAAGAGCAAGAGTTCCATTGGTCCAGAACATAGGCTAGAAGATCACTGTGGAACAGCAATGCAGAAAGTCATCCTGTCTATGCTGGGCTTGACTGTAACCATCTCATTACCTGAGGGAAAGTTCTACATTAACACTCGGTGATCTTCAATGGTCATTAAAGACAACCCCAGAATAATCATCCACCCCCATATCTTCGTCTTTAGAATGAGATGTTAAACCAAGGCCCATCTGCTCTCTCAGGTGGACGTAAAAGATCCCATGGCGCTGTTTCGAAGAAGAGCAGGGGAGTTCTCCCCAGTGTCCTGGACAATATTTATCCCTCAATCAACATCACTAAAACAGATTATCTGGTCATTATCACATTGCTGTTTGCAGGAGCATGCAGTGCGCAAATTGGCTGCCTGTTTCCTACATTACAGCAGCAGCTACACTTCAAAAAGTACTTCATTGACTGCAAAGCGCTTTGGGATGTCCTGAGGTCGTGAAAGGCGCTATATCAATGCAAGTCTTTCTTTCTTCACTATTCAACCCCGGCCTACTATCCACAAACATTCTACCTGCCCCACAACACAGGAACCATTCACTCCCGTGGAGTATTTGATCGTCACACTCGGACAGTTGCTCATCATGTTCTGATTTCAATACTGCTGGTGTGGTGATGCTAACACTGCGCCACTAGGTCGGCTGTTTTTACGCCTTGAAAGAAGCTGACAGCAGCTGTCAGACCTTGCAGCGGCGCTAGTCCTTTTTTGGCAAGTAGAAAATTTGCAGCTGCACCGTGCATCTCCTTGGTGGCAGACATGGTCCCTGCGGCTCCGTCCATTCAGACATGGTCCCTGCGGCTCCGTCCATTCAGACATGGTCCCTGCGGCTCCGTCCATTCAGACATGGTCCCTGCGGCTCCGTCCATTCAGACATGGTCCCTGCGGCTCCGTCCATTCAGACATGAAACCCTAGTTAGCCACCATTTTACTTATTCCCTGTTTTCCCGCTATCTTTCTCCTCTCCTTCCCTGAAGGCAGACAGGTGGGCGCCGCGGGGACTGGAGTGCATCCTCTCCCTGGCCGACGAAATATTAATCTAATTTGCTAAGTTTTTATTTGAGGGTCCACTAAGTTAGTTACTCGGTTCAACAAAAGAGGCCTTCCCTGAAGGCATTAAATCCGCTGTGATGTGATTGCACAGGTGTCTGGGCCATCTGGTATCTCACCCAAATGGCCATTCCTGTGTGTAAGCCAAGACAGACAATCAATCAATCAATCTCTGCAGCCTATTTGACCATGAAAAGCATCACAGCTGAGCTTAGTCCTCTCATCCAATACACTGCAGGGAATGAGTAGTGATCAGGAGTGATTTCCACACACCCCCCCCCCCTCCCCTCCCTCCCTCGCTCAGGGACACTGAAGATAATTGTACTGCTCCCAATTATATCCAAGCTAAGATCAACTCACAGCACAGATCAAAGATCACCCCATGGACATTCTGGTCCATATGACTGGACACTGTCTTCACCCATTAACGGTCTGGGGAAGCCCCGGAGTGAGCTCATAATAACAGAACTATCAAACTAACTCAGAAAGGACTGATCTTCATACCTTCACTGTCTCTTGAGGACTGCTGTCAATTCCCCCGAGGGCCAGGTGCTCGGAGAGTGAGCGCAGGTTGCAGTTTGACGCCTTGAAGAAATTAGATTGTTTCCGTTTCCCAAATTATATCTCCCTTAAACAAAGACCAACTACGATTGAATTTAATTGCATCGACAACCTGGAAAGGAAGCATTCCAAAACGGTCGAGTCTGTGTGCCCACGTCCGTTTTCATACTGAACGATACAGCTGAAATAGGGTCAAGTTTCAAGGGTGCTGATTCCACAGCAACCTTGTCCGAAGTTGACTCGTGTCCAATTATATGCCAGAAACAATCGTCATGCATAGGACAGTGTGAGCATACAAGGGAGAAATCATTCCAGTAATTAACGGTACTCATAATTTCCCTCTGTATTGTAAAGTTTGTTGTTAAAATATTTGTTAAAATTTGTCACTATTAAAGACTACCATTAAATGATCATTGTTTTCTTAACCATGTTTGCTTTAACACAGCCTGTCAATTATTAGCCATACACATTTTAGCCAGGAATGTGAGCTCTAAAATTTCAATCACTTGACCAGTCCCGGGATAGGCTGAGTCTACACTTTTGTGACACATCTTAAAACCAACAAATTATCTTTGAAGTGGAGAGAAATAAAATCATAAAATATAGCCAATATGGATTCATGAAGTGGAGGTCTTGCCAATCTATCTTACTGGTTTTCTTTGAGAGTGCGACAAAGAAATTTGATGGGGGAAGGAAGTGGGTGCGGTGTACTTGGATTTCAGTAAGGATTTAGATACAGTTCCTCTGGAAAGGCTGGCACTTAAATTAAAGAAAGCTGGAATCAGTGAAAATATTTTGCAATGGATACGTAATTGGTTGACCGATAGAATCAGAGGGTGGTGGGACAGAGATTGTCATCAGCCTGGGACAATGTTACCAGTGGGGCCCCACAGAGGTCTGTTTTGTGACCTCTTTTGTTTAATATTTTTATCTGGAGCTAGGAGTCACAAACACTGTGACTTCCCTTGAGGACACTTGTAGGCTTCACAAAATCCCCCAGAAACTCGAACAGAACCCTAAAGGGAGTGATTTTTGGACCTTTCATACAAACTTGGGATGATGGGACCTAAGTGAAGTGATTTGAGGTAAAAACCTCAGTTTTGGACATTTTAAAGATCAGGGAAGAAAAAACCCCTGAGGAAATGACCTTTGAATCTTACTGTTGGGAAAGACACCTTTCACAGACACAGACAGGCTGCGGAGGGGCGTGGCCAAGCAGTGGACAGCTTTGGGTATTGGGGCCCAATCAAGCTGTCTGGGAATTTGTTTACACTGCATTCCTACCAAGGAGGAAGAGACAAACCCAAAGCCTCACATATACATCAAAATATGAATAATCCAAGACCTCTTTTGAAATTCCCAGGCCCAAACAGGATACCAGAAGCCTGAAATCAATAAAACATTTAGTACCCCGATTACTTCATCAAAAACCAATCAACCAGGTATCCACAGGGACAGATTTACAAGCCCGCCAAAAAACCTAGGACAATAGGGACAAGATTTGGCACGCAGATAAAGGCCCTGCCCAAATGGAAACATCGGAAGCCATCAGGACATGTTTAACACCAAGTTAAAGCCATCGAAACTAACAAGCCCGCCAAAACTAAGACAATGGAATAAACAGGGCTCATTTGAAATCTAAAGGAAACTGATTTAGTAAGGGGTTTTGGGCGCGAAAAGGACAAAGGGGCTGAACAGTATAATTGGGGGCCTAATCCCCCAAGACTCTCTCTCTGGACTCTCTGACAACGCTCTCAACGCTCGCACAGCTCTCTCTCAGCTCTGCTCCAGCAAGACACCACAAGCCACGAGCAGGAGGAGGAAAGAAGGCCAGCAACTTCACAAGCAGACCAACACGCAAGAAGAAACCAGAGCGGCTGCCTCAGTGGCCATCGGACACCTCGCGGCAACAAGGGCCTTACGAAACCTTTTACTCAAAAGACTCTAAACCCTAACTTTCAACTGTCAAGGATTCATTTGGTGAGCATTATCCCTGATCTCCTGAAACCAAAACCTAGCTAGATAGTGGGATTTTTGGGAGGGATAAGGTTTTTTTGTATATTGTCATTCTCCCTCGCCTGTACTGTGTATTCCCCAACCTGTGTTTAAGTATTAAGTGTGTTTTAAGTTTGTTACCTTTTTTTTTTCTTTTAATAAAGTCAAAATTCTTTCATCAGAACCTGTTGTCTACTGCATCTTTGTTCACAACCCCTAAATAAGTCCAAAGTCTAGAACCAGGGGCATGGGAGCGATTCGAACCGCTCACTGAGTCAGAGGTGAGGGCTGACCCCACATACCACCCCCTACACACTTCAGATGGCCGAGGTGGTCAACCTTGAGCAACTCTGGGCCTTGAGGCTGCAGATTGCTGCATTTCGGTGTGGCCTGGGGAAGTTTGGCCCAGCTGATTGTGTGGCACTAATGAGGGCACAGGCAGAGTGACTGGCAGGGGAGCAAGCATGCTATCATCCTGAGAGAGGACAACAGGTGCCTCTCCCATGGAGCCAAGGACACTCTCCTGGGACTGCACCTCAGCACTCCTACAGTTCTACACGAGAACAGAGTGCAGGAGTGACGTGATCCTCTGATGTGAAACCCCTGTCAACAGTGGCTCCCAAAGCCAAGACTGCAGCCGCCTAAGCTTTTTTGGCAGCTGTGAGAGCTATCAGAAAAGGATCCAAGACGGTAGGCGCCACTGCCATGTTGATGGACCTGGTCCATGATGGACAGAATGGTCTCCATGCTCTGCACGAAGCCTTGACACAACTTGGAGCTGGATCCCTCCATGCTTGGCGACATTGTGCACAGACTCGCTGGCAGGCTGCCCAGTGGATGTCCCAGTTTTTCCCCATCAGGCTTCTTTGGTAGTCTGGGCCCTCGAAGCCAGCATTTGAGAGCTTGTATGCGATCTCGTTCTCTGGCGAGCTGGTACCTGTGGCACCCTATCTGCCTGCCCTAGCTCCTGTACTCTTGTACCCCGTGATTCACCATGTGAAGACCCCTCCTCTAGCCTAGCCTCTAAAGTACGTCTGGTGCCACTCTCTGAGCTGGTGCTTGCAAGGGTCAGATGGAGTGATGCTGCATCTTCAGGAAGGCTCTTCCTCCACTAGCAGTGGTATGTCCACATCTTCAGCACCTGAAATGAAATAGTTAGTTAGGTTTTAGTGTAAAGGGAGCGCAGAGAGAGAGAAGTGGCTGGTGAAAGCATCTGCAGTTTGTCATGTAGAGTGTGTAGGATGAGATAAAAGTAATAAGGGAAATAGAAGATAAGGTGTGACCAAACCCTGTGTGATCTCTCCTCCGGCATTGCCACTCGCCATGGCCGTGATTCTTCCCCTGCCCTGATGACCAGCACGCTTCCTTCGAAGGGAAGAGGGTGTGCAGACAGGCTTGGCCTTCTCCGCAGGCAGTCTGGAGTTGCAAGCAACCTTCTCCTGCAAGAAAGAAGGGAGTGTGTGAGTGTCATGTGAGGGGTTAGAGAATGTGCCTGTCATGGTGGTGCAATAGCTGGTATGCAGTGTGTCAGATGTGAGGTGTGGGGAAGTAAGAATTGCAATAGTTGTGAGTGTGCAAGGGTGAGGAGAAGTAGGTGTAGTGAAGTGTGGTGCAGTGATTGTACGAGAGTGATGGGAAGTGGGGGAGAGGAGTATTGTGAGCAGTGAGACTGGAGCTGGTGGAGGTGTGAGCAGAGAGTATTGTTGCCTTGTGAAGTCTGGTGAGGCCATTGAACTTCTTTCGGCGTTGCAGCTAAGTCCTGGGAGCTAAGCCCTTGGCATTGGCTTCCTTTGGTATGAAGATCAATAATTTCTGATGATGTGGAGATGCCGGTGTTGGACTGGGGTGGACAAATGTGAGAAGTCGCACAACACCAGGTTATAGTCCAACAGCTTTATTTGAAATCACAAGCTTTCGGAGCACTGCTCCTTCGTCAGGTGAAGTGAAGAGATACATATAGGCACAGCATATATAGTCAGAGAACACTGCCAGATGATTACAGTTAATCTTTCCAACTGCCCTTTGTCACACCTCAGCAGAGAGATAATCACGGCAATCAAAGGTGTGGATGGTGTCCAAACAGGTCAGTCAGGAAAACATTACATCAAAGACAATGTGGCAGATGCTGGGGTCTGTATGGAAAACAAAAAAACAAAAGGCCATCCCCATGCCCCCACTACTCGCCTTCAAACAGCCGCCTAACCTCAATCAGACCATCGTTCGCAGCAAATTACCCAGCTTTCAGGAGAACAGCGACCACGACACCACACAACCCTGCCACGGCAACCTCTGCAAGACATGCCAGATCATCAACACAGATACCATCATCACACGTGAGGACACCACCCACCAGGTACATGGTACATACTCATGTGACTCGGCCAACGTTGTCTACCTCATACGTTGCAGGAAAGGATGCCCCGGAGCATGGTACATCGGCGAGACCATGCAGACACTGCGACAATGTATGAACGGACACCGCACAACAATCGCCAGGCAGGAGTGTTCCCTCCCAGTCGGGGAACACTTCAGCAGTCAAGGACATTCAGCCTCCGATCTTCGGGTAAGCATTTTCCAAGGCGGCCTTCGAGACACATGACAACGCAAAATCGTCGAGCAGAAACTGATAGCCAAGTTACGCACCCATGAGGACGGCCTCAACTGGGATCTTGGGTTCATGTCACGCTACATGTAACCCCACCTGACGTAGAGTCATCCAGACTCGAGTCGTCGTTGGCTTGTTCTCTCTACACAGATGCGGCCGGACCTGCTGTGATTTCCAGCAAAAAAAGTTTTTTGTTTTCCATACAGACCCCAGCATCTGCCACATTTGACCCCTTGTGACCCCACCTCATTGTCTTTGATGTAATGTTTTCCTGACTGACCTGTTTGGACACCATCCACACCTTTGATTGCCGTGATTATCTCTCTGCCGAGGTGTGATAAAGGGCAGTTGGAAAGATTAACTGTAATCATCTGGCAGTGTTCTCTGACTATATATGCTGTGTCCTATATGCATCTCTTCACTTCACCTGACGAAGGAGCAGCGCTCCGAAAGCTTGTGATTTCAAATAAAGCTGTTGGACTATAACCTGGTGTTGTGCGACTTCTCACAATAATTTCTGAGTTAGCTTCATGGTTCCCTGGGGGAAACAGGATCTCTTTCCTCCTGTCCACTGCCTGCACCAGGACCATCAGATCAGCATCAGAGAATCTGGGTGCCCTGTCAGTGCTTCCTCCAACCCTTTCTCTCTTCAGAAGTGTACCTTCCTGTCTGCTGACAGATTGCGCCTCCCATTTAAGTGATGCTGACTGCCTTTACGTGGCGTCAGAGATACCCTGATATCCAACCCCCAAAAAGGCGTGCAGCCAATGAATAGCACAGGTAGCGCTGGCTGCACGCCTGACTCATAATATTCGTGCTGCCTGCTCATTATCATGTGCTGCCTGGGCCGACACTAACAGGCACGTGCAATGCGCACCCTGCCCCCCGTACGCTGGTTTTTGGGTGCGATCGAATTGCTAGGCCGCTGTATCTCTGTCGTCTGAAATGGGTAACTCTGCTCTTTCTGTATTTTGCAGTGCTGCTAATAAAGTCATTAAAGACAATTTGTTGTGTGAGCCTGATTATCTGGTGTCTGAAACCATAAGATTCCTTTCATTAGAGTCAACATTCCCTTGGGCTTCACTGTCCCTCTCAATGGGTTGGCCAACCACTGGAATGAATCTTCCAGAAATCTGTCTTCCCGTGTACGTTGCAGAATGTAATCAGCAGGCCCTCGAGCCTGCAACATTTCGCTTCTTCAGCAACACAACCTTCTGATATTTCATGTATGTGTGTTCCTCCTGGATACTTGGCAGACCCCAGACACCCCACTTTGTGAATAACTCACATATCATTGGTCTAGAAACATAGACACATAGAAAAATAGGAGCAGGAGTAGGCCATTCGGCCCTTTGAGCCTGCTCCACCATTCAATATGATCATGGCTGATCCTCTATCTCAATACCATATTCCCGCTCTCTCCCCATACCCCTTGATGCCTTTTGTGTCTAGAAATCTATCTATCTCCTTCTTAAATATATTCAGTGACTTGGCCTCCACAGCCTTCTGTGGTAGAGAATTCCACAGGTTCACCACCCTCTGAGTGAAGAAATTTCTCCTCATCTCAGTCCTAAATGTCCTACCCCGTATCCTGAGACTGTGACCCCTCATTCTAGACCCCCCAGCCAGGGAAAACATCCTCCCTGCAACCAGTCTGTCTAGCCCTGTCAGAATTTTATATGTTTCAATGAGATCCCCTCTCATTCTTCTAAACTCTAGTGAATACAGGCCTAGTCGACCCAATCTCTCCTCATACGACTGTCCTGCCATCCCAGGAATCAGTCTGGTGAACCTTTGCTGCACTCCCTCTATGGCAAGTATTTCCTTTCTTAGGTAAGGAGACCAAAACTGCACACAGTACTCCAGGTGTGGTCTCACCAAGGCCCTGTACAACTGTAGTAAGACATCCTTGCTCCTGTACTCAAATCCTCTTGCAATGAAGGCCAACATACCATTTGCCTTCCTAACTGCTTGCTGCACCTGCATGATTGCTTTCAGTGACTGGTGTACAAGGACACCCAGGTCCCTTTGTACATCAGCATTTCCCAATCTATCACCATTTAAATAATACTCTACCTTTCTGTTTTTCCGACCGAAGTGGATAACTTCACATTTATCCACGTTATACTGCATCTGCCATGTATTTGCCCACTCACTCAACTTGTCTAAATCGCCTTGAAGCCTCTTTTCATCTTCCTCACAACTCACAATCCCACCTAGTTTCGTGTCGTCAGCAAACTTGGAAATATTACATTTGGTTCCCTCATCCAAATCATTAATATATATTGTCAATAGCTGTGGCCCAAGCACTGATCCCTGCGGTACCCCACTAGTCACCGCCTGCCACCCCGAAAAAGACCCATTTATTCCTACTCTCTGTTTCCTGTCTGTTAACCAATTTTCAATCCATGCCAATATATTACCCCCAATCCCATGTACTTTAATTTTGCACACTAACCTCTTATGTGGGACTTTATCAAAGGCCTTCTGAAAATCCAAATACACCACATCCACTGGTTCTCCCTTATCTATTCTACCAGATACATCCTCAAAAAACTCCAGTAGGTTTGTCAAACATGATTCTC
Source organism: Squalus acanthias (assembly GCA_030390025.1). Lineage (NCBI taxonomy): Eukaryota > Metazoa > Chordata > Chondrichthyes > Squaliformes > Squalidae > Squalus > Squalus acanthias. The sequence continues at coordinate 78,365,800 of CM059429.1, read as the reverse complement.
CTTTCATAAATCCATGTTGACTTTGTCTAATCCCGTTGATATTTTCTAAGTGTCCTGTTATCACATCCTTTATAATAGATCCGAACATGTCTGTGCTCCCAGCTGGGGTACCACACTAACTTACCTCCCCTGGCCATTGTATCATGTGACTGCCAGGATGGTAGAAGGCGAACTAGATGGACCTTGGTCTATTTTCATCTAGCAATTCTTTTGTTCCTATGGTCTTGCACATCAGGATCAGTATAGCTAAGGCCCATGGACTATGCTTCCTAAAAATGGTTTTAATTACTGGTTTCACTCACTGGTAGGATCTAAGCTTGTAGTTGCACAGTTCTACCACCAGAGGTAGCCTTGCAGCCTTACTGCAATTTTCCACCCATTACTTAGGCCAGAAAAATCACTTCATAGAGTGTATATTATCACAGCTTTTTATGAATGAATCACGTCCCATTCATGACTTCTATTGAGTTTTTTTTCCTCTGTAGTCTACCTGGGAAGTCTGAGAGCAATGATAGAATTCAGGTGCAGAGTCTTACCCCAGGCAGACAACATGATGAGGTGATTGCTTAGGATCAAATGTTTACTGATTCCAAATGCATTCAGTGGCCTTAAGGGTTAATAGTTGTATTCACACTAAGACAAATGAAACAGGCAGCACGCTGCACACATGTCACAACTATAGCTGAAAGTCAGTTGGTTGGCCATGCAGGGAGATTTGTTCCCTGTAGAGTTGTCACCTATTAGCGAGTGCAAAAATGGACAGGGAACCGGGCAGGATTAAGTTCATAGGTTCGACTTTCCAATGTGGCACATTCCAGAGGCAGGAATGGTGCTGTTCCCACCACAAGCTTTGGTTCTGGGTTGTTAAGTTATTCCCTGCAAACTCCCGGTGTTCTAACCACTGTGAGCTCACTGAGTGAGGGGGACAGGATTTCTAAGCTCTGCTGCAGTTACTTAAAGGACTGCAGTGGCCATTTAAAGGGACCTGTTCTTTTGCCTGCAGGAAATTGTATTCAGCCTTTCTGCTCAATAACAGTGAAGGCCATCCTGCTTCACAAATGCAGCTGTGGAGTTACTGGGGGTGAAGTTGGTCTTCAGCTTGGAGTCAATGGAAAGGTGTAAAACAGGCTGCCGATTCATTATCACTTATTTTGTGCTACTGCTGGAGAACAATTTCACCCCCACTGTTTCAGGAAGTAAATGAAAGGAGAGTTGGCCTGTTTCGCACTCCAAGGTACTCTCTCCACGGTGGACTTGTGCGGAGTGGCTGGGAGGAGATAGTGGGAAGGGTCACTACTGCAAGTAGCTGCAAACAAACCTTTGCCAAACTGAGAAAATGTATCGAGCTAAGTCAGTCACCGCTACCTTAGACCAAGTAGACGGGCAAAGTATGAATGCTACACATTTCTTTGATTAATTAACATACTAGAAGTACGGATCAATTCCCAGCTGCAATTTACAACCAGAATCTCATCACACTTTTGAAGGTTGCACACAAACAATTCTTCCAACCGAACCCAGCTGTACAGGTCATTTTCGGGTTGGCAGGCTGTAACTAGTGGGGCACCGCAAGGATCAGTGCTTGCGCCTTAGCTATTCACAATCTACATCAATGATTTGGATGAGGGGACCAAATGTAATATATCCAAGTTTGCTGATGATACAAAGCTGAGTGGGAATGTAAGTTGTGAGGAGGATGCAAGGAGGCTTCAAGGGGATATAGACAGGTTAAGTGAGTGTGCAAGTACATGGTAAATGGAATATAATATGGAGAAATGTGAAGTTATCCACTTTGGTAGGAAAAATAGAAGAGCAGAGTATTTTTTAAATGGTGAGAGACTAGGAAAAGTTGGTGTTCAGAGGGACCTGGATGTCCTTGTACACGAATCACTGAAAGTTAACATGCAGGTACAGCAAGCAATTAGGAAAGCAAATGGTATGTTGGCTTTTATTACAAGATGATTTGAGTATAAGAGTAAAGACGTCTTACTGCAATTATATAGGGCCCTGGTGAGACCACACCTGGAGTATTGCGTACAGTTTTGGTCTCCTTACCTAAGGAAGGATATACTTACCACAGAGGGAGTGCAATGAAGGTTCACCAGACTGGTTCCTGGGATGGGGGGATTGTCCTATGAGGAGAGATTGATTAGACTAGGCCTATATTCTCTAGAATTTAGAAGAATGAGAGGTGATCTCATTGAAACATACAAAATTCTTACAGGGCTTACAGGGTAGATGCAGGGAATATGTTTCCCCTGGCTGGGGCATCTAGAACCAGGGGTCACAGTCTCAGAATAAGGGGTCGGCCATTTAGGACTGAGATGAGGAGAAATTTCTTCACTGAGAGTGTGGTGAATCTTTGGAATTCTCTACCCCAGAGGGCTGTGGATGCTCAGTCATTGAGTATATTCAAGACAGAGATCGATAGATTTTTGAATATTAAGGGATATGGGGATATTGCAGGAAAGTAGAGAGGAGGTAGAAGATCAGCCACGATCTCATTGAATGGCGGAGCAGGCTCGAGGGGCCGAATGGCCTACTCCTGCTCCTATTTCTTATGTTCTTATATTCTTATGTATGGTGCAGGTCCATTTACTCACACAAACACTGGGATGCAGGGTGGACACTTGAATGTCACTCCCTTTGCTCTTCAAACATGTCGCGACTAGTTCTCCATTTGCAGGCCGGAAGGGAGTAAACCTGCACAGGATGAGGCCTTCAGAATTTCAAGCCACTGAGTGAGGAAGAGGCCGTGCTCAAAATGATAGGGACTGAGAGCATGGAGGGAGTGGGATAAAGAAGTTACAGGTCACTCTCAAGCTCAAGGCCAGTGCCATTCTGCTCCTGTTGTTTCTTCTCACCCTACTTTCAAAAGTGTTTTAGAAGAAATTCATAAGAAATATAGGCCCAGAAATTCGTTTCGGGCTGTGGCACAAACGGATGGTATCGGATCGGCCGCCCGTTATACGCAACGCTTGGTACACAGTTCCATTGCAGTCAGTTAAAGTGAATATCAGGCGCTGTGTATAACGGGCGACCGATCCGGTACCGCCCATTTTGCACCACCGTCCTAGACGAATTTCTGGGCCTATATCGGCTTATGTGGCTCGGTGTCAAGTTTTGTTTGATAACGCTTCTGTGAAGCGCCTTGAGACATTTTACTATGTTAAAAGTGCTATATAAATGCAAATTATTGTTGTTGTTGATGAAGGCAAAGAGTAATCAAGGAAAGTCAGCATAAAGGACAGGCCGTGTTTGACTAATTTCATTGACTTAGATGAGGAAATCCCAGAGTGTGTTGATCAAGAGAATGCAAATGGATTTTGTATGTCTGGATTTTCAGAAAGTGCCACAGAACAGACCTGGTGCCAAAGATAAAGCATATGGTATTAAAGGAAATGTAGCTGCATGGACAGAGAGATGGACAAGAGTCTGTGGCTGCATCCTGCCTCACACTAAGCCCCATTCGCCCATCTCCCCTGTCCTTGCTGATCTACAATTGATTTTAATTTAAAATTCTTGTCTTCCTCTATAAATTTCTTCATGGCCTTGCCCACCCGACCTCTGCAACCGGCTCCTGTCCTCCAGTAGTGAGAAGATTGGCACTTGTCCAATTTTTGACTGGATGGGCCAGTTTTTGTGCAAAAGCACCAAGGATTTTTAAAATACAACTGGATCAAAAAGTCTGACTTTCATTTCACTATTGTTCAGTTATTGATATTTTCAGTGAATGTTCCTCCATAGCAAACCAACACCAGAACTCTAGGTCTGAGTCTGATTCCGTGTAGTGGTACACCTCAGTTCTGAATGATCGAGAACTGGTACAAATGGTGGTAGCTTAGATGGCGATAACAGAAAGAGTGAACACTATTCCACTTGTGACCCGGTTCTTGGAGCAGGCAAGAAAGATATCTACTGGTCTCTAAAAAGCTGCCAAGGTAAGTTCTGCAGACATGATGTTAAACTTTACAATGTTGCCTTACAATACATCACTGTAAGCTTGGCAGAGCACGACAAAGGGCAAATCCAAGGAGCTCTGGCAATCGTCCACTTAATTTCCAAATGCACACACTCTTACACATTGCACTCTGTGTTGCTGCCATGTCAATGCATTGACCCGTGGCCCTGAAGTGTGGCAATGAGCAAACACCAAGGATGCAGCCGACACAAGGTACCTGCATGCTGGATGGTCACATACTCTTAAAGTGCCTGATGGCTGGAGTCATCTTCTGCCACTGGTTGAGGCAGGTTCTCTTCCTCTCCACCTCTTTCATTGTCAATGGACCTTTGCAGGGCAGGGTTGAGTAAGACATAAAAAGAGAAAAGGCTGGAGATACTCAGCAGGTCAGGCAGCATCTGTGGAGAGAGAAACAGAGTTAACGTTTCAGGTCGATGACCCTTCATCAGAACTGGAAAAAGTTGGAGATGGAACAGGTTTTTAAGCAAGTGTAGGGGCAGGGGAGGAAAGAACAAAAGGGAAGGTCTGTGATAGGGTGGAAGGCAGGAGAGATTGGGATGATGGTGCAAGGCAAAAGGAGATGGTAATGGGACAAGTTATGAAACAAAAGATGACTCTAGTTGAAGTGTAAATGGCAATGGCAGGATGATCGACAGCTGGCATGTGAGAGAGAGAGAAAAAAAAATGAAAAAAAAGATAGGGGCAGAGGTTATGGTCTGAAATTGTTGAACTCAATGTTGAGTCCGGAAGGCTGTAAAGTGCCTAATCGAAAGATGAGGTGCTGTTCCTCGAGCTTATGTTGAGCTTCATTGGAACAGTGTAAGAGGCCGATGACGGAGAGGTCAGAGTGGGAGTGGAGCGGAGAATTAAAGTGACAGGCAACCGGAAGCTCGGGGTCACCCTTACGGACTGAACAGAGGTGTTCCGCAAAGCGGTCACCCAATCTGCGTTTGGTCTCCCCAATGTAGAGGAGACCGCATCGTGAGCAGCGAATACAGTATACTAAATTGCAAGAAGTACAAGTAAATCGCTATTTCACCTGGAAGGGGTGTTTGGGGCCCTGGACAGTGGGAAGGGAGGAGGTAAAAGGACAAGTGTTGCATCTCCTGCACTTGCACGTGAAGGTGCCGGGCGAAGGGGAAGGGGTGTTGGGGGTGATAGAGGAGTGGACCAGGGTGTTGCGGAGGGAGCGGTCCCTTCGGAATGCTGAAAGGGGAGGTGAGGGGAAGATGTGTTTGGTGGTGGGATCACGCTGGAGGTGGCGGAAATGGCGGAGGATGATCCGTTGAATGTGGAGGTTGGTGGGGTGGAAGGTGAGGACAAGGGGAATCCTATCGTGGTTCTGGGAGGGAGGGGATGGGGTGAGAGCAGAAGTGTGGGAAATAGAACGGACACGGTCAAGGGCCGTGTCAACCACAGTAGAGGAGAATCCTCGGTTGAGGAAAAAGGAAGACATGTCAGAAGCACTAGTATGGAAAGTGGCATCGTCAGAGCAGATGTGGCGGAGATGGAGAAACTGGGAGAATGGAATAGAGTCCTTACAGGAAGCGGGGTGAGAGGAAGTGTAGTCCAGGTAGCTGTGGGAGTCAGTGAGTGTCATCTTTTGTTTCTTAACTTGTCACATTACCATCTCCTTTTGTCTTGCACCATCATCCCAATCTCTGCTGCCTTCCATCCAATCACAGACCTTCCCTTTTGTTCTTTCCTCCCCTCCCCCCTTTCCCTGCCCCTACACTTGCTTAAAAACCTGTTCCATCTCCAACTTTTTCCAGTTCTGACGAAGGGTCATCGACCTGAAACATTAACACTGTTTCTCTCTCCACAGATGCTGCCTGACCTGCTGAGTATTTCCTGCATTTTGTCTTTTTATTTCAGACTTCCAGCATCCGCAGTATTTTGCTTTTGTTTGAGTAAGACATGTCAGGTTGCAATCATTTTAGTTACCTAGGCCCACCTCCTCTGATCCTGCCTTTCTCCTCTACACCCAATAGATGGAGAGGGATGCCTAGCTGGATACTCCTAGGCTCTATTAGGCCGAACCTGGTTAATGCCCACAGATGGAGTGCAGCCTTAAGAGATGTGAATGGCTGCAGTAGTGAAACCATGGACACCATGAAATAATGAATGAGATCACTGGGCCAACATGCAGCTACTTGAAGCAACTAATTAAAGGATTAATTAGCAATCTTGTTGTACGAGGCCCCTTGGGTCAGAGTGATCATAATATGATAGAATTCTTCATTAGGATGGAGAGTGAAGTAGTTGAAATTAAATAAAGGAAACTACGATAGTATGAGGCGCGAATTGGGTCGGATTGATTGGGGAATGTCACTCAAAGGGTTGACGGTGGATAGGCAATGGCAAACATTCAAAGACTGCATGGATGAACTACAGAATTTGTTCATCCCAGTGTGGCATAAGAATAAAACAAAAAGGGTGACTCAACCGTGGCTAACAAGGGAAATTAGGGATAGCATAAGATCCAAGGAGAGGGCATATAAATTGGCCAGAAAAAGCGGTAACCCTGAGGATTGGGAGCAGTTTAGGATTCAACAAAGGAGGACAAAGGGATAAATTAAGAAGGGGAAAATAGAATATGAAAGTAAGCCTGCAGGGAACATAAAAACTGACTGTAAGAGCTTTTACAGATATGTGAAGAGAAAAAGATTAGTGAAATCAAGTGTAGGTCCCTTGCAGTCAGAAGCGGGGGAAGTTATAATGGGGAACAATGAAATGGCAGTCCAATTAAATGCATATTTTGGTTCTGTCTTCACAAAGGAGGACACAAATAACCTCCCAGAGATGTTGAGAACATAGGGTCTGATGAAAGGGAGGAACTGAAAGAAATCAGTATTTGCAGGGAAATGGTGTTAGGGAAATTGACGGGATTGAAGGCCGATAAATCCCCAGGGCCTGATAATCTACATCCTAGGGTACTTAAGGAAGTGGCCCTAGAAATAGTAGATGCATTGCTGATCATCTTCCAACATTCGATGGAATCTGGAACTGTACCCATGGATTGGAGGGTAGCTAATGTTACCCCACTATTCAAAAAGGGTGGTAGAGAGAAAGCGGGGAATTACAGACTGGTAAGCCTGACATCGGTAGAGGGGAAAATGCTAGAGTCCATTATAAAGGATGTAATAGCTGAGCACTTGAAAAACAGTGACAGGATCAGACAAAGTCAACATGGATTTACAAAAGGTAAATCGTGCTTGACTAATCTACTGGAATTTTTTGAGGATGTAACTGGGAAAATAGATAAGGGAGAACCAGTAGATGTGGTGTATTTGGACTTTCAAAGGGCTTTCGATAAGGGCCCGCATAAGAGATTAGCGTGTAAAGTTAAGGTACATGGGATTGGGGGCAAGGTATTGACATGGATAGAGAACTGGTTGGCAGACAGAAAGCAGAGAGTAGGAATTAATGGGACTTTTTCCGAGTGGCAGGCAGTGACTAGTGGGGTACCGCAGGGATCGGTCCTTGGACCCCAGCTATTCACAATATACATTAATGATCTAGATAAGGGAACTAAATGTAATATCTCCAAGTTTGCAGATGACACAAAGCTGGGTGGGCGTGTGTGCTGCGAGGAGGATACCGAGAAACTCCAGGATGATTTGGACAGGTTGGGTGAGTGGGCAGAAGCGTGGCAGATGCAATATAACATGGATAAATGCGAGGTTATCCACTTTGGTGTCAAAAACAGAAAGGCAGACAATTATCTGAATGGCAATAGATTGGGAGAAGGGGATAGTATTAAAACCAAGGAAGTTGCATACAAATTGGCCAGAAGTAGCAGCAAACCCGGGGACTGGGAGAACTTCAAAACTCAGCAGAGGAGGACGAAGGGTTTGATTAGGGCAGGGAAAATAAAATATGAAAGGAAGCTTGCAGAGAACATTAAAATGGACTGCAAAAGCTTCTATAAATATGTAAAAAGAAAGAGGTTAGTAAAAACAAACGTAGGTCCCCTGCAGTCGGAAACAGGGGAAGTCGTAATGGGGAACAAGGAAATGGCAGATCAATTGAACAAGTACTTTGGTTCGGTGTTTACTGTGGAGGACACACACAACCTGCCGGAAATAAAAGGGGTCAGAGGATCTGGTAAGAGGGAGGAGCTGAGGGAAATCCTTATTAGTCGGGAAAAGGTATTGGGGAAATTGATGGGACTGAAGGCTGAAAATTCCCCGGGGCCTGATGGTCTGCATCCCAGAGTACTTAAGGAGGTGGCCTTGGAAATAGTGGATGCATTGACGATCATTTTCCAACATTCCTTAGAATCTGGATCAGTTCCGATGGAGTGGAGGGTGGCCAATGTAACCCCTCTTTTTAAAAAAGGAGGGAGGGAGAAAGCAGGGAATTATAGACCGGTCAGCCTGACATCGGTCGTGGGTAAAATGATGGAAGCAATTATTAAAGATGTCATAACAGACCATTTGGAAAGTGGCGACATGATAGGTCCAAGTCAGCATGGATTTGTGAAAGGGAAATCATGCTTGACAAATCTTCTGGAATTTTTTGAGGATGTTTCCAATAGGGTGGACAGGGGGGAACCAGTAGATGTGGTGTATTTGGACTTTCAGAAGGCCTTCGACAAGGTTCCACACAAGAGATTGGTGAGCAAAGTTAAAGCACATGGGATTGGGGGTGGGTAATGTGTTGACGTGGATTGAGAACTGGTTGGCACACAGGAAACAAAGAGTAGGAGTAAATGGGTACTTTTCAGAATGGCAGGCAGTGACCAGCGGGGTACCGCAGGGTTCGGTGCTGGGACCCCAGCTGTTTACATTATATATTAATGATTTGGACGAAGGGATTAAATGTAATATCTCCAAATTTGCGGATGACACTAAATTGGGAGGCAGTGTGAACAATGAGGAGGATGCTAGGAGGCTATAGAGTGACTTGGACAGGTTGGGTGAATGGGCAAATGTATGGCAGATGAAGTACAATGTGGATAAATGTGAGGTTATCCACTTTGGTGGTAAAAATAGAGAGGCGGACTATTACCTGAATGGTGGCAGATTAGGGAAAGGGGAGGTGCAACGAGACCTGGGCGTCATGGTACATCAGTCACTGAAGGTGGGAATGCAAGTGCAGCAGGCAGTCAAGAAAGCAAACGGAATGATGGCCTTCATAGTAAGGGGATTTGAGTACAGGAGTAGGGAGGTGATGCTGCAGTTGTACAGGGCCTTGGTGAGGCCACACCTGGAGTATTGTGCACAGTTTTGGTCTCCTAACTTAAGGAAGGACATTCTTGCTATTGAGGGAGTGCAGCGAAGGTTCACTAGATTGATTCCTGGGATGGCCGGTCTGACATATCAAGAAAGATTGGTTCAACTGAACTTGTATCCTCTGGAGTTCAGAAGAATGAGGGGGGATCTTACAGAGACGTTTAAAATCCTGACTGGTTTAGACAAATTAGATGCGGGCAGAATGTTCCCAATGTTAGGGAAAACTAGAACCAGGGGTCACAGTCTAAGGATTAAGGGGAAGCCATTTAAGACTGAGCTGAGGAGGAACTTCTTCACCCAGAGAGTGGTGAATCTATGGAATTCTCTTCCACAGAAGGTTGTTGAGGCCAGTTCGCTAAATATATTCAAAAGGGAGTTAGATATAACACTCACAACTAGGGGGATCAAGGGGTATGGCGAGAAAGCAGGAATGGGGTACTGAGGTAGCATGTTCAGTCATGAACGCATTGAATGGCGGTGCAGGCTCGAAGGACCGAATGGTCTACTCCTGTACCTATTTTCTATGTTTCTATGTTTCTATGTATGAGACCTGGGTGTCCTTGTGCACCAGTCGCTGAAGGTAAGCATGCAGGTGCAGCAGGCGGTGAAGAAGGCAAATGGTATGTTGGCCTTCACAGCAAAAGGGTTTGAGTATTGGAACAGGGATGTCCTGCTGCAGTTGTACAGGGCCTCGGTGAGACCACACCTTGAGTACTGTGTGCAGTTTTGGTCGCCTTATCTGAGGAAGGATGTTCTTGCCATGGAAGGAGTTCAGCGAAGATTCACAAGGCTGATACCTGGGATGGCAGGAGTGACATATGAGGAGAGATTGGGTCGATTGGGCTTATACTCGCTGGAGTATAGAAGAATGAGAGGGGATCTCATCGAAACATATAAAATTCTGACAGGTCTGGACAAACTAGATGCAGGAATAATGTTCCCGATGGTCGGAGAGTCCACAGAATCACAGAATCCCCACAGTGCAGATAGAGGCCATTTCGGCCCATCAAGCCTGCACCGACACATATCCCACCCTAGCCCCTATCCCCGTAACCCCACGTATTTAATCCCCCTAACACTAAGGGTCAATTTATCATAGCCAAATCAACCTAACCCGCACATCTTTGGACTGTGGGAGGAAACCGGAGCACCCGGAGGAAACCCACGCAGACACGGGGAGAATGTGCAAACTCCACACAGACAGTCACCCTAGGCCGGCTTTGAACCCGGGTCCCTGGCGCTGTGAGGCAACAGTGCTAACCACTATGCCACCGTGTTGCCTACCAGGGGTCATAATCTAAGGATAAAGGGTAAGCCATTTAGGACAGAAATGAGGAAGAATTTCTTCACCCAGAGAGTGATGAACCTGTGGAATTCTCTACCACAGAAGGTAGTTGAGGCCAAGTCACTAAATATATTCAAGAATGAGTTAGATATATTTCTTAAAGCTAAAGGTATCAAGGGATATGGGGAGAAGGCAGGTACAGGGTACTGAGTTTGGATGATCAGCCATGATCTCATCGAATGGCGGAGCAGGCTCGAGGGGCTGAATGGCCTACTCCTGCTCCTATCTTCTATGTTTCTATGTTTCTATGTAACTACCAAGTAGACTCTTCTTTAAAGAACAGGAGCCAACATGGTTGAACAGTCCAACCATTCAGTGTCTGTTTAGTATGGCCACCGTTGAGGCACTGTGACCTTATCATAAACCATGGACCTCAGCTTCTTTTGACATCTTAATGAAATTATCACACACTTAATGTGCAGGCTGTTGGTGCCACTCCTTTAGCCACTGCTATGGGCCATGGGTTCTCAATTAGGCCTCAGCAGCACCCAATTATACAAGTCACCAGTACTGTGGGCAGCAAGCATCACATTATTGGCCTCAATTGCCATTAAAATTTGAATCCTCTCTTTTTCCAGGAAGGAAGTTGGTGAGCGAGCTTCAGTGGTCGTTTCCTCCTTGCCTTTTATTGCTCTATACACAGCACAAGTATCTTGGTGCCGCCTCTCTTTGCAGTCCCGTTACCTATTATACTACAATCCTGAGATGCCCCATGACATCTGTCAGTGGTTTCTGCCAGTCCATAAGATGAGATTTCCCTGGGTAAGTTGAGTTTGGTGGTCATTTACACTACGACTATAGCGTCAATGCAAAGTGATCTCGCTTCTTACCAATGCTACAGTTATAGTGGGAATGTAACCGGAATTCAGTTGGAGTCTGACCTGACACCGGAACAAAGTGGAGTGAGACACCCTGTGAAGAAGTATTGGATTTGTGGTCAGCAGATTCACTTGATTGGACACTAATTAACTGCGGTGTTGGTCAAATGATATGTAACGTGTCTCTAAATATAATTTGGGTACAGGCCCGTCAAATCAGACACGACTACATGTATATTTTTAAACTCAATGCAATCTTTACTTATGACAGACTTAAATTACCAGCAATGTAGCAACATAGCAGTAGGAGGATACCATGCTACATTTCCGCTATGGGGTACCCTTACCAACAGGACACAGTTATTATCTCTGTCCTGGGAACTACGCTGTAATATATGTGGGTAGAATAAATGAAGGACAGAGACAGGATGAGTTGTTAGTCCATGTGCTTGCCAGAGCGAACTGAGCATGCTCATATTAAACCATGTGACAAACCATGTGATAATACATTACACTGCTTTCCCCTTAAAAAAAGTATGTATTCCCCTCTCAAATACAACAAAACTATGCTCCCACCTTTCCCAGCATTACATGTACCACATAACAAAAGCTCCTGGCTTTTTTTCTTTTAAATGAACTACAAATGCTACAAATGAACTACAAATCCAGTTTAATAACAGGTTTGTGGAGCCTTCCTGATCTCCTTACAAAAGGTTTTGGTGTTGAACCAATTTTTGGGCTGTTTTGTTTTGGTTCCAAACTCAAAGAAGTAGGTACCACCACTCTGTTTCCCCACTTGATGCAACTTTGCTCACAAGACGATTCAGTATGATGGTTAGGGAATGGTTTCAACTCTGTGTCCAGACACTGATCAGTCCATCCATTCAAGGTGTTTTCGTACACTTTTTTCAGTATTGAGTCCTTTTGAGTCTCATCTGCAATCTCAGTTGCATTCACGGAAAGTCGTTGTCAACTGCACCCAGCGTGAAAATCACACCTTCACTCCCAACACCTGAGTCCTCATGTGGCAACCTGGACAAGGCATCTGCGATTGCGTTTTGCTTCGATATTCAATCATGTAGTCATATTGTGACAACAACACTGCCCAATGTTGCATTCTTGCTGCGGCCATTACAGGAATGGCAGATTTGGGCCCCAATATTGCTAGGAGCGATTTGTGATCGGTTATCAGGGTAAACTTTCTGCCGATCAGGAACTGTTGAAATTTCTTGATTCCAAACACTATGGCGAATGCTTCCTTTCCAATTTGCATGTAGTTTCTTTCGATCGGTTTCTCTTGGCTGTCATCCATTACGTGGCTTATGACAGCTCCCACACCGTAACTAGAAGCATCACACGCTAACTTAAGCTCACGCTCTGTGTCGTGGTGCACAAGTAGAGCATCGCTAGAGCGACTTCTCTTACAAGTGTCGTAAGCTTCCTGTTGCGCTTTTGTCCATTTCTACTGGACATCCTTCTTGAGGAGCTCGTGCAATGGAGAAAACTTTTGACCCAGAGAGTGCTGCATACAAATCTTGTGATGTAGGTAACAGGTACTGCTCATCGTCAACTGCTTGGTTGATAGTAACTTTGTAGTCACCGCACAAGCGTACAGTTTTGTCTGCTTGGGCACTACCACAATCGGGGTTAGTCCATTCACTTTTGTCAGTTTTTACTAGCACTCTGTTCTCTCTGAGTTTCTTTAGCTCTTCCTCCACCTGACTCTTCGTGTTGGACTTGTTGCGGATATGCCCTCATAACTGTCTGAGAACATGCTTTTGTACTTGTTCAGCATTGTGTCGAGTCGCTTCTTTGAAGCATCTACACTGAAGATGTTTTTCCAGTCTAGTTTTAACTTTCTCAACCAGTCTTTGCCCATGAGGGATGGCCTGTTGTTGTAGCTCACTACAATAATAGGCAGCTTTACTGACTGGCCATTATGCTGAACTGTACATTTGTCCACATGTCGCTAGGATTTTTCCGGAGTAGGTTTTTAACTCTACGGTACACTTTGTAAGTGATATTTGATTAAACTTACACTCATATGTGTCCTCACTCATGATAGAGCAGTCCGCCGTCGTTATATTGGTCATTGATCAAAAGTTTTGTACGGAAGTCTTTCTCACGACTGCTAGCGTTGCCGCTAGTGGCATAGATACTGTAGATTCCTAGTTCTTCAACATCAAGTGTGTTCACTTCAATATTGTGAATTCCTCCCTTTTGTTGTCGCTGATTTGCATTGCCATTAGAATGGTTCTTACTTCCTGCTTTCGATCTAGCTCTGCAAGCTGTTGAAATATGGCCTTGCTTCTGGCAGTGAAAACACTTCGCATTTCTATATTGGCAGGACTGTGGTGAGTGATTTCCATTGCAGCGATAACAATTCACTGAACTGCTCTCACTGACATGCTTTTGACTCGGTCTCACAGCTTTAGGTTTGGCGGTGGCTTTGTGACTGTAGACCTCAGCTGCACGATTCACTTGAGTTGGACGGAGCTCCCTAACATTCTTAGACGCCATCTCCATAGATGGGGCAATTTTGCATGCTATGTCAAATGTTAAGTTAGGAGTGTTCAGTAACTTGGACTGTGTGCGCTCATCCACCAGTCCACACACAACCTTATCTCGCAACGCACAATCCAAAAATGTGCCGAAGTTACAATGCAAAGACAGGTTCTTAAGAGCTAAAATGTACTCACTGATGGTTTCACTTTGTTTTTGGTTTCTGGTGCCAAACTTATTGCTGTCTGCTATTTCTAACGGCTTTGGGTCGAAATGGTCCTCGAATTTCTCGACAATGTCTTCAAATGACGCATCCTTCGCTTTCCCTGGCGCGAGTAGGTTTGTCAACGTTCCGTAGACATCTGGCCCGATCTCCGTTAGAAAAATTGCTTTTTTACATTCACGAATTACTTTATTTTGAGCTTGAACATTCTCATCTGCACCTTCGGTCTCAATAATGTTATTGGCCTTAAAAACATCCCCATCCGCTCAATGTAAGAACTGAATGGTTTGTGGGCTCGGTCATACATGCCGAGGCTTCCGATGAATCCCGTAGGGGCGGCCATGATTGTCCTGATCCCATCGAACAGTGACTCAGCACGTTACCTGTGTACTTGAGAATCAACACCGCTGTTGCTGTGTATACCTTTCTTATCACTGCAACTCCAATTTCTTTCACAGCTTCCACATGAATTTTATTAAAAGGAAGACTTGCATTTATATGGCGTCTTTCACGACCTCAGGATGTCCCAAAGTACTTCACAGCCAATTAAGTACTTTTTGAAGTGTAGTCACCGTTGTAATGTAGGAATCACTCTGTCTCTGTCTCTCTGAATGCCTTTGCCCCAGAAATTTGAACGCATCAGAAATGGGCGTACAGCGGGCAGGGCGCTTGGGGGGCAGGGCGCACAGTGCCTATTAGTATTTTCCCAGGCAGCACGCAGTATTCACGTAAGTCATAATATTCATGAATCAGGCATGCAGCCAGCGCTACCCTGCGCTGTTCATTGGCTGAAAGTAAACTCTAGGCAACACCTCTATCACCTATGGGAAGACATCACAGAGGAGGTCAATGCCTGGAGCTTAGCTCCCTGGACATGGCTGCAATACTGAAATAGGTTCAATGACCTCACCAGAGTTGTCAAGGTAAGAATACTGCTATTTTACTCTCTGCTTACACCTCCACCACCTCCAGCCTCACCACTCACAATACCCCCCTCCCCCAGTTCACTGTCCTAGAACTACAGCACCACACTTTACTGTACGTCCTTCTCAGACTCACACACTCACCACTATTACAATCCTCACTTCCCCACAGCTATTGCACCATGACAGGCACATTCTCTAAAACCCTCACATGACACGAACATGCTCACTTCTTTCTTGCAGGAGAAGGTCAGCTGCAACTCCAGACAGCAGGCTGCCAACGGAGGAGGCCATGCCCGCCTGCACACCCTTTCCCCACCCCCCGGCCATCACGGGCAGGGGCAGAGTCATGGCTGTGGCAAGTGGAGGAGTGGAGGAGTGGAGGATACATCGCGCAGGATTTCTTCACACTTTATACTTTTTTTTGTATTAGTATCTCACCCCCTAAAGAAGGAAAGAAAGACTTGCATTTAGATAGAACCTTACGACATCCCAAATGGCTTTACAGTCATAAAGGGCTTTACTATTGACGTGCAGTCGCTGTTGTAATGTAGGAAACAGGTCAGCCAATTTGCGCACAGCAAGATCCCACACTGGCGTGTCAGCCGAGATCTTGTGCTCAAGTCTCTGGAGTGGGACTTGAACCCACAACCTTCTGACTCAGAGGTGAGCGTGCTACCCACTGGCCCATGGCTGACACCAGGAGGAACAGCTACATCTCATTCCCCATGCAGGAAAAAAGAAAAGCAGCCCTACTACAACTGAGGGAGTGCTGCACTGCCTGAGGTGCTGTTTTTCGAGTAAGACAGGAAATCGAGGACCACCTGCCTTCTCAGGGGGACGTAAAAGATCCCATGGCACTATTTCAAAGACAATCATGGGATTTCTCACCAGTGCCCTGGCCAATAGTTATACCTGAATGAACATCACTAAAGAAACAGATTATCTGGTTGTTGTGTTTGTGGGACCTTGCTGTGTACAAATTGTTTGCCACATATCCTACATTACAATAGTGACTACATGTCAGAAAAAGTACTTCCTGAGGTTGTGAAAGGGGCGATATAAATGGGGGGAAAAATTGGGTATCGCCCATTTTGGGGCGCTAATATTAGCCAGGCACAAAGTTTAGCGCCCGGCGCTAATTATCGCCTCCGACTGAAAAATTCGCCTCTATCGTCCCTGGAGGTGATTTGAGCGCTAAATCAGGCGCTACACGCCTCTCTTAAGGCGCAAACGTCAGGGAGCAAGGCGCTACCTCAGAATGCTACCGAAGCTCAGGCGATGTCAGTTACCATGGAAGCCAGACAGACTGGCGCCGTCCAGTTCTTAAAGCCAGCCACATCCTGCTATTGCAGCCTTGAATCTCGGCCTGGAGTGACCTGTAAAGCAATTGTATTGGAAGCACTAATGGATGGGCCCAGGGAAAGAGCTTGGCGCTTAGGAACCTCAAAAGTGGTGCTGAGGACCAAAACTCCTTTGGGCAGCATTAAATCTCTCCAGATGTCTCTCTCCCTCTCAACCTGCGTGTACCAAAAATTTTGCCGACAAGAAAAAGCAGGAAGCGCCCGCCTTTAAATAGTGCTCCCCCAGCCCCTTCCTGACTTGAAAACGTTCCCCCCTGCCTGTCTTTCCTAGCGGCAGGTGCTAAGGCAGGGGGCGTGACTCAATTTCTGGTCCGGGGCGCTACCGGGGTGTTGCACGCTTGCATGACATCACGATCTGCGGGCGCAGGAGATCGTGGCGGTTGTGTTTAGCGCCAGCGCAAAACGACAGGTCAATTTCGCGAGCGACGCTAAAATCGCCGCGCTCGGGTGCTAAGTTGCTAGCGCCCTGTTAGCGTCCCCCCGGAGGCGCTAACCAACCGAATCTTTCCCCCATGGTTCTTTCTTGGTTTTGGTGTAGAGAGCCTCGGTGACCTCCCTGATACAGCGCTGGACTGCGAACTGTGATATCTCAGTAATGTCACCTGTTTCAGCCTGAAAGGAGCCTGTGGCATAAAGGTTAAGGGCCACGGTGACCATGACAGCCACAGGCAGTGCTGTCCATGCCCTGGTGCGAGGCTTGAGTTGTGGCTGCAGCAGGTGACATAGCTCAGTAACAGCCTCCTTGGTGAAGCGAAGGTGCCTCAGACATTGCTCCTCGGTGAAGTTCAGGCAGGAGAAGCGCTCCCTGAATACCCCGTGGGTATGGCCTCCTGCACAGTGCCCTGCTAAATTAAACTCACAGCACTCGAGAGGGGGCAGGGCCATGTTCAAACTGGCCACGTGACCAGGAAGTACTCCTCGGATTGGTTAATTTATGAGGTGTCGTCCGGCGATTTGAAGAGAATTATGCCAATCATTAGCAGCAGTTGGCTATCATTAGAGATTTTGGCGTGCAAGTGCGGTAACCGTTGAAAGAGAGGAGGCTTTCGTAGGAGTCACTGCTTTCCAGACGTGCTGCCGACTGCGATAATTTCCCAGTATGTCGCGGACCTTTCGCAGACCCTCGCGAACGTCTCCGCGGACCCCAGTTTGAGAAACGCTGGGCTAAAAGACTCCTGGGAACAAAAGTAGCCAAGGTTGATACTCTTGCTGACTGTCCATGACTTTACTGGGAGCTGTTTGTGTGTACATGTTGAATCAGGGCAGGTTCTGACTTGGCTGTGATACACCCCTTGGCTGAATTGCCTGCTGACATTGCGCGTGAAGAGTCGCCACTTGGGCTTCTCTGTGACACTGCTCACCAACTTGAGCCAGTGCTTTTAGGAGAGGGGATGAGAAAATTGGACAGGGAGAGAAATACACAATTTAATCTGTAATATGATAACACCAATGTTACAAAATGGACATAAGAAAGCACGGAAGGAGAAAAGGCAATTTAGTATATGGCCCTTGCAACCCACTGCTAAAATTTAAAGAGCTGATAATGACTTAAAAGTGTGGCGGATAGGTGGAAAAGACCACCAGTGAATGAGGTTTGCAGACCCTCCACATCTTCTCCCAGGTGCTCAATTGGTGAACATTGAGTTCAAATTCTCTGGTGTATGGACACATGTTTGTTGACTGCCCTCCCAGATTGAAAAGGTGACCATGCTTCTTCACAGCATTTTCAGGCCCTCAAGGGTGAAATGGGCTCCTCCGATTTCTCCTCATCCTTTTCCCAAAAGTAGTGCTGGATTACTGAAGTTTCTGTCATCTATATTGATTAAACAGCTTTTTAGATGCTTGAAAGTGTTAAAGGCTCCCGTCCGATCAGCTGCTTTCCCCCCAATGTTTTGTTCAATAAAATTGGACATTTTAAAACCTTCTGTTCTTGCTGTTTTGTGAACAGTTTGTAAGTAACCAGCAAAACAACAACAACTTGTATTTATATAGCGCCTTTAACGTAGTAAAATGTCCCAAGGCGCTGCACAGGAGTATTTTAAGACAAAAAATTTGACACCAATCCACATAAGGATAAATTAGAGCAGGTGACCAAAAGCTTGGTCAAAGAGGTAGGTTTTAAGGAGCGTCTTAAAGGAGGAAAGAGAGGTAGTGAGGCGGAGAGGTTTAGGCAGGGAATTCCAGAGCTTAGGGCCTAGGCAACAGAAGGCACGGCCACCAAAGGTTGAGCGATTATAATCAGGGATGCTCAAGAGGGCAGAATTAGAGGAGCACAGATATCTCGGGGGGTTGTGGGGCTGAAGGAGATTACAGAGATAGGGAGGGGCGAGGCCATGGAGGGATTTGAAAACAAGGATGAGAATTTTGAAATCGAGGCATTGCTTAATCGGGAGCCAATGTAGGTCAGCGAGCACAGGGGTGATGGGCGAACGGGACTTGGTACGAGTTAGGACACGGGTAGCCGAGTTTTGGATGACCTCAAGTTTACGTAGGGTATAATGTGGGAGGCCAGCCAGGAATGCGTTGGAATAGTCAAGTCTAGAGGTAACAAAGGCATGGATGAGGGTTTCAGCAGCAGATGAGCTGAGGCAGGGGCGGAGACGGGCGATGTTACGGAGGTGGAAGTAGGCGGTCTTTGTTATGCTGCGGATATGTGGTCAGAAGCTCATTTCAGGGTCAAATATGACACCAAGGTTGCGAACAGTGTGGTCCAGCCTCAGACAGATGTTAGGGAGAGAGATGGAGTCAGTGGCTAGGGAACGGAGTTTGTGGCGGGGACCGAAAACAATGGCTTCGGTCTTCCCAATATTTAATTGGAGAACATTTTTGCTCATCCAGAACTGTATGTCGGACAAGCAGTCTGACCAAACTTAGGACTGATGTTAGGAATTCTTCAAACTAAAATCGATTAACACATGGAATGGACTCCCAGGTTGGCCCTACTTACACCTTTGGACAGGTGGTACCTCTCATTCATTGGGCTGTTCCAAGCACCAGACTTCCTGTAGGCTAGGGCCAAGGATAGTCCTGCCCGGAGAGTCCCCTTCCCCAGCCACACTGCCTCTGATGCAGGTAACCTTATTTTGCATGGGCGAATGTTCTGCCCCAAACAAAGTCCTATGAAAACTGGAATCCTGTGTATTTGGATCCCAGCCTATTTCGGGGGCCTTTCCAACACACTCGCACCCGACCTACAGCAGGAGTGCACCAGAAGGCCGACAGAAATCTGGGACAAATATTTTTAAGTTCTTGAGAACTGAGTCAAATCTTTTTTGTTTTGAGAATTATTAGTGCTGCTAGTTTTGTTACTGCTTTCTTTTGATTCAGCGTAATCCTAGTTCTCACAATAAATTTGACTTGTAGATATGGTTTGACAGCATGGGTTTTTTCTGCCTATCAAAAGTACAGGAGTGTATGGGGAAAGGTGGGGGGAGGAAGTCATGCAACTGTTGGTGCAAGTTATTCCAGTAAGAGGGTAATTGCTAATCCTGTAGAACACTGGTCCCATTCACAGCGTACCTAAAGTTGTAGGTCACCTTATCGAGGCTACAATTCACTGTGAATGTCAACAAAATGAGTTGAAAAAAGGCTAACTGTAACATTTGTGTCCGTGTGTTAGAGCTGAAATTATTGCCATGTTGCAGTCCCAGTTTTGGAGCTGGAACCATACCGCGTAGCAGTATTGTAGCGATATTATTACTGGGTCCCTGTATTGGAGCTGGAACCACATTGGGTAGCAGGTGGGCGGCAGGACCTGGAAGAAAATTGAGTTTATCGTTGTTTCCATCTCCATTTCTTGTGGTGGACAGGTCCTCAATCCATCCTCCCTCTCCCTGCATCCCGTTCCCTCTATCCCCACTCTAACCACCCCTTGTATCACATTCTTCCTCCCTCTATCCCCTCCCTCCCTCCCTTATCATCCCTTCCCTCCCTCCCTCTATCCCCTCCTTCCTTATCATCCCTTCCCTCCCTCCCTCTATCCCCTCCTTCCTTATCATCCCTTCCCTTCCTCCCCCTATCCTCCTTCCACCCTCTATCCCCTTCAGTATTATCCACTCCCTCTATGCCCCTTCTATACCAACCTCCCTGCCCTGTATTCCTCTCCCACTATCCCTCTGCCTCTATTCCTCTGAGTAACCCTCCCTCTATCCCCCTCATTACCCCTCTATCCTCCCCCCCTCTACATTTATCCCTTCCCTCTCCCTCTATCCAGCTCCATTATTCTCCTTTCCCCTCC